>CM028351.1:32039933-33261677 GCA_016618105.1 Dendrobium huoshanense | reverse complement strand
TTAAGGCAAGGTGACCCATCTCTCCTATATTGTTTATTATTGCGGCTGAGTTTTTATATAGGGGTCTCTCTAATTTATTTGAGAACAAACCTGGCATGTATTTTTGTACTTTGGTTGGATTTCATATCTCCCATCTTTATTTTGTTGATGACTTTCTTGTTTTCAACAATGCTACTATTAATAGAATTCAAAAGGTTAAGAAGATTTTCAATATCTTTGAAATGAGTAGTGGCCTATCTTTGAGTAAACAAAAATTTTGTTTTATTACTTCTAAAAAAATTACTAATGAACGCATTTTAGCCATTAAAAATGCTACTGGTTTTACTCATTCTAAGTTGCCCATCAAATACCTTGGTGTTCCTCTTCTTAAAGGTTTTTTTTTTTTATGATCTTATTGCTACTATTCAGAATAAGCTCTTTTCCTAGGATTCTAATTTTCTTAGTTTGGGAGGTAGATTGACTCTTACTAAAAGTGTGCTTTATGCTTTACTTGTTTACATGTTCAAAACTATCTTCCCTACTCAAGAAGTATGCAATCGGATCCACAAGCTTATTAAGAAGTTCTTTTGGAAAGGTACATCTTCCTCTTCTAAAATTTCTTAGGCTGCGTGGGATAAGTGTTGTGGTGTTCAGGAGGAAGGTGGTTTTTGTTGTAAGAATTTACATGACCTTGCTAAGGCTTTTTCCTACAAACTTTGGTATAACTTTCATGCTAAAAAGAATCTGTGGGCCAATTTTATGATTTCTAAATACTTATTGGGCAAGCATCCTACCACTATTTCTCCTAAAACTGGGGACTCTAAAGTTTGGAAAAGGCTTTGTAAGGTCAAATGGGAGGTGGAACCCCTTATTTTGTGGGGTCTTGGTGAAGATAACATTTTTTTCTGGCAAGACAAATGGTTAGGTAAAGACTCTATTGATTCTCTTTTAAATTCTACGTCTTCTGATCCTATTAATGTTTTTTTCTTTAATGAGAATTGTTGGGACTACGATATATTATCTAATATGCTCCCTAAAACTTTTATTCACCATATTTTAAACTTTCCTAGTAACACTTCCTCCAATCACATTATGCTTTGTGATCTATACAGAGATGGTAAGTTTCACTTAAAGAGTGCTTGCCATTTCTTTAGAGATAAAGGTAACATGGATAAAATTTTATCTAAGATATGGCATAAATCCATACCTTCTACTATCTCTAATTTTGTGTGGAGAGTCCTTCATACGTTCATCGCTACGAAAGACATTCTTATAAAGAAATGTTTTAGTTTAGCTTCTAAGTGTCAATGCTGTTACCACATTGAAAATATGCATCATATTTTTGTTTATGGCCCTGTGGCTGTTAGAACATGGACCTATTTTGATGACTTGTTTAATTTAAAAACTTTCAATTCTTATTTACCTATTATTGCCCTTCTTAATTTCTAGTTTATTGAGGTTAAAGGTCATATTCGCAATGTTATCGCTTCCCTTATTCTGTGGTTTCTTTGGCTGCAAAGGAATAATTCCATCTTCAATGCTGTTAAAATGAATCATCTCAATGTTATCCAAAGGGTGAAGAACAAGATCTTAGCTCTTGTTGCTGTTAACCTGATCACTAGAAAGAACTTTAAAAAATGTTATGATGTTTGTACAACTTTAGGGGTTACTTGGGAGGGTGCTCGGTCTGCTCTTAATGTTACTTATTGGAACAGGCTCCTTGCTAATTTCTTTAAACATAATGTTGATGGTGTTACCACTGAGTTAGGGAATGGTTGTGGTGGTATTATTCGAGATAGTAATGGTCACCTTATCATTGCTTTTGCGGGTTCGGATCATAATGGTAATACTGTCTCTTCCCTTTATAAAGCCATTTTGTCTGGTATTCAATTGTGTATTCCTCTTAACATCACTAATTTGTTTATTGACGTTACTTCTGGCATTAACCTGTCACCTCTTCAAGATGATCAAAAATTCTGTTGTAATTCTAATTACTTCTATCTTGCTAGGGAAATTAAAAGATTTTTGTTGTTGTTAAATACTTCTTTTTGCTATGATAGTGAGGTTGGTAATTCTTGTGCCTCTTGGCTGGCTCATTAGGGTTGTAATCTTAATGGTTTTACTGATGTTATCCCTTCTAATAATCCTAGCCCTTTATCCGGTCTGTTCAACTTGGAGGTGAGTGGCATACCTTATGTTTATTCTTAATTGCTCTCCTGCTTCTCTTATTTTGTTTGGCGTTTCCCAGTTTTTCTGGGTTAGTTGGTTCTTTGTGTTATCCTGGAACAGTGGGTGTTGTTGTTTCTTTATTGTCTATTTGAGGGTGTTTTGTTTGGCTGCACTTATTCTGCTATGTCTGTACAAGGTTTGTCTTTTTTTGGATATTGCTGGTGGGTTGGTGACCTATTCTGTGATGGTTGTCTATTTTGTGGTTTTAATGAGTAGTTGATATTTGTTTGTTTTTCATTTTGATTTTTTATTTTTGGTGTTGTTCTATGTTATTGCAATGGTCTGTCCGGTTGGTGACTGGAGCAATGATTTTTCTTGTTTGAGTGCTGATGGTAAGGCCCATTGTTGTTCTCTTACCTTTTGGGGTGTTGGAAGTAGTGAGGGGGTTCTAGATTGGCATCTTGACATTAGTGGTTGGTTGAGTAAGTGCTACTTCCTTTATCTCATCTATTATGGTAAGATGTGTATTTCGAATTATCTCTTCTTTCTCTATTCTGCTGGGGTTACCTTGATCCTTTGGTTGATTTTTCTGAAGCTGTTGTTTGTTCCTTATCTGTTCTGTGGACTGTTTGGTGGTATATTGGACTGTTTTATATTTGCTTTTATCTGTGGTGGAGGTCTTTTTCTATGATGTTTGTTACCATTTGTAGGATTGAGTAGCATATGCTCTTTCCTCATGGGGCATATTCCTTTGTTTGCTTTTTGGGCTCTAATTATTATCTTCCTATGACTGGCTTTGCTGTTTTTGTGGTGTTCTCCTCTTCCCATCATATTTTTTTGTTGTTTGGTGTTTTCTGGAATTTCTACTATTGCCATATCTCTAATCTATGTTTTGTTAGTGAGTCCTGTTCTTTGAGGTGCTGGAATACTACTGGTGGGGTGGATTGGATTCTGTGTAATCTGAGCTCTTTTGATCTGATTCCAGAGATTGTTTCAAATTGGGTCTTTTTTATCAACTTGTTTCTTTTTCATTCATTTTATCATATGTTTTTTGCTAATACTATTTTTTAGCTTAGTTGTCCTATTTGTTGTTTCTCTTTTTTGCAGAGGATGTTGATCAGGAATGACTACATTTTTGACAGAAAGACTGAGCCTTATTGCTATCTCTTGTTTTTTCTTTTTTGGATGCTTGTCTATAGCATCAGTAGATTGTTACTAGGTTTCAGTATATTTTTTGGTAGCGGAGAAAATTGGCTATTAGGTTTTCTTTATCTTTATTTTGTAGCTCGTATGGGCAGTAGTGAGCCGATGATTTCCTTTAAGGACTCTGTAACCTATTTTTTATATTAACGCGTAGGCCCCTCGGTGGGTTTTAACCAAAAAAAAACATTTTTGAGAGAAGCTCCCACCTGTTCTCATATTCCATGACTTCCTCACCACACAGCTGAGGACGAAAAAGAGGTCCATTTGACGTCAAATTTAATATATCTTTTAGTTAAATGGAAAACTCTAAAAAGATTTAACAAAATGAGGCGATGATCTGATGCCACTCTTGGTAGGTGCATAACAACTAAATGTTGAGGTGAACTTAAAGCCAGAGAATTCACAAAGCATCTGTCCAACCTTTCAAGAATCCAATCATTACCTAATTTATTATTAAAAATGTAAATTTTGGGCCAACATAACTAACCTCATGAAGGACATTACAAGTAACGAATGATTTCATTTCTTTAGGACCCAAGGAGAAAGTAAATCTTCTTCCTCCTCTCTTATCTTCTTTAGAAAGTAGACAATTGAAATCACCACCTACTACCATAGGAAAATCAATACTATCATATGCTTCCAACCTCTCCCAAAGGATTTTTATTCTATAAGCATCTTTACTACCATAAATGGTAGCTACCCTCATCTTCATTTTCAAAGTTCATTAAGGATGCTAAGCCCTTATGAACTAGTCTCAAGGCTAACAAAGAAGAGGGTGAATTGGTATTAAAAAAAAAATCTTTCGATCAAAAATCAATCTTAAAACAAAAAATAAGAATCACCATAGAAATCAAAGTGCAAAAATTAAATGCTGAAGCAGTAATAAAGAACATATAAATTTATAGTGGTTCGGTCAACACGACCTACGTCCACTCCCCAGAGGTGCCCTCCGAGTATTGTACTAAACTCAGTGTCTCTCCTTTTGCACCCACAACAAGGCGAAGAAGCCTTTATAAACCTCCTTTCCACCAACCCTAGTGAGGTAGAGAACCCAACTCCTTTTGCTTCCTCCAGAAGAAGGAAGAGAACCTAAATCCTTTTGCTTCATCCTGAAGCAAGCAGAGAACCTTGATCATATGCTAAAGTTTACCTCTCTAGAACTGCCAAATAACTAAGGATGACAACTGGAGAAGATGATGACGGATCCTTGCTTGGAGAAACCTTTATGAACCCCCTCAAAAACTCCCCCTCACATCTCTCTCCCTTGCTCTCTCTCTCTCTCTCTCTCTCTCTCTCTCTCTCTCTCTCTCTCTCTCTCTCTCTCTCTCTCTCTCTCTCTCTCTCTCTCTCTCTCTCTCTCTCTCTTCTTGGCTCTCTCAGGTCAAAAAAATTGCAATAGATGTTTTAAAGTGTAGAATAAGTGCTCTTAAATAGAAGAGTTACAAAATAGCTCATTAATTACAACTTACTGACTCTATCATCTACGACGATATAATTATTGTCTTGTACGATCAGTGTAATTTAAGCTCAATTAGCCAGAATGATTTGAGACGATCAGAAGTTTTTTGTTCAGACTGTCCAGGCTGATATAAATTCATCCTGTATGATTAGTATAAATAGGTGAATATCATCTAGATAATCACACGGAAAGCATGTCTGGACAATGAAAAAATAGCTTGATCATCCAGGTCGATCTCACGATCATCCCAACCGATTAGTTCAAATTTGTGAATGTCGTCTAATGCATTGCCATGAATACCAGCTGGCCGATGTTGATCATCCAGGAATAACTAAGGTGTTTTGAATGGATCATCACGGCCGATCCTGTGATCGTCCAGGATGATATGATCGAGTGATCAAAACTTAAATGCTTTCCTTAATTATCAGATTAATTTAGGCAAAATTGTGTTGCATCATCCAGGATGATATCTTGGATGAAGTTTAAAAATAATCAATACTTAAATAGATCTGGTGGCTGATTCTTTCTAATTTGAACCTATCATCCCGGCCGACACAAAATATTATCTAGGATGATGTGCTTAATGATGGCTTCCTTAACCAAGATGCCCTAATTAGGGTTTCTGTTTTTAGCTGATCGTTCAAGACAATTTTTGTTTCGTCTATGACGATGTGAGCATAAATAAAAAAACTCTAAATCAGTCTAAAAAAATTCCCCCAAGTGTGTGTGTGCAAGGTTACTTAGCATCAGGAACCACTGCATTTACAATAGACTCAAGTAAGGGAAAAGTTTATAAACAGACTCAGACATAGTTTTCCTAATCTTGAGCTTGTTTAAATTGTAGTTTGATCTTGTGGACCTAAAATATTAGCAAGTAAGATAGTCGTAAAGAAACATAAGTGCTTGCTATCATCAAAAATATATTCCTTGAAAAATAGATTTACAATAATCTCTACCTTTTTAATGATGGAAAATAATCGAACAAAAAAAAAAAAAAAACTACAAACACTACTCCCCCTTTTGACATCACAAAAAAGGAGGAGAAAAAAAACTAGAAAAGAAAAAGAATGAAGGCAAAGTTTTTTTTTTTAAAATCAAAGCATGAATATGACACAGTCTCTATGTTATTAATTGTAAAGATTTGTAAGACCAATGAGTTAACAACATTAAAATCCAAAAAATAATGCTAAAATATCTGATCATGTTAACTCTTAGCTCGGACTTCTGTCTGGGCAAAACCATCTTTTAAAATTAAAAGATCTAACTCCGAAAAACCAATTGGATAAGAAAAAGAGATCCGTTCAAGACTTGGTTTCAGAAAAATATCTTTTAGAATAATGTATCTAAGTAATTTGTCACAATCAAAAAATTTAAAATCAAGCCTTTGTAAATCTCAAGTGATATATTAAATCTTCTAAGATTTAAAAATTTGAAAAGGGAAGAGAACTTTCTTTTGGTGGGCTCATTGTATGCCTCTTTTCAATTTGAATTACGCACTTTGTGCATCTTTTGATTTTTGATACACTTTATGTATACTTTTCAATTTGGCATCATTGCGCATATTTTGTTTTGGCATTATTAGCCACTTTTTTTTTGTTTATTTTTGCTAGCTAGATTTCTTTTCAAAACTCTTAAATATTATCAGTTGTGAGTATATCTTCAAGATATTAGAGAAGAAAAACTTACTCTCTAATATAGGAAAGAACAAACCATAAAACATAATAAAAAATCATATGATAAATGTAATGATAGCATAAAGAGAAATCTTGAAGTAATATAAAGACTTTGCTCATTATAAATATAAGCTAGATTACTGTAGCAAGACAGAAAAGATCTCATTTACAAGGTCCAATTGTTAATTTTAGATAGACTTTTTTAAAGAAAAAAATTACACCACTAAAATAGGTTAGAGAAAGAGACACAATCAACAGTATTTTCTCCCTTTAATAGATTAAGAGATGTAAAACATTGACTACAAATTTTCAAAATCAAAAACATGGTATAAAATATCTTTTCAATAGTGACCATTACAAAAATTACACAACAGAAATAAAAACTAGTAAGCAAAGGGAAATAAAATAAAAAAGCAATAAAATAGAAGATTTAGAAATCAGTAAACAACAAGTTCATGCATTTATTTCAATCACACCTATTCTGATTCTTAAGGTGCTAAAAGTGTCAAAAGCTAGTGGTTTAGTAAAGATGTCAACCAATTGATTCTCAGTTATCACATGGTGTAACTCAATGTCTCCTTTAGTTACATGGTCTCTAATAAAGTGATACCTTATGTCAATGTGTTTGCTCCTTGAATGTTGGATAGGATTCTTCGAGATATATATGGCACTAGTGTTGTAATAAAGGATTCAAATTATGCCTATAGATAATCCTAAATCCAAAATTTGTTGCTTCAAATAAAGGACTTGGGCCACATAACTTTCTAAGGCAATGTACTCAACTTCAGCAGTGGAAAGTGCAATAGACTAAAGACTATCCTATGAATTGGCAAGTTCCATAAGTGTTCTTTCTATCCACCCAACATCCTGCAAATTCAAAATCAGAATATTAAATAATCTCAAAAGAACTGTTGTGCCTAGGATACCAGATTCCTAAGTTTTAGGTCCCTAAAAGATATCTAAGAATTCTCTTAACTACAATCAACTGGGATTCTTTAGGATCAGCTTGAAATCTAGCACAAAGACAAACACTAAACATTATATCAGGTCAACTAGCAGTCAGGTAAAGTAAAGATTAAATCATCCCTCTATACTTCTTTTTGATTAACATATTTTCCACTTGAATCCTTATCCATCTGAATATTAGATATCATGGGAGTGTTTATTTTCTTGGCTTTATCCATTTCATATTTATTTAAGAAGTCCTTAATATATTTTGATTGACTTATAAAGGTTCCATCATCCAATTGTCTTATGCCTAAACGCAGAAAGTAGGACAACTCTCCCATCGCACTCATCTCAAACTCCTTACTCATTATTTTAGAAAAATCATTACATAACTTTTTATCATAAGATCTAAAAAACATATCATCAATATAAATTTGAACAATGAGCAACTGATCTCCTACTTTCCTAAAAAAAATGGTGGTATCTACACACCCCTTAACAAAACCCCTCTTCAGTAAAAATGTGCTAAGCCTCTCATATCAAGCTCTTGGTGACTGTTTTAATTCATATAAAACCTTTTAATTTGAAAACATTATTTGGAAATAGGGAACTCTCAAAACCTGGGGGTTGCTCTATAAACAAATCCTCTTTTATTTCCCCATTTAAAAAGACACTCTTCACATCCATTTGGTAAAGCATAAATCCCTTATAATTGGCAAAGTCTAGTAGCACTCTAATGGCTTCTAATCTGGCTACAAGGGTAAAGTTTTCTTCAAAATCAATCCCTTCTATTTGATTGTACCCTTTAGCTGCCAATCTTTCCTTGTTCCTAACCACAACACCAGAATTATTCATCATATTCTTAAAGACCCATTTAGTTCCAACTACACTTTGTCCTTTTGGTCCTTCTAAAAGCTCCCAAATATCATTCCTAACAAATTAGTTTAATTCCTCTTGCATAGCTAAGATCCAAAACTCATCAGATAAGGCTTGATTAATATTGATGGGTTCAGTCATTGAGATAAAGATAGAGTGGTTCACTTCCTTCCTAAGTCCATGCCTAGTTTTAACACCTTTAGAGAGGTCTCCTAAGATCAGTTCTTTAGGATGACTCAAAGAATATCTCCAATCCCTAGGAAAAGTGTATGTAAGATCAACCCTTTCATCTAGATTTAAATTTTTTACTCCTTGGGTAATCTCTCATACTCCTACTCTCTTCTCCAAAATTTTAACTCCTTTGGAACTCTTGTTAATACCATCTTCATCCTCAATTCTAGACTCTTTAGGATCAGATTCATAAAATACTACATATGTAGTCTCCTCCACCACTAATGTCCTTTTATTAAACACCCTAAAGAATTTTCCAACACTTGAGTGACCTATGAAAACTCCTTCATCAGATTTTAGATCAAATTTTCCTAAGTATGACTTTCCATTATTATGAATGAAAATCTTACAACCAAAAACATGGAGGTGGGAAAGGTTCGTTGTTCTACCCTTAAGGATCTCATAGGGTGTCTTATCAATTTTGTCTCTAACATTCACCCTAATTAACACATAATAAGCTGTGTTTATCGCTTCAGACTAAAAATATTTTGGAAGTGAATACTCAACAAGTATGGTTGTAGCAACCTCAACTAAGGTCCTATTCTTCCTTTCAGCTACCACATTCTACTGAGAGGTCCTAACTGCTGTGAAGTTGTGACTAATCCCTTTATCCTCACAAAAGTCTCCAAATCTTTCATTTTCAAAATTTCATTCATGATTACTATGGATGGTCAAGATCTTACAACCTAACTTTTTTTAAACCCAAGTGTAAAAGGATTTAAACTCTTCAAAATGAAGTAATTAGATTGACAAGAAGGGGGTGGGGGATGCCCTTTTTGAAATATTTGGAGTAAGTCTTCTATCAGCATCCTATAGGCCTAAGGTTGGGTGATGCCCTTCCTTAGACCCAAGGTTAGGTATTCCCTACCTTGGTTTCCAGTTGATCCGTCTACTAGGAGTAAGTCTTCTATCAGCATCCTGTAGACCTAAGGTTGAGTGATGCCCTTCCTTAGACCCAAAGTTAGGTATTCCCTACTTTGGTTTCCAGTTAATCTGCCTATTTGGAGTAAGTCTTCTATCAGCATCCTATAGGCCTAAGGTTGGGTGATGCCCTTCCTTAGACCCAAGGTTAGGTATTCCCTACCTTGGTTTTCAGTTGATCCGTCTACTAGGAGTAAGTCTTCTATCAGCATCCTGTAGACCTAAGGTTGGGTGATGCCCTTCCTTAGACCCAAAGTTAGGTATTCCCTACTTTAGTTTCCAGTTAATCTGCCTATTTGGAGTAAGTCTTCTATCAGCATCCTATAGGCCTAAGGTTGGGTGATGCCCTTCCTTAGACCCAATGTTAGGTATTCCCTACCTTTGTTTCCAGTTGATCCGTCTACTAGGAGTAAGTCTTCTATCAGCATCCTGTAGACCTAAGGTTGGGTGATGCCCTTCCTTAGACCCAAAGTTAGGTATTCCCTACTTTGGTTTCAAGTTAATCTGCCTATTTGGAGTAAGTCTTCTATCAGCATCCTATAGGCCTAAGGTTGGGTGATTCCCTTCCTTAGACCCGAGGTTAGGTATTCCCTACCTTGGTTTCTCCAGTCCTCTCTTCAGAATAGGTGTAAGCTTTTCTTTAGTTTCCAATGGACTTAAGGTTGGGTGATGCCCTTCCTTTGAACTCTTTAAGATCCTACTCCTATTCGGTCAACGCCAATGTGTGCAGCAGAAGTTCCTTCTACCACACACATTGGGGGTCTATTTGTTGACCTCATTTTTGTATGAGGTCACTAAGGCCCTTCCAAACTTCAAATTAATTCTAGATCCTAGGATCCACTCTAGAACTTAGGATTCTTTCCTAGAGCCAGACCTTAGGGCCTACTCTAGAGCCTAGGATTCCCTTAAATCCTAGATCTTAGAACTCAACTAGATCTTAGGACCACTCCAACTTCAAATCAATCCCCATCCTTGATCAACCTCAACCTCAAACCAATTCCTACATTTGATCAATTCCAAATTTAATTTGATTCCTACCTTTGATTAATTTAAATCTCAAATTTCATTCAACTCAAATTCAAATTAATTCAAGTTTCAAACATGTCCAAGCCTTGATCCAATCAATTTGACAATCCAACTTTCAACTTAGACTTTGATCCAAGCTTCAATCTAACTTTGACCTCATCCATTCATTAATAATCACCACATGATTGTAAATGATTTGGATACTTCAATACTAATCATTCAAACTTAAAATCCATTCCAAATCCAAAAGTCTAAACTCAAATTCAAAGTCTTAAGGTCTTGTCCTTAAGACCCTTTTCAAAGAATTTTCAAACATTTCAAAACCCAGTCAAATGGTCTCTGATTCAGGATCTATCACTTGCAAAGTGATAAGACATTTCTCTAGAGGTTACCCTCCAAATTTGAGCTCATTTGGAGGATTCTAACCCTTTAAACTTAATCCAACTCCAAATGTTGCAAAACCTTTGAATATTTACAATCCATGCCACTAGGCCTTTCACCTAGTGGAATTTGACTTTGGATCCCCCTCCAAATCTGATCCCTCTTAATACCTTGATATTAACTTATTAAGCAATGATCTACATCGTTTTAGATTCAATTTGACCCAGAATTGACTTGAGTCCAAAATGACCAAAATGCCCTTAAATGGAGATTTTTGGACTTTTGGCCTAAACTCAACTTGATTTGACTTATCAACCTTTGAAATCTTCTTCAAATATCATTCCAATGGATCCTAAATGACTTTAGGAATACATTGAACCCAAACTTACTCTTTGGTTTGACTTGGTTGACCAAGTCAACCATGATTGACCAAATCAACCCTTTAACCCAACACTTGTTAATTTTAACCATTCTAGTGATTTTGAATCAATTCAACTCATCAAGATTGGTTAATTATACACTCTTGACTTCAAATTCCTTGGCATGATGTCTTGTAGCACTCTTGACCTCCCTCATGCACATCCTAGTCACCATTGACTAGTCAACAAGTCAATGGGTCAAAAACAACCCTTGAAATGAGACCATAGCTTGGCCACCTCATCATCCCATAAAGCAAACCCTTTCTCCAAGCCAAAATCTCCTTTTGGCTAATGGGAATATGCTTTTTCCCTCCCTAATTGATCATTAAACAAGCTCTATTAACCAAGCCAAGTATTGGTTCATCCAAATGGGGAAAAAGGTGTGGTCCCTCTTCACATGGACCAAGAGATGTCACTCTCAACCACCAACCCTATTCCATAGCTTTGGGCAGCATAGGGGACACTTGGAACTCATCCAAAACCTTCCCAAATCAAATCTCAACCATCCAATCCAAAAGCCAAAGGTAAAGTGGGGGAAAACTTGACTTAAAGGTGGCCTCTTCATCATTCCCTTTGATATGATCAAAATCTCCAAACTCCAGCAGCCCTCAACCTTCCAAGAGCTCCTCTCATACACTCCAACACATTCCAAGGCCTTCCCAAGCTTTTCCCAACCACTTCCAAGCCTCAAATCACTATTTTAGTGAAGATAGAGCATTCTATAGAGAGAAAGAGGACTTTCCAATATACCTTTCGATCCAGCGAGATCTAGATTTTGGAATCTTCAGTAAAGTTGTAGAGGATTGCTGCAGCTTTTCAACAAGCCAAAAATCTCAAACATCCGACGGTTGGATCGTAAGTTATGCGCATTTTAAGTTTAAATTTCAATTTGAAACTGTAGCGATTTTACAATGAATGGAGCCTCCAAACTCCAGGTATTGTAAGATCATATTTCCCTCTAGCTACAGTTCCAATTTAGTGTAATTTCGTCGAGTATTTTGAAAGATATGAGCATTTAAAGATTTCTATTCAAAATGAACTAGAGAAGATCTGGACCGTCCGATCGACGATCAGACGGCTCAGATCTGGGTATACCGTGCGGCTTCCTCCATGTTTGAACGTGGGTCATCCCGTGGTATGGGAGGGTGACGTGGCGTCACGCCACGCTGCCACGTCACCGTCAGCTGATTTGACCCAAATTTGAATAAAAAATGCTTTAAATGCTCCAAATCTTCACAAATTCACAGAAAATCGAGTTCTTCACCAAATTGGGCGTTCTTGGGCTCGTTGGAAAGATAATATAATGTAGTATTTATTAAAATTAAAATTATATTGATTTGATTTCTGTATTGTGAGATATTTGAGTTTATGTTAATTTCATTTATTACTATTTTCTCAAAATTCAGTGATCAAATGAAGCCCAAATTTTGGTGGATAGTTATTGAGTATCTTAGGCATGTTCAACAATTTTTCTTGGTTCATATGCTCAATAGATTTTTGTGATATGAATTTTTAAGTTAAATGGTCTATTTTGGACTCTAAACTTTGAAAATTCATAACTCTTTAGGGTTTTAGTATTTTGCTATGATATTTCTGTGGTATGATTAAATATATGTCAGGGTTAGACACACCAAGTTTTGTGCCTATATAAATATTAGAGACACCTAGGAAAAATAATTAAGGAAATGTCTAGAAAACTTAGAAAATTCATAGGGGATTTTAAACACACCCAATAGGGGTGAAACTTAAACATAGTAAACTTAGTGACATCAGATACCTTAGGTTTAAATTTTACTCAATTTGGAGGTCATTAGGTTAGAAAATTGAGTATGTCAAATTTCAGCCCCTTTAAGGACTTAAAAAATTCAATAAATCTTTATAAATTTATATTAATTCCAAAAAATACCCATAATACCTCTAATTAACCATATTTAAACTCGTAATCATTGAAAATTGAAATTATGTTAATTTGACATTAAAATCCACTTTAATTTAATTTTAATCAAAATATATATTTAATCACTTTTAATTAATTAAAAATTATTAAAAATCCTAAAAAATCTTTAAACACTTGCTGATCTCTCCTTAGATCATTTCTGATCTTTGTACTTGATTTCAAGAAGTTTGGGACTCATTTGGGATCAAATCACTAAAATGACCCTTAATTGAAACAATTTAATAATTTCAATAAATATCCAAACTTCCAAAATTCATAACTAATTGTAGAAAATTCCAAATCAATCAAACTCAGTGGCTAATGACTCTAATTAAAATCTAGTTTTTTTCCAAAAATTTCAAACCCCCAAAATCTGGTCAAAGTCAAAAAGTCAACATTTTGGTCAACTCCAGGTTAAAACTGGGTCAAAACTTCTAAAAATCATAACTTTTGATAGCAAATTCCAAATTGAGTGTGCCAACTGTCTAACAACTCATAATAAGGTCTAGTATTTGTTAAAAATCTGAAACCCTTAAGATTAACTCTAATTTGGTAAGTCAATTTTTGACCCCTTAGTTAACACATCCGGATAATCTCTTAAAACCCATTAACCCTTTCAAATTCCAGAATTTTCTTAATAGGATAATAAAATTCTCAACCAACCCATTAAAATCAGCAACCAACTCCCTTTAATATCAATCCACTCCTTTAATTCCAACCAATTTAAATAACTTAATCAACCCCGATTGCTACTGGGTAACCCAGGCCTACGAGGCTATTAGCTTAGCCCCAAAGAAGGTGAAGTAAACTTCACGGCCTCGGTGTGAAACAAAGGTAGTAATCAATTAACTTTTAAAATATATTTAATTAAAATTCTTAATCTATTAATACTTAAATTTTAATCTAAATCCCTTTTAAACCTTAACAAATTCAAAACTTTTCTAGACAACTCTAACTAATCACCCACTTTAGGATATACCCCAGCCACACGACCTTCTACACACACTTTAGATGATGTGCTAGGACAACCAACTCTAGATCTAGGATAGGCCGGTGTTTACTTTACTGCTATGTGCCAGATTTTTTGTAGTTTTCACTGCATGTTGTGGATGAAATTGATTTGCTGTGTCTATTTACTTTTTCTGTACTCTGTGGATGGATTGATGTGTTTGGCGACTAGATTACCCTTAGGTTAGGTACGATCTGGATGTTGACACAGTTTTCTGCAGGTGGCCACGCTCATGCAGGGCAATATAAAAAGGGGGCAAATAAAAAAATGCATAAATATTATAAACTCTTTGCACAGGTGTTTTAGCTGCTAAAGCCCCCAAATCATAAAAAGAGCGTGGCCAGTGTGTTTACTTTCTTTTATGCTCATATACAACTGCTTGGGAATAACTGCTTTTTATATATTAATTGCTTAGGATAACCCTGCAGGTGAGTCTAGATTTTTATTTTGATACCAATGTAATTTGTGTAAGTGTCAAGTGTTGTGAAAGTTGATTTTGAGTTGGGATACATAGAGCCAAAGCTTGGATTCCAAAGAGGAAAGGATACCCCTTTAAGGAATACTCCTTTTCCATTTGGAAATCCAAATTTGGATCATACCTCTTCCTTACCCAAAGAGGAAAGAGTGGCCTCCCCCTTAGAGGGAAGTGCCCTCTTGTCCATTTGGGTAATCCACTACGAAGATTCCAAGAAGATTGAAGAAAAGGAGTCAAAAGAAGAATGAGATTGAAGATTTGAAGATTTGAAGATTGAGAGTATCCCACTCAAAAGAACTTGCGTCATTACTAGGTTTAGAATCCAGGTTGTTGTCAGTGGTGCCCGGCCACTTTACTTTCTGTAATATTCTGGTTTGTAATAAGCAAGGCAATTCTGCCTATGGACATTTATTAATTAGATTATATTTGATGTGATGATTTGATTGCCTTTAGGATTACTTGTTTTTACTAGTTTTTTGGCGATTGCATGCCGCTCTTTGTTTTCGCCTGGATACGTGAGGCTCGTGAGGGTGTGAAAGTTTTCTACTCATAACCTTAAAAGTCTAAAATTTTAGTGAGTCTAAATAACATAGAAAGATAACGAATCTAGGGAATTAGCCAGGCATCGACCCCGGGGTCGCATGCATATTTCTGCATTACTCTTTCCTTGCTTTAGACCCTTCCCCGCCTGCGGGTAGAGTCCGGATAGTCTGACCTATGAGGACGAGGTGCCGGACCTGGGGAAGTCCAGTCTTCTAAAAAGTTATTTTATAAGCCTGTTTTTTAAAATTTCAAGCATACTTGATTTGGAAGCTGTCGACCAGCATGCATTGCATTAGATACAAATTAAAAGAGTCAAAATTTTAATTTCATAGTCCTTAGCATTTTAGCACCCAACATAAGTCAAAGGGGTCAATTAGGAGAATCTCTAGATGTCGGCCCCAACTCTCCAAAACTTTAATTATAACATCCCTACCACTCTTTCATAAAAGACTGGACTCATCTCTTTTAAATCGATTAGGTGGTTAGCTGGCTCCCCAATCCATGCTGGGGTAAGTCCAGACCTTGCACTGCATTAGTTAGGATCGGACGACTGTGGTCCAGTGTCCAAAATAGATTTAGGTTCCGGGGCAGATCTTTGATTATAAGACCCCAAACTTCGGGAATATAGTCCCAAATTTCTAATAAAATGCTTGACTTTAATTAAATATCATTTCAACCCAAAGTATAAAGCCCAACACTTAGACTAAGTTGGGACACTTCCGGATGGTTCTGGAATCTCAATGTGTCCCCTACCTCTCCTCCTTTAACTCCGTTAATAACTGCTCAAATTTGATCCATTCCCTTTTGAGTTTCCAAAATTCACTTCTCTTTTTGATATCACTCATAGAAATTCTAACAAAATTTTGCCGTTATTTTAATCGAGAGTTTTCGTAGGAGACCTCGTCTCCCTACGATGTAATTAACTACGAGGGCTTGCGCTCGTAGGAGATTTAGAACCACACACACCTGATTTTAAAATTGATTTTTCAAAGTTCAATTGGATTTCTTTGGGAAAACTTAAAATACTAGTGATCGTTATTATAACAATCAAAGAATTATCATCGAATAGTATTTTCTCCCTACGGGGAGATACACTTTTCCTTGATAAGGCTTTGGATGTGAAATCAACGATCACACTTCTTGAATATTATGGTTGGATATTCAGTAGAATCGCATTTTGATCCTTCGGGGCCATATGAAGTTCTCTTTAGCATCCGTTCATGATATTCAAGATGAATTTCATAATTCTAAATCTGAACGCCGTTATGAAATTTTATTTTCATCTTTCAAGGTGATATATTCTTTCTAACAGGATGATTCAATTTTAGAATTAGAATTTGACTTTAACTCCCAAAGAAAACCAATTTTTTCAAAACATGTTTTCAAAATTCCACCAACAAAAAATGGCACTCCTGGTGGGACAAATCTCTCTCTCCATCTTTAATAATGGCAAAATTTTATTTCATCGGTAGTCTTAACTACCTTTCTTCCGTTGGTCCCTCTACCCATTTCTTTCTTGGGTGAGTGTGGCCAACATCTAAAAGAAAATACCTTTCAAGTAGAGAGGCGAGTGATGAAATCTTTGTCTAAGCCGGGCTTTGACATTTTGCCTCCAAGTTAATTGGTAGAGCAAAGGAGTTAAGCCAGGTTCCTTGAATATTCTCAATAAATTTTGTAAACTCTCTTAATGGGTGAAAACTCAACATATTGAGGTTCAAGATTTAGAGAAAATTAATCATGCTTAAAATTCAAATTTTAATTCAAAATTGACTAACTTAAATCACTTTTCCTTTATTTCAGGATACTTAAATACTCAAATGGTTGGAAAACTCATCTTCTCCCTGGATAGAAACTTGACAATAGAAGGAATTACCTCTGGCAACTTGATCCAGTTTGGGATAGAATTTCAAAACTTCAAGTTATTAGTCGACGGAGAAGAAATGATTGATCTCTCTGCTGGAATACAAAGGGATGTCCCCCTAGTCGAGATTACTTTAGGGTCAGGAGTTGACTCCCCCATCTCTATGATGGAGGTCGTTGTCGCCCCTTCGACCACTGTGCCCTCTACTCAGAAGGATAAGAATCGAGAACCATTAAAAATGGAAGAATTACCATCTCAACCTGAGATTGGGTCAAGTTCTAACACCCCTATTGCCAGTAAAAGTAAGCGGAAGAAATACCTTAAAAGGGTTAAGAAGAAGGTTGCTAAGGCCAAAAAGACTGCTAAGGTAGAAGCCTTGAAATAAGTTAAATTTGAGGCCAATCGAGAATTCGTTGCTCCTTACACCTACCCCCTCCATGGTGGAAATGTTTTCCACCCTACTCCTGTTACTCAAAGGAGAGAGGTTGTGAAAATGAGAGCACGATCTCCGATACACCTTCTTGACTACTATACAGAGAGAATCAATCAAGAAAGAGCTAAGCAATCACCTGCAATAGACCAACGGCCCCTAGTTGAAGGTTATGACCCATCCACTCTACAAGATGAAGTTTGGTCACTTTACTACATGTGCCCCACTGCGTCTTTTATAGAGGAGGATGTGCAGAAACCACCCGGGGTGCCACTCTCATAATTGCTAGGTTACTAGTAATTAGGGAGGGAATAATGATGGATCTGAGATCTTATCAGATAGTGATACCATTTGAATTTAATATTTAAAAGGGGTCCTATCGCGATAGATCCTTAGAATGAAATGATGCAGCACTGGTCAGGGATAGTGCAGACCCCAATACAATCTCTTTCTTTTAAGAGATTGTGGAAATATAATTTACATTGATTGGGCCTTGCCACCTGGACTTACTATTTTGAAGGAAATCATATTATTTCTCAAGTGTGCTGGGTCAAAAATTTTCAAGATAGTTGATTAATCTTTTTAATGAAAATTGACCTCTACTTTAAATCAAAAATAGGAGAGAGTTGTGGTTGACTCCACTAGATCTTTAAAGGGCCTTCTCTCCCACCTATCTTGCGGGTCGATTTGATTTTTGAATTAAAATTTGTATCAAACTTAAGTTAGTTTTAGAAATGAAAATCTTCTCAGTCTTCTAGCAATTTTCCATCTTATGAGCTTCTCTTGCATGTCCTAAATCTACTCAATAATTTTCTAAGTCAAGTTGATATTTTCTTATCAAAAGATTGGGTCCAATTTGGGGATTATTTTTCCTTGGATAAGAGAATGAGTTTTCTTCTCTTATACTTGTGATATAATCCTAGATTAAAAAAAAAAGAGCTATCATGTTAAGGTTTTAAAGAAAGTGAAGCCTCTTACTAAAAAAAAAAAAGAGAAGAAAATTCAAAGGATGCACAAAGTGCATTAAAAAAAGGCGCAAAGTGCGTCAAAGAAATAAAAAGATATGCAAAGCACGTCACAAAAAAAAAGTGAAAGAGGCTTCCTTCTTTTTAAATCCTTAAATCTCAAAAAGCCCGATCATTTTTAATAGCTTGACTTTGAAAAATCTTGAATCTAGATTTATTGTCATGCTTGGACTGTTTATTAGATAGAAAATTCTATGCAAGAGAATTGAAAAGATTAAATTTCTCGATCCAACTTAAATCCTTTTGAAATTAATTTTAATTCAAACTTTCTACAAGGGAGAACTTAGTTCAGTTTCTATGAAATTTGATCCGGGTCAACAAAATCCAAAACCCTTGGCTCTTTTCGGGTCAATTGGGGTCACTCTACTTCTTACTATACTTTTGAATTTGTTCCCACTTGTCATTTTGACAGGGTCCAAATGATTAAGAGGAAATTTTCAATAAAAAGAATGAATCTTCTATTCTCGATAAGAATTCAAATCCCATTCTCAAGAGATATATGTGAATCTTTAAACATAGGCATCGTTCCTTTTAAGATCCACTCTGTGAAATAACACTCTATGCTGGGTCCAAGGTTGTTCTCACATAGAGGTGTGTTTTACTTCACTGGAATTTTCCTTTCAAAATTGAGTCACAACTAAGTAGAGCGTCTGACTCCAATTGGAGGATCTTAAAGGCCTTGAAGAAAGTTGTTTTGAACTCAATAAAATTTGAAATTACATAAGTCACGTATGATTCAAGCTCGTGATAAAATTGTGTTACCTCAGGGCTTTCCAAGTATGAGACTTCGCTATAGACATTTGGAGACCAATTTTAGTCCACCATAAGATCAATGGAAGCTTTGAATCAACGTTGATTGGATCGTCCACCTTAGAGATGATCTATAAAGAAGGTTCATGGCAATGGATTAATTTTGAAGATACCACCAGATGCTTCCTTTCATTTGGGTGGTTCTTTAAGAAGTATCATACATAATGAGGATCAAATTAAACATTAAATTCACCCCTTCAAATTCATAGAAATCAAATCAAGTTAAAAATCATCAATCAATTATTTTCAATTCTCTTTTCCTTAAGGTTAGGTCCTTCCTTCCCTTAGGATTAGGCCCGCTAGTGGTGGAGTACGCCCTTCGTGGCACCACCATAGCATTTGACCCAGGGATTAGTGGTGGAGTACGCCCTTCGTGGCACCATCCTGATTCCCATTCGCTAGTGATGGAGTACGCCCTTTGTGGCACCATCCTAGTTTGCATGTTGAGGTCCTCTGTGTGGAGCAAGTTTCCTCCCCACATGACCATTCGCTAGGGGTGGAGTACGTCCTTCGTGGCACCATCCTAGTTTGCCAGTTGAGGTCCTCTGTGTGGAGCAAGATTCCTCCCCACATGACCATTCGCTAGTGGTGGAGTACGCCCTTTGTGGCACCATCTTAGTTTGCCAGTTGAGGTCCTCTGTGTGGAGCAAGTTTCCTCCCCACATGACCATTCGCTAGTGGGGGAGTACGCCCTTCGTGGCACCATCCTAGTTTGCCAGTTGAGGTCCTCTGTGTGGAGCAAGTTTCCTCCCCACATGACCATTCGCTAGTGGTGGAGTACGCCCTTTGTGGCACCATCCTAGTTTGCCAGTTGAGGTCCTCTGTGTGGAGCAAGTTTCCTCCCATATGACCGTTCGCTAGTGATGGAGTACGCCCTTCGTGGCACCATCCTAGTTTGCCAGTTGAGGTCCTCTGTGTGGAGCAAGTTTCCTCCCCACATGACCATTCGCTAGTGGTGGAGTACGCCCTTCGTGACACCATCCTAGTTTGCCAGTTGATCTGCCTATTTGGAGTAAGTCATCTATCAGCATCCTATAGGCCTAAGGTTTGGTGATGCCCTTCCTTAGACCCAAGGTTAGGTATTACCTACCTTGGTTTCCAGTTGATCCGTCTACTAGGAGTAAGTCTTCTATCAGCATCCTGTAGACCTAAGGTTGGGTGATGCCCTTCCTTAGACCCAAAGTTAGGTATTCCCTACTTTGGTTTCCAGTTAATCTGCCTATTTAGAATAAGTCTTCTATCAGCATCCTGTAGACCTAAGGTTGGGTGATGCCCTTCCTTAGACCCAAAGTTAGGTATTCCCTACTTTGGTTTCCAGTTAATATGCCTATTTGGAGTAAGTCTTCTATCAGCATCCTATAGGCCTAAGGTTGGGTGATGCCCTTCCTTAGACCCAAGGTTAGGTATTCCTTACCTTGGTTTCCAGTTGATCCGTCTACTAGGAGTAAGTCTTCTATCAGCATTCTGTAGACCTAAGGTTGGGTGATGCCCTTCCTTAGACCCAAAGTTAGGTATTCCCTACTTTGGTTTCCAGTTAATCTGCCTATTTGGAGTAAGTCTTCAATCAGCATCCTATAGGCCTAAGGTTGGGTGATGCCCTTCCTTAGACCCAAGGTTAGGTATTCCCTACCTTGGTTTCCAGTTGATCCGTCTACTAGGAGTAAGTCTTCTATCAGCATCCTGTAGACCTAAGGTTGGGTGATGCCCTTCCTTAGACCCAAAGTTAGGTATTCCCTACTTTGGTTTCCAGTTAATCTGCCTATTTGGAGTAAGTCTTCTATCAGCATCCAATAGGCCTAAGGTTGGGTGATGGCCTTCCTTAGACCCAAGGTTAGGTATTCCCTACCTTGGTTTCCAGTTGATCCGTCTACTAGGAGTAAGTCTTCTATCAGCATCCTGTAGACCTAAGGTTGGGTGATGCCCTTCCTTAGACCCAAAGTTAGGTATTCCCTACTTTGGTTTCCAGTTAATCTTCCTATTTGGAGTAAGTCTTCTATCAGCATCCTATAGGCCTAAGGTTGGGTGATGCCCTTCCTTAGACCCAAGGTTAGGTATTCCCTACCTTTGTTTCCAGTTGATCCGTCTACTAGGAGTAAGTATTCTATCAGCATCCTGTAGACCTAAGGTTGGGTGATGCCCTTCCTTAGACCAAAAGTTTGGTATTCCCTACTTTGGTTTCAAGTTAATCTGCCTATTTGGAGTAAGTCTTCTATCAGCATCCTATAGGCCTAAGGTTGGGTGATGCCCTTCCTTAGACCCGAGGTTAGGTATTCCCTACCTTGGTTTCTCCAGTCCTCTCTTCAGAATAGGTGTAAGCTTTTCTTTAGTTTCCAATGGACTTAAGGTTGGGTGATGCCCTTCCTTTGAACTCTTTAAGATCCTACTCCTATTCGGTCAACGCCAATGTGTGCAGCAGAAGTTCCTTCTACCACACACATTGGGGGTCCATTTGTTGACCTCATTTTTGTATGAGGTCACTCAGGCCCTTCCAAACTTCAAATTAATTTTAGATCCTAGGATCCACTCTAGAACTTAGGATTCTTTCCTAGAGCCAGACCTTAGGGCCTACTCTAGAGCCTAGGATTCCCTTAGATCCTAGATCTTAGAACTCTTCTAGATCTTAGGACCACTCCAACTTCAAATCAATCCCCATCCTTGATCAACCTCAACCTCAAACCAATTCCTACATTTGATCAATTCCAACTTTAATTTGATTCCTACCTTTGATTAATTTAAATCTCAAATTTCATTCAACTCAAATTCAAATTAATTCAAGTTTCAAACATGTCCAAGCCTTGATCCAATCAATTTGACAATCCAACTTTCAACTTAGACTTTGATCCAAGCTTCATTCTAGCTTTGACCTCATCCATTCATTAACAATCACCACATGATTGTAAATGATTTGGATACTTCAATACTAATCATTCAAACTTAAAATCCATTCCAAATCCAAAAGTCTAAACTCAAATTCAAAGTCTTAAGGTCTTGTCCTTAAGACCCTTTTCAAAGAATTTTCAAACATTTCAAAACCCAGTCAAATGGTCTCTGATTCAGGATCTATCACTTGCAAAGTGATAAGACATTTCTCTAGAGGTTACCCTCCAAATTTGAGCTCATTTGGAGGATTCTAACCCTTTAAACTTAATCCAACTCCAAATGTTGCAAAACCTTTGAATATTTACAATCTATGCCACTAGGCCTTTCACCTAATGGAATTTGACTTTAGATCCCCCTCCAAATCTTTTGATCCCTCTTAATACCTTGATATTAACTTATTAAGCAATGATCTACATCTTTTTAGATTCAATTTGACCCAGAATTGACTTGAGTCCAAAATGACCAAAATGCCCTTAATTAGAGATTTTTGGACTTTTGGCCTAAACTCAACTTGATTTGACTTATCAACCTTTGAAATCTTCTTCAAATATCATTCCAATGGATCCTAAATGACTTTAGGAACACATTGAACCCAAACTTACTCTTTGGTTTGACTTGGTTGACCAAGTCAACCATGATTGACCAAATCAACCCTTTAACCCAACACTTGTTAATTTTAACCATTCTAGTGATTTTGAATCAATTCAACTCATCAAGATTGGTTAATTATACACTCTTGACTTCAAATTCCTTGGCATGATGTCTTGTAGCACTCTTGACCTCCCTCATGCACATCCTAGTCACCATTGACTAGTCAACAAGTCAATGGGTCAAAAACAACCCTTGAAATGAGACCATAGCTTGGCCACCTCATCATCCCATAAAGCAAACCCTTTCTCCAAGCCAAAATCTCCTTTTGGCTAATGGGAATATGCTTTTTCCCTCCCTAATTGATCATTAAACAAGCTCTATTAACCAAGCCAAGTATTGGTTCATCCAAATGGGGAAAAAGGTGTGGTCCCTCTTCACATGGACCAAGAGATGTCACTCTCAACCACCAACCCTATTCCATAGCTTTGGGCAGCATAGGGGACACTTGGCACTCATCCAAAACCTCCCCAAATCAAATCTCAACCATCCAATCCAAAAGCCAAAGGTAAAGTGGGGAAAACTTGACCTAAAGGTGGCCTCTTCATCATTCCCTTTGATATGATCAAAATCTCCAAACTCCAGCAGCCCTCAACCTTCCAAGAGCTCCTCTCATACACTCCAACACATTCCAAGGCCTTCCCAAGCTTTTCCCAACCACTTCCAAGCCTCAAATCACTATTTTAGTGAAGATAGAGCATTCTAGAGAGAGAAAGAGGACTTTCCATTATAACTTTCGATCCAGCGAGATCCAGCTTTTGGAGTCTTCAGTAAAGTTGTAGAGGATTGCTGCAGCTTTCCAACAAGCCAAAAATCTCAAACATCTGGCTGTTGGATCGTAAGTTATGCGCATTTTAAGTTTAAATTTTGAAAGATATGAGCGTTTAAAGATTTCTATTCAAAATGAACTAGAGCAGATCTGGACCGTCCGATCGACGATTAGACGGCTCAGATCTGGGTATACCGTACGGCTTCCTCCATGTTTGAACGTGGGTCATCCCGTGGTATGGGAGGGTGACGTGGCGTCACGCCACGCCGCCATGTCACCGTCAGCTGATTTGACCCAAATTTGAATAAAAAATGCTTTAAATGCTCCAAATCTTCAAAAATTCACAGAAAATCGAGTTCTCCACCAAATTGGGCGTTCTTGGGCTTGTTGGAAAGATAATCTAATGTAGTATTTATTAAAATTAAAATTAAATTTATTTAATTTCTGTATTGTGAGATATTTGAGTTTATGTTAATTTCATTTATTGCTATTTTCTCACAATTCAGTGATCAAATGAAGCCCAAATTTTGGTGGATAGTTATTGAGTATCTTAGGCATGTTCAACAATTTTTCTAGGTTCATATGCTCAATAGATTTCTGTGATATGAATTTTTAAGCTAAATGGTCTATTTTGGACTCTAAACCTTGAAAATTCATAACTCTTTAGGGTTTTAGTATTTTGCTATGATATTTCTGTGGTATGATTAATTGTATGTCAGGGTTAGACACACCAAGTTTTGTGCCTATATAAATATTAGAGACACCTAGGAAAAATAATTAAGGAAATGTCTAGAAAACTTAGAAAATTCATAGGAGATTGTAAACACACCCAATAGGGGTGAAACTTAAACATAGTAAACTTAGTGACATCAGATACCTTAGGTTTAAATTTTACTCAATTTGGAGGTCATTATGTTAGAAAATTGAGCATGTCAAATTTCAGCCCCTTTAAGGACTTAAAAAATTCAATAAATCTTTATAAATTTATATTAATTCCAAAAAATACCCATAATACCTCTAATTAACCATATTTAAACTCGTAATCATTGAGAATTAAAATTATGTTAATTTGACATTAAAATCCACTTTAATTTAATTTTAATCAAAAAGAAATATTTAATCACTTTTAATTAATTAAAAATTATTAAAAATCCCAAAAAATCTTTAAACACTTGCTGATCTCTCCTTAGATCATTTCTGATCTTTGTAGTTGATTTCAAGAAGTTTGGGACTCATTTGGGATCAAATCACTAAAATGACCCTTAATTGAAACAATTTAATAATTTCAATAAATATCCAAACTTCCAAAATTCATAACTAATTGTAGAAAATTTCAAATCAATCAAACTCAGTGGCTAATGACTCTAATTAAAATTTAGTTTTTTTCCAAAAATTTCAAACCCCCAAAATCTGGTCAAAAGTCAAAAAGTCAACATTTTGGTCAACTCCAGGTTAAAACCGGGTCAAAACTTTTAAAAATCATAATTTTTGATAGAAAACTCCAAATTGAGTGTGCCAACTGTCTAACAACTCATAATAAGGTCTAGTATTTGTTAAAAATCTGAAACCCTTAAGATTAACTCTAATTTGGAAAGTCAATTTTTGACCCCTTAGTTAACACATCCGGATAATCTCTTAAAACCCAATAACCCTTTCAAATTCCAGAATTTTCTTAATAGGATAATAAAATTCTCAACCAACCCATTAAAATCAGCAACCAACTCCCTTTAATATCAATCCACTCCTTTAATTCCAACCAATTTAAATAACTTAATCAACCCCGATTGCTACTAGGTAACCCAGGCCTACGAGGCTATTAGCTTAGCCCCAAAGAAGGTGAAATAAACTTCACGGCCTCGGTGTGAAATAAAGGTAGTAATCAATTAACTTTTAAAATATATTTAATTGAAATTCTTAATCTATTAATACTTAAATTTTAATCTAAATCCCTTTTAAACCTTAACAAATTCAAAACTTTTCTAGACAACTCTAACTAATCACCCACTTTAGGATATACCCCAGCCACACGACCTTCTACACACACTTTAGATGATGTGCTAGGACAACCAACTCTAGATCTACGATAAGCCGGTGTTTACTTTACTGCTGTGTGCCGGATTTTTCATAGTTTTCACTGCATGTTGTGGATGAAATTGCTTTGCTGTGTCTGCTTACTTTTTCTGTACTCTGTGGATGGATTGATGTGTTTGGCGACTAGATTACCCTTAGGTTAGGTACGATCTGGATGTTGACACAGTTTTCTGCAGGTGGCCACGCTCATACAGGGCAATATAAAAAGGGGGCAAATCAAAAAATGCATAAATATTATAAACTCTTTGCACAGGTGCTTTAGCTGCTAAAGCCCCCAAATCATAAAAAGAGCGTGGCCAGTGTGTTTACTTTCTTTTATGCTCATATACAACTTCTTGGGAATAACTGCTTTTTATATATTAATTGCTTAGGATAACCCTGCAGGTGAGTCTAGATTTTTATTTTGATACCAATGTAATTTGTGTAAGTGTCAAGTGTTGTGAAAGTTGATTTTGAGTTGGGATACATAGACCCAAAGCTTGGATTCCAAAGAGGAAAGGATACCCCTTTAAGGAATACTCCTTTTCCATTTGGAAATCCAAATTTGGATCATACCTCTTCCTTACCCAAAGAGGAAAGAGTGGCCTCCCCCTTAGAGGGAAGTGCCCTCTTGTCCATTTGGGTAATCCACTACGAAGATTCCAAGAAGATTGAAGAAAAGGAGTCAAAAGAAGAATGAGATTGAAGATTTGAAGATTTGAAGATTGAGAGTATCCCACTCAAAAGAACTTGCGTCATTACTAGGTTTAGAATCCAGGTTGTTGTCAGTGGTGCCCGGCCACTTTACTTTCTGTAATATTCTGGTTTGTAATAAGCAAGGCAATTCTGCCTATGGACATTTATTAATTAGATTATATTTGATGTGATGATTTGATTGCCTTTAGGATTACTTGTTTTTACTAGTTTTTTGGCGATTGCATGCCGCTCTTTGTTTTCGCCTGGATACGTGAGGCTCGTGAGGGTGTGAAAGTTTTCTACTCATAACCTTAAAAGTCTAAAATTTTAGTGAGTCTAAATAACATAGAAAGATAACGAATCTAGGGAATTAGCCAGGGATCGACCCCGGGGTCGCATGCATATTTCTGCATTACTCTTTCCTTGCTTTAGACCCTTCCCCACCTGCGGGTAGAGTCCGGATAGTCTGACCTATGAGGACGAGGTGCCGGACCTGGGGAAGTCCAGTCTTCTAAAAAGTTATTTTATAAGCCTGTTTTTTAAAATTTCAAGCATTCTTGATTTGGAAGCTGTCGACCAGCATGCATTGCATTAGATACAAATTAAAAGAGTCAAAATTTTAATTTCATAGTCCTTAGCATTTTAGCACCCAACATAAGTCAAAGGGGTCAATTAGGAGAATCTCTAGATGTCGGCCCCAACTCTCCAAAACTTTAATTATTATGTCCCTACCACTCTTTCATAAAAGACCGGACTCATCTCTTTTAAATCGATTAGGTGGTTAGCTGGCTCCCTAATCCATGCTGGGGTAAGTCCAGACCTTGCACTGCATTAGTTAGGATCGGACGACTGTGGTCCAGTGTCCAAAATAGATTTAGGTTCCGGGGTAGATCTTTGATTATAAGACCCCAAACTTCGGGAATATAGTCCCAAATTTCTAATAAAATGCTTGACTTTAATTAAATATCATTTCAACCCAAAGTATAAAGCCCAACACTTAGACTAAGTTGGGACACTTCCGGATGGTTCTGGAATCTCAATGTGTCCCCTACCTCTCCTCCTTTAACTCCGTTAATAACTGCTCAATTTTGATCCATTCCCTTTTGAGTTTCCAAAATTCACTTCTCTTTTTGATATCACTCCTAGAAATTCTAACAAAATTTTGCCGTTATTTTAATCGAGAGTTTTCGTAGGAGACCTCGTCTCCCTACGATGTAATTAACTACGAGGGCTTGCGCTCGTAGGAGATTTAGAACCACGCACATCTGATTTTAAAATTGATTTTTCAAAGTTCAATTGGATTTCTTTGGGAAAACTTAAAATACTAGTGATCGTTATTATAACAATCAAAGAATTATCATCGAATAGTATTTTCTCCCTACGGGGAGATACACTTTTCCTTGATAAGGCTTTGGATGTGAAATCAACGATCACACTTCTTGAATATTATGGTTGGATATTCAGTAGAATCGCATTTTGATCCTTCGGGGCCATATGAAGTTCTCTTTAGCATCCGTTCATGATATTCAAGATGAATTTCATAATTCTAAATCTGAACGCCGTTATGAAATTTTATTTTCATCTTTCAAGGTGATATATTCTTTCTAACAGGATGATTCAATTTTAGAATTAGAATTTGACTTTAACTCCCAAAGAAAACCAATTTTTTCAAAACATGTTTTCAAAATTCCACCAACAGCCACAAAAGGAGCAAGATGCAGAAATAATAGAGCAACCATATGATCTCCCTCACACCTCTTCTTTCTCGCCAAGCGCACCTTCTCCTTCCTCTCTCAAACCCTAGAAACTTATCAAGAGCTCTCTCCCAAGGATTCCCTCTCTAATCATGTTCCCCTCTTTTTTGTCTCTCTCAAAAAGATTACTAATTTGATACTTAAAACAAGCTCCGAAATCCCTGAATTATTTAAAGTAGCTTTTACAATCGTACAGTATGATATGTATAACATGCCTCATCCTGGTACGAATGTGTATGAACAGTTCAAAATATAATTGTATAGTACGATAATAAATCATATTATACGATCTTCAATACTATTGCTCGTATAAGACGATAACCGGGATGATCAAATGTCATCTCTGTACATTGTATGATACGATATACATCGTATAGTATGAATGTTCAAAATCAAGGCATCATCCAGGACAAATTTTGGGACGATCAAATGTCGTCTCTGTTCATTGTATGGTATGATAGATATCGTACAGTATGATAAGACAAAAATAGGGGATCATTCGGAACGATCTCCAGGACGATCAAAATTCATCTATGTTCATCGTATACTATGAATGTGTTCATACAGTGCAATTTTTAATTAGTAATTAAGCCTTGATGTATTCCACAAATCACAGGTTAATTTAAGTAAGTATTTAAAATAAATTGTACAGTATGAAGTCCTTCGTACAATACGAACGATTGAGAAAAACTTACTTAAGTTAATTTGACGGCTAGGGTTTTGGATTTGGAACACATCGTACAGTATGATAGTATTTGTACGGTACTATCTATTCACAAAAAATCATTTTACAAGCTTAGATCATATAGTAAGAAATAAAGTCGAACAATATGATCACCAGAGAAAGAAAATATACATTTTTTACTTTTAAATCCCTCTTCTCCTGTGTGTGTGCATGGTTGCTCAGACTTAGATGCAGTTTGTGGCCAGACTCAAGAAAATAAAAAAAAAATAAAAAATAAATTACATTATCAGACTCATACTTCTAATCTAACCTATTTTGAGTCTTCCTGTTATTCTGAGTAGCTTGTGATCTTCTTAAAATGTTAGTACTCATGGACAATAGCAAGCAATAAATGATATTCAATGATTAGTACTTCAGGCGACATTATTTGTTATCATCAAAATCTTAAACTCGGGGTCATAGGTCGCAACAATCTCCTCCTTTTTGATGATGTCAAATAATATTTGTTGTAGGCAAGTTTGAAAGGCATATATTTTTTATTTTTTTTTGTTAATAGAAAAAGAAAATATGAACTTGAAAAGACAAGAAAAGAGATGAAATGCATTCTATTGAAATGCAAAAGGAAACTAGAACATAAGGAAACTACAACATAAGCAAACTACAACAAAATTCTCCCCCTTTTGATAGCACCAAAAAAAGGAGCAAACAACACTAAGAAAGAAAAAATATAAAACATACACTTCAAAGGGAAGGATCCTGATCACTTTAAGGTGGAGGTGGGTTTGGCTGAAAATAGTGAAGGATTATGTCAAATCATTGATCAATCGTGGTCAAGCGTTCCCCCAACCATTGCATCTCGGTCTCGTGTTGCTGATGTTGCTCTTGTATGTGCGCATTGAGATGAGTCTGAAGTTGGTCAAAATGTTTGACCAAATCAATATGAGGATAAGATAGTGCAGAAGCTTGGGGTGCTGAATGTCGTCGTGGTCGAGCTTTAGCTGCTGCGAGGGAAGCTTCTCTTTTTTCATAATCAAAGTAAGGTTCTTCAGGCTGTTATCCCCAATGGAGAAGAATACGGAAGGAGGCATCCGTATAAAAGATTGGAAGATTATTGGGTTCACCAGGATATGTTAATTGGTATTTATTTTGAAGGATGTATCCTATAAAGTGACCAAGGGCTAGATTTTGTTTCCAGCGAGTAGTAGGTAGGCAAATAAAGTCATATCAATGATCAAATCTGTCTCATCGAATTTCGTGTTATACATGATAAGATAGGTAGTGATATATAAAGTTAGGGTCATATTGACCCGGTCGCCTGCTTTGGGTATTATAGAGGTTCTAAGGACATGTTGAATAATTCTGGCATTTCGATTAAGTGACTGGATGAGTGGCTTGTGTAGATAGAATGTGGTGTTTCTAAGGACCCGATTAACATCGCTCCAGTCAAATTCATTTGTTAGAAAGGAATGAACTCGAGGTCCTTCAGTGGATAGCCCAATATATTGGGCGAGGTCAGCTTTGGTGATCTCGATGTTTTAGCGACAAACAAAGGACTGGAAAGTTGTATTTTCGATAGTGTATGTTAGATTTGCTAGAAATTCCAATATAAGTTCAGAGATGTAGGGAAAGGCCATGGTGAGAAGGAACTGAAAGGTGGTGGAAGCAAAGAGGTTCAATACCTCAAAGTTTAGAGTAGCCTGATCGAGCATTTTTTATGGTGTAATCTTGTAGGCTTTATACTTATGATAGGCCTCTTCACACTCAGAATTTAGAAAGCAAGCACTATGATGGCTAGAGTTTTGCATTTGGAACACATCGTATAGTATGATAGTATTTGTATGGTATGATCTATTCATAGAAATCATTTTATAAGCTTAGATCGTACAGTACAAAATAAAGTCATACAGTACGATCACCAGAGAAAGAAAATATACATTTTTTACTTTTAAAACCCTCTCCCCCTGTGTGTGTACATGGTTACTCAGTCTTACATGCAGTTTGTGGCCAGACTCAAGAAAATAAAAAATAAAATAAATTACAAATTATATTGTCAGCCTCATACTCCTAATCTAACTAGTCTTGAGTCTTCATGTTGTCATGAGTAGCTTGTGATCTTCCTGAAATGTTAGTACTCACAGACAATAGCAAATAAGAAATGATATTCAATGAATAGTAGTTCAAGCAACATTATTTTTCATCATCAAAATCTCAAACTCAGGGCCATGGGTCGCAACACAAAAGACTCACTCTTATGTGACAAAAATTTAATCCAAGTGAACCTCGAGTAGTCATCAACATTCACAAATCTATAGACTTTCCCTCATAAGCTGGCAATGCTAATGGGTCCAAATAAATTTATGTGAAGGACTTTAAAGGTCTGGAGGTACTAATGTCTTTAATGGTGTGGAAAGAGGATTGCACTTGCTTTTCTAGTTGGCAGGCATCACAAAGGTGGTCTTTAGAAAAATTAAGCTTGGGGACACATCTAACTAGATCTTTCTGGGTTACTCTCCTATGGGTTTTCATACTTGCTTGACATAATCTCCTGTGCCACAACCAAGAATCATCAGTAATAGTTTTAAAGAAAAATGAAGCAGCACATTCAATATTAATTAAATCAAGCATATAAACATTGTTGATCCGCTTTTCCTGCAAAATAGAGTTGTTATTTAGGCTTATAAAGCAAGTATTTGCCAAGAATTTTATAATGAAGCCCTTATCACAAAGCTAACTGTTTCTAAGCAAGATGTGTTTCAGTTCATCTACAAGCAAAATATCTTCAATCAAAAGGTTCTTGGATTTTTAATTATACTTGAGCCCACGACTTTCCTGGTGGTGTATCTCTAAAAGTAACCTTTCCTCCTATCCTAGTCTCCAGAAAAATAAATTGATTAGCATCTCCAGTCATATGTCTTTAGCATCCGCTGTCCAAGTACCACATGCTCTCACGATAAATTTTATGAGAGTTTGCCTATGAAATACCAAATGTCAGATTTAGGAACCCAAATAGGTTATGGTCCCATCTTATGAAAAGAAGAATGCAATGCATTTATGTTATGTTATGAAATATGTAATTTTTGTCTCTATACCCAATATGTACTATGGTGAATAGTGCAAGTGTATGAAATTTGTCATAGCATGCCACATTAAAAACATCTAACTCCAAGAAAAGGATTTACTAATTTGTTTGCGTGGTAATGTTTCTTTTTAACATTATGTAATGCATGCAATGTTGGTTTATTTTCAAAAGCATTGAGATTTATTTTTAGTAAATCATGCTCAATTATCAAATTAAAATTCCTTTTATTTAACTCATCAAATTCATCAAGTAAAGACATGTGTTTGCTATCAAGTAGAGTGATTTTTGCTTAAACTTTCATGCTCCTTTTTGCAAATTCAAAAACTCCGATTTCAAACTAGCATGTTTTTTCTTAAGTTTCTTATATGATGCATGACTTTTCTCACAAATTTCAAGTAATTTATCATAGGTTGGTTCACATACATCTTCTTGATCCGATTGACCAAGATGATCACCGATTAAGCACAAATTTGTTATCTCTTCTTTAGCTTCAGTCTCAGATGAGTTAGATATAGAATCTGCCTAGAAAGCTTTTTGGTACTGCTTCTTGTCCTTCATGTATTTGGGTTTCTCTTCACCCTTCTTCATGCTTTGGTTCTCCTTAAGTGTAGGACAATCAACTTTAACATGTCCATGCTTCCTGCATTCAAAGAAAACAACATCAATAGAACTTTTATAATTTTTGCTATCCTTACCTTTTTCCACTTTTGATGATATTTATTGTTCTTCCTTAAAAAACTTTTAAATTGCCTAGTGATGAAGGCTACATCATTTTTTTTAGGTCTGAAAGAATCAGTGTCCGTGTTGTTGGCCTTTAGTGCCACACCTTTCTTCATCTTTTTCTCACCTGCATCAAGATTTATTTGATTCACCCCTCGCTTGTATGTAATGAGTTATCCAAGTAAATTATTAATAGAATAAGTATTTAAATATTTAGATTCAGTAATTGCAGTGATCCTAGCATCAAAAGAAGAAGGCAAGCTTCTCAAAATTTTATTGACCCTTTCATAATTTGTTAGCTCTTTTCCTAAAGCATGCAACAAGGTGACAATTTGAGTAAACCTTGTATACATGTCAAAAATTGATTCAGAAGATTTTATACAAAAAAAGTTCATAGTCATGCAATAAAATATTCAACCTAGATTATTTAACTTTATTGGTTCCTTCATTAGTTACACACAATCTATCCCAAATTTGTTTACCAGTTGCACAAGTTGAAACACGTATATAATCTTTAGATTTTAAAACACAGAAAAAATAGTTCAAGCATTTTGCTTCAAGTTGTGCTAAATCTTTTTCATCAAAAGTCCATTCAGTAAAAGGAACTTCAATTTTAATTCCATTAAGTTCACGAGATGGCGGTGAATAACCTTCTTTAACAAGCATCCACATATGATAATCAGGCGATTGTAAAAATGGTAGACATGCGAGTTTTCCAAAAATCAAAAGGAATGTTATTAAACAAAGGAGGTTGTGTAATAGAATATCCTTCCATTATATTACGATTACCAAAGTTAGTTATTGATATAAATTCAAAAGTTTTCAAAAATTAGATATTATTAATCCTACTATGATACCACTTAAAAGTTCATTAAGAATGTTAAGCTTTTAGGAACTAGTGCCAAGGCTAACCAAGAGGGGGGGGGGGGGTGTGAATTGGTATTTAGAAAATCTTTCAATCAAAACACAATCTTAAAACAAAAACCATGATTCAACACAGAAATCAAAGTGAAAAAATAAAATGCGAAAGCAGTAATAAAGAACATAGAAATTTGTAGTGGTTCGGTCAACACGACCTACGTCCATTCCCTGGACGCGCCCTCTGAGCATTGCACTAAACTCAGTGTCTCTCCTTTTTCCCCAAAGCAAGGAAGAGAAGCCTTTATAAACCTCCTTTCCATTAACCCAGGTGAGGCAGAGAACCCAATTCCTTTTGCTTCCTCCAGAAGCAGGCAGAAAACCTAACTTCTATTTCTTCCCCCTGAAGTAGGTAGAGAACCTTGATAAGATGCTGAAGTTTACCTCTCTAGAACCCCCAATGAACTAAGGAAAATGACTGGAGAATATGATGATGGATCCTTGCTTGGAGCAACCTTTATGAACCCCCTCATAAACTCCCCCTCACAAGATCCTTTCTCTCTCTCTCCCTTGCTCTCCCTCTCCTCTTGGCTCTCTTAGGTCAAAACAATAGTAAAAGATGTTCTAAAGAATTGAACAAGTGATCTTAAATAAAAGAGCTATGGAATAGCTCAATAATTATAATGTACTAACTCTATCATCCAGGATGATATCAATATCATCCTGTATGATCAGTGTAACTTAAGCTCAATCAGCCAAAATGATTTGGGACGATCAGAAGGTTTTTGTTCATATTATCCAGGCTGATATAAAGTTGTCCTGTATGATAAGTACAAATCAGTGAATATCATTTAGACAATTGCACTGAATGGATGTTTGGATGATAGAAAAATAACTTGATCCTCCAGTCCAATCTCACGATAGTTCAAATTTGTGAAAGTCATCCAGAGCATCAACCTGAATATTAGCTGGCTAATGTTGATCATTCAAGAATAATTAAGGTTTTTTGAACTTATCGTCCCTGCTGATCCTTCGATTGTCCAGGATAATATGATTGAGCAATCAAACCTTAATTGCTTTATGTAATTACCAAATTAATTTAGGTATAATTATGTTGCACCGTCCAAGATGATGTCCAAAAATAAATTTACCTAAAAAAATCTGGCAGCTGATTCTTTTTTATTTGAACCTATCATCCTGACCGATACAAAATATCATCTAGGACGATGTGCTTAATGACGGCTGCCTTAACCAGGATGCCCTAATTATGGTTTCTGTTTTTAACTGATCATCCAAGACAATTTATGGATTGTCCCAGATGATGTGAGCAAAAACAAAAAACTCTAAATCTATCTAAATAAATTCCACCAAATGTGTGTGTAATGTTACTTAGCATCAGGAACCACCTCGTTTATAATAGACTCAAGAAAAGGAAAAGTATACAAACTGACTCAGATCTAGTCTACCAAATCTTGAGCTGGTTTAAATTGCAATTTGATCTTGTGGATATGAAATTCTAGTAGGCAAGATAGTCGTAGAGAGACAGAAGTGTTTTCTTTTATCAAAATTATATTCCCTAAAAAACAGATTCGCAACACCTTTGTTAGCAACATCCAAATCACTAATAACAAATTGTATAGTGTACTCCAAAACAGTAAAAGTAGCCAAATTGTTTTTCCAGATCACAAAAATACCTCAAGACAACCCTTTCGAAGGAACTTGCAAATTTTCCCAACCAGTACCAATCAAAGAGATAACATCACTGCTAGCAATAGAGGCCAATTTTGTTTCCAATAACCCCACAAAAAAAAAAAAAAATCACGGTCTTTCACCTCCTCCTTGACCTATAGAGAAGCTTTCTTTTTTCTAGCTCCTCTATAATTCCAGAATACTATTGAAGCCATTATTGGATAAGAGTGGAAGAGTTCCCCACTTTCTCCCTTATATCACAGTCCACTCTTCTACTTCTAGTAATTAATTTAATTTTCCCAAATCCTTTCAACTGCTTAGCACCATTCTTTTTTATAATAGTAGAACCAACTTCATTATTGTTTAATTCAAGATTCATCATAACAACTGGAATTTCTATGTCATCACAACATTTAGTTTGCTTAATAATTGACTTCCGAGGAGATTTAACCATTTCAACATTTTCCCCTTCCTCAACAATACCATTCAATACATCAAATTTATTATCATTAACAAAAGTTCAATTTGACTTAAGAGCCATATCATTTACATTTTTATCAGATGATTGAATCTCCACACAGTTCTGAATTCCAACTCCATCCTTCACACCTATTATATCTTCGGTTTGTGCTCCTAAAATTCTAGTAATTAATTATGAATTTCCCATCACATTCACATAAAGATTATGTCCAGTAAACTCCAGATTCTTCTCAGCAACTTAAGGATGTCAATTTCTTGTACCAAACTTGTTCCATTCCGCAACAATAGAAACCTTATGAACAACAATATTAGTCTTTATAGATTCAGGTATCTTCACAGCAACTTTAATTAACTATCCTTCCGAACATTTTGCAGCATCTCCCTTAGTTATCTGATGTACCTTGAAATTGAAATTTACATTTCTAAAACTCTTCTTTCCATAATTCACATGGACCCAAGGTCCATAACCTTCTCTATCAGCATTAGCAGATTCATCAATTTTCCAATCAGTAACTTCAACATCCACATTCCTAGCTTGAATTCATATGTTAACCTCAGCTTGGCAAGATGCTAATCCACTTCCCGTACAATTATCTTCAAATGAACTATCTTCCCACAAGTTAAGAAAAGAGTAGGTAATCTTTCATATTGAATGCTTTGGTAGAATTTACCCAAGTTGCCTTCAATCCATACACCCAAAGGTAATTTTTCATCAAGTTTAACTTGGATGTAAATTCTTGTAAATTCTCTTTTACCCTATTGGAACAAGTTTACATCAATCAAATAAGGAGTACTCACCATGGATGCAATCCTACACACATTAATCCGATCCTAGCACTGCAATGGAAGATTAGGCATTCGAATCCATATTGGAGCAGTCAGACCTTTGAAGGAAGTAGGTCAAAATGACGGTGACCACCTGTCCATTCCAACTATATTTAAATTAGCATACCACAATCCAGTAGTAAAAACCTTATCCATGGGTTTTGGATTATCAAATGCATAAAAACCCAGCCCATTCCAAGTATGGTCAAATGAAATTTTCCAAATACACCCCACTACCCGCTCAACTCCATACTTATGATATGAAAAGGAATATTATCACCAAAAGTTTTTATTACCAAAGATTTCTAAAGTCTGCTTGAGTTTTCCAATTAATTTTCAGTATGCAACTTCACTACTGATCCATATTCAATGAATCCTTCACCAAAATTTAGATCTATTACTTTTATGTTGGACTTTTTGCTCCAAACATTCTTCATCAAATTAGTAGATTTCAGTTTGAGAACAACCAAACACTTTGTTGTCAAATTGCAATTACCAAGTTCACCTGATTCAAAGTTTCAAACTTCATGAAGGTCAAAAATTGAATGATTCAAACATGTATTTCCTTGCACATTATTTTTAGCCAAAACATCACTTTCTACCAAAGCATCAAAATTCTGAAAAACTGAAATAGGAACAAACTTCAATTCGATCTTCTCAGCATCTCCTATCATAGTAACATCATTTTCCTAGACCTTAGACAAACCATTTCCAATGGAATCAAATTTTGAAGTGGGAAAAGATGATGTACCAAAATCTACATAAACAAAAACATTGGAATTCCTGACCTCATCTGTAGTAGAATAATTTTTAACAAGACTTTTGAACAAAACATTCTTGCAATTCCCTAAAACTTCAAACTGTTTTTTAGCATTCAATATTCCTCCTTCATTTATATCCAAAGGATGCTCCTTCTTAAACATCATTTTTACATCATGATCAAAATTTGAATCTCTAAAAGCAGAAGGAGACGAACCTGCTTCCAGTCTAGACTGAAAGTTCGATGGGGATGTTAAGCCCTATGAACTTAGTCCCAAGCTAACCAAGAGGGGGGGTGAATTGGTATTTAAAAAAAAAATCTTTCACAAAGAAAGGAAATTGCATAAACCAAATCACACCACAAAAAAATAAATGCGGAATTTAAAAGTGCGGAAAAAAGAAAAAGGAACCCAGAAATTTATAGTGGTTCGGTCGACTCGACCTACGTCCACTCCTTGGAGGCACCCTCCAAGTATTGCACTACAAAACGTGACTCTCCTTTAGCCCCCACAGCTAGGCGGAGAAACCCTCACAAGAACCTCCTTTTTGCCAACCCGGCAAGGCAGAGAACCTATCTCCTTTTGCTTCCTCCTGAAGCTGGAAGAGAACCAAAACCAAAAGTAAACTCCTTACCTCTATCAACCCTTCCACGGATGAGAAAATCTAGACGAAGATGACGCAGAGCGATCCTTGAAGCAACCCTTGTGAAACCCCTCACAAGCTCCCCCTCACAAGATCCTCTCTCTCTCTCTCTCTCTCTCTCTTTCTCTCCTCAAGGTCTTCTCAGGTCAAGGAAGCAGCCAAAGGTTTTTCAAAATGTTGAACAAGAGCTCTTAAATAGAAGAGCTTCAAAAGAGCTCATTAATTGCAAGTTGCCGACAATATCGTCCAGGCCGATATGGACATCGGCCTGGCCGATCAGTACAAATCAATGAAGATCGGCCAGAGCATCGCCCTGGATGGAAAACAGGACGATTGAAAATTGGCTTGATCGTCCGGGCCGATATAACGATAGTCCGGGCCGATCAGTTCAAATCAGAGACAAATCGTCCTGACAATAGCCCTGGATACGGGCTGGCTGATATTGATCGTCCTTAAGTAACTTAAGGTTTTTAACTAGATCGTCCGAGCCGATCCTGCGATTGTCCAGGACGATATGATCGTATCAATCAACCTTAATTACTCCCTTGATTTCCTGAAAAATTATGACATAATTTGTGAATATCATCCAGGCCGATCATAGGATCGTCCTGGCCGATAATTTAAAAATACAGTATGCCATAATTGATTATGGCGGCTACTTCTTTCTGTTTTGAGCTTATTGTCCTGGTCGATACACGTATCGTCCAGGACGATCTGTTAATGTTGGCTGCCTTAATTAAGAATCCTTAATTAGACTTTCTGTTTTAAGCTGATCGTCCAGGCCGATCTAAAAATCGTCCTGGCCGATATGAGTAAAAACAGAAATTCTAAGTCTCTCAAGTGTGTGTGTGTGAAGGGTTACATAGCATCAGTCTCTTTGACTATTACAAGTAGACTCAAAAGGTGAAAATCAAACGTACAGACTGACTCAACCCTAAACTTACGCAATCCTGAACTTGGCTCCTTCTTGATCGTCCGATCTTTGATTCCTGAAAAGTTAGAAGCAACAAGTAGTCTAAGAGAAACAGTGTTTGTCAATCATCAAAACATAATCCATGAAAAATAGATTTGCAACAATCTCCCCCTTTTTGATAATGGCAAACACAAGTAGGAAAAATTAAACAAAAATAGGTTCATTAGAAAATCAAAGTTACAACAACTTTTTCCTACCACAACCTATTCTACTCCCCCTTTTGTCATCACAAAAAGAGGGTCCAGAAACAACAGAAAAAAAAACATCACAAAAGACTAACAAGCAAACCACAAAAAGACAAGAAACAACAACACAAAGCACAAACTAAAAGAACGAGGGATCATGATCATCAGATGGAGGTAGTGGAGGTGGCTGCTGAAAGTAACTGGCAAGCGTGGTAAACTGAGCATTGAACTAGGCGATGTCCTGGTCATGCTGCTGCTGCTGGTGAGTAAGAAAACTGTCAAATCGGGCTAAATCCTCAGCGCGGTGATGCTCGTAACGGGCAATGTCCTCAGAGTGTTGCTGCTCCTGAGAAACAACATAGGCGTCAAACCGGGTCTCCCAATAATCAAATCTCTCAATCAACTAATCAACTGGTGTGTGCTGGTGGAGAGGAGCAGGGTCAGGAAAGGGAGCTGGAGCTGGAACGACCTCAATTTAAAGAAACAGCCATATCGTCCTGGCCGATCTCAGAATCGTCCAGGCCGATATGGTTCAATAATTACGAACAGGCCGATTGGTCAAAAAGGCGGTCCAATCGTCCGCGCCGATCAGATATCGGCCAGGCCGATTATACACAGGCTATCAGCCCGAGGAGTCAGTCCGGACGACCGTTGAAAAAGCAGATCGTCCGGGTCGATTAGGTGTATCGTCCAGGACGAGGCACAATAATTGATCGTACCAGTCGAAGTTAAAATATTTTAAATGCTTGCCACGTGTATCGTCCAGGACGAACAGTGGATCAGCCCGGCCGATGGTCCAATAATGGATCGTCCGGGGCCAAATTTAAAGATCAAAACATGCTGACACGTGGATCGTCCAGGACGATCCAGTGTATCGGCCAGGACGATGCACATAAAATGCATCGGCCAGACAACTATACTATCGGCCAGGACTATCACCAAGAGTTTGATCAAATCGTCCAGGACGATAAAGTATCGTCCAGGCCGATGAATTGCAGTAAGCACAGAAAAAGGTCAGCAGATAGATTTGAATAGAATTTTTCATATCGGTCAGGACGATAGAAATATCGGCCAGGCCGATGTGACTTGAATTTGAAATCAAGAAAAGAATGGTGATGATCAAGAGCCTCAAAAATAAAACAAAAGAAAAAAAACAGTCAAATACACAGAAAAAATAAAAACAACATAATGAAAACCAAACACCGAACATTTTTTGGATTTTAATTTTTCTATATATATATTTTTTTTGTTTTATGGAGGCATCATATGATAATTCTTTTCAAAAATTAAACTTTTAGAGTTTCAAGAGATCAAGAAGTTTAACAAATCTCAATCAAAAGAAGGTAGAAAAACTGATCTTGTTAATCCTAGATCAGACATCCTTCAGGGTACAAAATTCTTTTGGAAAAATAGAGGCCTAACTCGGAATAACAAAATAGGATAATAAGATCCATTCAAGACTTGTTTACAACTAAAATATCTCATAAATAATAAATCAAAATAATTTTTCTCAATCATAGAAATTGAAATCAAGTCTTTGAAAGTATCACATAATCAATGATTTTTCTAAATTTTAAGAGTTTTACCTTAAAGATGATAGCTTGCTTTTAGTGTGCTCATTTTATGCCTCTTGTCACTTTTATTGGCTCTTTGAGCATCTTTTGATTTTTGATACACTTTTGTGTACATAGCTTTCTTTTCAATTTGGCTTCATTGGCCTCTTTCCTTTTTAACTCTTGCAAGCTAAAAACTCTTTATCATACCCTTAAAAAAAAAGACTTAGTTGTGAGTATATCCTCCAAATATTAGAGAATAGGAGCTCTCTCTCTAACATAGGGAAGAACAATCCACAACACAAAATCAAAATCACGTGATAAATGCAATGGCAAGATTTCAAAAGCTTGAATGATATCTAAGAATTTTGGCTATTATGCATAAGATAATTTAATGTAGCAAGATAAGAAAGAGATCTTAGATGAAAATCCATTGGTTAAACTGAGTTTAGACTTTTATTTTAGAGAAGAAAATCATGCCACTAAACAAAGTCAGAAGAAGGGAAAACATCAACAGTTTACTCCCTTTAATCAATTTAGAAAAGCTAAACCCTATCTACAAAACTCTAATATTTAAAAGCTTGAAAAGTTTCATCATATGGATGGCCAAAAATAAAGAACAATGTGAAAAACAAAAACACATAAAATAAAATAATAAAGCAAATTAAAAAACAACACAAGGTGAGCACAAAAAAACTAGCACAAACAAATAAAATAAAATAAAAGACACACAAAAGCTAAAGATTTCAAGCAAGTGATAAAGCAGCGGATTTAAGCAATTTGAGCTGCGAGCCTCCATATGTCAAGTTATCTTATGCTCCCACGAGGTCTTTGGTGAGAGCACACCTGCAAAACTCAACAACAGTCAGATTTAGGAACCCAAATAGGTTTGGGCTCCTTCTTAGGAAACGTAGAGTGCAATGCAGATGTGGTATGCTTTGAATCATGCATCTTAGGTCTCCATACCGAATGTGTACTACGGTGAACTGTGCAAGTGTGTGAGATGTGTCCTAGCATGCCACAAGAAAAACATTGAATTCCAGGAAAAGGTTTTCTTAAATGGTTTAGGTAAAAATGCCTCTTCCTAGGTTATGTCTTTTGATTAGTAGTTGGTGTCATCCTAGCTTTCTTACATGTTTCCAAATCATTTTAAATTCTCAAGTTAGTTCTTTTTAATGTATCATTCTCAATCCTCAAATTTTTCTCAATCTCTTTAGATTTCTTAAGATCATCCTTAAGTGAGGTGTGTGAAGCTTTTAATGCATTACCTTCATCAACTAATTCCAAATGCTTCTTGTTTAATTCATCAAATTCATCAAGGAGAGCCATGTGATTTGAATCAATTGTTGCAAGATCTTTGAGAAAAACTTCATGCTCTTTTTGTAGATTTGAATGTTCTAATTTTAGGCTAGCATGAGTTTTCTTAAGTTTTTTGTATGATGTATGGATTTTTTCACAAATTTCAAACAATTCATCATAGGTTGGTTTACATACCTCTTCCTCATCACTTTGATTTTCTCCCATAAAACACAAGTTTGTAGTCTCTTCCTCTGGTTCAGTCTCAAAGGAATCAGTACCAGATTCTGCCCATAAACCTCTTTGGATTTTCTTCTTCTCCTTCCTTGACTTAGCTTTCTCCTCACCTTTTTCCTTTTCTTTGCTTGAATGATTTTGAAGTGTAGGACAATCGGCTCTCACATGTCCAGGTTTCCTGCATTCAAAACAAACAACATCAGAAGATCCTTTAATATGTTTATGATCTTTACCTTTTCTCCAACTTTGATGATGCTTTTGTTTCTTCCTTATAAAGCTTTTGAATTGCCTTGTGATGAAGGCAATTTCATCGCTTTCAGATTCGGAAGATTCAGAATCCGATTTGTGCGCCTTCAATGTAATTATTTTCTCCTTTTTCTTCTCACCTGTATCAAGATTTCTTTGATTCACCCCTTACTCGTAAGCAATGAGTGAGCCAAGCAAGTTATCAATAGAATAGGTGTTCAAATCTTTAGATTCAGTGATGACAGTAATTTTTGCATCATAAGACGAAGGCAAGCATCTCAAAATCTTGTTAACTTTTTCATAATTCGAAAGTTCTTTTCCTAGAGCATGCAATGAAGTAGCAATCTGAGTAAACCTAGTATACATGTCAGAAATTGATTCATGAGGTTTCATACGAAAAAGTTCGTAGTCATGCAAGAGAATGTTTAAACGGGATTATTTAACTTCATTAGTGCCTTCATAAGTGATGCACAATTTATCCCAAATTTCTTTACCAGTTTTGCAAGTTGAAACACGCAAGTAATCCTCAGATTTCAAAGCACAGAAGAAACAATTCAAACATTTCGCATTTAATTGAGCTAAATCTCGTTCATCAAAAGTCCATTCGATAAAAGCAACTTCAGTTTTAAAACCATTGATTTCACGAGAAGGTGGAGAATAACCTTCTTGAATAAACATCCACATGCGATAATCAGTAGATTGTAAAAAAGTTGACATGCGAGTTTTCCAAAAATCAAAAGGTAGGTTATCGAACAGAGGAGGTCGGGTAATAGAATACCCTTCCGTAGTGTTGCGATTCCAAAAGTTAGACATGGATCAAATTCAAAAAGTTTTCAAACTTTAATTTTCGAATCAGGCTCTGATACCACTTGAAAGTTTGATGGGGATGTTAAGCCCTATGAACTTAGTCCCAAGCTAACCAAGAGGGGGGGTGAATTGGTATTTAAAAAAAAATTCTTTTCACAAAGAAAGGAAATTGCATAAACTAAATCACACCACAAAAAAATAAATGCGGAATTTAAAAGTGCGAAAGTAAGAAAAAGGAACACAGAAATTTATAGTGGTTCGGTCAACTCGACCTACGTCCACTCCTTGGAGGCACCCTCCAAGTATTGCACTACAAAACGTGACTCTCCTTTAGCCCCCACAGCTAGGCAGAGAAACCCTCACAAGAACCTCCTTTTAGCCAACCCGGCAAGGCAGCGAACCTATCTCCTTTTGCTTCCTCCTGAAGCTGGCAGCGAACCAAAACCAAAAGAAAACTCCTTACCTCTACCGACCCTTCCACGGACGAGAAACTCTAGACGAAGATGACGTAGAGCGATCCTTGAAGCAACCCTTGTGAAATCCCTCACAAGCTCCCCCTCACAAGATCCTCTCTCTCTCTCTTCTCTCTCTTTCTCTCCTCAAGGTCTTCTCAGGTCAAGGCAGCAGCCAAAGGTTTTTCAAAACGTTGAACAAGAGCTCTTAAATAGAAGAGCTTCAAAAGAGCTCATTAATTGCAAATTGCCGACAATATCGTCTAGGCCGATATGAACATTGGCCTGACCGATCAGTACAAATCAATGAAGATCAGCCAGAGCATCGCCCTAGATGGAAAACAGGATGATTGAAAATTGGCTTGATCGTCCAGGCCGATATAACGATCGTCCGGGCCGATCAGTTCAAATCAGAGATAAATCGTCCTGATAATAGCCCTGGATACGGGCTGGCCGATATTGATCGTCCTGAAGTAACTTAAGGTTTTTAACTAGATCGTTTGGGCCGATCCTGTGATCGTCCAGGACGATATGATCGTATCAATCAACCTTAATTACTCCCTTGATTTCCTTAACAATTATGGCATAATTTGTGAATATCGTCCAGGCTGATCATAGGATCGTCCTGGCCGATAATTTAAAAATATAGTATGCCATAATTGATTATGGCGGCTACTTCTTTCTGTTTTGAGCTTATTGTCCTGGCCGATACACGTATCGTCCAGGACGATCTGTTAATGTCGGCTGCCTTAATTAGGAATCCTTAATTAGATTTTCTATTTTAAGCTGATCGTCCAGGCCGATCCAAAAATCTTCCTGGCCGATATGAGTAAAAACAGAAATTCTAAGTCTCTCAAGTGTGTGTGTGTGTGAAGGGTTACATAGCATCAGTCTCTTTGACTATTACAATTAGACTCAAAAGGTGAAAATTAAACGTACAGACTGACTCAACCCTAAACCTACGCAATCCTGAACTTAGCTCCTTCTTGATCGTCCGATCTTTGATTCCTGAAAAGTTAGAAGCAACAAGTAGTCCAAGAGAAACAGTGTTTGTCAATCACCAAAACATAATCCATGAAAAATAGATTTGCAACATAGACAAATTTTGTGATGGAGCGAAGTGTGGGCGAAAGTTGAAGGAGCCACCAGTAGAAGGTTGCCGGCAACCCTCCGACATCATTGGAACTGAGCTAAAAATGCGTGAAGAAGGAATTCAAATTTTATCTCTCCAGGAAAAACAGAGCTTCTCTCTCCAGGAATCGAGCTTCTGTCTCCTTTAGAGTATAGCCAAAGAGATATTTGAGATGTGCAAGATAATTTTTTTTTGTTGGAAATCATATCCTATTTTTGTAAGAAACTTTACGATTGGTTGAAGAATAAGTGTGAAGAACAACATTCAATATATCACGGTGACATATTTTCCTATGTCATCTCTTATATATTTTCTTTCAATGAATAAAATAAAGAGGGGTTTGCTTGTTATCTCCTTTATCTTTGGCTAATTATCATGTTTCAAGCAAATTATGAAAAATTATAGTATGTACTAATGTATACTCTTGTGCTTTAATGTATTTTAAAATTTTTAATATCTCCAGATGTTTTATCTAATGCATACAATAACAATAAGTGTAGTTAAAATATAGTGATGTGTAACATTGATGGAGGAATATTTGCATGCCTAGACAATACTTGAATAAATAGGAGTATTGAAATTGATTATTTGCATTCCTAGACATCAGATGTTTGAATATTCTAAAATCTTTAATGTTAGTAAAACTATATGATGATATTAAATATGTTCAATAGAGTTCTAGGGATTTATACTCTCTAATCCAAATCTATACTTATGATTCTCATTAGAAAAACCATGTTATTTATTTTCTTTTTATAAATCTTCAGTTTCTTTTAGTGATAAAAGCTCCAATCATCATTTTCTTTTTAAGTAGAAACATTGGTGCATTTAGAATCATCAATAGTACATAAGTTTCAAGTTAGCAGAACACTTCTTCGTGGGTTTGACACTCTATTCCTTAACTTTATTGCTTGATTCAACAAGTATACTTGCATAATATATTGGGTTATTTTTAATTTTATATCAAAGAAAATCTATGCATATTTCAAACACAGTGAGTCTCATATTATCTCACCCGAAGCCCAACACCTATCAACATTTTGGCACCATTATTAGTTAAGTAATGTGCATATTACATTTTAACTATACTGCTAAAATAAGAGGAAATCCTTGTGTGATCTTGGTTCACCTTCAGGTTTGCAAGAAAAGCTGAAAAGTTTCTCGATGGTAGGCATAAATTAGGGTGAGGATAAAAAAAATTGAATTGAGGCGAAAAGTGGCATAACAGAGAAGTTGATATCACTTTGAATGAGGAGTTGAGAGGGGGTAATTTTGGCTAAAGCATACAGATCAAAAGCTTCATCATTTTTCATAGAAAGGAAATTCTCGTCCCTACCATAGTGAGAGGATGAGCCCTTAGAAGTGTATGGATGTTTGCTACTGCTGGGCATTCCTAATAATTTGACACAAGATGGTTTGTGATTAAATAAGAATGTGAAGAAAAATTCATTAACTACATTTCTATTTAAAGAAAAATGACCTATAGTACAGTACAAAATTGTAATCAAACGTACAATTTTGAAATCATATGGGACAAAAAATATTTCTTATATATGAATATAAATGGCCAAAAATAAAACTGTTGTTCGTAAAATGCCATTTTTGAGGTGTCATTTTGTACATGCTTTTTGACCAAATGATTGTACAAATAAACACCTCCTAATCTAGGATGATGAGTATATTAAAAATCATATTATGATGGTTAGGTTCATCCACATAAAAAAGTGACAAAGGGATTTTGTACGTACGATTTGTGATCAATAACTGATTTTTGTTAAACCATCTCCAATTGTACAAACGAAAGGAAAAATATCATACAGATGATGAACACGTTGTATAGTATGAAATGTAATGAAAAAACTAGTTTTGTGTACTCAACTCAAAAAAATATCATGTACATGTTATAGAATTCATACAGTACCTAAAAAGTTTTTATAGAATGAAGGAAATAATTGAAATAATACATAATAAAAAAAAACCATTCCAAAAACCAATCAGCTAAGATTTGATGACATACAAAAATGAAAAAAAAGACCAACAATACAATTCTCACTAAAGAGAAACAATAACAACCAATGAAACAAATGAAAATAAACAACCAAACATTTATAAATAAATAAAGAAAAAAAAATGATCTAAGAAAGCAAAAAAACCAACAATACATTACAAATATAATATGTAAAAATTCAATTTTAAGCATTTAGATTAATCACTTCTAATCCGGTTCTTAAAGCACTAAACATTTGAGAAGCGAGTGGTTTTATGAAAATGTCTGCAGTTTATTCTTCGTAGAAATTTAATGTAACTAGCCACTTGATCTCTAATGAAGTTATGCCTAATATCAATATTCTTCATTCTAAAATGTTGAATAGGTTTCCTTGAAATACATATGGACTTGTATTATCACAAAAAATTGGAATAGTGCGAATAGAAAATCCTAAGTCAATTAGTTGAAGAAATTACAAAAGAAATTTATCAAGATCAAACTACAAACAACTAAATTCCTCCTTTATTAAAGCTAAAAAGGAAGGAGGAATTTTATTACAATTTAGATTATCCAAAAAAACCATAAGAAAGAGCTTATCTTGCGCACAAGTCGGCAAGCTTATTACATTCTCTCCTAACATAATGAAATAAAACTTGGTTAAAATCACTATGAAAGTCCTTTGGATTTAAACTCTCCATCTCAATATCCACTTTATTCACAAAGTTCTGAAAGAATTTCATTCCATTAAAGTTATCACCATCAAAGATAATAACAACACTTTCAATCATCCAATCATGAAAAAATTTTCTGAGTGAGATAACAGAGAGAATATCAACTCGAGAGTTGTCCCAATGCAACAGGCTTACCCCAAAAGAACCTAAAAATCTTTATTTACAATCTCTGAAAACTCCACCAATACCTGCCATATTAGAAGTTGCAAGATACATCTATGTTAACTTTGATCCATCCTGGAGGAGGAGGACACCAAGAATTTTGAAACATCTCTCCAAGCTATTTGGTATCCAAGATCTCCCAAACGTGATATGATTGAAAAGATACAGATGCATTACTTACATCCTTAGAAGCAATGTGAGAAACACAATCCTCCGAACCACAGTGAACTACTTTCTTCTTGCACATCCAACATAGAAATACAGATGAACAATATAGGTTTCCATAAAAAGGAGTATGCAAAGTAATTAGCTGAAGAAAAACTAAACATTACTCAAAATAAGTAAACTCTGGAAAAATAAATCCCCATTTGGCAAGAATTTTTAACACCTGAATAAGCTTTCCACACTGAACTTCTACATGAAACATATCTTCCTTGACGACACAATTCCTTGGACAACCATCAAAATCAGCCAACCTCCTATAAAGAAGAAAAGCATAAGAGGGAATAACATATCTCTTCAAGCATCACCAAAAAAACTCAACTCGAGGTCTTAATTTAAGTTTCTTTAGCAAACTCTGGTAATTATCTTCAGTTGCATCCATAAATAATCCCTCTTTTGCTAGCATTGTAATAGAATTTCCAGAGCACTTAAACAACAATTCTAATTGATCTTTCAATAAATTAGTGTTTATAGGCATCTCAAGAATAATCTCCACCAAAAGATTACCAAACATGTATTTCAATTTTTCAATATTGCATTCATCTTATGTAATGAAAAGAGAAAGAAATTCTTCTTCTGGAAGTAAATTATCTACAAATGTCAGCCACTTTTCTATACTTTTATCAAGGATCCATATGTCTTTAATTATGTTGATCTTCACACCTGTAGCTATCTTGCACTTAACCAAGGGATGTAAAAACTTTGCTCCATGTAAGATGATTTTCCAAGCAGAAGACGGGCAGCTCTTCTTATCAACATTCCAAAGTTCTTCTCCAAATTTAGCAAATAATGTTCTATTAGGAGGTGTATTTGGTTTGGAATTGAAGTTCCAAGCAAACTTTGCTCTGAAGGGACCTTTCTTATCAAGAATCGACTGCAATACCCACCCTCCTTCTGTATTAGGAATGCACAGAACATTCCAAGCAACATAATGAATGCTAAAATTACCATCATTTTTATGCCACAAATAATTCCTATGCATTTTAGCAAAATCATTCAAAACACCCATTGGGACTAATGAATGAGTTGACAAAAATAATGCCTGTGAAGGAAAAGATGATTTAAGCAAAATTAACTTCCCAACTTGAGAGATGAATTGAATACCCCAAATATTCAATCTGTTTGAAGCTTTTTCAATCAAATTTTGAAAATCTGTGTAAACTTTTTTCTTAACACAATTTTTACCCCTAGATACTCAATCTCACTTACCTTCTTAAAGCCCATTTTCTTCAAAACTTTTCTACACATTCTCCTCTTTACTGATGTACCAAACATGATAGAAGATTTGAGAAAATTAATCTTCTATCCCGTCCACTTCCAATAATCATTGATAATTTTTTTAACTTTCTTTAAACTCTTACACTTAGCTTCATAAAAAATAACAATATCATCTGCATACATCAAATTTGAAATCAACAGAGTAGCCATAGCCAGTTTAATTCCCACACTCCTACCTCTTTGATCAAAAGATCCAGTTAATAGTTGAGAGCACATAATAAAAAGATAAGGAGAAAGTCGACAACCTTATCTAAATCCAATCTTTTCCTCAATCCAACCTGAATTTACTACGTTGACCGTAATTTAGAAATTGGGGCAAATAACACATTCCATGATAAGATTTAAGAATTTTATTAGGAAATTGACTTTATCAACCACAAGATTTAAAGTACCCAAACTCATACTATCGTAGGCTTATTCCATATTAATTTTTATTGCTGTAAACCCCTTTTTAGACTTAGAATATCTCAATTTATTAAAAATTTCTTGATTAAGTAAAATCTGATTTGATATAGACTGTCATTTAATAAAATCATATTGAACTTAAAAAATGATCCTTTAAGTAAAGATTTCATCTTGTTCGTTAAAATCCTTGCCACTATTTTGTATATTGAATTGCAAAGACTAATAGAACGGTAGTTAGAAAGCAAACAAGGATTTTTGACCTTAGGGATCAAAACCACACTAGTTTCTTTCAAACCATAACACATCTTCCCATGAATGAAAAAAGAATTTCTAGCATTCCATACATCATTATTGATAAACGACCCATAATTTTTAATAAAAGAATAGGTAATCCCATCTATACCTGATCACTTATTATCCTCTAATTGCTTAACCACCGCCTCTAATTTATCTTTGGAAAAGTCCTTATCCAACAACCTTGTATCTATTTCTGTAGTCTTTAATGAAATAGCAGACCATCCATCCAATCAACAGTGTCGTTCCCTCCACTTGTCTTTAAAAAAGTTAAAGAAATCTTCTTCCATATTCTCTTTGTCTTTAATCAACATCCCATTACTATCTCTCACTTCATTTATCCAGTTGCCATTCCTCCTTGTCGTCGCATATGAATGAAAGAATTTTGAATTGGCATCACCTATTTTTATCTATTAAATTTTTGATGTCCGCTTCCACCATGTACTTAGCTGTCGGAGAGTAGAGTTAAGTTCACCAACTTTAGATTTCAACAAAAATAGATTATGGTCCGAAATTCTATTACCACTAGACTCTTCCTCTTGAAAATTCATAATTTCCACTTTAAGCTTATTCTTCAATTCATATAAATTCTTAAGCTTAACTTTACTCCAAAAAAATAGAGCTTTTAAAGCTCTATTAAACTTTTTATTCAAAACCTCCATGTCATCACCGTAGATAGATTTCTTCCATGACTGAGTAATAATAGCATAAGAAGCAGGGTAAGTTGACCACACATCTTCATACCTCTAAGTTCTTTTCTCCTAATTCCAACAGAGAATATCTTATACATGATAGGAAAATGATCAGATGCCACTCTTACCAAATGCTTCACAACAACAAAATTCAAAAATTTCAAGCCAGCAAAATTTATAAGACATCGATCCAATCTTCCTAAAATTCTTGCTCCAGCACTTTTATTATTACACCAAGTGTATCTAGGACCAACCATATCAACCTCATGAAAATCACAGTTCCTCATAAAAGAAATCATATATTGAGTACCTTGAGATAGAATAAACCTCTTACCTCCCGTCTTGTCTTCTTGATAAAGAATATTGTTGAAGTCCCCTCCCACAACCGAAGGGACTGGCCTCTCTGAAAATGCCTCTAGGCTTCTCAATAATATTCTTCTATTATAGGTATCTCTGCTTCTGTATACTATAGCTATCAACCAAATTCCTTTATTTACTATATTCAATTCTCCCACCAAAATCTTAGAAGATGTTTCCACAATTGAGAAAGTCGCCACATCTATTCTCCAACAAACCATAATTCAACTAGAAAGCCCTTCTAATGGAAGAAGAAAGTAATCTAAATTTTCTTCAATAAACTTCTTGAATTCCAAAGTATCCATAGATGAAATATTAGTTTCTACCAAGCTAACAAAAAAAGAATCATACACATCCATAATTTCCTTCAAATACCGAGAGGCTTCTTTTTTTCTCGTCCCCCTACAATTAAAAAAAAAATTTATAGATGTCATTTAACATTAAAAATGGGGTTAGCCCCACTTCCCTTTTTCTTCCCCAGATCACCTTTCTATTCCTTGGAACCAAGTTACAATTTCCAAGAGATTTCAATTCTTTTTGAAATTTGAATTTGATCACAATAGAATTATTCTCCGCTTGATTCACATTTGAATTATGGTTAACTTCTTCTTTATCGCATATCTTACCCTCCTCTTGATCATTACAAGCACCACTAATCAAATCCACCAGCTGATTCACTTCTTCTTCCACCACTTCATTATCCATAAGTCTACATTTATTGACACTCCGTTATAATGGTTCCCTACTAACTTCATTCTATTTAACATTTTCCTCATAATGTTTATTTGTGATTTCAACCATAGAATTATCCATTTCCTTACCAAAAAAATATCTTTGAATTTCTTCTTTAGCCGTAGGAAAAAGTACATCTTGTATTTCATTTTGATCCTTCACCTTAGAATCTACTTTAACACCCTCCTAGTTCGGCTTCTTCTTGGCATATATAGGGCCTCAATCGTAGAAGATATTTCTTTTATTAAACCCTCTATTATTATTTACACCATTTCTCCTTCAAGAATAATTCACATGTATCCATGAACCATAAGAAGTCTCTTTACTTCCACCATAAATCTCCACTATGTCTTCGGACTTGCCCACGCCATTTACAGATACAACCACTTCAATAGGATCAGATTTAGTCTCCAACTCACACTCGATACTCAAATGTCCACTTTTTCCACACTAATAACAAAATTTGAAAACCTTCCACATACTATAATTTTTGGAAAAACTGTCCATCTTTTCCCTCCACCCAAACATCCAAAGGAAGCTTCTTATCTAAATCAACCCGAACACAAACCCTTGTGAACTCTCTTCTCCCCCACTGAAACATATTCCCATCTAATAGAAAATGTACTCCAACCATAGAAGAAATTCTAGAAATATTTTCCTCATCCTAACAATGAAGAGGTAAATATGGCATCCTCATGCACACTAGAGATGTCAATCCCTTTAACGAAGTGGTTGAAATTTAGCAATCCATTTATCAATCCCAACTATATGTCCATTTAGAAACCATGGACCACGTGATAACACATTGTCCATAGCTTCATGAGAAAAAAATGAGCATAAAAGCCATCTTAACCCAAGAATAGTTAGATGCAATTTGCCAAACTGCATCCACTATCTACGCAATTTATTTGCAATCAACTGAACTAAAATATTTCGATCAAATACCTTCACAACTAATGAAAATTATAATTTCCCAAAATTAGTTTTGATATTTGGTTCATACAATATTACCGCCAAACCATCATAAGACATAATAGATAAATCCTTTGAAAAGTTAATTTATATATTGGGATGCCTCCTCCATGGATTTGCTGAAGCAACCTCTTCCCTGCCTTTGATAACTTCATTAACATCTTCTTTCATATTACCACAAACATTTGAAGTGTCCTTCACAGCACAAAGATTCTTTGTATTACCCATACCATTCACTACACCAAATCTCTTCATAAGAAGATTCATATATGAAGAGGATGCTTCTTCACATTTATTTGGTCTCCTCAATAATGAAAAATAAAACTTGGAATTAGGAGTCCTGAATGTACCTTCATCATCAACAAGTTTTCCTTTTCCTATCATAGGAGAGCTATTCTTAGGAACATCAATCTTAGGTTCTTTGAAAATCAAAGGACCTTCCTTAACAAAGATCTTCTAATCTGGAATCAAATCACACTTACACAAGACATGAGGATAAAAATCCTCACTACTCCAATGACCAAAATTGGTTGTTAGAGAGTCTCCTGCCATGTGTGGAAGATCCACCAACTATAGTGGGAGGAAACAAATTTGAAATATTAATGAAGGGTTCTATCTCTAATATAATGGAGCTTCCCTCTCTAAACAATAATAAGCAGGTAAGTTCCAAAAGTACGTTTTTTAGTAAAGTATTCTTCTTTATTAGTAGAAAGGGCTATTGAATTTTATTTCCTGCTTGACCAAGAAACTAAAGAGTTTCCTATGAATTGACAAGTTACAGAATTACATTTTTTAGTAAGCCTACATCATGTAAAATTTGAATCAGAATATCCAATGATTTCAAAAGAAGAGATGTGCTTAGGATACCAATTTCTTATGTTTAGAGTTCCCAAAAGTTATTTCAAAATTTTATTAACTGTAGTCAAATGTGATTCCTTTGGATTAGATTAAAATCTAGTACACGAACAAATACTAAACATGATAGCTGGTCTGCTAGCAATCAAGTAAAGTAATGATCCAATTATTCCTCTAAATTTCTTTAGATCAAAATATTTTCCCTTAAAATACTTATCTAACTACACTGAGGAACACATTAGTGTACTCATTAGTTTAGCATTATCCATTTCATATGTCTTTAGGATAACCTTAATATACTTTTACTGACTAAGAAAAGTTAGTTCCTCATTTTGCTTTATGTTAAAACCAAGAAAATAACTCAAATCTACCATCAAACTCATTTAAAATTAACTACTTATTTTTTTTTTTTAATTTTCACAAAGATTTTTAATGGTAGATCCAAACAAGATATCATTAACATATATTTAAATAATGAGTACGTCATCTCCTATCCTTTTCAAGAAGAGAGTGGTGTCAACACTTCCTTTCCCAAATTACCTTTCTAATAATAAAGTGCTTAACCTCTAATTCTAAGCCTTTGGTGTCTAAATTAATCCATACAATACCTTTTTCAATTTAAACACATGATTTGGGAATTTTGAATTTTCAAAACCTAGAGGTTGCTCAACATAAGTATCCTCTTGTACACAGCATTAAGAAAAGAAATCTTAACATCTATTTGTTATAATTTTAAACCTTTTAAATAGGCAAATGCTTGTGATTCCCTTATCGCATCAAGTCTGCTTACAGGGGAAAAAGTTTCTTCAAAAATAATTTCTTTTAACTTATTATACTACTTAGCCACCAATCTTACCTTATTTCTAATCACAACATCTGAATAATTCATTTTATTTTTTAACACCCACTTAATTCCAATAAAATTTTGATTCTTAAACATCATTTCTAACAAATTGATTCAATTCTTCCTATATGGCTAAAATCCAAAATTTATCTGAAAGTTCTTGATTTATATTAGTGGGTTTAATCATTGATATAAAGAAAGAATGGTTCACTTTTTTGCTAAGTCCATGCCTTATTCAACCGCCATCACCAGGTTCACCTAAAATTTATTCATTATGGTGACTCTAAGAAAATTTCAATTCTCTAGGCAAAAGATTTTCAGTTTCAACATTCTCTTCCAAATTTGTCTTTTCAATTCCTTGGGAGATATTTTCACTATGATCTTCTTCCATCCTTGGCTTTTCCAAAATGTTAGATTCATCAAAAACTTCATGTGTGCTCTCCATAACTACCAAGGTTATCTTGTTTAAAATCCTATAGTATTTCCCAACACTAGAATATCCTAGAAAAATTCCATCAAAAAATTTATGATCAAATTTTTCTAAAGTAGTTTTGCCATTATAATGAATGAACTCCTTCCATCCAAAAATATGCAAATGTGAAAGATTAAGTGTTCTACCATTAAGAATTTTATAGGGTATCTTGTTTAATTTGTATCTAATTTTCACCCAATTCATAACATAGTAAGTCTTACTAATCGCTTCAGCCAAAAAATATTTAGGTAGTGTATATTTTGCCAATATGGCTCTGGCGCATTTTATAAATGTTATGTTATTTCTTTTAATAACTTGATTCTGCTAATAAATTCTAAGTGTTGAAAAATTGTGATCAATTACCTTGTTCTCTATAAAAATCATGAAAATTCTCATTCTCAAACTCTCATTCATGATTACTTTCAATTCATAAAATTTCACAACCTAGTTTCTCTGAATCTAACTAAAAATTTTCTAAATTCCTCAAATTATTCACTCTTATGAAATAAAAATTTGACCCAAGCGAATCTTAAAAAATCATCAACTATTACAAACCCAAAAACCATACCTCCTAGACTTACAGTGCTAACTGGTCCAAAAAGATTCATTTGTAGGATTTTTACTGGTTTGTTATTCTAAGATCCTTAATTGAATGAAACAAGGACTTTACATGTTTTCCTAATTGACATGCATCACACAGGTGATCATTTGTGAAGTCTAGTTTGGGTATTCTTCTAACAAAATCTTTCTAAGTAATCTTCCTAAGATTTTTCATGCTTACAAGACAAAGTCTTCTATACCATAACCTGAATTCATGTGTAATTATTTTAATATAAATAAACATTAATAGTTTTAACAAAATTTAAATCAAGCATGTATATATTATTTATTTTATTTCCATGCAACATATCAATTCCCATTTTGGCTTATAATTGAGCTTGTGGGAAAAACAATTTAGCGCTATAACCTTTATCACAAATCTAACTAATACTCAACAAGTTATGCTGTAAGCCTTATACTAATAATATATTTTTAATGAAAAAAAATTTCTTGGTTCATACATGTACCTAGCACTTTCCTTATAGTATTATCTCCTAGTGTCACCTTACCTCCATTCATAGATTCTAGTGATATAAATTGAGTTGTGTCTCTAGTCATATACTTCAAACATCTACTGTATAGGTACCACATATTATCACAAGGTCTTGTATGAGAGTATTTTTATAAAATGATCAAATGTTAGACTTAGGAACCAAAACAAGTTTAGATTCTTCTCTTGGTAATAATAATATAGATGCGTGTATAAAATGCTATGAATTATATAAGCGTGTGATATATGTCCAATAGTTTCACAAGAAAAACATTTAACTCCAAGAAAAGGATTTATCAATCTATGATAGTTATACTATCTAATCCTAAGTTTTCAAATTTTATGCTTCTCATCAGGATTAGAAAATTTTTTAAGTGTGTTCTTTCTCAAAATCTTTATATTTATCTTTAAGATAAGAATTTGCACATTCTAAAACAACATTATCAACTCTTAACTCATGTTCTCTTTTGATTGTTTAATCTATTAACACCTTACATTCTTTTTTAAGATCAGCATAAGATACTTTTAATCATTCATGTTTTTTGTTCAAATCATCAAACTCATCTAATAATTTCATGTAGTTGCTATCAATTAATGCATGATCATTCATAAGTATTTCATGTTTTTTTAGTAAATTTGAATATTATATGTTCAAATTAGCATGTAGCTTTTTAAGTTTCCTATCTACAATATGGACTTTCTCAAAAACTTCAAATAACTCATCATATGATAAATCACATACCTCCTCTTAATTCGAGTTATCAAGATTATCTACCATTAAGCATAAGTTCATGACTTCTTCCTCTTCTTCTATTTCTAAACAATTAAATATTGAATCTGCCTAAAAAGCTCTCTGTAGTCTTTTTATTCCATTCCTTACATTGGTTTTCTCCTCAACTTTTTCCCTTGTTAGGATTAGCTTTAAGATTTAGGGAATCATATTTGATGTCTAGGATTCTTGCATTCATAACAAATTACTTCATTAGAAATTTTTGAATTTTTGTTAACTTTATTCCACTACTGATATCTCCTTTACTTTCTTCTTAAGAAACTTTTGAATTACCTCATCATGAGTGCAATGTCAACTTCAACCTCAAGCTATGACTAATCACTTTTCAAGTCATTCACTTTTCAACATATTTTTCTCCTTCCACTAATCACTTGCATCAATATGTATTTGAGTTACTCCTTGCTTGTAAGGAATCAGTGATCCAAGCAGTTTGTCAATAGAATAAATTGTTAGATCTTTAGATTTAGTTATGACAGTAATTTTTGCATCGTAAGCTATAAGTAAAATAATAAACTATTTTATTGACCTTATTAAATTTTTTTATTTCCCACCTAAAGTATGCAATAAAGTGATTATTTGAGCAAAATGAGTCGACATGTCAATGATTAATTCATTAAGTTTCATGCAAAAAAGTTTATAGTCATGTAATAAAATGTTCAATCTAGATTATTACACTTCATTAGTTCCTTCGTAAGTTCTGCAAAGTCTATCTCAAATTTCTTTTCCACTTTCATAGGTTTAAACATGAATATAGTCCTCAGATTTAAGTGCAAAGAAAAAAAATTATTTAAGCATTTAACTAAGCTAATTATTTTTCCTCTACAGTGCAATAAGTAAATAATGTTTCAATCCTAACACCATCAACAAGTCTAGTGGATCTAGATTAACCGTCCTGAACAAAAATTCATATGCGGTCAAGCGATTGAAGAAAAATAGACATACAAGTTTTATAAAAATCGAATGGGATGTTATCAAAAAGTGGTGGTCTAGTGATCGAATATCTTTTAGGAGTGTTACAATTTCAAAAAGTATCAATAATCATTTTCAAAAAGTTTTCTAAACCTTAATTTTTGAATATAGGCTCTAATACCACTTGAAAGTTATAAGAGGTTGTTAGACCTAATACAATTATCCCAAGGCAGACCAAGAGGGATGGGGAATTAGTAATTTAAAAAATTCTCTTGGATTAAAAAAAAAATTAATTTAGATATTTTGTACAAGAATTAAATTTCTAAAAATAATTTTCCAACCCTTAAAATTTAAACATATAAAAAAAATAAAAATTTAATAAAAAGTAATGACAGAAGAACACAAATTTTATATTGGTTCGATCCAACTAGACCTACATCCACTCCCTGAAGACTCCCTCTTCAGGTATTGAACTATAACAACGTGACTCTCCTTTTAATCCCCCAGTAAGGCAGAGAAATCCTTATAACAACCCCTCTTTAACAAACACTGATGCAGCTGAGTGCAGTCATCCTTCCTCACCCTCCTGGTGATGGCAGAGTACCAACAACTTTTCTCACTATCTTGATGAAGGCAGAGTACCGACATCCTCTCTCACCCTCCTTATGACAGAAGAGTACAAACATCCTTTCTCACCCTTATGGTGATAATATAATACTAGATCTTGTCTAAAGATCTTCTCTAAAGTGTCTTCATAGAAGTAGGGAAGAGATTTAAAGACTATACAAGGAGATCCTCACCTTTGGGAAACCTTGTGAACCCTTCAAAAATTCCACGTACAAGATCTCTTAACCCTTTTCCAAACACTCTCCCAAACACTCTCACTCTCACTCCCAAGAGAAAATTTGTAGAAGAAGCATAAACAGTCAATTTATAGGGCTCTTTTATATAAAAGATATAAAAACCATCTATAAAATTAAAAATTTCAAGTTGGATGTACTAGGATAGTACAGTGTGATCATATTTCATATGAATGATTATCCTTCGCTCTATCGTCTCTTTGCTCTGGCTTTTATGGCGATTCTTAGGTGATTATAGGGCTTTCTTTGTGCGATCGCTGGGGAGCTTCTTCGTCCATGCTTTTCAGGGTTTTATCCTGCTTTTGTTTGGGAGTTTCTCTTCATTTTTTTTTCTCTGTATTTTGCTTTGATCTCTATTGAGTTTGAGTTCCTCTCCTTATATTCTTGGTTCTCTGTGTAGTTTTGTTTTTCTTTATCCATTTATTTTGGCCACGTGGCTTTCTCTTTTTCTTGGGCTCTTCTCATGAGGAGTTGCATTTTATTCTGGTGATTTTGGGTTTTCTTAGTTTGTCTCGGTTGTCGGCTTTCATGGTTTTAGGGCATGATGACCCTTTAATCATCTTACCCTCCATTGACTATTATTTTGATTGGTAAATCTCAGTCTTTCAAATATGTTCTTGATGGGTCCTCTGGTTCCTCCCCTCCCTTGCATTTTACTCATTTGATTTTGAAGGGATCTCCAGCGTTAATGTTTGACAATACTCTGGTGGCTTAGTTAGCCACCCCTTTTGCTTTGACTCTGGTGGGTAAGTTTATTCTTAGGCATCCAAATCTTGACATTATTCACAAATTTTTCATGAATTTAAAGCTATCTGGTTCTTTTCATATTGGATTACTTGACCCTCGGCATGTCGCAATTAAGTTGAGTAACGACTTGTATTATAGTCAAAATTTTTTGAGGAGATCTTATTATAATCAGGCTTGCCAAATGAGGCTCCTCAAATGGACACCTGACTTTGACATCCATGAGGAATCTTTTATTGCTCCTATTTGGATCTCTTTCCCTAAGTTGAGGCTCCTTTTTTTTTTAAATTCTTAAGTGCTTTTTGGTCTTGCTTCTATCCTTGGCAGGCCACTTCAAAAGGATCAGGCTACTGCTTCGGTCTCTAGGCTATCTATGGCTCGTGTTTTGGTTGAACTAGATATTTCAAAAAAAGCATCCTTAGAAATTTTGGTTAGGTTTTGAATTGAATGGTTATCTCCAAAAAGTTGAATTTGAAAACTTTTTGATTTTTTATTCTCACTGCAAAATGCATGGCCATGGTTTGAATGAATGCTTTAAATTACACCCTCATCTAAGGAAGGAGAAAGAAGTTGTTAGGCCTACTAAAGTGCAAGGTGAAAATTTTAATGTATCAATTAATGATCCTTTGAGTAACATTGAGGTTGAAGGTAATGGTATTCTTACTGGGGGAAATGTCGTTAGTAATTACCAACCTGATCCTATTCAGGTTGTCCAGGTTGACACGTCTTCTAGTGGAAGGGAACTTATTAGTACCAAACTATGGATTCTTCATTGATATATGCTATGTATGATGGTGGGAAACAAACTTTACCTATTAATGCTAAGACAATATCTAACCCGTCTTCTTCTATTACTCATTCTAAGTCTCACCATATTTTACCTTAAATAGTTGTTTCTTATTTAAATATTTATTGTCCTAACTCTATTCATTCTATGGCTATAAATGATAACATTAATGATGTTAATATTGTTAGAAGTGGTCCTCTATTGCAGAAGGAAGATTTATCCCTTCAAGGGAACCTTACTATTGTCCAATCTAAAGGTGCTAAGGAATGTGGTGAAGGAATTGAGAGAAACATTTCTACTGTGGAAGATGGTGTTTTGTATATGGAAGGTGATAGACCTCCTAGCTATGGGGACTTCAAGTAATTTAAATAATAGTGAGTTGCTCTTAACTGATCATTATCACTATGATGCTTTTACTAACACAGAAGTAGATATTATGGCTAAATGTTATGCTAGAGAAGATCATGATTTGAGCTTCTCTAAGGGTTGTGGTAAGAGAGGTAGAAAACTTAAACATGTCTTTTTATAGTCTCCTAGAAATACCCATTCACATACTTCACATTAATATGGTTTTTCATGTTTAAAGCCATCATTTGGAATGTTTGGGGCATTGGATTCCCTTCTTCAAAATTTAGAGTTAAAAACTTATGTCTTATTCACAATGTTTCTATTCTTGTTTTTCTTGAACCTCTTATTTCTGTAGATAAATTATTGGGCGTTGCTAAATACTTGGGTTTTAAACATGATAAGTCGAATGTTGCCAACAAAATTTGGGTGTTCTGGAAAGATTTTGTTATAATTGATATCTTTGGAGACTTTACTCATGTTTTACATTGCAATATTGAAAGTTCCAATTTCCAATGTTGTGCATCTTTTGTTTATGCTGCTTCCTCTCATCATACTAGAAGGATTTTGTGGGATCAAATTATGAACTTTTATAGCCTTTGCAACCTTCCTTGGTTGCTTGGTGGTGATTTCAACACTATTTCAATCTCGTTTGAGCGCATAGGGGGTTCTCTTCCTATATATCAGTCGATGGAGGATTTTAATGATATGATTATGGCTTGCAATCTTGTTGATATTGGTTTTTATGGTAATAATTTTACTTGGCATTGTGGGCATTTCTGGCAATGGTTGAATAGAGTTGTTTTTAATAATGAGTGGCTTAACGCTTTTAATTTGACTAAGGTGGAACACCTTAGCTGTACCCTCTTTGACCAGTCCCCTCTTTTTATCAAAATTAAGTATAATATTATGGGTTTATCTTCTCAATTTAGATTTCAGAACATGTGGTTGCAACATGAGTCTTTTCTTGATGTTTTTTAAACTAATTGGCATGCTCCTCTTTTTCCAGATGATTCTATTTCAGGCATGACTAGACTCCAGCTTAAGTTGAAATGGTTAAAGCAAGATTTGAACTGGTGGAATCATAATGTTTTTAAGAATTTTTTTTTTTTAATATTTTATTTGTCGAAGACAGGGTTAACTCATTAGAGGATCTTTGTCATTTGGACCCCTTAAAGCCCAATCTTGTTCTTTTGAGTGAGGCTAAAGTGGATCTTTATAAGCTTCAAGTTAAGGAAGAAATCTTTTGGAAGCAGAAGGATGTGGTCAAACATTTGGTGGAATGTGATAAGAACACTAAATATTTTCATGCTTTGGTTAATAAGAAATGTGCTATTAACTGCATTCATAAAATTACTTGGGAGGATGGCTCTATTACTGAGAATAATGATGAGATTTCTAACCTTGCAGTTAATTTCTTTCAAAATCACCTTAACAAGTCCTTTAATCCAACTACTACTGCTACTCCATATTTTATTCCTAACTTAGTCTCTCATGAGGATAATTGTGGCTTATCTAAGTGTCCTCTTCTTGATGAAATTAAAGAGACTTTGTTTGACATAAATGCGGATTCTATGGCTGGTTCGGATGGCTTCACTACTACATTGTTTCAGAAATCTTGACATATAATTTTTAATGATTTTATTTCTCATGGTATAATTTTCTTTAATGGTTCCCTATTCCAAAGTTTGTTCTTCTACTTTTATTGACTTAACGATTTTAGACCCATTATTTTGTGCACTATTTTTTATAAATTGTTTTAAAAAATCTTGATGAACTGGCTAACTTTTTTTATTGCCTAAGCTTATTTCTCCTTTCCAAATAGGATTTTTGAAAGGTCGTGCCATTGCTGAAAATATCTTGCTAGCCTAGGAATTTTGTCATGACTTGGATGTCAAGGTTAGAGGTGGTAATATGATTATGAAATTGGATATTGCTAAGACCTATGATAATATTAAATGGTGCTTTATTTATAAAATCTTGAGCTTATTTGGTTTTGAAGATAAGTTCATTTCTCTTATCAAATCTTGTATTGAAAGTCCTTTTTATCTATTATTGTGAATTCTAAGAGTCATAGTTTCTTTAAAGCCTCCCATGGCCCGAGGCAAGGTGATCCCATTTCTCCTTTAATCTTTATTATTGTTGTGGATTACCTTTCTTGGGGCCTTGTGGATTTTTTCACAAATGTCCTAGTCTTTATTTTAGAACCTTATATGGCATTAAAATTTAACACTTATGCTTTCCTGACAATTTCATTGTGTTTTTGAATGCTTCAAAGAATAGGGTTGGTAAAATTTTGAGTTTTTTTATCAGTTTGAATCTGTTAATGGTTTAGTTTTTAATAAGCATAAATGTTGTTTTTTTGTTGCTAAAAATGTTTCTTCTTCTCGGGTTATGGATATTAAGAATCTTAATGGTTTTACTTAAGGTGCTTTGCCCTTAAAATATCTGGGTATTCCTCTCTTTTTGGGCCGAAAGAAGTCATTTCTTTTTGATGATTTAATTTCTGTGGTTCAGAATAGATTGTCTTCATGGGATTTGAATTTTTTAAGCTTTGGTGGCCATCTTATTCTTATTAAAAGTGTCTCTCTTCTATTATGATTTATAGTTTTCAAACCCTTTTTCCTACTAAGATGGTGTGTAATATAATTGATAGAATTTTTAATAATATTTTTTTGGAAGGGTACTTGGAATAATTCTAAGATGAATTAGACGTCTTGGACTAATTGTTGTGGTACTTTGTAAGAAGGGGCTCTTCGGTGTAAGACTATGTTTGATCTGGCTTCTACATTTCCCTTTAAACTGTGGTATAATTTTAGATCTAATATGAGTCTTTGGGACAACTTTATGATGGCTAAATATTGTGGGGGGATTTATCCTTCCAAGTACAGTTTCTCTAAAGGCTACTCTAAGGTGTGGCACCGGGTTTGTTTGGTTAAATGGAAAGTGGAGCCTTCTTTAGTTTGGTGTCTTGTGGATGGCAATATTTTCTTTTGGCAAGATAGTTGGATTAATGGCCGGTCGATGGATTCATTATTAAACACCATTTTCATTGATAACGTGAAGGTTAACTCTTTCTTTTCTTCTAATGGGTGGGATTTGGAGAAGCTTTCTATTGTTCTTCCTGATTCTATTATTCAACTTGATTTAAAGATTCCCCTTAATATCAACTCTAAGGATGTTTTGCTTTGCACTTTTACTAAAGATGGTTTATTTAGAATTAAGGATGCTTGGCACTCTTTTAGGAGTAAAAATGAACCTTCTATGTTTTTTAAAATGATTTGGCACAAAAACATTCCCTCAACTTTCTCTAATTTTATTTGGAGAATCATTCACAAGTTCATTCCTACTAATGAGATGTCGAGGAAAAGATGATTTATCTTTCTCTCTAGATGCCAATGATTTCTCCATGTCGATAATTTGCATCACATCTTAGTTTTTGGGCCCATTGTTGTTAAGGTTTGGAATTTTTTTGAGGACTTATTTCACCCTAACTATTATAATCCTAATATTTCTTTTTACAACTTTCTTGATGGTTAGTTGGTGAGGTATAATTGTCATGTTTGGAATGTGTTACCTGCTCTGATTCTCTTCCTTTGGTTGGAGAGAAATGATTCCCATTTCAATGGGGTTGTTATAAATCATCAAAGAATCATTCATAAAGTTAAGGATAAGGTGACTGTTCTTTTCTTTGCCAATTTACTTTCTTTTAAGAATTTTAAGAACTTTCTTTTTACCCTTAATGCTTTTGGAATTAACTTGGATGTGGCAAATTCCCAAATGACTTCTAGGTGTTTTAATTGGTATATGCCTCTTCCTAACACTTTTAAGTTGAATGTAGCTAGTGTTTAAGTGGGAAAGATTTTTTGTGGTGGTGGCCTCATTAGAGACAATAATGGCACTTTTATTTTGGGTTTTGCGGGGGATGTTAATGGTGGTGATAGGAATTGTTCCCTCTTTACTACTGTGCTTCATGGTTTAAATCTTTGTGCTAGTCTTTATCTTAATAATATTATTTTAGAGGTTAGCCCTTACTTTGATTTAAATTTTATTCTTGAAAAGGAGGATATCACTTGTTCTTCTTCCCTTTTCTACATTCGAAGAAATATTATGGAGATTTTGGTCTCCCTAAACTGCTCTTATTCGACCATTCTGGATGAGGGTAAAGCTTGTGCTCAGGCTTTGGCTAATTTGGGTTATAACTGTAATAGTATGACTGAGTTCTCTCTTTCTTAGTTGCCGGTCCCGATTCAAGGTCTTGTTAGATTGGATCAAATTTGGTTAACTAATGTTAAACGTTAATTTTGGTGTTTCCATGCTATTCTGGTGGCTGTGGGCCTCCTCTTTTCTCTGGGGCCCTCTTGTTGTTCTGTCGTGTTTCTTTCTTGGTGTCGCTGTGCTTGGTTTTAGGCTGTGGGGCTCTCCCCTATTGGTTTGGGGTGGCCTTGTGGTTTATAGGCTTTTGTTTCTTATTTTTTAGGTACTGTCTAGTTTTGGCTGATTCGACCTTTCTATGGTTCTGCTTTGGAGCATTTTCTCTATTTTTGTGTATTACAGCTGTATGGCTTATTTCATGTATTTGGATTACTTGGTATCTTGGAGGGTTGTGGTTACTCTGGTGTAGGTTCTTGGTGTGCCTTTTGCTTGACCTGGAGTATTGGCTATTTTTGGTTGGTTTGGCGTGCTGGGGTGTTACTGAGAGTTGCTCCTATTTTAACATTCAGGTTTGCTGCTTGAAGTTTATTCATATCTGGATTGATTATGTTATATTTTCCTATCTCAGTGGTGCCTATATTCTCTTTAAGTTGTTTGAAGGTTATTACTTCAAATGTTGTTGGATCCTTCTTCTTTCTCTTGTTTGGGTTTGGCTCCATCCTATCTATAATCTATTTTTGCTGGTGCATGTTAATGGGAGTTATTTGGGTTTTGATGACATTAGCTAGTTACGTATGTCTTAGGGTGGCTGGAGTAGTCTTTTGCTTGCTGGGTTGGTTTTTCTTCGCCTTGCCTATTGGTTTTTGACTGATCACCTCGGTTGGTCCTTTACTTCTATTCGGTGGAGGTGGTATGACTTCTGCTTTCAGATCCTCTCTTGTGTCTATAAGCAATTTATGCTATGTTATTTTGGCTCCTTGTTTTTCTATTTTCAATTGGTTTTGAAAGTATTTATTTTTGCAGGTATTAAGACTAGTAAAAATTTTGTTGGGAAGTATATCCTTCAAGCTTATTTTATTTTTCTTGCCTTTTTTTTAGTGCTCCCTCTTACACACCTTAGAATGTATCTAGGGTTTATTGTACATTTGTGTAGTTGGGAATAACTGCTCGTAGGTATTTTTTTTGTTTTTACTAATTTTTTGTAGCTCATTTGAGCTATAGAGGGTGCATGGTCCCTTTAAGGACTCTATAATTTTTCCTTATATTAGTGCGTACGCCCCTCCATGGGTTCCCAAAAAAAAAATTTCATATGAATGAACAGTTCAAAAAAATATTTGTACGAACTGATTTGGTACTCTTGCAGTCATTTGTTTGAACTAACATCATATTATACGAATAGCATAAAAATTAATAGGTTTGTTTGCTAAGATTATGTACGAACCTATTTTGTACTAATGTCATTGACTGTACGAACCCTACTTTGTATAGTATAAACAAGTTAAATTAAATCATCCATCGTATGGTAAAAACATGGATGAGCCCACTTCTTACTCTTAACGTCATCTGTATAAAACTACTTTTATACAATATGAACAATTCAAAAAATTTACTTATTTGTATGGGACGAATTGGTACGTACCCATTCATACTCTAGACGTTGTTTATATAAATCTAATTTCATATAATATGATAAGTTCAGAAAAAAGTGAGTTCATTCAGGATGAACTGGTATGTATCCATTTCATACTCTAGATGATGTCTATACAAACCAATGTTCATACAATACGAACCATTCAAAAGAAATTTCTAAGGCATGATTTGATTAACTACTTTCTAGTGGAACACTTAAGTCAGATCGTCTAGTATGATTACATAATTCTAGATTATGCTTAGTTTTAAAAATATAAGTTTTGACTCATTCTTCCAGTGTGTGTGTGCACGATTATCCAATTACAATCACACTCTCTCAAACTCAAGAAAAGTAGAAAAAATACAAACTACAATTACAAGAATCCCTAATATAATATTTCTTGAATTCTTTGGTAGTCTGGAGTATGATTTCCCTAAAATGATTGTACACACAAACAATACAAATAAGATTTTTCCAATATGTGTTAGGAGAAATAGTAATCAACATAATAATATATTGGTATCATCAAAAACTCACATGATATAAAAATATAGTTTTGAAAACTAAGTTGCAACATTATATGTATCAAATGCTATAGTTGTTGCTTAATTAGAGGCTAACATTTCATATCCTAAAGAGGCCCAACGCAATGCCATGTGGATTTAACTACGCTGAGGTTGATATTTGTCAGTTTGACTTATCTGTCAATTTATGTTTTGAAGCACCACGATGTTGAGCCTTGTAGGACAATAGCGCTCATTTTTTTATATTTAAGAACCTTGTTTGTCATTTGATCCACTACAATTTCACTCCCCTTAGTCTTCTTTACCTAACATTTTTCTTTACTTAAGAGAAATAACCCCAAAGATGTTTAGAAATCAATGATCCTCGTCTTCTTATAATAAAAGTAGGTTCATTTCTACTGAAGTGGAGTAAGGATTTATAGGTTTGTTCATCAAAAAGCAACTTATCTCTGAGGAAGGCTTCCAAAATCCAAGTATCCCACTTATATAAACCATTATAAGTAGGGGTTCAGTGTGTTCTAATAAAGAGCACTTTACCACTATTATTAATATTATTAGAGAGTTTCTTATTAATCAGAATGAGGCTGTAGAAAATAAGTGTTTTGTGAGGGATAAGTGAGTTTCATTTTATTATGTTGTTATTAATAACCTCTACAAATTCAAAAATACTTTATTTTGATGACTACACTACTTTTTATTGGACTCTTATAGATCCTAAGGATATTTAGAATGTTTTTTGTGGACCCAATATTAAAGAAAAACCTAGAAAAAGAGAGAAAACAAAGTTATCAATTTCCATGCATCTTATCTTTCTCAAACCTCTAAAGCTTGGCATTTTTTTTTAATCCAACATCTTCCTAATAGGAATATTTGTGAAGTAACCTTGGATCATGCCCTTTTGAATTATGACATTCAAATTGTTAATTCCATAGATGTAAGAAAGGTGTTTTTATTTATTTTGACGTATATCATTAGGGCTTCAAGTTTAATAGGATTTGGGAACCCTTCTCTTATTTTTTATTTTTATGTGAATGCTGGTGTAATGGAGGACCAAAGTAGGGAGTAATAATTTCCTACCTCGGTCATTAAAACAAATTACATTTTAAGCAGTCATGGGGAGAGGATGATGAGGGTGGACCTAGTGAGCTAAAATCTTTGAGTAGGATTGAATATAAGAGTGATAGTAGAAGATCTTGAACTCCTAAAACTTTAAGTGATGAAGTGGCTGAGTTGAGAAATAGAATGGACATGACAACTAATTTTTGTGAGGAAAGTAAGGGATGGAAGGCTCATTTTCTTATGATATTAGAAAAACTGTATCACTATAAAGATAATATAAACAATGCTTTTGTAGGAATGTTTAGAAGGAGCCACTTTATGGAGAAACCTGACAAGCAATAGTTCCCACTTGCACCTGAGTTCCAATTGAAAGTTTAGGGAGGTTGTAAGACCATGTTGAACTATCACTAGGCCAACCGGGAGGGGGGGGGGGGGGGGTGAATTGGTACTTTAAGAAAATAACTTTTAAAAAAAAATTCTTTTAGTTTTACGCAATATAACAACTTTTAAAAAAAATATTGATGAGTAACTAACAAAAGCAGATGCAATTTCAAATACATGCCAATACCAAGAATATAAAATTTTCCAAAAATTATATTTGGGGCCACAGCTAAATGTGCCTTGATTGTTTTGAATATTAGGACTATTAGTCCCAGTGATAGGAATAATTAATTCAGCTAACATTAGTTTGTTAGGATCAATCAAAAATAATATCAATAACATAATTAAAAAAGGTTTTGATGTAGAATATGGAAAAGTGGAGACATATTTTGTTGTAGTGATAGTGTAAGGATTAATGTCATTACAATCATTTCTAGGAGAAGCCTTAATAGTCGGCTCAACCATTATTTTAGGATCATTAGTTTTTTTTAGGATGTTTTTTTAATTTTAGAGGAAGAAATGTTGACTAAGCAAAAAAAAATTTATGTCCATATTTTTTATAGTGATTATAAAAGTAGCGCATCTTTTTTTGTTTTCCACCTTATATAAATAATCCATATTTGAAGACCTCCCCAAATATCTTTTCAATATTTTTTGTGATGTCCAACTCCACCAAGACATAAGAAAAAAAAAAGTTGAGAGAAAGAAGGTATTTCTTCATCTTTTTGGAGAGGTCCACCAAAAGTTGTATCTAAATCATTAAGGATTTGAGAATTAAGAAAATGTAGCCACAAATTCATGAAAGAAATCCCTATAGGGATGATGGGTGACTCTTCATTTGATATCAAAGAAGGGCATATAATTTAAAACTCCCATTTGATAAGTGTTTATATAATATGCTCTCTGAGTAAATATTATTCAATAATCTAAATCAACAGAGATTTCAATCACAACATGTCATGCATCCAAAAGACTAGATTGTTTTAAGTACGCTATAACATCATGAAGGGTATCTAGATTAGGTCTACCCAAAACAAAATTTCTTTTTATAATAAACAAAAATAGATGAGCAAACTTTTCAAAGACATAATCACCAAATATCATAGTAGGAACTCCATTAAAAGAAATAAGCAAAAATTAACAGTTTGTTAGATCCCTAAAGGAATGTGAGTTATTGCACTTAAAAATACTAGTAAAACTAGGTTGATTACCTTTATATAAAGGTTTTTTAGATCCCTAAGGGTTCGAAGACATAGTAGCCACCATCCAACTAGAAAATTAAGAGAGAAAAAAATCAAATATATAATGAAAATAACACTTCCTAAAAAAATAAGAAAATAAAAAGGGTGTAAGATTGGCCCTAGGACATAAAACAATCACTTGAAATTAATATGAAATAGATAAAATGCACAAAAAAATAAAAATTACATCCAATAAGAACCCTAAAATTGATAGTTTTTTAGAACAACAAAGGATAGAGAGAGAGTGCGCAACAAGCTTTACAGTTTAATTGACTTATTTTTTTAATTAATGTAGAAGGAGCTTAGGGATTTGGATTTAATTATCCAAATGACTTTAAAAAATTAAAGGGTTTTTATCATGAGTATGGGAAGATACAAAAGGCAATCATTAAAAATTTGAGGTTAATTAGACCAATGCATAATTTTATATGATTTAATTTAATTAAAGTTTATTTGACCATTTAAGTTATAATTAGGATTATTTTAAATAGAATTTAAAGTGTTTTCATTTTTCCTGAATTAACACTATCATTGTCAGGTCCCATGTCCTGGATGAGAAAAGTGGATGGTTACATTAGGTAGTCGACAACTAGCTTAAAACTTATCGAATAATCATGACATGAATCATTTAAAAAAATGTGTTAATACTAGGGTGTCCTCCGGAAGTGACGTACTGTATGGCGTGAGTACAGTGACGAATGTACAAGGGCCGCTGTTCCAGCACCTGGGTGTAGTGTTAAATCGGCAAGGGTTCCCACATCAAAGATTGATGTAGGCAAATAAGCTACTCGATAAAACTAAAATTAGGATAGGAACTTGGAATATAGACTCCCTTACAAGAAAATTAATGGAATTAATATATATTATGATTCATAGGTAGATTAATAATCTGTACATTAAGAAAACTAAATGAGTTGGAGAGAAAGCTAAGGAGAATAATAGTTTAGGATATAAACTAAGGTATTTGGGTAGGAGTCATACTAGAAATAGTGTAGGTGTGATTATAGATAAGAGTTTGAAAGATAATGTTATAAAAATTAACAGAATTGGAGATAGAATTATAGCTTTAAAGATTATTGTTGATGCTAAGATAATTAATATTATAAGTGCTTTTGCTCCTCAAGTTTGGATATGAGTTCAAAATTAAAATTTTGGAATGAATTAGAAGAATTAATTTCAAATATACCTCTTGAAGAAAGAGTTTTTATTGGAGGAGATTTAAATGGACATGTTGGTAGAGAGGTAGATGATTTTAAATGCATCCATGGTTGCCATGGGTTTGGAATGACAAATGAAGGTGGTAAGACTATGTTAGAGTTTTCTTTAGCTTATGATTTCTTAATAGCTAATACCTTATTTCAGAAAAGGGAGGAGCAACTTATCACTTATAAAAATGGATATGGTAAAATGCATATTTATTATTTTCTTATAAGAAAATTAGATCATTTAGATTGTAATGATTATAAACTATATTTGAGGTAAAGTGAATGTACCTAACATCGATTATTAGTTTTGGACTTTAAGATAAAGGTCCAAAAAAATTAAAAATAAAGTAAAATGATTTTCTTGGATTAGATGGGAGAATTTAAAGAATATTAACAAAAGTATTTTAGATAGTAAGAGTTTAGGTCAAATATAAGGAACAAGCTATATGGAACATTTGGACAAAATAGGCTGAATTGGTCAACCTAGCCCAATGATTGGGTCCTTGGGTCTAGGAAAGTTCATGTAGTGATTCGAAGACATGCAAAACTAAATAGTGTTTAATACATAAAATGATCATTAATGATAATCTATTCAAACAATGGAATTTAGGTCAATGTATGTAAGATAGATAAATATTTCTTAAATCAGAATCAATAATTATAGTTCAAACATTTATTAAGTTTTTAATTGAGCCATTCCCTTAGGATGCCATTAGCTTGATGTTGGCTTGTATGTGTTTACTAGTGTATTTTACAAGAAAGTAAACATTGTATATATATATATATATATATATATATATATATATATATATATATATATATATATAGGTAAAGTTGTTTAGGTCTATATTTCCGAAGAATCCTAAAACCAACACATATGTCCTCGCAAGAGCACATATATTGCTAAATCTAAGAAAATAAAGTAACATTAAATATAAGTCATCTACCAACCCATGCATTATTGTGTATGTGAGAATGAAGCTTAGTTTTCTAGGCCTATGTAATGAGGAAAATCTATTTAAGTGTTCTTTCTTATTTATTGTTTAACTCTTCATGCTCCAAGTATTTTATGGAATTCCAAAAGATAACATCCCTTAAAGGAAGAAAGATATTTTCCTTTTGGTGTCCTAATAGTGTATATAAGTGGACACATTTATTAATTTTAATAATTTCTATAAATTTCCTACTTGACCTACTTATTATAATTAATTACATTTTTATTTGACATTTTAAAAGTCTTATAAAAAACTTTACAATATAAATTTACAATTTATGAACTACATTTACCCTTTATAAAGTAAAACTTTGACTCAAACTAGATTGGTGAATATGGATACAATCTAGAAAAGAAAAGTGCAATGCATGAAAATAAATGTGAAATCACATGTTTGAAAATCAATGAAATTGTAGTTTTCCTATGACATTAAACAAGATGAAATCATGTAACTTCAACTTCAACCTCCTGCTAGATTTGTCAACCATCAGTATTCATCATACTATTAGATTTTATGAAGGAAACTGCCAATAAAAAAGATTGATATTTGTGGATTAGAGGTTTACTTCAAAATATCCTATTTAAGTAACCTGGATTTGGGGAGCTAGGGTGTGAGTTTGAGTTGTTAGGATAGAAACACTATAAGAGTGCACTTGATCTCCTTCATTGTGATGTCCAAATGCTTGAGTTTATAATGGAAAAAGTATTGGGATCTTCATGAAGGAAAAATGAAATGAGAGACAAGGGGATTAGCCATTAGGATGAAAATAAATTATTCTCTTTGTTTTGCTTTCTTTGCTCTATTTTAAGTATTGAAGCCTAAAGCATGTGCTGGGATTTATATTGGAAATAGTCTAAAATCCTTACACATGGTGTAGAATATTTGGGAGAAGGCTTAAAGATAGAAGGTGGTTAGAACATTTAAAAATAGAATTTAGGTAATTTTAACTTATGGGGACCAATGGGTCTAACTAAAATTTAACCAGGCCCTTTAGCATAGTCTTGAGGGCGGAAAAAGCATTTTGAACTCAGTTCTAACAAGTTCAAGTATAAGATATTAAGTGAAATTGTTGAAAGTTCGTTAGGGATGTTAAGCCCTATAGAATTGGCCCAAGGCTAACCAAGTGGGGGGGGGGGAGTGAATTGGTATTTAAAAAAAAAATTTAGGTAAAGCACGAATACAAACTAAATCACCACAAAAAATAAATGAGAAAGAAAATAAATACGGAAGCAATAAAAAATAAGAATACAAGGGTTTATAGTGGTTCGGTCAACTCGACCTATGTCCACTCCTCGGAGGTGCCCTCCAAGTATTGCACTACAATGGTGACTCTCCTTTAGCCCCCATAGCTAGGCAGAGAAGCCTTTACAAACACCTAGTTTTTCCACACCCGGCAAGGCAAAGAACCTTCCTCCTGAAGCAGGCAGAGAACCACGATCGCTTATTGGAACTTACCTCTCCCAACCCTTCCAAGGATAAGAGACTCTAGGGAAGAAGAAGTGGAACAATGATTGGAGTAACCCTTGTGAATCCCCTCACAAGCTCCCCCTCATAAGACCTCTCTCTCACTCTCTCCCCCTCTCTCACTCTCCTTTAGGTTTTCTCAGGTCAAGACAGCAGACAAGGATTCTCAAAAATGCTGAACATGAGCTCTTAAATAGAAGAGTTTCAAAGGAGCTCATTAATTGCAAGTTGCCGACTATATCATCCAGGATGATATGTAGATCATCCTGGCCGATCAGTACAAATCCCATGAGATCGGCCAGAGCATCGCTCTAAATGCAAACTGGATGATTGAAAATTAGCTTGATCATCCCGGACGATCTCACGATCGTTCTGACCAATTAGTTCAAATCAGAGGAAAATCGTCCAGAGCATCACCCTAAATTCAAGCTGTCTGATCCAGATCTTCCAACACATCGCCCTGAATTTGTGCTTGCCGATATTTATCGTCCAGAAGTAACTAAGGTTTTTGAATAAATCGTCCTGGCCGATCCTGCGATCATCTAGAATGATGTGATCGTATCAAACATCCTTAATTACTTCCTTGATTTGTCTGATTAATTAAGGTAAAATTGTAAATATTGTCTAGGCCGATCCAAGATCGTCCTGGCCAATTTCCAAAAATACATAATACCTTAATTGTTTATGGCGGCAATTTCTTTCTATTTTGAGCATATCGTCTTGGCCGATACACTTATCAGCTAGGCCAATTTGCTAATGACGGCTGCCTTAATTAAGAACCCCTGATTAGATTTTTTGTTTTAAGTCCGATCGTCAAGGACAATGTAAATATCATCCTCACAGATTTGAGTAAAAAATAGAAATTTTAAGTCTCTCAAGTGTGTGTGTACAGGGTTAATTTGCATTACTCACACCAAAGATTACAATTGACTCAAGAAGGGGAAAAATAAAATTACAGACTGACTCAACCCTAATCTACCCCATCTTGAGCTAGCTTCATTTTTCTGTTTGATCTTTGATTCCTGAAAAGTCAGTAGTAAAAGACAGTCCAAGATAAGTAAGAGTGTTTGCCAATAATCAAAACATAGTTCATAGACTGAATTTGCAACAATCTCCCCCATTTTGATGATGGTAAAACACTACGAAAAAAATTTAAAAACAGCAGCGTAACATACGGAATTAAAAGTGCAAAAAATATCCTAAAACTACTCCCCCTTTTGACATCTCAAAAAGGAGGGAACCAAGAACAAAAGAAAACCACAAGACCCCTTTTTTTATCAAGGCATGAAGATGATGTAGTATTCCATGTGATTGATTTTAAAAATTTGTGAGTTAATGAATTAACATCATCAATAATCCAAAGAACAGTAGAATATCCGATCATGATTACCTTTAGCTCGGACTTTTTCTTAGGGTAGAATCGTCTTTTGAATTCTATGATCTAACTCAAAGAATCAATTGGATATGAGGAAAAAGAATCTATTCATCACTTGGTTTAAGAAAAAAATATCTTATAGAATAATGAACCAAGGTAAATTTGTCACAATCACAAAACAATCGAAATCAAGCCTTTGATACATGAAAACTTCTAAGTTTTTAAAAGATTTGAAATGAGAGAGGAGCTTGCTTTTTAGTGGGCTCATTTTATGCCTCTTGTCAATTGATTGGTTCTTGTGCACATCTTTTGCTTTTTGATATATAATTTTTCAATTTGGCGTCATTGCACATCTTTTGTTGGCATCATTGGCCATTTTTTTTTTTGCAAGCTCCATTCTCTTTTAAAACTTTTAAAAAGGATTCTTAGTTGTGAGTATATCTTCTACATATTAGAGAATAGGGGCTCTCCCTCTAACATAGAGAAGAACTATCCACAAAACAGAATCAATTAACCATTGACAAGAGTAATGAGGAATCTTGATGTGATAAAAAGACTTTAAGCATTATAAATACAAGATAGATTTTCTTAAGCGAGTTTAGAAAGGATCTATATTTCATACATAATCATTAATTTGAGATAGTTTTTTGATTAGAAAATAAAACTATGCCACTAAAATAAGTTAGAGAAGGAGACATAATCAACGAAATATTCTCACCATCTAATAGATTAAGAGATGTAAAACATTGACTACAAATTCTCAAAAAGCTAGAACAAGGCCTACAATATCATATCAGCGATGATTTTTGAAAGCTAAAAAAATTAAAAAAAAAAAAAGCAACAAAAAAAGGAAGCAAGCCAAATCAACCAAAAAAAAAAGGAAAGAAAACAAGGAGCAAAAAGGAAAAACAAAGAAAATAACAAAAACCAAATAAAGCAAATAGAAGATCAAGTTTATGTAGTTATGTCAATCACACCCAATATGGTCCTTAAAGAGTTGAATGTGTCGAAGGCCAGTGGTTTAGTAAAGATGTCAGCCAGTAGATTTTTAGTTGTCATATGGTGTAGCTCAATGTCTCACTTAGTCACATGGTCTCTAATGAAGTGATGCCTAATGTCAATGTGCTTAGTCCTTGAATGTTAGATAGGATTCTTAGAGATGCATATGGCACTAGTGTTGTCACAAAAGATTGAGATGGTGCTTACAGGTAATCCTAAATCCAATACATATTGTTTTAACCAAAGGACTTGGGCCACACAACTTCCAGGAGCAATGTACTCAGCTTCAGCAGTGAAAAGTGCAACAGAATTTTGCTTCCTACTAGACCATGAGACCAATGATTGTCCTATGAATTGACAAGTTCCTAAAGTACTTTTTCTATCCACCTTGCATCCTGCAAAATCAGAGTCAGAAAATCCAATAATCTCAAAAGAAGTGTTGTATCTAGGATACCAAATCCCTAAGTTTTGGGTCCAAAAAAGATATCTAAAAATTCCCAGAAGTAACTAAAGTTTTTGAATAGATCATCCTAGCCGATCCTGCGATCGTCCAGGACGATGTGATCGTATCAATCATCTTTAATTACTTCCTTGATTTGTATTATTAATTAAGGCAAAATTATAAATATCGTCCAGGCCGATCCAAGATCGTCATGGCCGATTTCCAAAAATACAGAATACCTTAATTATTTATGGTGACAATTTCTTTCTATTTTGAGCATATTGTCCTGGCCAATACACGTATCTTACAGGCCGATTTTCTAAAGACGGCTTCCTTAATTAAGAACCCCCAATTTGATTTTCTGTTTTAAGCCTGATCATCCAGGATAATGTAAATATCGACCTGGCCGATTTGAGTAAAAAATAGAAATTATAAGTCTCTCAAGTGTGTGTGTGTAGGGTTACTTTGCATTAGTCACACCAAAGATTATAATTGACTCAAGAAGGGAAAAATAAAATTATAGACTGACTCAACCCCAATATACCCCATCTTGAGCTGGCTCCATTTTTCCGTACGATCTTTGATTCCTGAAAAGTCAGTAATAAAAGACAGTCCAAGACAAGTAAGAGTGTTTGTCAATCATCAAAACATAGTTCATAGACTGAATTTGCAACAATTGTGTTATTTTTTTATTACCATTTTTAAATTCTTTAATTATTAAACCAATTGACTTGTCAAACTTTCTCAAGCTAGGTATAATAGACAATACTGGAGTTCTAAGAGTCATTTAGATCATGACTAGAGGATTTAGTCAAAGGGATTTTATGTTTATATGGATGAGTCCAAGAAAAACATAGGTTGAATAAGTAATCTCATTATGAATTAATTAAACTAAAGTTTATGTGCATGAGAGGGTCAATTGGGTCTAATTTGAGTAATAAAGGTAGGCTTCTTTCTTATGTGTAAGCAACTGAATAAAGATTGGTTTATTTTGTTAGTTTTAATTAACTTGAGAAGGCTAACCTTTGACCTATGGGATAGGTTATGTTACTATAACACACCAGGAGCTTCAATGCATTATAATTTTGGAATCTACTGGAATGAAGTATGTTATTGGGGGTTATTACAAAGTTTAACCAATATTTAGCTTATTTATCCTAGCACACTGAGGTTGACTTTGTTAAACCGTAGCTATATGAACTATGGATGATGAGTTGAATGTATAAATCACCCTTGGTTAAGGTTTTGGAAGGGTTTGAAATCAAAAAGCCTATGTTAGATGTGATTGAATCCACTTGTGTATAGGGTGAAAAGTAAGGTTTTACTTTTGTTCATGGGATAACCAAGTATTATATTGTCTTTTAGATGGTTTGGGTGACTTTATGAAAACTTTAAAGAGATAGTAGTTTAATGGCTAGGTCTAGGTCATTTATACTAGTTATTAAACTTAAGGCAAGGTATATGAGGCATAAAAGTGTATATGGCTCGTCATATGATCAATTAAGGTCAACTAGGATTGGAAATAAGGCCTTAAGATACCTGGACTGTCTTAGGTTTGATCTTAAATTAATCTCGATTACTTGTAAGAGTTCAAATATATGTATTAGAAATCTTGAACGAATGATTGACAAGATAAGACAAGAGACCATGAGCTAGGTCCCTACTTCTTTATAAAGAGTATAACTCTATGGTAAAAGAGAATTGGATTTTATGTGGATTTTCTGAATTAAAAGTTCAATAACCAAAACTAAAATGGAATCAAAAAATGGATCCCAATAGGAATCAATAAATTTTAAAATAAATCATGCATATTGGCATTAACCAATACATTAATTTGAGTCAATAAGATATAATTTTTAAATAGTCGAATGAAAATGGTTCAAAATAAATTATTTTAGACATCCAATATCTAGTAGAGAAAACATATCGACTAGATAAATTTAATCTAGAAAGATGTTTGGAAAGGATTTCTTTCCTTGTCTAGAAATGTTTTAATGAATGTTTAAATGGAAAAATTTTAAAAGTTAAACCTTTATTGGACTAAATCAAAATAGTTCATGGGAATTACTAATCCTTCACTTCATCATATCTAAATTATGAGAAACCAAAGGATTTAAATCAAACATTCCAATGATCATATCAAAAAAAAAAAAGGTTAAGGATGTGATAATGTCCTGACCAAATCAAAATAGTGAGAATTAATCAAGGAAATATTTAACATCCACCAGGACATATTGAATTAGCGAGTAAGATTAAGTTATACATAATGTCTCCTTTACTATTTAAAAAAGTTTGATAAATGACATAAGGGAATAAAATATTTGCCTAACTAAATCCAAACAGTGAAAGAAGTTATAGAAAGACTCACTTAACCATATAAAATAGTAAGAAAGCTTATACATGACTCAGAGGTTGCTCTCAAACAAGTGGATTTAAGGGAGTTTGAATGAAATGTCGCTCCCAATAAAATAGATTTAAACAAACAAAAAGTTGCCACAATAAGATAATACAATGAATCATAAAAAAATAATTAAACATTGAACAAAAAGAAAGGATGGTGCTGTGGGTAAATTTATACAAATATTAAAGAAACAAACTTATCTAGGAAAATGGGTGGTCAGACCTAAAAAATAGATGGCAATATTTTACACAGTCAACAAAATTATAAGTAAATGATAATCAATAAAATATTACATCATTATTTAGAAATGAGTAGGCACTTTTATAAGAAGGAATATTTTTAAGAAAGTATGTGTATTTAGGAATTTTAATGGTTTCAATCTTATTCTCTAGACCTAAAATCTTGTTACTTGGACCTAAGTGTATTGAAACTTCAATAACTTATGAAATTTGAACTTTAGAATTTTCTATATTTACTAATAATTTCAATTGTTAGAACATCCATCATAGTACTTCATATGATACCATCCATTAACAAGCAAGATAAGATGATTTCCTTTGCTATCTACTAACTAAAAAGGTCTTCCCTAAAAAACTTTCTCTACCATGCAAAGAACTTTCCATGTAGGTTCTAATTTTACACCTATCTTCTAATGGACCAAAATGGAGTTAATAGAAGCTAGAAGAAGTCAACTACTTGGATAGTTCGTAGATGAACCATTTTATTATGTGCCTAAATCATTATTGCTTTATGTAACTTGAGTTTCAAATGATCATGCCAATGATTTTCTTCTACGATTTTGATTTCTTCTAACCAGACTTTTGCATTTTACTTTAGCATTCTAAGATAAATTTTTATAATTCATAAGGAAGTTGTAGCTTTATAGGATAAATTTTTATAATCAAGTGACTGTAAGAAAGTAGACATGCGTGTTTTCCAAAAATCAAAAGGTATATTGTCAAACAGTGGAGGTCTAGTAATAGAGTAACCCTCAGTTGTATTTCGGTTTCCGAATGTAGCCATCTACGTTAATCAAAAAGTAGTTTAAACTTATGATATTGAAACGGTGCTCTGATACCACTTGTTGAGTCTAGTGAATAGGTTGTTAGACCTAAGTTAATGTCCCAAGGCTACCAAGAGGGGGGTGAATTGGTATTTTTTAAAACGTAACCCTCTTTGAAGTTTTGTTGAACCGAAATGAAATTTTTAATGAAATTTTTTTAGAAAATTTTTTCAACCACAGAGTTTTTTTTTAAACAGAAGAAAAATGCGAAAAATAAAAAAGGTAAAGTAAAAGACACAAGATTTATAGTGATTCGGTCTAAACAAGACCTACATCCACTCCCAGAGGCACCCTCTGAGTATTGCACTAATACCAATAGTGTCTCTCCTTTTGCACCCACAGCAAGGCGGAGAAGCCTTTACAAACACTCTTTTCACCACTACCCGATGCGGCAGAGAACTATAGTCCTTTTACACAATCCCCAGTGTTGGCAGAGAACCATCTGTCCTTTCACACTCTCCTAGTGTGGGCAGAGAACCCTTTGTCCTTTCACACTCTCCTTATGTGGGCAGAGAACCCTTCGACTGTTCACACTCTCCTAGTGCCGGTAGAGTACCCTTCGGCTTTTCACACTCTCCAAGTGTTAGAAGAGAACCGAATCTCCTTGACAGATCTTCTCACAAGAAATCTAGAAGGAAGAAATAAAAGAGTGAAGTAATCCCAATTCATAAATAGAGATTCTTACCTTTGAACACCAAGTGAAGCCTTCACGCTCCAATGGTAGGAATCGCCCTTTGAATGCTCTCTCTCACTCTCTCCTTGACTTTTCTTTTAATAGGCACGAAGATCAAATGGTAAAAAGATTGGATGGCAGTTAAATTTGAACTATTTATACAAAAGACAAGAAAAACTGCCCAAAAACTATAAGTTTTCAATTCTGTACGAAGTGGATTGTCCCGTACGATTGTGGATCGTCCTGGACGATTTTACTTAAATGGTTAGAAACAAACTTTATGTATATTGGTACGAATTATTTTCGTACACGCTAATCGTCCCGTACGAACCAAGTTCGTCTGGTACAAAAAAGTTATTACATAGGTCGGTTCATGAAATTCTTCAGGACGTAACCAACTGACGTAAGTCGGTTCAGTTTGTCCTGGGACGAATAGGTTTTGTCTGGAAGAATGGAGCGAGCCTCAATACAGAGACGTTCATCCTGGGACAAACCTTATTTTTTGTCTGGACTAATAGGGAACAGTGAGAATACAGAGACGTTCATCCTGGGACAAACCATTGATTTTGTCTGGATGAATAGTAGAAAATGAGAATCCCGAGACGTTCGTCCCGGGACGACTATTAAATTCATCTTGGACGATTAGGACTTAGAAAAATTTTCTCTCCGCCTGTTCGATCCATTGCTCTCCTTAGGGGTAATTGACATGATCGTCCTGTATGAACTAAGTTCGTCCTGTACGATTAGTTAAAAAAAATTTCCAAGTGTGTATTTTGTGATTTTTCACTCAATTACAATCACTCCCTCTCATATCAAAAATTATGAAAATTTGTTGAATTTGATTACAAGTCTTCAATATCTTGGAGTTGATTTTCCTGAAATGTTAGTACACACTAGAGCAAGAAATAAATGTTCCAAATAGTGTTAGGAGATATATGTAAAACAATAATAATTGAAATCATCAAAATAATACAAGTTGCAAGAATGTATAACATGCAAAATAGCAACTCTCTTAACAGTCATTTCTATTAAATTTACCTCTATTCCATTGCTGGCATCTCTTCTGCTTTCTCTTAAGAAAGCTTCTAAATTGTCTAGTCATTAATGCAATGTTTTCTTCATCCTCTAGTTGTGAGTGTTCTCTCTCAGACTCTTCCACTTTTAGTGTTATATTCTTTTCCTTTCGTGGTTCACCTGCATCAATCTTTTTTGGGCTAACTCCTTGCTCGTAAGCAATAAGTGAACCAAGAAGATTGTCAATTGAAAAAATGTTTAGATCTTTAGACTCTGTAATTGTAGTAATTTTAGCATCATAAGTAGTAGGTAAAAAACAAAGAATCTTATTAACCATTTCAGCATTCGTTAGTTCCTTACCAAGTGCATGCAAAGAGGTGACTATTAGAGTAAATCTTGTGTACATATTAGAAATGGATTCATTAGGTTTCATGAGAAACAGTTCATAATCAAGCAACAAGATATTAAGTCTAGATTGTTTAACCTAATTTGTCCCCTCATATGTTATACAAAGTCTATCCCGTATGTCCTTTCCACTTTTGCAAGTGAAAACCCGCATATAGTCTTCAGATTTTAAAGCATAAAAGAAATTATTCAAACATTTAGCATTAAGTTGTGCTAAGTCACGTTCTTCTAAAGTCCAGTTTGCAAAAGGTGTTTCAACTCTAACTCCATTAACTAATCTAGTTGGTTTTGTATATCCTTCCTGGACTAAGATCCACAAACGATAATCAATTGACTTTAAAAAAGTAGACATGCGTGTTTTCCAAAATCAAAAGGTATATTGTCCAACAGTGTAGGTCTAGTAATAGAGTAACCCTCAGGTGTGTTTCAGTTTCCAAATGTAGCCATCTACGTTAATCAAAAAGTAGTTTAAACTTATGATTTTGAAATAAAGCTCTGATACCACTTATTGAGTCTAGTGAATAGGTTGTTAAACCTAAGTTAATGACCCACGACTATCAAGAGGAGGGGTGAATTGATATTTAAAAATAATCCTTCTTTTGGATGTGTTGAACAGAAAATAAATTTTAATGAATTTTTATAAAAAGTTTTTCAGCCACAACTTTTTAAACAGTAAAATGCAGAAAATAAAAAAAATAAATGACACAAGATTTATAGTGGTTAGGTCTAAACCAGACCTACCTCCACTCCTAGAGACACCATCTGAGTATTACACTAATGCTAATAGTGTCGCTCATTTTGTACCCATTGAAAGGCGGAGAAGCCTTTACAAACACTCTTTCCACCACTAACCAGTGCGGTAGAGAACCGTCATCCATTTACACTATCCCCAGCATTGGCAGGGAATCGTCCATCCTTTCACACTCTCCTAGTGGGGGCAGAGAATCCTTCATCCTTTCACACTCTCCTAGTGTGGGCAGAGAACCCGACCTCCTTGACAGATCTCCTCACAAGAATTCTAGAAAGAAGAAAAAAAAGAGTGAAGTAATCTCAAATCACAAGTAGGAAATCTTACCTTTAAACACCAAGTGAAGCCTTCACGCTCTAGAGGGAGAAATCTTTCTTTGAATTCTCTCTTTCACTCTCTCCTTGAGACTTTTTTTAATAGGCACGAAGATCAATGACTAAAAAGATTTGGTGGCAGTCTAATTTGGACTATATATAGGAAAGACAAGAAAAACTGTCCAAAAACTGTAAATTTTCAATTCTATACGCAGTGGATCATCCCAGACAATTTTACTTAAAGTGTCGGAAATGATCCTAATGTATATTGGTATAAACTATGTTCGTATACGATCATCATCCCGTATGAAATACGTTCGTCCAGTACGAACGGTTATTTCATTGGTCAGTTTCCAAATCCATACAGGACGTAACCAACTGTGGTAAGTCGGTTCGGTTCGTCCTGGGACGAACGAGTTTCATCCTGGATGATTTTAAACAGAGAGTTTCGTCCAGGGACGAAGGGTAAATTTCATCCTGGACGATTTTAAACAGAGAATCTCGTCCAGAGACGAACCATGTATTTCATCTGGATGAACTATGTAAAGTGAGAATCTTGAGGCGTTCGTCCCGGGATGAAAATTAAATTCGTTCCGACGAATAGGACTTAGAAAAAATTTCTCCCTGCCTGTTCGATCCATTGCTTTTTCGAGGGGTTAATTGACATGATCGTCCTATACGAACTATGTTTGTCCCGTACGATCAGTTCACAAAAGTTATTCCCCCATATGTGTGTGTTGTGAATATTCACTCAATTACAATCACTCCCTCTCAATTCAAAAACATTTTTTAAAGCTTTTAATTTTCAAATGAGTGGATGTTGAATTTGATTTGAAGTCTTCATAGTTTGGAGTTTATTTTCCTGAAATGTTAGTACACACTAGAGCAAAAACAAATCTTCCAAAAAGTGTTAGGAGATATCTATACATAAAATAATTATATTTGAAATCATGAAAATAATACAAGTTGCAAGAATGTAAAACATGCAAATAACAACTCTCTTAACAGAAATAATTCAAGAGATTGATAACAGATCACCAGTGAAGGAAGCACCTCCAGATAAGAACATAGAAGAGAATTTGAACAAAGGGGTTGTCTCTACAAAGAACAACAAAGGAGAGGATTCCAGCATTGTTAAGAAGAAAAAATCTAAGCAATTTAAGGATCTTGTGCCAATCAGCAACAACATGAGGAGTTGAAGAATGGAGTTAGAAGTGAAAGAATCTATGGGGATTTCCGCCACAAGTCTTCAACAATGAATTCTTTGGCATTCTAGAATAGTAGAGGAGCTAAAAAGGTGCTTATCTATACATACAGGTGTTTGTTAAGTTGTAAAATGTAGTATTTTTGGGTTTATTGGAGACCAAAATTTCTTCATTTAATATTGAAGAAGCCAAAATGTTAATGGGAGATGGTTGGAAGTATGTACTGGTGCCTTCGGTTGGGCTTTCAGGTGGAAGTATTGCTTTGTGGAATTCTCACTTGGCTAATTTTTTCAAGCTGGGTTCTACTTCTCAATATATTATAGGAGATTTATCCATTTAAGGCAAAGGTAAATGGAGAGTGGCTTCAGTGTATGGAAGCAAAGACTTGCTAAAAAGAAGGGAGCTTTGGGAATTATTGAGAATGTACTCTTTGGAAGAGTATCCTATGGTGGTACGAGGAGACTATAATTATCTCACCTCCATGGAAGATAAAAGAGGAGGGAGGAATTTTCATTTTGCACAAGTTCCTAAAGAGATGAATGATTTCTACACTAATAATGACTATCATGAGGTAGGATTCATTGGTCCTCGGTTTACATGGTGCAAGAACAAAACTGGTGGATCTGGGATCTCAGAAAGGCTTGACAGGTGCTTCTATAACTTTATGGCTCTGAATTCTTCTTCACATTTAGTTGTGAGACACCTTGCTAGAATAGATTTTGACCATAGTCCAATTATTCTACACATCAATTCTCCTAATGTTATAATGAGGAGAAGTATTAAATTTGAGGATGTTTGGGCATCCTATCCGGCATTGGTAGCTGTGGTTAAGAAGGAGTGGAGCAAGAGTTACAAGGGTAGTCCTTCTTATGTTATGAATTCCAAATTCAAAAGAACTTTAAAATCTCTTTTTTGTTGGAGTAAAGCAAAATTGAAAAATCTCAATTTGTTCAAACATTGTCTTATGGAAGACATATTGAAGCTTCAGATTAGATTTCAGAATCAAATAAGGGATTGCTTACTGATGAGGAATGCTGGATGTTAAAATCCAAGATAAATGAATTAAATTCTACATTAGATCGGTTGAATATATGGTGGAAACAAAGAGCAAAAACTAAGTGGATGACTCATGGAGACTGTAACACTAAGTTCTTTTACTCATTTGCTAGTGCTAGAAGAAGTTTAAATAGTATAGTCAAAATTAAAAATGGAAATGGCACGGTGGTGGAAGAATTAGACCAGGTGGAAGAAGTAATATGGCGATTCTTTAAATTTAAATGGAGACAAAGACAGTGTGATACAGAAGGTTGGCCTAAACTTGGGATCATTTTGAAAGATGAAGATAAATAGCTGCTATCCAAAGTATTTTTGGTGGAAGAAATTGAAACTGTTCTCAACCAATTGGGAGGGAATATTTCTCCCGGTTGTGATGGCATTACATATTCATTCTTAAAAAATTATTGGAAGATAATTCAAGGTGACTTTATAAATGCAATAAACCATTTCCTATGTCACAACATGATGGATAGGGACTGGAAGGATACGTTGATAGTTATCATTCCAAAGGTTTCAAATCTTATGTTACCGTCCAATTACAGAGCCATAAGCTCGTGTAATTCAGTTTATAAGGTGGCTGCAAAGTAATCTTGAACAGATGATTCAGGTGATTCCTCCTCTTATCTCGGATGAACAGGATGCCTTTATTAAAGGTAGATCTATATCTGATCACGTAATAATAGCTCAAGAGCACAAGCTCAGGTTTTCCAAGGTAGTTAAAGGGCTGGTGTCATACAAAGTAGACATGGAGCAAGCTTATGACTCAATGAGTTTGGCTACACTTAAGAAAGTTTTGAAATATTTTGAATTCCCGCCCAAGTCCTCAAAGCTGATATTGGAGTGTGTGTTGAATCCAAGATTCTCAATAATCATAAATGGCAAGTTATCAGGATGGATAGAAGCTAATAGTAGATTTTGTCAGGGAGGTCCCTTGTCTCCTTTACTATTCATTCTTTGTTCTCAACTCCTTTCGAATGCTTTTGCTCAATCTTCAGTTGGAATTAGCACAAGCACAAATGGTCTTTGTATTTCTTGTTTACTTTATGCAAATGACATTCTCATCTTCTCGGGGAATGCAAATGACTGGCCAATCCATTAATGCATGCAAATCTACAATCCTTTTTGGGAAGAATGTGAATTGAAGGAGGAAGACAATTATCACCAGAATTTTGGGCTTTAAACAAGTTAAGGAGCTTTTATATTTGGGTATCAAATTGGCCTTGAGAAGATTGGTAGCAAGTGACTTTTATTTTAACATTGAGTAGTCACTTAGGATGCTTAACACATGGTGAAGTAAGGCGTTATCTTTGGTTGGAAAACTTACTCTGATCAAATCTGTAATCCTAGCTCATCCAAACATTTATAGCACTCATTCATTGGTACCTAACCGAGTGCTCAAAGAGTTTGACAAGCTGTGCAGGGGCTTCCTTTGGAATAAATCTGGCGGCAATATGGGATTGCATTATGTTAGCTTGGAGGATTTATGCAAGCCAAAAAGCTGTGGTGGTGGTGGACTATTTTCATCAACATCTAGAGTGTCTCCTCTTAGAGCTAGACTCACTTGGAGTTATCTTCATAACAACAAATCTCTAATACATAAAGTTTTGGCTCCGAAGTATGGAACTAGAGTAGGGACAGAAGATGAAAAGAAGAATTCCTCTTCTTCTTGGAAAGTAATATGTGATGGGGGAAGAGTTCTTAATCAATTCTTAAAATGGAGTACTGCTGATGGATCTGCTGTTGATGTCTTCAAAGATAAGTGGATTTTGGATAGATGAATAGAAAAATGGCCAACTTTTGTTACTCCACAAGCCGATGAAGAGATTAAGCTAAGAAGATTTATTGAAGAAAGGAAATGAAAAGTTACAGATTTGGAGCAGGTTTTTGGAAGGGATATTGTGGATCTTATCCTAAAGATCAAAATTAAGTAGAAGCAAATTGGAGATGAAAGAGAGCTAATAAATCAAAATTTAGGGAAGACTATACCAGGGATTATCTTTGATTCCTTGTATCAACAACAAGAGGTTCTCAGGTGGAATGAATGTATTAAAAAGGCTAACATCAATCCCAGGGTGCAGGTCTTTTGTTGGAGGCTGTTCAAGAATGCTTTGCCAATGTATCAGTTCCTAGCTCGTAGAAGGTTTCAAGAAGATGATACATGTCCTAGATGTTCAACAGGAATAGTGGATGTGGAACATATCCTTGTCAAATGCATAAGATTAAAAGAGGTGGTTTCAATACTGAACGTATGGGGATTTCATATGCCTGAGTTTGGTAGTTTTGAAGATTGTTATTCTTGGCTTGAAACAAAAGCTAAGATTAATGGTATGTTTATTAATCTTTATTATATTGTTGTGTAACTATCTTGTAAAGCTAGGAACAAATTTCTACATGATGGGATTGTTGAAAGTGCAAAATCCATAGTGACAAATGCAATTAGCATGTCGTCCTTCTCTAAATTGATTTTTAATTTATGTCCAATAAAATGGGATGTTAATCAGTCATATTGGCTATCTAATATTTGGCATCCCACTCCACCTGGTTGGTTAAATATCAATGTATATGCTTCTCTTTGTTCTTCTTACAGAACAGGCGTCAAAGTGTAGCAAGAGACTGCAAAGGTAGATTCTTGTTGGCATTTGGTAAAACTTGCATTCTTTAGGGAATCTATCAGTTCGAACTTCTTACTTTAAATCCATAAAAGAGGTGATCAAGGATCATTGAAAGTAGAGATCATTGGATGTTCAAGTATAAAGGAGCGATCATTGAAAGCGACAATTCAAATGTTCTTAAGGCAATCCATCGGGCTATGCTACATGGATTCAAGGGGATGGAAGAATTGGAATTCTTAAAGGAGTTTAATAATGTAATTTTTAAATGCATAAAGAGAGAGGGGAATAAGCTAGCTGATTTGTGTGCTAGCTATGCTATTGTTAGTAATTTTATTTGGGAAGACTTTTAATTGGATAGGATTCCTCCTTCATTTGTTAAGATTATGAAGGAGGAATCTACTTTGTAGTTGTTTTTGGTTGTTGGTTTTTTCTTTTATTAATGCATTTTATGCTTCTTTCAGAAAAAAATAAACACTAAAAATTACATAAAGTCTGCTAGCATTCAAATAAAGTAATGATCCAATTATACTTCTAAATTTCTTTTGATCAATAGATTTTTCCTTTAGGTCCTTATCCAACTGAAAAGAGGAACTCATAAGTGTACTTATTGGTTTAGCATTATCCATTTCATGCATCTTGAGGATGTCCTTAATGTACTTTGACTAACTAAGAAAATTTCCCTCCTCAGTTTGCTTAATGCTGAAACTAAGAAAATAACTAAGATCTCCCATTTAGTTCATCTCAAATTCACTACTCATTATTTTAGAAAAGTCATCACAAAGATTTTTATTTATAGATCCAAAAATGATATCACAAATATATATATGAACAATGAGTATATATCTTTTAATTTCTTTAAAAAGATAGTGGTATCCACACTTCTTTTTACAAAAGATCTCTTTAATAAGAAAGTGCTTAACCTCTCATACCAAGCCCTAGGTGTCTATTTTAATCTGTATAATGACTTTTTAAATTTAAAAACATGATTAGAGAATTTTGAATTTTCAAAACCTGGAGGTTGCTCAACATAAATATCCTCTTATATTACCCCATTCAAAAAGGCACTATTAACATCAATTTGAAATAACTTAAATCTTTTAAAATAGGCAAAGGCTAACAAAACCCTAATTGCTTCATGTATTGCTACAGGAAAAAAAGTATTCTCAAAATCAATCTCTTAAATTTGATTATACCCCTTAGCAACTAATATAGCTTTATTTCTAACTACAACTCCTGAATCATTCATTTTGTTTTTAAACTCCCACTTAATTCCAACTACACTTTAATCCTTTGGCGTTTCAATTAAATCCCAAAAACATCATTCCTTACAAATTGATTCAACTCTTATTGCATGGTCAAAATCCAAAATTCATCCAATAGTGTAAGATTAACATTTGTGGGTTCAATCATAGAAATAAAGGCTGAATGGTTAACCACTTTGCTAAGTCCATGCCTAGTTCTAACACCATAACTCGGTTCACCTAGAATCAACTTCTTAGGGTTATTTTTAAAAAAATTCAATTCTTTAGGCAAAGGGTTTTCTTTCTCCAAATTTTCTATCAAGTTTATCTTCTCAATCCTTTGAGAGCTATTTTCTAAATCATTCTCTTCCAAACTTATCTTTTCTAAAATGCTAAATTCATCAAATATGATATGTGTGGTCTCCTCAACTATTAAAGTTCTTTTGTTAAATACTCTATATGATTTTCCAACACTAGAGTATCCAAGAAAAAACCCTTCATTTGATTTTGGATCAAATTTTCCTAAAGGAGATTTTCCAATCTTATGTATGAACACCTTACATCCAAAAATATGCAAATATAGCAAGTTAGGTGTTCTTCCCTTAAGAAGCTTATAGGGTGTTTGATTCAATTTTGATCCAATATTTACCCTATTCATAACATAACATGTTGTACTAATTGCTTAAGCCCAAAATATTTAGGAAGTGAATATTCTTCCAATATGGATCTAGCCACTTCAATTAATGTTTTGTTCTTTCTTTCAACTATCCCATTCTACTGAGAGGTCTCAGGCGTAGAAAAATTATGACTAATTCTTTTTCCTTATAAAATTCCTCAAATTTTTCATTTTCAAAATCACCTTCGTGATCACTTTAAATTGTTAAAATTTCATAACCTAGTTTCTTTTAAATCCAAGTAAAAAAGTCACTAAATTTCTCAAATGATTCACTCTTATGAAATAAAAATTTAATCCATATGAATCTAAAAAAATCATTTATTATCACAAATTCGTGTACCTTCCATCCTAAACTTATAGTGCTAATCGGTCCAAAAATATTCAAATGAATAATCTCTAATGGTTTATTAGTTCTAAGATCCTTAGTGGAATGAAATAAGGACTTCACATATTTTCCTAGATGGCATGTATTACAAAGGTGATCTTTAGTAAATTCTACTTTTGGTATACCTTTAACAAGTTCTTTTTGGGTAATTTTTCTATGATTTTTCATACTAGCATGACAAAGCCTCTTATTCCATAACCATGATTAATCAGAAATTATTTTTAAACAGAAAATATTAGGAGATGTAATATTATTTAAGTCTATCACATACATGTTGATTACTCTATTTCCATGCAATACATCTAATTCATTTAAGCTTAATAAGCAGTTAGTGGGAAAATTTTAATGCTATAACCCTTGTCACATAGCTGACTAATACTTAACAAATTATGATTTAAGCCTTCTACAAGTAAATATTTTCAATAAAAAAATTATTCAAGTTTTCGATCATACCTGTGCCGACCATTTTCTTAGTGGTATTATATCAAGTGTAACCTTGCTTATATTCCTGGCTTCCAGTGATATGAATTGTGTAGTCTCTATAATCATATGCTTCGAGCAACCATTGTCTAGGTACAAAATACTCTCATGAGATCTTGTATGAGAGAATCTCTCTTCTTGATCTGACTGATCAAGATTATTGTCCATTAAGCAATAGATAATGATATCTTCTTCCTTTTCTATTTCTGTCGAATCTGAAGCTGAGTCCACCCAGAAAGCTCCCTAAAATCTCTTCTTGCCATTCCTTACATTTTCTTTCTCTTCTACCTTTTCCTTGTAGGAGTGGCTTTAAGATTAGGTCAATCCATTTTTATATTTCTAGGTTTCCTGCATTCATAACAAATCATATTATTAAAAACCTTAACATTTTTGTAGAACTTATCTTTACTCCACTACTTGCATGTCCATTGCTTCCTTTTAAGAAAACTCCTAAATTGCCTTATCATCAAGGCAATGTCATCCTCATCCTTAGGTTATGACTGATAAGTCTCTGAGTCATCCACTTTCAGTGCTATGTTCTTCTCCTTTTTCTATTCTCCAACATTGATCTTCCTTTGAGTCTTTCCTTGATCATAAGCAATTAGTGATCCAAGGAGATTATTAATAGAATAAATATTTAAATTCTTAAACTCTATAATACTAGTTATTTTAGCATTATAAGTTGTAAGAAGATAATGAAGTATCTTTCATTGGAAAAATTATTTGTGCTTAGAAGCAAGGTAAAAGAGCTAAATTGCACTTTGGCAAGACTAAACATGTGGTGGAGACAATGCTCTAAAATTAATTGGCTTTCGGATGGAGAAAACAACTCTGGATTTTTTCATGCTTATGCTAGCTTAAGAAGGAATGCTAATTGGATTCATAAAATTAAAGATAAAGGTTATAATACGGTGGAAGATCAAGAGCGGATTGAAGAAGTGTTTACTAATTATTTTAGAAGAAAATGGTGTCAAAGGGCATGTTCTATGGAGAATTGGCAGAAGCCAGTGAGCTTATTGGATGAAGAAGATAGGAAATTGCTGGATTCTGAGATTTCCTAGATCAAAATCTGTGAAGTGGTAAATCAGCTTGGAGGCTTTAAATCGCCAGGTAATAATGGTATTACTTACTCATTCCTTAAGTTTTATTGGAATATAATTAAAATTGATGTGTGGAATGCAATTCATGGCTTCTTCTCCTCAAGTGTGATGGATCATAACTGGTAAGAAACAATTATTGTGCTGATTTCTAAGGTAGAAAACTCAGTAGTTAAATAAAAATTTTAGGCCTATTAGTTTGTGTAAAACTATCTACAAAATTGTGGCTAAAATTTTGTTGAATAGATTACTTAGAGTTATTTTTAAACTTATCTTAGAAGAACAAGCAGCTTTTTTAAAAGGTCGTTCATTATCTGAACATGTGCTTTTGGCACAAAAGATAATCCACAAATTTCGACTTTTAAAATATAAAAAAAATTTGGTTGCTTTCAAATTGGATATGGAACAAGCCTATGATAGTTTGGGATGGACAACATTAAAGCATGTTCTAAATTATTTTGGATTTTCCAACAAGTTTGCTAAGTTGATTCAAGAGTGTGTGGAGTCCCCTACATTTTCAATTTTTATTAATGGGAATTATTCGAATTGGATTAATGCTTACTGTGGATTTTGGCAAGGATGCCCTCTTTCTCCATATCTTTTTATTCTTTGCTCTCAATTGCTTTCTAATGCATTGAATGAGAAGAGGGATAAAATTGGAGTTAAATTATATGCTAGTAGTCCAAGAATCTCTAACTTACTGTATGCAGATGACATTGCAATTTTTTCAGAGGCTAATGCTAAAATGGTGAAGGAGATAACAAATATTTTATCAGAATAATATAGTTGGATGGGCCAAAAGATCAACTATAAAAAATTTGAACTCCTTTTTGCTAAAGTTGTTAATAACATAAAAAAAAGATGATCTCCCGCTTGACGGGATTGAGAATTGTTAAGGAGATGAAATTTTTGGGAGTGAAAATGGCTTTAAGGAGACTTCGAGTAGATGACTTTACTTTTATTCTTAATAGGACAATGGATAAATGTTGCAAATCTATTTTTATGACTTATGTTTTGATGATTGACAAACACTTGGACTTCTTGTTGCTTCTAACCTTTTAGGAATCGAAGATCGGACGAACAAACGAAGCCATTTCAAAATTGCGTAGGTTTAGGGTTGAGTCAGTCTGTACTTTGTTTTTCTCTTCTCGAGTTTATTTGTAATTGTGAAAGAGACTGATGCTAAGTAACCCTACACACACACTTGAGAGAATTAGAATTTCTATTTTTACTCAGATCGGCCAGGACGATATTTACATCGGCCTGGACGATTAGGCTTAAAACAGAAAGTTTAAATATGGATTCTTAATTAAGGAAGTCGTCATTAATAGATTGGCCTGGACGATACGTGTATCGGCCAGGCCGATAAACTCAAAACAGAAAGAAGTTACCGCCATAGACAATTAAGGTATAATGTATTTTTTAATTATCGGTCGGGACGATCATTTATCGGCCTGGACGATATTCTCAAATTATGCCTTAATTGATCAGGAAAACAAGGAAGTAATTAAGGATGATTGATACGATCATATCATCCTGGACGATCGCAGGATCGGCCAGGATGATCAATTCAAAAACCTTGGTTACTTCAGGACGATAAATATCGGCCAGCTCGAATTCAGGGCTTTACTCTGGATGATTTTCCTCTGATTTGAACTGATCGGGCTGGACGATTGTGAGATCGGCCTGGAGGATCAAGCAAATTTTCAATCATCCAGCTATGCATTTAGGGCGATGCTCCGGTCGATCTTCTGAGTTTTGTACTGATCGGCCAGGCCGATGTTTATATTGATCTGGATGATAATATTGGCAACTTGCAATTAATGAGCTCCTTTGAAGCTCTTCTATTTAAGATCTCTTGTTCAACGTTTTGAATAACCTTTTGCTGCTGCCTTGACCTGAGAAGGCCTTGAGGAGAGAAAGAGGGAGAGGGAGAGAGAGAGGATCTTGTGAGGGGGAGCTTGTGAGGGGATTCACAAGGGTTGTTTCAAGGATCGCTCTGCTTCTTCTTCGTCTAGAGTTTCTCGTCTGTGGAAGGGTCGGTAGAGGTAAGGAGTAAGCATCTGGTTGTTGGTTCTCTGCCAGCTTCAGGAGGAAGCAAAAGGAGATAGGTTCTCTTCCTTGCCAGGGTGGAAAAAAAGAGGTTCTTGTGAGGGTTTCTCCGCCTAGCCGTGGGGGATAAAGGAGAGTGAAATTTTGTAGTGCAATACTTGGAGGATGCCTCCAAGGAGTGGACGTAAATCAAGTTGACCGAACTACTATAAATCTCTGTGTTCTTGTTTTCTTGCTTCCGCACTTTTATTTCCACATTATTTTTCTCGTGGCGTGATTTTGGTTTATGTTATTTTTGTTTTTTGTGAATTTTTTTTTTTAAAATACCAATTCACCCCCCCTCTTGGTTAGCTTGGGACTAAGTTCATAGGGCTTAACATCCCTAACAAACTTTTAAGTGGTATCAGAGCACTTTCTTGTGTCATATGAACACTTTCAAGTGGTATCAGAGCGGGATTCAAAAATTTAAGTTTGAAAACTTTTTGAATTTGATCCATGGCTAACCTTGGGAATCGTAACACTACAGAAGGGTATTCCATTACACGACCTCCCCTGTTCGATAACCTATCTTTTGAATTTTAGAAAACCCGCATGTCAACATTTTTACAATCTACTGATTATCGCATGTGGATGCTTATTCAAGAAGGTTATTCTCCACCTTCTCGTGAAATTAATGGTATTAAAACTGAAGTTGCTTTTACCGAATGGACTTTTGATGAACGAGATTTAGCTCAATTGAATGCAAAATGTTTGAATTGCTTTTTTTGTGCTTTAAAATCTGAGGATTACATGCGTGTCTCTACTTGCAAAACTGGTAAAGAAATTTGGGATAAGTTGTGTATCACCTATGAAGGCACTAATGAAGTTAAACAATCCCGTTTGAATTTTCTCTTGCATGACTAGGAACTTTTTTATATGAAACCTCATGAATCGATTTCTGACATGTATACTAGATTTACTCAGATAGTTACTTCACTGCATGCATTAGGAAAAGAACTTTCAGACTTTAAAAAAGTAAATAAGATTTTGAGATGCTTGCCTTCATCATATGATGCTAAAATCATTGCAATCACTGAATCTAAGGATTTGAATACTTATTCAATTGATAACTTATTTGGCTCACTCATTGCTTACGAGCAAGGGGTGAACCAAAGAAATCTTGATGCAGGTGAGAAGAAGAAGAAGAAAACAGTTGCACTAAAGGCGCATAAATCGGATTCTGAATCTTTTGGGTCTGAAAGCGATGAAGTTGCCTTCATCACAAGGCAATTCAAAAGTTTTCTAAGGAAGAAACAAAAACATCATCAAAATTGGAGAAAACGTAAGGATCATAAACATGTTAAAGGATCTTCTAATGTTGTTTGTTATGAATGCAGGAAACCAGGACATGTGAGAACTGATTGCCCAACACTTCAAGATAACTCAAACAAGGAAAAGCAAAAAGGTGAGGAGAAACCTAAGTCGAGGAAGGACAAGAAGAGAGTCCAAATGGCGTTCTGGGCAAAATCTGGTACTAACTCCTCTGAGACTGAACCAAAGGAAGAGACTACAAACCTGTGCTTAATGGGAAAATATCATCTTGAGCAAAGTGATGAGGAAGAGGTATGTAAACCAACCTATGATAAATCGTTTGAGATTTGTGAGAAATGCATGCATCATAAAAAAAACTCAAGAAAACTCATGCAAGCCTAAAATTAGAACTTTCGAATTTACAAAAAGAGCATGAAGTTTTTCTCAAAGATCATGCAACGATTGATTCAAATCACATGGCTCTTCTTGATGAATTTGATGAGTTAAACAAAAAGCATTTAGAATTAATTGATGAACATAATGCTTTAAAAGTTTCACACACCTCACTTAATTCTGATCTTAAAAAATCTAAAGAGATTGAGAAAAAATTGAGGATTGATAATGATGCATTAAAAATAACTAACTTGAGGATTCAAAATGATTTGGAAACATGTAAGAAAAATCGGATGACATCTACTTTTGATTCTAAGCCAAAACCTAGGAAGAGGCATTATAACTCAAATCATTTAAAAAATCCTTTTCCTGGAGTTAGATGTTTTTCATGTGGCATGCTAGGACACATCTCACACACTTGCACTGTTCACTATAGTACACATTGGGTGTGGAGACCTAAGGTGCATGATTCACAGCACACCATACCTGCATTGCATTTTACTTTTTCTAAGAAGGGGCCAAAACCTGTTTGGATTCCTAAATCTGACTGTTGTTGAGTTTTACAGGTGTGCTCTCACCGAAGACCTTGTGGGAGCATAGGATAACTGGACATATGAAGGCTTATAGCTCATAAATGCTTAAACTTACTGCTTTAATAATTTCTTGAAATGTGTTTTATTTCTGCTTTGTTGTTATTTTAGATTGTTTTGTTTTGTTTTTGCTTTTATATTTGATTTTCCATATGTTGAATCTTTTCAAGATTTTAAATTTTGGAGTTTTGAAGATAGTGTTTAGCTTTTCTAAATCGGTTAAATGGAGAAACACTGTTAATGGTTTCCTTCCTTCTGACCTTGTTTTGTGGTATGATTTTCTTCTCTAAATAAAAGTCTAACTCATTTTAACTAATCATTTTTGAAATTAAGATCCTTTTTTTTGCTACAATAATTTATCTTATGCATAATAAATAAAGTTCTTATATATGTTTTTGTTTTGTAGATTGTTCTTCCCTATGTTAGAGAGAGAGAGCTCCTATTCTCTAATAGTTGGAGGATATACTCACAACTAAGTTTTTTTTAAGGGTTTATTAAAGAGCTTTTAGCTTGCAAGAATTAAAAAGGAAAGAGGCCAATGATGCCAAATAATATATATATATATATATATATATATATATATATATATATATATATACACACACAAAAGTGTATCAAAGAATCAAAAGATGCTCAAAGAGCCAATCAAAGTGACAAGAGGTATAAAATGAGCCCACTAAATGCAATATATCTTCTCTTTTCTAAACTTTTTAAACTTAGAAAACTCATTAGGTGTTTGATGATTTCAAAGGCTTGATTTCAAATTCCTTGATTGAGACAAATTACTTTGTTTTATTATTTATGAGATTTTTTTTGTAAATAAGTTTTGATTGGATCTTCTTTTTGTACAATTAGGTTTATTCTGAGTTAAATCTTTTTATTTTTCAAAAGAAAATTTGTACGAAAAGGAACGTTTGATCTAGGGTTAACAGAATCGGATATTTTACCTTTGTCTAATTAGGATTGGCTAAACTCTTTGATCTTGTGGAACTCTAAAATTTAATTATTTGAGAACTTCTCATATGAAGCCTTGATAAAACAAAAAAAAAAGAAAAATTAAAATTCAAAAATATTCATTTTTTATTTTCATTGTTTTAACCTTTCTATTACTGTGGATTTTCTAATTTTATTTTGTTTTATTTTTGAGGGCCTTGATCATCACCATCTTTTCCTTGGTTTCAAAATTCTAGTCACATCATCCTGGCCGATACTATTATCGCCCTGGACGATAGGGCAAATTCTTTTCAAAATCCATCTACTGACCTTTTCTGTGCTTGCTGTAACTCATCGTCCTGGACGATACTATATCATCCTGGACAATCTGATCGAACTCTGTTGCAATCATGATGATTGTCCTGGCCGATAGAATATTTTGTCTGGCCGACGCATTTTATGTGCATTGTCTTGGCCGATACACTGGATCGTCATGGACGATCCATGTGTCAGTATGTTTAAATCCTTAAAATCGGTCACGAACGATCCATTATTGGACAATCGTCCTGGCCGATCCACTATTCGTCTTGGATGATAAACGTGACAGAGATTTAAAACATCTTAACTTGGGCCGGTACGATCAATTATTGTACATTGGACTGGACGATACACCTAATCGGACCAGACGATCTGCATTTTCAAAGGTCGTCCGAATTGCCTCCTCGGGACGATCGCCTGTGTCTAATCGTCCTGGCCGATCAGACCGCCTTTTTGACCAATCGGCCTGTACGCAATTATTGAGCCATATCGGCCTGGATGATTCTGCTCAATTTACCACGCTTGCTAGCTACTTTAAGCAGCCATCTCCACCACCTCCATCTGATGATTAGGATCCCTCATTTTTCTTGTTTGTGTTATCTGTTGTGTGTTTTCTATTTTATATAGTTTGCTTTTTAGTCTATTTTTGTCTCTGTTGTGTTGTTTTCTTTTGTGTATCTGGACCCTCTTTTTGTGATGATAAAAGGGGGAGTAGGTTGTGGTAGTAAAAAGGTTATGTAACTTTGAATTTTTAATGAACTGTTTTCCTACTTGTGTTTGTCATCATCAAAAAGGGGGAGATTGTTGCAAATCTAATTTCATGACTTATGTTTTGATGATTGACAAACACTTGGACTTCCTGTTTCTTCTAACCTTTCAGGAATCAAAGATCGGACGAACAAACGAAGCCAGTTCAAGATTGCATAGGTTTAGGGTTGAGTTAGTCTGTACTTTGTTTTTTTCTTCTTGAGTCTATTTGTAATTGTCAAAGAGACTGATGCTAAGTAACCCTACACACACACACTTGAGAGAATTAGAATTTTTATTTTTACTCAAATCGGCCAGGACGATATTTACATAGGCCTGGACGACTCGGGCTTAAAAAAGAAAGTCTAAATATGGATTCTTAATTAAGGCAGCCATCATTAACAGATCAGCCTGGACGATACGTGTATCTGCCAGGCCGATAAACTCAAAATAGAAAGAAGTTGCCGCCATAGATAATTAAGGTATACTGTATTTTTTAATTATCGGCCTGGACGATATTCTCAAATTATGCCTTAATTGATCAGGAAATCAAGGGAGTAATTAAGGATTATTGATACGATCATATCGTCCGGGACGATCGTAGGATCGGCCAGGACGATCTATTAAAAAATCTTGGTTACTTCAGGAAGATAAATATCGACCAGCTCGAATTCAGGGCGATACTCTGGACGATTTTCCTCTGATTTGAACTGATCGGCCTGGACGATCGTGAGATAGGCCTAGATGATAAAGCAAATTTTCAATCGTCCAGCTTTGCATTCAGGGCGATGCTCTGGTCGATCTTCTGAGTTTTATACTGATCGGCCAGGCTGATGTCCATATCGGCCTGGACGATAATGTCGGCAACTTGCAATTAATGAGCTCTTTTGATGCTCTTCTATTTAAGAGATCTTGTTTAACATTTTGAATAACCTTTTGCTGCTGCCTTGACCTGAGAAGGCCTTGAGGAGAGAAAAAGAGAGAGGGAGAGAGAGAGGATCTTGTAAGGCGGAGCTTGTGAGGGGATTCACAAGGGTTGCTTCATGGATCGCTCTACTTCTTCTTCATCTAGAGTTTCTCGTCCTTGGAAGGGTCGGTAGAGGTAAGGAGTAAGCATCTGGTTGTTGGTTCTCTGGCAGCTTCAGGAGGAAGCAAAAGGAGATAGGTTCTCTGCCTTGCCGGGGTGGAAAAAAGGAAGTTCTTGTGAGGGCTTCTCCGCTTAGCCGTGGGGGCTAAAGGAGAGTCACGTTTTTTAGTGCAATACTTTGAGGGTGCCTCCAAGGAGTGGACGTAGGTCAAGTTGACCGAACCACTATAAATCTCTATGTTCTTATTTTCTTGCTTCCGCACTTTTATTTCCGCATTGTTTTTCTCATGGCGTGATTTTGGTTTATGTGATTTTTATTCTTTGTGAAAAGAAATTTTTAAAATACCAATTCACCCCCCCTCTTGGTTAGCTTGGGACTAAGTTCATAGGGCTTAACATCCCTAACTAACTTTCAATAAACTTATTATTTGGGGAAATATGTTTATTTCATTACAAGGAAAGTTGGTGTTAGTTAAAATTGTTATTTTATCTCTTACCATTTTCCATTGTACTCATTCTCTTGTTCCTAAGAGAATCCTTTCAGAGATGGACAGAATGTGCAGATACTTTATCTGGCATAAAAATAATTGGAAAAATGTCTTGCATTATGTGAAGTGGGATGTTCTTTGCCTACCATACAATTTGGGTGGTAGATATCTTCACTCTTGTGAAGATATGGAGGGTCCCTTAAGAGCTAAATTGGCTTAGAAATTCCTTAGTGGTTTATATTCTCTTTTTTACAATATCCTGGAACCAAAATATGGATGTAGTAATTGGAATGCTCAGACTAAGAAAAGTTCTTCTATGGCTTGGAAAATTCTGTGTAGTGGTGCTAAATCCATTGCATCAGTGGTCAAGTGGAAAGTGAAAGATGTCAAAAGCATTAATATTTTTAATGATGTCTGAATACTGGATAAAAACATTAACAAATGGCCTACCTACATTTCGGTTCAGGTGATGGAAGATATGCATGTGGAGAAGCTGATTACACATGGTAGTTGGAATAAATAGATTTTAAATATCTGTTTTGGTGAAGAATTATTTAATATCATCACTCAGATTCAGATTTATCATGATCTTCCGAGAGATCAGCTAGAGCTCATCAAATTGCATTCAGGCAAGAGTATTTCTACTATGTTTTTAGATGTTAAATTATCAGAAACCTCATTGACATACATAACATATTGGAAGTGGATTAAGAAATTAAAGCTCATCTCGAAATTTGAATACTTTTGGTGGAGAATTTACCATGGCGCAGTTCCAACTTTTGAATTATTATCAAAAAGAAGATTAATATATATTGATATATGACCAAGGGGGTGTTCTGAGATTGAAGTCATCAACCATTTGATGGCTTCATGTCCGAAACTGAGAAAGATTATTCAAACTATTAAAGATTGGGGATTCAATATTCCAGTATTTCAAACATTATAGAATTGTTGTAATTGGATGGAAATGAACGCTGTGAGCAAACCATTGGCTGCCAAAAACTACTACACTATTGTTTATCTCAATTGGAAATCTTGAGGGAAATATATTTATAATGGAAAAGAAGAATTTACCTTTTCATAGCTGCTCAAGCAATTGCTCTAACATGATTTGCTAGAAGATTTTATCCATATTTGAGAAATTGGGGTGTTAACCAACCGTAATGGTTGTATTTAAATAATTGACACCCCGTCCACCCGGTTGGCTAAAACTCAATGTAGATGCTTCCTTATTTTAGTCGTATGAAGCTACTACTGGAGGGGTATTCAGAGATTGCAAACGAAGGTTTCTCATGGCTTTTGCCTTTAAAGGGTTACAGTGGGATATATCTCGGTTAGAGTTACTCGCAATATAAGTTTTGAAGATTATTTTGCAAGATTAGATGCTAGATTTTTAAGGTATTATAATTGAAGGTGATAATGCAAATATATATAAATTCATTCAAAATTTGAAGTTGGATACAATAAAAGGAGATATTTCTATTGGAGGTGAAGAAATGGATTTCCTTAAGAGATTTAAACATGTTATTTTTACATGTGTTAAAAGTGAATGTAATAAGTTAGCCAATGAATGTGCTAACATTGCTCATAGTAATAAAGTCCTTTTGGAAAGTCTTTCTTTTGATCTCATTCCTTTTTCTTTTGTTAGTTTTCTTAAGAAGGAATGTGATCCATTTATTAGATTATAATCTCTTTGTTTTTAATAAAATTGTTTTGGCATTCTCTCAAAAAAACAATAATGAAGTATCTTAATTCCGTATCTAATGCATACAAAGAAGTGACTATTTGAGTAAATCTTGTGTACATCTTAGAAATTAATTCATTTGGTTTCATGCAAAAAAATTTATAATAATGTAACATGATATTTAATCTAGATTGCTTCACTTCATTAATCCTTTTGTATGTAATACAAAACATATCCTAAATGTCCTTTCCACTTTTTCAAGTAGAAACCCGCATGTAATCTTAAGACTTAAGTGCACTAAAGAAACTATTTAAACATTTTGCATTTAATTATGCTAACTCACATTCTTCTATAGTCCAGTCATCAAAAGGTGTTTCAACTCATATGCCATCTACTAGTCTAGTTGGCCTTGTATACCATTCCAGAACTAAAATCCACATGCAAAAGACAAGAAATTGAAGAGAAGTAGACATACGTATTTACTAAAAATTAAAAGGGATATTATCAAATAAATGTGGTCTAGTAATCGAATACCCTTCATGTGTTTTTTAGTTTCCAAAAGTAGCCATTATCATTTTCAAAAGTAGTCTAAACTTATAATTTTGAAACAAAGCTCTGTTACCACTTGTAATATCTGGATAGGTTGTTAGACGTACGCAATTTTTCCAAGGCAAACTAAGAGGGGGGTGAATTGATAATTTAAAAACCCTCTTAACATTTTTTATAAAAAACTTAATTTTATATTAAAATGTGCATTTTAACCACAATAATAAGATTTCATAAAAAAATTACAAAAAATAAATTGACAGAAAGATTTATAGTGGTTCGATCAAAAACGACCTACATTCAATCCCTAAAGACATCCTCTTCATGTATTGCACTATTACTAAACTGACTCTCCTTTCACCCCCACATTAAAGTGGAGAATCCTTCATAATTTTTCTCTCTTCCACCAATCCTCGGCGTGTTAGAGAATCATCATCCTTTCACACCCTCCAAGTGTCTGTGGAGAACCACCATCCTCGAGCAACTAGAAAGAAGCAAGGAAGAGTAGTAATAAAAAACCAAAAGAGATTCTTACCTTTGAGTAACATTGTGATCTCTTCATACTCCACTTGCAAGAACTCTCTCACAAAAGATCTCCCATAAACACTCTTTAACTTGCTTTTGAAAAGTCACAAAGAATAATATTTTTCATGTCAATTTTTAAGCACCTTTTATATAAAAAACATGAAAACCATCCAAAAAATTGAAAATTTTTTAGCGTATACAATCGTATAATATGATCATATTTTTTGTACATACAAACAGTTCAAAAACTATTGCATATGAACCAATTAAAACTGTATGACATATTTCCAAACATAATGAGCGTCTAGTACAAAATTTGTTCATACTGTACGAATGGATAAGAAAATTTTAAGTTCGTCGGGACAAAAAGGCACCCCATAATTTTATACTCTAAACATCATCTGTACAAATAGGATATTGTATAATATAAATTGTTTAGAAAAATTTAGCATTCATAGGGATGAAAAGGGACTCATCCATTTGTACTATGGACATTATCTGTATAATCAAGTGATCGTACAGTAAGATCAGTTCAAAAAAGCTTAGCATTCATTGGGATGAAAGGGCCAGCCCAATTCATACTCTAGACACCGTCTATACGATCAAGTGATCGTAATGTGCAATCAGTTTGAAAACATTTAGGAATCATCATGTTGAAAAGGGACCTATCCAATTCAAACTCTAGATGCCATATGTACGAAGAACCCTTCATATAGTACGATCATTACATAAAAAAAAATTTCTTCTCCAATTTTTTTAACTACTCGGCGGAGTGAATAATTGAACAAATTGTCCCGTAAAAAATAAATTCATACAGTATGATTAGTTTAAAAAATTACATATTTTAATCACTCCACCAATATGTGTGTGCACAATTACTCAATTACAAATACACTCTCTCAGACTCAATAAATTGAAAAATACATACTTCAACTGTAATGAAGCTTAATCTATTCTAATTTGAATTCTTCAACAATCTCTCGAGTATGATTTTCATGAAATATTAGTACACAAACAATAAAAGTAATATATCCAAAAAATGTTTGGAGAAATAGTGAGTAAAATAATAATATTTGGATTCATCAAAAACACACATTTTGCAAGAATTCCAACAATCAAAAAACTAAATTGTAACAGTTTTAATAAATAAAGTAATCCTTATTCTAATACTTACACTCCATGCTACAGGACTATATTAGATTTAGTTAGTATAGCAATAATATTGGTGTTAAGAATCACTGGAGTTAAGGTTAGTCAAATCAAGGATGAAATTAGAATAATCCTTAGTAACCTATAGTAGACCTGAGATTATCGAGTAGTTGGGCCTAGCATCACAGATCCACATCATTTCCCCCCTGCTTATAATAAAAATAGTTTACCTATAGATAAGAAAACATACTTTGAAGAGGTTGTAACTCATATGAGAATTGAATTTTAGAGTCAAGATAGTGCCCTTAAACATATAGAAAATTAAATAGGATAACTTTTTAGTTTGATCAACAATAAATTATTTCATGAACAATCTACTTTAGATGATAAAAAATGGAAAAATAATGTAATAATGTTCAACTTAGGAGTAGGAAAGATTTGAGAGACCCTTATAAAGATAAAAGTTAGCCAAAACGTATAGTGGCGTAGAGGCACCTCTAGAAGATGAACCATCTACCCAACAAACTGAACTTAGCAAAGAAAAATAGAGACCTATTAGGAAGGCTACAAAAAAACCCACAACACATTTTTCCTAGAGGGTAATTAAAAAAAATTTGAATAAGTAATTATCTATTTTCCTAGGTTTTTTAAAAAAGATAAATATTAATATACCCTTCATAGATGTCTAAGAGAAGATTCCCACTTATGCTACGTTCATAAAGAAAATCCTATATAAGAAAAGGAAGATAGTAGAATTTGAAATTATAGCTTTAACAAAGGAGTTTATTGCAATCATTCAAAATAAAATAATTAAAATGTTTTCCATCATCAAAGTTTCACCAGACCCGTTACTATATGTGGCAAATTTTATTGAAGATCTTTCTGTGATTTAATACCTAGAATTAATTTGGTGCCTCTCTATATTTTTAAGAGATTAGATGCAGGAGATGTTAACTATATTTCTATCACCCTTTTGCTTACTAATATATCTTTTACTTAGCCTAATTTGGTGGTAAAAAATTCTCATATTAAGGTTATTATGTATTATTTTTATGCTGACTTTAATAATTTAAACTAGGAGAACAATAGGGAGACACATATTATCTTATCATGATATTTCTTAGGAATATGAAAGGCTGTGATTGATGTTCATAAAAGGAAATAAAACATGAGATGGAAATATAAAAAAGTAAAGACCGATGTACTAAAATCCATGAAATTCCCTAATGAAAAAATAATGATTATTTTAAAATTGAATTGGAAAATATGGTTGTTTAGGAGAATATGCTATTTGATAGGGATTTAGGAGAATGATTTGGAGAAAAGTGATAGGGATTTAGGAGAACATGTTAAGGCTCTTAGAGATACAACTATCTATTTATAGGGAGATTTGAGGCTTCAGATACCTTACATATGGTTAAAACTTTAAAACAATTTATAGAGGAAGCATTTATTTTAGATCTTAATGTTTACCCAGCCATCATAATTATTATTTTTGGGTAGTGATTCAACTTTTCCTATTATAACCACTACATGCTTAGAAAAAGATCATGTAGGTAATTTTAATATGGTTTTAGGATATTATTAAAAAGATTTTTGGCGGTCTATTTATGATATTAAAGAAATTATTCCCTCACTCTATATGCATTTGATCTTAATGAAGAAAATTTGTATGCTTAAAGCAGACCTTGAAAGAAGACTAAATAACTCAATAAATTTTTTTTTTTAAAAGGTTATACTTAGATGGCAAGATGAAAAAATTATCTATCTTATTTTTTATGGTAATTGGGTGAGCCCTATTCATTATCTTCCTAGGAAGAGTGGTTTGATTATAGCATACAATGAACATAATAAGCTTATTCCTACAAGGATTATCACTAGCTGGACAGTTTGCATAGACTATCAAAAGCATAATAAAGTGACGAGAAAAGATTATTTTTCTTTTCTTTCCTTGGCTAGACATTAGATATGTTGGCAAGAAACTCTACTTACTAATTTCTAGTTGGATAAGAAGGATACGACTAGATTCATGCTTAACTCTCTCTTTTGAGTGGTGAGCTTACTTTTAATTAATCTTTTATATGGAAAAGAAAGCTATTATATGATACTAAAAACTACTTTTGAGAACGACAATATCAATTTAAAACTTATAATCAGTAAATCATTAAAAGATGTGTTTTTGAAGATGAAGTAGAACCAATAATTTGGGAATGTGAAGATATCATTATGGAGGGCATTTTGGGGTTTTTGAACTATTTATCAGGTACTAAAATCATGAATTTATTTGCTTACATAATATAATGATGTTAATGAATATGTTAATATGTGTATTTAATGTCAAAAAGTTGGCAATATTTTATATAAGAAATGAAATTTCCATAAGTTATGTTTTGGAAATTATATTATTTGATATTCGAGGATTAAATTTTATGGGATCATTTGTGCAAACTATAGAATACCAATATATTTATTTAGCTAATTATTATATGCTTAAATTGATTGAGGGAGTGGAAACACTTAGAACAAATGCTTAGGCTTTAATTAATCTTTTAAAAGAAAATAGTTTTTTGTAGAATTTGGATGCCTAGAGATTTATTTAGTGATTGCGTAAGTCATTTATATAATAAGGGAATTGAATTACCATTTATCAAATATGATATTAAATTTAGTTAATTTAGTATTGTAATAGCTTATCATAACTTGAGAGATATATGGATTGTTAGAAAAAATTACAAGCTCTAATAGAAAAGATTGGACTATTAAATTTGATGATGCATTATGGGTCTATAGAGCAGATTTTAAAAACTTGATTGGAATGTCTCCCTATTAATTGGTCATCAGAAAAGCTTTACACCTTCCTGTCAAACTAGAGTGTAAGGCAATAAAAAGGAATAAATTTTAATCTTAAAGGAATGGAAGAAAAGAGGTTAGTATATTTGAGTGAGTTGCAGGAATTTTGGGATGAAGTTTATGAGATTGCTAGGATTTATAAGGAAAAGATTAAATATTGACATGATCGTAATCATCTAAGAATTGAATTACTAGTTTACTTTTCACACTTTTATTTTTTCTGTAGTTTATTTTGTGGTTAATAAAAAAAGATTTTATAATATTATAATTCTAATTTTCTTTAATATTAAAGGGGATTAAACTGCTTTCTTTTTTTTTAAAGATTTCAAATAACCAATTCACCAACTATTGGTCATTTTAGGTTTAACAACCTATACGTACTTTCAAGTGGTATCAGAGTAGGATTAGAAAACTAAGTTTATAAAATAGAAAAATTATCCATGGTTACTTTTGGTAATCGTAATACTATGGAAGGGGATTCAACCACACGGCCACCTTTATTTAATAATATTCCATTTGTTTCAAAAATTTGCATGTCTACTTTCTTATTATCTATTAATTATCACATTTGGATTTTTGTTCACGAAGGATATTCTCGACCTTTATGTTTAGTAAATGGAATTAAAATTAAAATAACTATTTATGAATGGAGTTTGGATGATATGGATTTATCCTAACTAAACAAAAAATGTTTAAACTATTTTTTCAATACAATAAAATTTGAAGATTACTTGTGTGTATCTACATGCTTAATTGGAAAAGAAATTCTTGACAAACTTTGTATAACCTATGAAGGAACAAATGAAGTAAAAATAATCTTGGTTGAACATTCTTCTCCATGACTATGAAATATTCTACATGAAACCTAGTGAGTGTATTTATGAAATATATACTACGTTCACCCAAGTTGTCACTTCCTTGTAGTCATTATGTAGAGAACATATGAATTATTAAAATGCTAATACAATTCTATATTGTATACCAAGTTCATATGATTTTGAAATCACTACTATTACTAAATCCAAGGTTATTAGTGTTTATTCTACTGATAAATTTTTTGGATCACTCATTGCTTATGAGCAAGGGGTGAGTAAAAGGTAGATTCATTCAAGTGGGAAAAGAAAAGAGAAAATAGTTGTTTTAATAACTGATGATTTTTAAAGTGATAATTAATTATTTTAAAGAGATTATGACATTACACTTTTGATAAGAGAATTCAAAAGCTGTTTTAAAAAATGAATATAAGTTGTCAGCAATATAATAAAGGTAAAACTAATAAAAAATTTAAAAGTTCTTCTGATGTCATATGTTTTGAATGTAAAAAGCTAGGCCACATGAAAAATGATTGCCCATATCTTAAAGATTGCACAATCAAGAAAAGGATGAAGAAAAAGAAAAATTCAAAAAGATCAAACATCAGGCTTGAAGGTTTTTTGGGCAAACTTCACTACAAACTCATCTGAGATAGAAATTGAAGAGGAAGTAACCAACGTGTGCTTAATGGTATATGACCATCTTGATCATTCCAATCAAGAGGAGGAATGTGAGCTTTCCTATGATGTATTATTTAAAGTTTTTGAAAAAAAATCATAATGCATATAAGAAGCTAAAGAAAAAATATGCATGTCTTAATTCTGATTTTTTAACTCTGCAAAAAGAAATTGAATACCTTAGAAGAGACCACTCTACTTTGGATAAGAATCACTTGGTCTTGCTTGATGAATATGATGCATTGAACAAAAAGTAACTTGACTTGAGTATTGAGCATGATTCCTTGAAAGCTTCTCATATTGAATTAGAAAATTATATTAATGAAATAAAAGCTTGTTTAGATGAAGCTGGTTTTAGGGCGCATGTATTACAATTTGACAACTCAATTCTTGAAAGTGTAGACAAATTTTTATAAGTTGAAGTAACTACTTTTAAAGAAAACAAACCATCACCAACACTTGCAGAATTTCATAATTTTTTGTAACAGCATGCATCATTTAAATCTAAAAAATGACACTATAACCCAAATAGTCTAGTAAATCCAGTCCCAAGAGTAAGGTGTTTTTTTGTGGCATGCTATGACATACATCCCACACTTATATTATTCATCATAGAACACATTTTTTGTGGAGACAAAAATTGCATAAATCATAATTTAGCAAGCATGAATCTCATTTTTCAGTTCATAATATTGAACCAAAACTTATTTGGGTTCCTAAATCTAACCCTTAATGATTTGAAGGGATGCTCTCACAAAAGGCCTTATAAGACCATGAGGTAAATGTATAATAGATGTTCAAGGCACCTGACTTGAGAGGTAACAAAATTCATCACACTAGAGGCAAGGGTAGGGTGTAAAGTGATAATTGGAGATATCATCAGTAGGAAGGTGATTGGATCAGGTAAAATTAACAAATAAAAAAATTTATGTTAAAAAATGTTTTAGTGTTAGATGGCTTAAAAAACAAATTGCTAAGTATTACCAAACTCTATGATAACGGCTTCAGCATAAAATTTTTATCCACCATCTTCATGATAAGCTTAAATGGAAAAAAAATTATTTTACAAGGGAAAAGAAATAAAAATTTTTACATGCTTGATCTGAATTACATTTAGTATACTAAATCTCTTTGCCTAAAAATTATTGTTGATGAATCCTCGTTAGGGCCTTGGAGATTGTATCATGCAAGCATGAAAAATCCTAAAAATATCACCAAAAAAAAAATAGTCAGAAGCATCCCCAAACATGAATTTGTGGCAAATCTGGAGCTAAGTCCTATGATTTTAAAGATAATAAATATTATTTAACTTATTATTATGTCGTTTCAATTTATTACATATCTATTTTAGCTTGATCACTAATAATTCATGTCCACTGTTAACTTGCAACTTTAATCAGCTCAAGATTGGATATACTAGGTTTGAGTTAGTTCGTAATTTCAATTTTAATGTACTTTTATCTTTTTAAGTCAAGTCATGTACATTGTGGATACTAAGCTTTATAACCTTGTACACACACTCAAGTGAGTGAGATCATAAGCTAGAAAATTTTGTATTTTTTTAACTTTTTGAAGAGCATGATTTAGATTATACTAATTGATCCTTTAAAATAAAAAACCCTAATTAGGGCACCTAAGTTAATTAAGATTGATAAAAGTCATTGTATTATATAATTTAGATCGCTCAGGATGATCTATTTTAATAAGAAAAATTGTTTTTTTTTTTTTGAAGAAATGCAGAAATTGCATTAAAATGAAAAAGTAGACACCCTAATACAAACTAGGCAAATGAAGATAATGGTCCCTTTTTTAACAAGAAAAAGGTACCTTATTGAAATAAAATTTGTAGTTTTAAACTTAATATAAATGTTAAGAAATCCACTATCTCCTATTTTGAAACTGTTGAGAAGCAGGGGATACCAAAGTATTAAACAACCCGAGGGTTGATTAGTATCCCAGAGTTCCCATCCAATTAGAGAATAAGAAGTAGTAAAGATCCCATAATCATTTAGACTAAATTTAAAATAACAAACTATAATTAAAAAAAGGAAAGTAAAGCAAAAAGGAAAATTACATTTCAATAAGGATTTCCTAAAATCACTTAAGAATATCGTTGAAAGATATTCAAAAAGCTTTTTACAACTTTGAACGTCAGAACTCATTGGAATAAAAATGCCCAACTTTAAGATCATTTGCTCCATCTTGAAGTCTCTCTTTACAATGTTGTAATCCACGTGAAAAAACTCTTGCATTTAGTGGAATAATAGGGAAGAAGAACTTCTCATACCGTTCTTCTCTTTGTGATCAGCAAACTTCCTTCTAGGTAGAACTTTGACCGGACCCAATACTTGGAGTTCTTTGAACAGAATGTGTTTTGATCCGGAAGAATCACTTTTCTTGGCAAAAAAACTTTTGTCTTTTTTAATAATAGTTTTCTTAAAATTCAAATTGATTGCTGATGGAGGAGAATTATCAAAACTATTATTAAAATCATGGCTTGTTGTAGAATTGGGAGCAGCCGCCAAAGTTGTTACAACAACAGAATTTGTTACACAATCCACCTGAAAATCTGAATTTTTTAATTCAAAATCAGAATTTTGAACTCCCTTTAATTCTGTAGCAATAGTTGAATCGGTAAAGTTTGTTACCAAAGAATCCTCTTCTAAACAAACTCCTTCCTTAATAGCTTCCACACTTTCAGCATTTTTAAATTCAGGATATGAATTCAAAAAATCAGCAGTTTTACTAGGCATAATAACTTCCATACTTTCAGCAATTTTGAATTCTGGATTTGAATTCAAATTATCACTGATTATGTTATCAGAAATAACGATCCCCTTTTAATTAGCATCTCCATTTGGATTGTTACAACCAGCTCCCTCAGGTACAACCATGGTAGCAGGAATTTCAGAATTTAAAAGCTGACCGTCCTGGATATGTTCCTGAGTTTGTGGGATTAAAATTTGTAACACTTCAACAATGATTGGTTGTTTGATTGTAGAATCTACTCCTTGAATGATCGTTTTTCCATCTGCTTCCTTAGTAATAGCATCAACTTGATTACTCAAAGGATCTATGCAATTTTCTGCACCAGTGAACCCGTCACCTTCACTTTCTTCCAAGGCCTCATTATTTGAATTAACACCACATCCATCTTAATTTAATTTGAATGAGAAAACATTACAATTCTTTTTTTCTGGAATTATTCTTCTTTTGTTCTTGTACTTCACATGCATCCAAGGCCCATAAGGGTTTTTTTCAATGGAAGAACCGGAATCACCATCAATAGCAGGATGTTTTTGTGTTTGAGTTGAATTTGGACACACAGAATCAATATGTCAAATCTTGCCACATTTGTAACAAAATGAAGATAGATTTTCAAACACAAATTTCTGAAAAAATCTACCATTAAAGCCTTCCACCCAAGTACCAAAAGGTAGTTTTGAATTCAAATTTACCTGAATGCAAGCTCTAGCATATTCTCTTCTCCCCCATCTAAGCATATTACCATCCAATAAAATTGGTGTTCCAATTATAGAAATATTCTAGTGATATTGGATTCATCCCAACAATGTAATGGTAAATGAAGAAGACAAACCCAGTTTGGAGCTGAAATCCCATCCAAAGAATTAGCTGAGAAGGTAGGAGACCATTTGTCTAAACCTACCACAAACCCTCCTACAAACCAAGGTCCTCCATTAAGAACTTCATTCATGGCTTCAAGTGACTGAAAAGAACAAAAGAGCCAATCTAGACCAAGCAATGTAATATGAAATCCCCCATATTTCAACCATTGCTTTCTTAATTCAAAAGAACACTTAGAAAAAGGATAATTTTTCCTAAGGACTTTAACAACCAAAGATTTGTTCAAAAGTTGAACATTAGAAATTTCCTTTTCTATGTCCAATTTTACAACATTTGCATCTCCAAAATCTTCATGTTTTCCACTAAAATTAATTTTAATGTGAGGTTTTTTGATCCACACATTAGAATTATTCATTTTTGAAGAAGTGATAGGATCCTTCTTCAAAATTTCAGCAAAACCTCCTCCTGAAGAAGATGCCTCGTTATCATAAGCTCCAGAGATGATAGCCGACAGAGGATTTAGCTTATCACTCAAATATGAAATAATCTCTTTACCTTTGCCTGAAAACGGCAAAGGCTTTTGCCTTGCATTCAAATCTCCCTCCCTTATGACTAGAGGAGATTCCAAAATTCTAAAAGGGGAAATGCGTTTGAAGGAGGATCTAGCTTTTGAATCCAACATAATTGGACTCGCGGTAGAAAGCAAATTTTTGGTGTTCCGGTCATCCTTAGATGACCGGCCATCTTCTTCCATCCCCAACCCTAGCACCCGAAATCTTCAAAGCCTTCTTCAAAATCCTTCCTAATTTTGTGGAGCTTCTCTCTCTTCCTTTGGCCTAATTGGCAGCCATCGATAATAAGCAAAATTGTTGCTAATCAAAATTTAGGTAATATTTTAATATTCAAAATCTATGTATAATCGTACGTATGATATAAATTATATTATAAGATTGATGAAAATTATACCTAAATTGATCTAGTGTTTGAGTGTTTAAATATAGTAAAATTATTCAATCATATTGTATATAATGATTTGAGATGATCATAATATACGACCAGATTCTTACATGGGATGAAATTTAAATGACGTCCATCATCTAAGATAAAAAACTATAATTTTTCACTGATCGTACAGGATGATCCCCAATCTTTATGTGGTATGAACTAATCACTGCATGGGATAATATTTAATAACCAATAATAGTACTAGATGATTATTTTAATCTTTTAAACTAATCGTGATGAATGATCACATGATCATACAAGATGATCAAAACTATCTATTAAACTAATCATCTAGACTAGTGTAGTTCGTACTAGCTATAAAATCTATTTTGAACTAATCATATAGGACAATCTTATGATCGTACTGGACAATTAGATGCATCATTTTGATATTTAAGGCTTCTATGGAGTCTCTCTAATTGAGCTCACTTATTGTTTAATTGAGCACCTTTTATAGCCAAAGTTCTTGAAATGGGAGCTTAGAGAGAGAGAGAGTTGAGGAGTGCCTTAGGAGAGAAGAGAAGGAGAGTTTTTATGGGAGGAGTTATGAGAGCTTCATAAGGTTACTCTAAGCAAGGTTCATCAACGTCTTTGTTAAGAATCTACCTTAATTATTTTGAGGCTCCAAGAAGACTTTCTTAACACTAAGTTTGTGTATCTATGCCATCTCTAGGAGGGAGAAAATGGTTTCATGTTTCTCTTCCATCACTTAGAGAATGTAAAAGATTCAAGGTTCACTGTCATCATGGTAGGATGTAAAAGATTTTGGTTCTCCATCACACTGGGACCGTGAAAGTGATTTTGTAAGGGCTTCTCTGCCTTGCTCAAGGAGAAAAAGGATAGGCACTACTTTTAGTGCAATATTTGGAACATATGGTTCTTGGAGTGGACATCGGTCAGGTTGAACCAAATCACTAAAAATTCTAGTTTATTTATTCTTATTATTTTATGTAGTCTATTATTCTACAATTAATTGTGTCTGTGAGAATTCTAATTTTTTTACTATGAAATTATTTTTTTTCCACATCAATATTTAAAAAGATTTCCCTTTTATTAATGAGAATCTTAAATTAATAATTGATCCCCCTTTGGGTTAGTATCAGACTAGTTCTTAAAGGTTTAATAACCTTCACAAACTTTCAAGTGTTATTAGAGATGGATTCAAAACTAAAATTTCAAATAACTTCTAGAAAATGATCAATGCCTTAATTTAAAAATTGTAATACCACAGAAGGATATTCAATCAAATGATCACATTTATTATATAACATTCCTTTTGAATTTTAAAAAATTCACAAGTTTAACTTTTTGGAATTTATAGATTATCGCATGTGGTTGTTAGTTCATGAAGGATATTCTGCACCTTCACATTTAGTTAATGGCATAAAAATTGAACTCCCTTTTTTTTTGAATGGAGTATACAAGATAGAAATTTAGCCCAATTAAATGCTAAGTGTTTAAACTATTTTTTGTGTATTAAAATATTAAGATTATATGGGTGTTTCTATGTGCAAAACAAGTAAGAAAATTTGGGACAAAGTATGCATAAGCTTTGAAGTAACAAATGAAGTAAAACAATCTAGGTTAAACGTTATGCTCCATTATTATGATTTTTTTTGCATGAAACCTAGTGAATCAATCTATAAAATGTATACTAGGTTCACTCATATTGTTACTTCCCTGCATGTATTAAGAAGAGAACTTACTAACAATGTTAAAATTAATATGATCTTTCATTATCAACCTACTTCCTATAATGTAAAAATCATTCTTATTACTAAATCTAATGATCTAAATATTTACTCCATTGATAACTTACTTAGATCAATCATTTCTTACATACAAGAGTGAGTCAAGGACAGCCTAATGTAGGTGAAAAAAGATAGGAAAAAATTATAGCCTTAAAAGCTAATAATTATGATAGTGATATTTTTGCACCTAATGATGATGATGACATTGTGTTGATGATAAGGAAATTTAAAATGTTTCAAATGAAAAAGAAAAAGCGTCAACATCATTGGAATAAAAGTAAAGCTAATAAAAATTCTAAGGTTTTTGCTTATGTCATCTCTTTTGAATTTAGGATGGTAGGGTACATAAGGTCAGATTCCCCAAATCAAGGAGAATGGTGAAAAAAAACCTAAATTAAAGAAGGATAGGCAAAAGACTCAGAATGCTTTATAGGCATACTCTTTTTTAGATTTATATAAAAATGAAACAGAAGAGAAGGTAACGAATTTTTGTTTAATGGTAAATAATCACCTTGATCATTCTGATCAAGGGGAGGTATGTGATCTTTCTTATGATGAATTATTTGAAATTTCAAAAAAAAAAAATTCATAATGCATATATAAGCTCAAGAAAATATATGCAAGCCTGAATTTTATTTTTTTTTAAACTACAAAAAAAGAATGAATACCTTAAGAAAGATCATTTTACTTTGGATAGTAATCACATGGCTTTATTAGATAAATTTGGTACTTTAAACAAGAAGCATCTTGATTTAACCAATAAGCAAGATTCCTTAAAATCACTCAATATTGGTTTATAAAATTCATTTAAGGAATTAAAGGCATTTTTAGATGAAGTTGATGATTGGAAGCATGCATTGAAAATATGTAATACAATTCTTCAAAGTGCAAACAAATTTTTTCAAGTAGAACTAATTGCTTTTAAAAAGAATAAACCATCACTTACACTTGCGAAATTTCACAAATCTATATTATAGCAAGCATCATCTAAACCTAAAAAGAGGCACCATAACCCAAATAGACTTGTAAATCCATTCCCATGAGTTAGATGTTTTTATTGTGCCTTGGTAGGACATATCTCCCACACTTACACTATCCATCATAGAACACGTTTGGTGTGGAGACAAAAATTTTATAGAACATAATAGAACATGCAAGCATCTTATTTTTAAATTTATAAGGTGGAATACAAACTTGTTTGCGTTCCTAATTCTAGCCTTTGATGATTTTGTAGGGATAGTCTTACAAAAGGCCTTGTGAGAGTATGTGGTATATGGACAATAAATGTTCAAGGCATATGACTGGAGAGGAAAATTAATTCTTTTTCTTGGAGGCTAGGGAAGGAGGCTAGGTGACACTTGGAGATTACACCACCAGGTGAATGGTGGCCACAAGTATAATTGGTAACTCAAAAAATAAACTCTCAAAAAAAATTTTTATTGGTGTAGGGCTTAAACAATAATCAATTTAGCATAAGTCAACTCTATGATAAAGGCTTCATCATTACTTTTTTTTTTTCTATCGATTGTATTATAAGCTTAAATGGAAATTCTATGAAGCAAAGAAAAAGAATCATTATTGCTTACATGATTTATTTAAAGTGTATTGAACTTGCTGGTTTTCGTTGCATAAAAAATATTGATGATGAATCCTAGTTATGGAATAGGAGATTATTTCATGCAAGCATGAAAAAATCTTAGAAAATTTACCAAAAAAGACTTAGTGAGAGGAATACGCAAATTAGAGTTCACTAAGGACCACCTGTGTGATACCTGTTAGTTAAGAAAGCAAGTCAAATCCTCCTTCCACTCAATCAAGGAAATTAACACTAAAAAATCTATATAAGTCCATCATATGGATCTCTTTGAACATGTTTGAATTAAAAACCTATGAGGGAATGTCTTTGGGGATGTGATTTTTGATGATTGCTCGAGGATTACCTAGGTTAGATTCCTATCTCATAAGAGTACATCATTCATGAAAATTTATATAATTCTCCACTTTGATTCAGAGGAAGCTAGGTTATGAAATTCTAACAATTCATAGTGATCATGGTGGAGAATTTGAGAATCAAAGTTTTGAAACTTACTTTAAGGAGCAAGGGATATATAAAAAAGTTTCAGCTCGTAGAACCCCTTGAAAGAATGGGGTAGTTGAAAGAAAAAATATGACCTTGGTAGAAGTTATTAGAGCAACGTTAGTTGAATATTCACTTGCTAAATACTTCTGGGCAAAAGCATTAAATATAGCCTGTTATGTTTTGAATAGGAATAATATTAGATCTAAGCAGAATAAGACACCCTATAAAATCCTGAAGGGTTGGAGACCCAACCTCTCGCACCTTCATGTCTTTTGACGTAAAGTACTCATTCTAAATAAAGTAAAATCTCTGTTAGGAAAGTTTGATTCAAATTTTAATAGAGACATCCTAGGATACTTAAATGTTAGAAAATCCTTTGGAGATTTTAGAAAAATGATATTGGATGTAGAGGAGACCAATCATGTATTTTTGATGAATCTAATAATTCTAGAAGGAGTAGTTGAAGTCATCCAATGAGTAAAATCATCAAATCTATAAGATAGGGTGAAAGCTAAAAATATACTGTCTAGTGAATAGAGATAGTCGATTGACTCATTATTGAACTCTTTTTCCATTACTAATGTGAAGGTTAACTACTTTTTTAATAATGGGTTGGATTTGGAGAAACTTTCTATTGTTTGCCCTGACTTTATCATTCAGTTTATTTTAAAGATTCCTCTAAATATTAACTCCAAGGATATGTTGCTCTATACTTTCACTAAAGATGTCTTCTTTAGAGTTAAAAATGCTTGCCATTCCTTTAGAGCTAAAAATGGGTCATCTAAGATTTTTAAAATGATTTGGCCTAAAAGCTTCCCCTCCATGATTTCTATTTTTATTTGGAGAATTTTACATAAACTTATTCTTATGGATGAGAATTTGAACAGAAAACCATTTTATTTTTCCTTCTAAATGCCAATGTTGTTACCATGTTGACATTATGCATCATGTTTTTATTTTTGGTCCCATTGCTGTTACAATTTGGACTTACTTTGAGGACATTTTTCATCTAAACTTTTTTACAACTAGGATTTCTATTTACTATTTGCTGGATTGTTTATTTGTTAAGTCTAAAAGCCATGTCAGAAATGTTATTCCCTCGCTTATCCTTTGGTTCCATTGGTTGGAGAGAAATGACTCTCATTTCAATGACATTGTTATGAATTATAAGATAATTATCCATAAAGTTAATGATAAAAAGGCTGCCCTTTACTATGCTAATTAACTCTCTTTTAAGAATTTTAAGAACTATTTATTTACTTCTTCTACTTTTGTCATTGAATTGGAGGTGGATAATTATTATAAGGTGACGAGGTGCATTACTTGGTTGAAGCCTCATCCTAATTCTTTTAAAATGAATGTGGCTAGTGCAAGAGTGGGCACTATGATTTGCTGTTGTGGTGTCATTAGAGATCATAATGGCACCTATATATTGGGTTTTGTTGGTCTTATTGCTAATGGTGATGCTAAAGTTACTATCTCCTATGGTGTGCTTCATGGCTTATGTCTCTATGCTAACTTTTATCAAATTAATGATTTGTTGGAGGTGGGTTCTAATTTTGACAATAATTCTCTTCATGATAAGGAGGATAGGATTTGCTTTTCAACATTGTTTTATATTCGGAGGGACATTAGGGATTTCTTGACCACTCTTGAATGCTCCTTTTCTATCATTTTAGAAGAAGGGAAAGCGTGTGCTCAGTCTATTGCCAGTTTAGGTTGTGATTTTAATGGTATGATCAAGCATTCAATTAATCAGTAGTCATTTCTTGTTAAAGTCCTCTTAAGATTGGATCAAATAGGTTCATCTTATGTTAAGCATTAGATTTTGTGGTTCTGCTCCCTTTTGGTAGCTGTGAGGTTACCTTTTTCTGCTGTGCTTTGCCTTTTGGCTCAGGTTTCAAATTTTTTGATTCTTGGGTATCCTGCTATTGTGTTTATTCTCTTCCTATTTTTTGGGTTGGTTTTTATCCTTTTTTTTTATTAGTTTCTTTGAGCTATTTTTGAGGTATATTCGGTGGAATTTTTCAAGTTTTTTTTTCTTTCATGCAGTTTGTTCTCCTGATATCCATTGGAATTCTAAGTTCTTTGGAAGGTGGTGGCTGGGCTGTTGTAGGGGTGTTTCTGTTCCTTGTTTTTTCTTCTTGGTTTGTTGCAGGGGGCAGGTTGTTTTTGTTTAATCCTGGGTTATTGAAATGCTCAGTTTGAGTTTTCTTGTGTTACTTGGATCTCATGGTTTCGGACTAGGCTGGGTTTCTTTTATTGGGTATAGTTGCCTGGTATGGCTTATATGCCGGGAGCATTGGAGCCTTATATTAGTTGTATCATTTTTGGTTGATTATGGAGATGGGATCTGGTTGCTTGATTCTCCTAAACTTTGATGTCTTCTCTTTATTCTATCATTTAGATTTTGAGTATCTGATCTATCTTGCTATTTTTGGGGAGAAGTATCAGGTGGTTAGCTTGGTTACTTATGTTCCTTTTATTTATTATACTAATGGTTTTGTTATTTATCTTTTGGTCAATCCTTATGTGTTCTTTAGGCCATATTACTGCTATATCTACTTTGCCTATCAGCCTTTTTTACAGGTTCTCTTTTGGGTGAATGAATGTAAGGATGACGCGGGGATTAGTTGTATGGACCATTCTATTTATTTTTTGTCTGCTCCTTTTTGGGTGCTTTTTCTTAAGCACCGTAGAAAGTACTTAAGGATTCTTATATTGCTCTATAGTGGGGAACTCAACCTCTTAGGTTTTATTTTTCCTTATTTATGTAGCTTTTTGAGCATTAGCGAGCTTGACATTCCCTTAAGGATTGTGTATAATTTTTTCTTAATTAACACGTAGGTCCCATTGTGGGTTTTCCCTAATATATATATATTCTTCAAGTCATTCAAAATAACTGATCTTAGGAGACCCATCTAAAGGTGCTATGCTAGACATGGACTTAGGAAAGAAGTGAACCACTCTGCCATTATCTAACTTATTGAACCCATAAATATGAATCAAGAACTATATGATGAATTTTTGTTCCTAGTCAAGAAAGAAGAATAAAATAAATTTGCTAGAAATGATGTTTAGGAGTTAGTTGAAAGACCAAAGGACTACAGGGTTTTTATAACAAATGAGTTTTTAAAAAATAAATGAAATGATCTTGGTGTAGTGGTTAGAAGAATAGAAAGAATAGTGTCTAAGATATAAAATTAGATAGAAGGGATTGACTTTAAAGAATCTCTTACCCCTGTAGTTAGGCTAGAAGCCTTAAGTTTGCTACTAGCTCTTATCTACTTTAAGGGATTCAAACTAATTCAAATGGATGTTAAAAGTTCCTTTTTGAATGGGCTAATAAAAGGAGATGTGTATGTTGAAAAACCCCTAAGCTTTGAAAACTCTCAATTTCCCAATCCTTTTTTAATATTAAAAAAAATGTTATTTGAACTTAAATAACACCTAGAGCAAGGTATGAAAGGCTATGCACATTCCTATTGCATATAACCTTTGTTAAGGGGAGCATAGATACCAACTTTTTTCTTAAAAATGTAAGAGAAGAACTACTCATTGTCCAAATCAATGTTGATGATATTTTGTTTGGATCTTGTGATAAAAAGCTATGTAATGAATTTTCTAACTTTAAGAGTAAGGAGATTGAGATGAGTATGATGACAAAATTGACCTACTTTCTTGGTTCTAGTATAAGGAAGAAGGATGATGGAATTTTTTTTTTATCAATAATAATACATTGAGGACATCTTTAAGAAGTATAAAATGGATAAGTCCATGGTAATGAACACTCCCATGAGTCCTACTATTCAGTTAGATAAGGACTTAAATGAAAAATCAGCCTATCAAAAAAAATACAAAAGAATAATTGAATTACTTCTTTACTTGACTACTAACAAACCTGATATTATTTTTAGTGTTTTCCTTTATGCAAATGTTCAGGCTGATCTAAAAGAGTCCCACCTGACTGCTATGAAGCGAATCCTTAAATATCTCTTAGAAACTAAAAACATGGGAAGCTGGTATCTTAGGCACAACATTTCCTTTTGAAATAATAAGATACTCAAATTTAGAATTTATTAGATGTAGGGTTGATAGGAAAAAAACTTATTAAACCTGCCAATTTAAAGGAAAATCTTTAGTATTTTGATCCAATAAAAAATAGAACTTAGTAGCTCTGTCTACTTTAAAAGTTGAATACATAGTTTTAGAAAATTGTGTGGCACAATTTATTTGGTTAAGAAAAAAATCTTGGATTTAGAACTACTTGTAGGCACCATCCCAATATTTTGTGATAACACTAATTCTATCTGTATTTCAATGAATCAAATCCAACTCTCTAGAAACAAATACATATACATAAGGCCACATTTCATTAGGGACCATGTCTCCAAGAGAGACATATAGCTAAATCATGTAACAATTGAAAATCAACTTGTAGTTATCTTTACAAAATCACTAGCTTTTGAAGCTTTTAGCACCTTAAGAACTAGGTTAGGTGTCATAGATATTCATGCTTGAAATTGAATACTTTGAAATCTGATTGATGTTTTCTTGTTTTGTTTGTTTTATGTTTTATTTTTTTTATTTTGTTTTTTAATATTTTATAATTTTTTTTCATCTGTTTTTATTTCTTTATAAAAAAATCATAATCCGATCACTACCCACTAAAGCAATTGAACTCTTCTTAAATGGAAAACATACTTAGTTTAATAAGCAGTGTTTGACTCGTCTAAAAAAATTAAGGCAAGAAATGATATTATCTCTTCCTCTATGTCCTTTAAGGGTGTAATTTTATTTTAATAAAAATCTATTTAAAATTAAAAAATTGACCATGAAATAGAGATCCTTTTAGTTATCCTATAGTTTTCTATCTCATTTGAATATTCTTACAAATAAATGAATATATTTCAAATTTTATAAATCAAGTTAATTGACTATAAAAAATATATCAAGTTTTGATTTGGGTTTACTCTTCCTTCTATAAGAGAGAGTATTTCTTATCTTACATTTGGAAGATAAACTCACAACACTGAGACTTTTAAAGACCAAGAAAGGAAGAAAGGTTGCAAAAGTGAAAAAGAGGCAAAAAATGAGCCCAAAAAATGAAAAGATGTGCAATGTTCACCAAAAGTTGGAAGATATAATAGGTGTATCAAAAGTAAAAAGATGCACAAAGTGCACCAAACACTAATAAAAGAGGCTCAAAATGAGCCCACAATGAGTTAGATTCCTTCCTTTTAAATCTTTAAATATTAGACAAATCCATGTGCCAATTAAGATCATCTTCACCTTAATTTGAAAAATTATGATTTCTAGTTCATCACTTTGCAATTTTTTTTACACTTAGAAGTATTTTCAAAAAGAAGTTTGAAAAGATCACATTTCTAACCTAATTTATTTCTAAATAAGATTTTTCTTTTAACTTGACTTCTAGCATATAAAAAAGTCTGAGCTATCGTTAACAAATTTTAATCTTCTAAATTTTCTGGATTTTAGCATTTTCAATGCATTTCTTACTTATTTAATCATTGGGTAAATTTTTCATTTGGTACTAGTGATCAATTCTTTGAAAAAAAAAAATAAACAAAATTATTTTATGGTTGTTTTTCTTTGATTTTTTATTCATTTTATTTTTACTCTTATTTTTTTTGGATCCTTCCTAATCATAACACTCCATCTCATAACTTTCAAATTTATTTTTTCACATCTACTAGTAAGATTCATATCACACTATACAAACTTAATAAAATATGAAGTCTCTGATCACGTCACATATAATAAAAAAAAATTAATCAATTATTAGTGATCGTACTGTACAAATTTCTTTTTATACCATAGAATCTACATGTCACAAACCATTGGATGAATTAAATTCAGCTGGTATGATCTTTAATACCACATTATATAACACAAACACTATATTAGTACTATATGAATTCAAAAGTTAACAATCGTATAGGTTGACTCCTCGGCATGATCGCCTTATCTCTAATCATCTATTACGATGTCTTATTATATTGTATGATAAGACCACCTTTATGACCGATCATCTGGACAAATTATTTCCACTATATTGTCCAGTATTATTTTAAAATTGAACTGTACGATCCAGCCAATTCTATTTAAACAATAAGGATTATGTTAATTTCTTTACATCATTCCAATTTTTTAATCCTTTGCTTTCTTCTTGAACTTTCTTCCTTGCAATGGCTAGTAGTAAATGTTCATGAGCACTGATGGGTAGTTCCTCTCAATAAACTATGAACACTATATTCATTGACGCTGCTGATGAAGAAGCATAGCACGAGTACAAAATGGCAGGGATCACACCTTTCAAATTTATAAACTCAGAAGTTTTGAATTTCCAGGTACTCAATCTATTTGCCCACACCACTCTTTTGGCTTCATCCTAACCCCAACCTTTCCATTCAACTCTAAGCTTTTTTTTTTTTTAATTCTTCGTAAGCCTTTGCATTAATAGTGGGGTCACTCCTTTATAATCCTATATTAATAGCGGGTCTATTGAAATCACCCATAGGACTTTCATGACTTTCTTTATCTTTCCTCCACTAGGGATAAAATTTATATTTTAGCCTCAAATCTTAACTATAATTGGACCCCTACTATCAACATCCATAAGGAGTCCAATGTTAACAATCATATCTCACATGTCAATCAATCAGAAAGAATACCTCATCATATACTTAAAAATTCTATAACTCCTAAAGCTGGTGATAGGTTTAACATTACCTCTGTTCTTTCACTTGCCACAAATAACATCATGGCCTAAATGGACATTAATGAAGCTTAACTTATAATTTGATATCTTAACAGTCCAACATGCATTAGAGATCCAAAACATTAAAGAAAGGCTAACCTTGAATCAGAACATCTCATTTCCTACACCCTAGAAGAAAAATACAACCTCCAGTATTCGCACCACCTAATCACCTCCTAGTTTTCTATTCCTATATCTCCTGTCATTTCCTACGTCCTAGGAGATCTGGTTCATTTTGAATGTTATGCAGCATGTTAGAAGTAACAACATGACATTGATATGGCTTTGTTAGGGGAGCATTTTGCTTCCATTCATCATCTCTTTCAACCACCACCATCAACTTCACCTAATCAGAATTTTTTCTTTTTCTAGTTCGTTATGCATTTTTTTCTTGTAATTACACTATTTTTTTACTACTGTATTTTGTGATTTATGTACCTTTATCATAGTTTTCTATTTTTTTAATGTTTGTTTATCCTCTTTTTTATGTTGCCAAAAGGGGGAGTAGCATGTATTGACAGTTTATATTTTGCTTTGAAATGTTCAATTCCATCTTTGTCATTACATCTTCTATGTTCTCTTGTTATGTGTTGTTCTTTTTATTTTTCCTTTTAAAATAAAAATATACATTTTTGACAACTCCCTTATTTTTAAAGTATTACTTAGTAATGGGGATCATAGGGAATAGTAAAATATTCTTTAATCCTAAACAAATAATGTTTACCATCATCGAAAAGGAGGACATTGCTAAAAATTTGGACCCAAGTCCTATGATTTTGATGATAAGAAATATTATTGGACCTTTTAATATGCTACTTTAATTTATTTCATATATATTTTACCCTGCCCCCTAAAATTTTAAGTCCAGCGTTCATTTGCAACTTCGATTAGCTCAAGATTGGGTAGACTAGGGTTGAGTTGGTTTGTAGTTTCAATTTTAATATATAATTTCTTTTCTTTAGTCAAGTCACACATATGGTGGATACTATGTTAAGCAACCTTTCACACACACACTCAAGGGAGTAAGTTGGAAAGTTTGAAATATTTTTGTTTTTTTTACCTAATCATATAGAATAATTTAAATCATGTTGGATGATTTGATAAAATGGAAAACCCTAATTAGGGGATCTGAATTAATTAAGATTGATTAAATGAATCATATTATGTGGTCTAGATCATACATGATGATCCATTACAATCTATAAAATAGCCACCAATCATAATTTTGGTAATATTTTAATATTCAAAATCTGTCTAATCATACCATATGATATGTATCGTATTATACAACTTGATTCTTACATGGGATGATATTTAAATGCTGCCCATCATCTAAGACAAAAAATCATAATTTTTTATTGATCATATAAGATGATCCCCAATCTTCATACGATACAAACTAATTATTGCACGGGAAAATATTTAGTCACCAACTACAGTACTGGACAATTAGTTCAATCTTATGAACTAATCATAGAGAATGATAAAATGATCAAACAAGATGATCAGAGTAATATATTGAACCTTACATCCTGACTAGTGTAATTTGCACTGACTGCAAGTGCTATTTTGAACTAATCTTATAGGACGATCAGAAGCGCCCTATTTAAATTTAGGGCTTATTTAGAGGTTCTATTTAAGCTCTTTAATTATCTTACTGAGCATCATTTATTCCAAGGGTCTTGAGAGGGATCTTAAAGAGGGAGAGAGAGAGTTGAGTAGTGCCTTGGAAGAGACGAGAGGGAGAGTTATTATGGGAAGAAGTTATGAGAGATTCAAAAGGTTTCTCCATGAAAAGATCTTTGTCATATTCATCAAGCATATACATTAATCCTTTGGAGGCTCCAAGAAGGCTTTTTCATGGTACTAGGTCCATCGTTCTCTACCTTCTTAAGGTGGGAGAAAAAGGATTCATAATTATCTTCCATCACCTAGAGGGTGTACAAGCTTTTGACTCTCCACCACATCATGAAGGTGAAAGTAGTTTTATAAGATCTTCTCTTCCTTCCTGAGAGAGCAGAAGAGACACTTCTTTTAGTATAATACCTTGAATAGAGGGTTCTGAGAAGTGGATGTAAGTCAGGTTAGTCCAAGCCACTATAACCTAAGGAGTATTTGTTCTTATTTTTTTCCATACTTTATTATTCTGTAATTAACTACATGGGAAAAAATTTTAATATTTTTTTTGATTAATTAATTCACTTATGAATCAATTTTTAAAAAGATTGTCTTTTTGCAAAAGAAAATTTTAAAGTACAAATTTACCCCCTCATGGTTAGTCTCAGCCTAGTTCTTGGAGGTTTAACAACTTTTATAAATTTTTAGAATTCACTAAGGACCACCTGTGTCATGCCTGTCAGCTATGGTAGAAGTTGTTAGAGTCATATTAGCTGAATACTCACTTCCTAACTACTTATGGACAGAAGCAATAAATATAGCTTGTTAAGTTCTAAATAGTGTTTATGCTATATCCAAGCTAAAAGTTACACCCCATAAAATTCAGAAGGGTAGGACACGTAACCTCTCTCACCTTCATGTTATTTGATATAAAGTGTTCACTCTAAGTATTGGGAAATCTCTGTTAGAAAAGTTTGAACCTAAATGTGATGAAAGAGTCTTTATATTTTTTTGAAAGATGCAAAAGGAATAACATTAAAAGGAAACTATAATATAGTACTAATAAACTCGCATTATACAAAGGATGAATACAACTCAAACTAAAATCATCCCAAAGAAAATCATTAGAAATATCTATGTTAGAACAAAAATCTACTAACTTATTTCAATCCCTATCAACAAAATTAAAAATAACATAATTAAAATCTTTAAGACAGTAATCATTCTCCCACAGATTATTTGTCACATAATATCTAGAATCCTTCAAATTCCTTTGAAGAAGCTTGATGACATTAGCATTATCACCTTCAACTATGATTCCTTTATATTTTGACATCCATGTTTGTAAGTAACGGCTCATAAACTGAATAATAATCATCTCTAATTGACCAATATCCTATGTATTTGACTGAAACTGAATGAAATTAAAAATCTACCTTTATAATCTTTGAAAACACCTCCAATTCTAGCCTTGTATGTGGAAAGAAAACAAACATCAACATTTACTTTTATCCAATTAGAAGGTAGAGGATGCCAAGATTTCTTCAATAGCCGATGAGGTTGATTAACATCCCAGATGCTTGATTTTCATGATAAAAAGACCATAGTATAGTATAATCATTCCAAAAAAAACTGATAAGAACAATTACATTCCAACCAAACACAACAATCATGGAATGAAGAAAAAATAGGTAAAGCAAATCCCCATTTATTCAAATTCTGAATAATCAGGATAACATAAATGATTTGAGCTTAATTCTAGAGAGAGAACATCTGGGTTCTTGAGAAAGAAAATTCCATTTGTTCGAATCGATTTTTCCCGCAATTTTTTGTAGCAGGTGGCGCGGTCGCCGGATGATCATCGGCGTTCTCTGCTGATGACATGGCTGCTCTGCGACCTCCAGCTTTGTTACGAACTGGTGGTAGAGGCGGTAATGGGGTGGTAATCAAAGAAGGGATGAGACCTCCGTCTCGTCTACCTGTGGTTGAAGGCAAGGGCAAGAAGGCGATTGTGGAAGATGAATTGATTATGAGGAATGGGGAGCTTGTGTGCCAGTTACACTGAATCTTGATCCTATGAATTCGGGTGATGAATTCTTGAAGGGTTGTAAATCTTTTGAAAGTTCTGGAATGAATGAGTATCGGTGTGGGGATTATAGTCTAAAATTTGGGAATGGTCAAGAACGGGATAATGCTCTTGATTCTGTTAAATATTCTGGAATGGGTTTGACTATTAACGGATTGGTGATGGAGGATACCAATAAACAAGAAAGTTTGAATGAGGTTGTTAATGCCTGGACAAAGCCGAAGCACATCAAGATCCACTTGAAGAGAGAGAAAGTTAAATTATCAGAAGATGGGGTCGCTGTTAAGCTAAATTTGGAGATGGAGGAGAAAAATAAGCATGTCCTGAGACATTCTGTGGTGATTAAAGTTTTGGGTAATAATGTGCCATTCCCTGTGTGTAGTTTGAAATTGAGGAAATAGTGGAGCAAGTATGGCGGATTCCATTTAACTTCAATTGGCATGGATTGGATCCTCTGTTCGTTTAGGACGGAGGAGGCCGTGGAGGAAATTCTCAATGGTGGACCGTGGTTTGTTGGTGGCCACATTATCGGAATGGATCGATGGACTTCTGCATTTAATTCTTACTCCTTCAAGGGGGTCTCCGCTCCCATTTGGATCAGATTCCCCTGCTTACCGCTTTACTGTTGGGATGAAGACAACATAGCAAGAATAGCATCTTGATTTGGGATGCCGATGTACATAGATGGGAATACCTTTCGTTGGGGGAAGCGGGAATTTGCTCATGTATGCGTCAAAATTGATCTGGAGAAGAAGCTATTGAACGGAGTTTGGGTAGAAGGATCAGCTGGTAGATTTTTTCAACGTATAGAATATGAGAAGGTGGATCTATTTTGTTATCATTGTGGCCGTGCATGTCATAATAAGACTGAATGCCCTAAGGAGGTTGTTCAGGGGATTACAGATCAAGCCATTATCAAATCTGTTGCAGAAGAATCTAGAAATATTATTCCTGAAGCCAATCCCGATGTGATCAAGTCAGAATACGGCCCATGGATACATGTACAATTCAAAACCAAACGCTTCGTTAAGGCGAATGGTAGTGGAAGAAATATGAATGAACGATAGAATAACAGGATGGATAATATGGGGACTAAATTTGTGCATAAAGTAATCTCAGCTGAGATGAAGAATGTGGATAATGTAAGAACTACGGGTTTGGTGTATGATAAAATGCCTGATCAGAAGAAGGCTGTTGATGGGCAGTAGAAAACTGTAAATAAAAAATAGCAGGTTGTTGTTAGTAACAGATTTGATGTTCTGCTAGATGATTATGGAGAAGATCCCATGAATAATAATGAGGAGGTGGATAAGTCTAAGGACTTGGCTACTCACTGTATTATGGAGAATAATGGGGTTGGAGATACTGGAGTGAAATTGAATGATTCAGATTTAATGTATGTTGATGTGGGGTCTCAATGTGGGGGCAATAAGATTAAACTTGCGAAAGAGTTAAGATCTTTGGGACCTCTTGAAACAGGGCACAAGAAGAAGAGAAGGGATAGAAGGGTGAGTTCCATGTGTGGGGAGGAATCCCCAGCAAAAATATAATGTCTACCCTTTTATTTTGGAATTGCAGGGGGGCTAAGAAGAGGGAGGCCACCTTGTATCTGAAGGTGATGGTTAGTGAGCAAGATGTTTGTTTTATTGGTCTCTTGGAGACTAAGATGACTTGTATTGGTAGGAGGGAGGTTGATTATCTCATTGGGAATGATTGGGAATTTTATCATGTTCCAGCCGCTGGTCTGTCAGGTGGAATGCTGGTGTTATGGGATAAGAAGAGTGTCGTTTGTAGTCAAGAATACTTCTGCTCAAGTGATCATGGGGGATCTTTTGATTCCAAGCTTGGGCTTATGGAAGATTGCCATGGTGTATAGAAGTAGATGTTGCAAAGAAAGGGAGGATCTTTGGAGGCAGCTTGAAAATGGATTGAAGGAGCCTAATCCCTCTATCATTGGTGGGGATTTTAACTACATTTTGAACAAGGAGGAGAAGAGAGGAGGTAAGAGGTTCTTATTTTCTAAAGGACCGAGGGATATGAAACAGTTTATGACAAATTCAGATTTTCATGATGTAAGGAACATTGGACCAAGGTACACTTGGTGCAACAACAAAGAAGGAGCCTCTCGGATATGGGAAAGATTGGATAAGTGTTTGGTGAACTCGGTTGCTATTCAGAAAATTCATTCAGCTCTTACTAGGCACCTAGCAAGAGTGGCATCGAATCATAGTCCAATTGCCTTTAAATTGGACGAGAGGGAACGTTCCAAGATGAAGAATATCAAATTTGAGGATACATGGAGGTCCTACCCAGCGGCTAGAAGCATTGTGTATCATTCTTGGAAGAAGAATGATTTTGGTGATTATAGCGATATCCTTCAAAGGAAAACTAGTAGAGCGTTGAAAGCATTGTTCTTTTGGAGCAAAAGCAAGTGCAAAAATCTGAGGACTCTTAAGGAAGAGCTGAAAAAGGATATTCTAGAACTCCAAAACAAAGAAGCTATGGGTATATATTGGACTAATGAGGACCTTCTTTTGCTTAGAAGTAAAGTGCATGAGCTTAATGTAACCTTGAATTGGTTAGCTACTTGGTGGAATCAAAGGGAAAAGGCTAGATGGCATGAAGAAGGTGACATCAAAACAAAAGTGTTTCATAACTTTGCCACGGCTAGAAGAAATGGGAATAGGGTGGTTCAAATAAATGATATGCATAATAACACTCAGGAGGAAGATGATTAGATTGAGAAGGTTTTTATTCATTTATTTGAAGTTAAATGGCAATCTAGAACCTGTGAGCTAACATGTTGGCCTGTGGTTTCGGAAAACCAGAAATTGAGCCAGAGAGATGCTGCTGATCTGTGTTCTGAATTCACTTTTGCTGAATTTCAGGTTTCAGTATTTCAGTAGGTAAATAATAGATCTCCAGGTATGGATGGAGTCACTTCATCTATTTATAAATGCAATTGGGATATTGTGTGGAAAACTCTATGGGAAGCTATTAAGAGCTTCCTAAATTCTGGTCAAATGAGCAGAAATTGGAAGGATACTCTAATTGTTTTGATTGCTAAAATCAAAAGCCCTTTAACTCCCTCTAATTACAGGCCGATTAGTTTATGCCAGACTAACTATAAAATTGCAGCCACTATTTTAGTTAACAGATTGAAGAAATGCATTTCCAAATTGATCACTGAAGAGCAAATGGCCTTTATGCCGGGAAGGTCTATCTCTTAGCATTGTTTATTGGCTTAAGAGATATTTCACAAGTTTAAAATTTCCAAGAACAAGAAGGGATTGATGGCTCTGAAGCTAGACATGGAACAAGCTTATGATAGCATGGGATGGCCTGCACTTGATCAAATCCTTAAATGGTATGGATTCCAATGCTTGTTTTCTAAACTTCTCAAGGAATGTGTTGTAGGTGTGAGATTTTCAATTATTATAAATGGGAGAAATTCTGAGTGGTTTGATGCTCATAGTGGCTTTCATCAAGGATGCCCACTCTCTCCTTATCTCTTCATTATGTGCTTCCAGTTGGTTTTTAATTATATTGAGCCGAAGGGATAGGATCTTGGATTTAGAGTCTCTCCTAGAGGCCCTAGGATCACACATCTTATCTATGCAGATGATGTGCTAATTTTTCTCATGTATCCATTGGGTTAGCCAAATCCTTGAAGAAGATAGTTGAAGATTTTTGCAAATGGACGGACCAAAGGATAAATGTCAGTAAATCTCAAATTTGTTTTGGTAAGGTAGTTGGTTATCCAACTAAGAAGAAGATTACTAGATTTTTTGGGTACAAAATTGTGAAGGAGATGAGCTACCTAGAGATTAAGTTGTCCCTAAAAAGATTGAAGTTGGCTACTTTTCAAGACATGTTGAGCAATGTCATGGATAGGCTCAATGCATGGGGCAAGAAGACATTATCTTTGGGAGGTAAGATTACTATTATCTCTAGTTCATTGTTGTCTAGGCCAAACTTTTTAGTAACTCATTCATTAGTTCCTAAAAAGTTGTTTTATGAGGTGCAGAAACTTTGTAGAAATTTTTTGTGGCATAAACCGGGTGGAGAGCATGGTATGCATTATGTGGCTTGGGAGGATATGTGCAAACCGAGAAGTATGGGAGGGATGGGACTTCAATTCCCTATAATTAGGGTTAGTTCTTTGAGGTCCAAACTGGCTTGGGATTATTTTCAGAAAACTAATTCTCTTTGTTACACAACTATCAAACACAAATATGGAGATGATTTAATGATTGGAACACAAAAGAAGGTAACTTCAGATGCTTGGAAAATTTTGCTTGATGGGGGAAGACAGCTTCAGAACATTACCAAATGGGCTGTTGGCAGTGGGAATAAGATCAATGTTTTAAATGATATATGGGTGTTGGACAAGTGCATTAACAGATGGCCTACATTGGTGGATTGTGTAGTGTTGGAAGGGATGAATGTCAGCCAACTGTTATCGAGCGAAGGTAAATGGAATTATACACTGCTTCAAGAAGTTTTCCATCCTAAATTTATCATGTTGATCAACAACATTCAGATCAACCCTAGGATGGAGGATCGGAGGGAGCTGCTGAGAATGTACTCGGGTAAGTCTATCTCGGCTATGTCTTCTGAATATATATTGAACAGTAATTATAATATGGATGGTGAGGATTATTATACATGGTTGTATAAGCTCAAACTCAACAAGAAAGTTGAAATTTTCTGGTGGAGACTTGGGAAATTTGCAATCCCCACAAATGTATTTCTGCACTACCGATGGCTTGTTGTGGATCGGGCTTGTGCTAGAGGTTGTAATACTAATGAAAGCTATGAACACATTATGGTACATTGCAAATTTCTAGTTGAAGTCATAAAACAGATGCATGAGTGGGGCATTTCTATTTCAGTTTTTCAGTCTCCTAGAACACATTATGGTACATTGCAAATTTCTGGTTGAAGTTCATTCAGGATGCTTTCAAGAAGAATAAGGGGATCGTAGACAGGTGGCCTTTGGAGGAGCTTCTTTTTGTCAATGACTTTAATAAAATGGTCTTCAATCATGTTCATAGAAGTTGTAATAAGGTGGCCAACTTGTGTGCTTCCATGGCTCTTAGTAGGAGTTTCTTCTTTGATAATTTTTCTTTTGGTAACATTCCTTCCTTGATATTGTATTTTATCAAGGAGGAATGTGATCTTTTCATTCTTATCAAGTGTAATTAGCCTTCTTTTGTTTTCTTAATGCAATTGTGGTGCAATTCTTCAAAAAAAAAAAAAAAGAATAATCAGGATAACATTTCAACAAACGACTACCAAATGTTATAATCCTCTATTTTAACACATCCTCTATGATAAGAAATATCCTTTTTCTATTTCCTATGAACTAGAAATTGAGAAGATGGGATGTCATTATGGAAAATCCTCCACCAAAAATTCTCCACACGAGGATTCAACTTGTGTTTTTTAATTCATTTCAAGTAATTTTTTATCAGGATTATTATCAAACATCGCCTCAAAAGCTAACACAAAAATGGTCTTAACTAATATCTGATGAATAAGCTCCACTTGATCATCACTTATATCATAATAATTTTTTGTCTTGCAAATAAGTTAAACAAGTCCTCATCAAAATATATTTGAAGTTCATGTATATTTCAAAAACCATTAATAATAAATCTCTCCACCATTAATAAAAGTTCCATATGGACTGAAATAAACATTGGTCATCTAAAAAAAGATTTATCTAGTACCCAAACATCATTGGGAACATTAACATATCTTCCATCCATTATTCTCCACCTTGTTACATGGTTCAAAGCTTTGGCGCCATCGATTAAAATTTTTCATGTAGCAGAACAATTTTACAGATAAGAATTTTGAATCCTTGTACTGTACTTACTGGATAGTGTTTTATATAATAATGAATCCTTATCATTAATAAAATTCTATGGCAACTTATCTCTAATAGGGCCAACTTTGTCGATGCAAGATGAAAGTCCACGTCCACCCATCTCAACTGGTTTGCATAAAACATCCCAACTGACACAATGAATACCAAGTTTACCATCAAGTTTGTGCTATAAAAATCTTCTACACATCTTATTAATATCATAAAGAATACTTTTAAGAGCCAGTGATTGTGTCCCAACATTGCGAGTACATTGAAATATGGGAAGTGATAAAAAATTGATTTAAAAAGAACAAATTTCCCTTGCAAAGAGATAAATTTACTCCCTGAAGCATTAATTTTTCCCAAAGATTTATCAATTATATTAGTGAAATTAGCACGAATCAATCTTCTAAAAGCAATTTTCACCCCCAAAATAAGTCATTTCCTTTACTAGTTTAAGACCCACCAAATGACTTATCATTTTCCTTTTCCTCTTCTTAACTGCTTTACCAAATAGAATCACTAATTTTTGATGGTTAATACACTGACCCGACTAATCACAAAAGTCCAATAGATACATGTTAACCTCCTTAATCATTTGAATACTCGCATCCAAAAGGATGACAATGTCATCGGCATAAACAAAATGAGAAACTGTTAGAAATTTAGGACAAATTTGAATATCAACCGAATCTCCTTTCTGAATCAAAAAGGTAGATAAAAGCTTAGAACATAGAATAAATAGGAATGGAAAAAGTAGACAACCTTATAGAAATGCACTTTTTTGCTTTAATCCACTTCAAATACTTTCCATTAATCAATATAAAATTTTTGGCATCCACTACACAATCCATAATAAGTTTTAAATATTTCAATGGAAAACAAAAATACCTCAACACTTGCTCCTAAGTATACCATCCCATGCTATCATATGCTTTCTCCATATCAATCTTGAATGAAACTAACCCTTTTGTAGATTTAGAAAATCTAAATCTATGAAAAATTTATTGTGCTAATAATATGTGCTTTCATATAGACCTTTCAAAAAGGCTGCTTGTTCCATATATATAAGTTTGGGTAGCATACCATACATCCTATTCAAAAAAATCTTAGCCACCAATTTATAGATTTAATTACACAAACTTATAGGCCTAAAATGAGCAATAGTTAAAGGACTTTCCACTTTAGGAATGAGTACCACAACCATTTCCTTCCAATCCGCATCCATACAACCAGTAGAAAAAACTTGAAATATTGCATTCCAAATATCAGTCTTAATGATAGACCAATAACACTTAATGATAGAATAATATATACCATCAATTCCTAGAGATTTATTACCCTTCAGATCCCAAATCACTCCCAAAACTTCCTCCCTTGAAAGATCTGCTTCCAGTGAACTCCTATATTCTTCGTCTAGAAGAACTAAGGTGGTAGGTCAACCCTCCAACGTACAACTTATGTGCCACCATTTGTAACTAAAATAATGGAAAAAAAACAACAACCTTTATTTTGTTTTGATCTTCAACCACCGCCACATTACAATCTTTGATCATCGAAATCCAATTAAAGTTCCTTCTACATTTGCGAAAGATTAAAAAAAAATTTTATTAATATCCCCATTAGATAACCAATTCACCATTTTTTTCAAATTTTCCTCCGTGTTATCCCTTTGAAGCTCATGAGGGCTTTGACATCTTTTTAGAGAGAGAAACTCTGAGATTTTAGAGAGAGAATTCCTCCATTTTTTTCAAATTTTCTTTCACGCATTCTATGGCGAATGACGGTCGCCGGCCTCCTTCTGCAGCCGGCAGCTCTCATCTTGGTCGACGTGCTATTCGTACCATTCCAAATGTATAAAGGTTTGATACGACTGCTTCTCCCCCTGCCTTCGGCGATCTGATCTAGACTGACGGCAAATCAAAATTCAAATCTTCTAAACCTCTGATTATCAATGAAGGAGGTCTTCTTCTCCCTCCTAAAGTTACTGATATTGCTGGCAAAGGAAAAATTGCGATTAATGAGGATGTATCCTTAATCAAGAAAATTCCTCTTCTCCTGAATTTGGAAAATTCAAAATTTTAAAATCTGATGGTTCTTTTTCTGGATCTAAAAATTTCAATTCAGATAAGATAATGGTGAATTCTACAATTGATTTCAAGAAGGTTGATACCAACTCAGGCAACTCCATTCCAAGCTTCAAGGATATTGTTTCTAATCATGTCTTGCCTAATGATTTAAACAATGTTTGAATTTGTGAAGAAGGTGTTCTAACAAAACAGACTGACAATGTTTCTCCCTCTAATATTCCTCCCATTGCTTCCAGTAACTCTTTCGTCAAAGCTTGGGAGAAAAAATCCAATATCAATGTTTCCAATTTAGATTATGGAAAGGACTTTACTGGAGACAATAATGTTGTGAAATTAGATTCTAGTAAAGAAGCAGAAAACTCTAATAAACTCAAATCGTTGGTTATAAAAGTTTTTGGAGACAATCTACCATTCCACATGATCAGTATGGAGCTAAGGAGACAATGGTCTCAATATGGTAAATTTCATCTTACTATGCTTGGATTGGGGTGGGTACTTTGTGCATTTTAAGAAGAAGATGCTTTAGATCTGGTTATCTCAAATGGTCCATGGTATGTTTGTAACAACATTATAGGACTGAACAGATGCTCTCCCTCGTTCTCTTCAAATTCTTTAAAAGGTCTCTCAGCCCTGGTATGGATCAGGATGCCTAACTTACCTCTACAATGTTGGAACACAATCAACATTTGTAGAATTGCTTCATTGATAGGCAAACCATACATGATTAATGGAAACATGTTCCAATGGAGTAGGAGGGAATTCGCAAGAATTTGCATTCGAATTAAACTGGATGAAGCTCTCCCAACTAGAATATGGGTTTAAGGAAGTACTGGTAAATTCTTCGAAAGAATTGAATATGAAATACTTCCTTTCTTTTGCTATAGTTGTGGCCTAATTTGACATATGGATTCAAAATGTCATGAAAAGAAAGTTTATCAAAATCCTGAAGAAGTTGCTATTCCAAAAACTATTCCTGCTCCAAATCCTGAAGACAATTCACTTGATAACAACTCTGAATACGGGCCATGGATTCACATTAATTTCAGGAGGAACAAAACTTTCCAGAAAACTAAGCAAACTTCAGGTTTTGCTGGCAGAACTACCACTCAAATATACAAGAAAGTTATCAAAAATAGTGATAATTCTGTTATCAGTATTCCTCCTGAAAAATCAGATATTCAGAAAACAAACTCCAATCTTATTTCAACACCAGATGTCTCTAATAAACATGAATCTATTACCAACAACTCAGGTTCAATTTCTATTATTCCCTGTAATTCTAACAAATTCAATGTTTTGGCTGATAGTCTAGAAGATGGTGAGATTCCAAACCCGGACATAGGTAATGTCATGCCTGATCTATCTGCTCCCAATCCTAAGCCCATGAATGCTGAATCTTCCAACGAGAATGGCTCTGATGCAAAAAGGAAAGGACTCAAACAGCTAAAAGATTTAGGCCCTATCAACATTTTTTCAAGGAGTAGAAAATCTGAAAATGAATCTAAAGACAAAATGGGGTGTCATCCCCCCATTTTACAATGATGTCTTCTATCTGTTTCTGGAACTGTAGAGGAGCCCGGAAAAAAAGAGCTTCTCTATACATCAAGGAGTTTGTGAAAGACAATGGTGTTCTATTCTTGGCTTTACTTGAAACAAAATCTACTTCTTTTGACAGATCAGAATTCAATAATTTAATTGGTGAAGACTGGGACTATTCCTTTGTTCCTTCAGAAGGACTATCTTGTGGGATCTTAATGTTATGGAGATCTATATACTCTTCCTTCAAAATTCTGGAAACAAATCTACAATTCATAATTGGTGATCTAGAAGTTTTCAACAAAAGCATATGGAGGATTGGTCTATTTATTCTAATAAGGATGTCTACAAAAGAAGATCTCTTTGGGAAAGATTACAAATTTATTCCTGTAATGACAAACCAATGGAGATTGGTGCTGACTTTAATTGCCTTCTCAATAAGGAAGACAAAAAAGGTGGTAAGAGATTCTTCTACTCCTTGGGCTCAAGGGAAATGGATCTATTCTTGGTTTCCAATGATCTTCATGAAGTGAATCGGGTTGGACCCAAATTCACTTGGAGTAACAATAAATCTGGTGCTGACAAAATTCTGGAACGTTTGGATCGCTGTTACCTCAATTCTTTGGCTCTTTGTTCTCCCAATAGGATTTTAGTCAAGCATTTGGCTAGAATAGCTTCTGATCCCTGCCCTATTCTACTCAACCTCTTTGAATGTAAAGCTGGTTTTAAAAAACTAATTCGTTTTGAAGACATCTGGATCTCAAACCTAGCTTTCGCTACCTTGGTTAAGAAAATATGGGAGAAACATTTTGTTGGAGATCATAGCCAAATCCTGAATCTGAAAATGAGAAAAAATTTAAAAGCTCTTTTTTACTGGAATATGGAGAATTTTAGAATTCTTAACAGCTCCAAAGATTCTATCCTTGGTGATATCCAGGATTTACAAGAAAGAGAATGCAACGTTGGCTTCTTATCTGAAGATGATTTTTGGATCCTTAAATCTAAAATTTTTGAATATAATTCTATTCTAGCAAAAATAAATACTTAGTGGAGACAAAGAGCTAAAATCAAATGGGCTACTCAAGGTGATAGCAACACTAAATTCTTTCACACTTTTGCAAGTGCTATAAAGAATGCCAATTTCATCAACTCTATTTTCAATATTAACGGTCATCTTGTTGAAGATCAACATCAAATTGAAAACGCTTTTGTAAGTTTTTTAAAAACAAATGGAGAAACAAAAATTGCATATTAGATGATTTGCCTAATCCTTTAACTCAACTAAATGAAGAAGATGCTCTCAGCCTTAATACAGAATTCAGTTTCTCTGAATTGGAAACTGTTTTCATTCAATCTGGCAATTTTACAGCTCCAAGAATCGATGGCATCACCTGCTCATTCTTCAATGCATATTGGGATATTGTAAAGATAGATCTTTGGAATGCTCTCAATCAATTTTTTAAATCAGGTATGATGAACTCTAATTGGTTTGATACTATAGTGGTGCTCATTCCCAAGGTACCCAATCCTAAAACTCCTTCAAACTATAAACCAATTAGTCTTTGCAATGTGATTTACAAAATAGCTGCTAAAATTATAGTCAACAGACTATCTTCTATCATGCCTAAAATCATTTCTATAGAACAAGTAGCTTTCTTGAAAAATAGTTCCATGTCGGATCATGTTCTGGTTGCACACGAAATCTTCCATAAATTCAGGCATTCCAAAAGCTCTAAGGGGTTAGTCTCCGTCAAATTTGACATGGAGCAGGCTTTTCATTCAATGGGATGGCCAACATTGGAAAAAGCTTTACTTTACTTTGGGTTTCCCAAGAATATATCAACTTTGATTCTGGAATGTGTTATGAACCCAAAGTTCTCTGGTTTCATTAATGGGAATTATTCTAAATGGATAGAAGCCAAATGTGGCATTCGACAAGGATGCCCACTATCCCCTTACATGTTTATTCTTTGTGTTCAAATCCTCACTAATGCTTTTTATGGTGAAAACATTGGTGTTCAAATTAACAAGAACAGCCACACTATCTCCCACTTGCTTTTTGCTGATGGCATAATTGTTTTTTCCCATGCCAATAGATCTTATGTTAAAAAGATCAAGAAAATTATGGATAATTTTTGCTCTTGGACTTGCCTTAACATCAACATTGACAAATCATGCATTCTATATGGCAAACATGTTAGTAGAAGGAGAAAAAAACATATATCCAGAATTATTAAATTGAAGGCAGTAAAAAAACTTTCATATCTAGGTTCAAAAATTATTTTGAGAAGAATAATCGGTGAAGACTTTCAATGCATTATCAATAAAGCCATTAAAATGTCCAATATATGGGGTTCTAAACTCATTTCCTTAATTGGGAGAATTCATCTTGCTAGAACTGTTTTGCTTTCATATTCAATCCACCATTATACACACTCTATGGTTCCTAAAAATATCCTTGGCCTTTTAGACCAAATCTGCAGGAACATGATATGGAACAAATCCAATGGTGAATCTGGCTTACACTATGTTAAATGGGACACATTGTGCTTACCAGTTGAATTGGGAGGAAGAGGTCTTCATTCATGCTATGACAAAGCTAGCACTCTTAGAGCCAAACTTGCTTGGAGATATAATCAAGAAGATACTTCTATTCTTCACAAATTCTTGTTTCCTAAATATGGTCATATTTTTGGAAACAAATTTCAAAACTTTTCAGGTTCCACCGCCTGGAAAATCATTAAAGATGGTAGATCAACGCTGAAGCCAATTGTGAGATGGGAGATATCAAACGGAAAGCTTACAAATTTTTTCAATGATATTTGGATTCTTGACAAAAGTTTAAACAAATGGCCTACATTTGTTAATATTTTACTTCCTGAAATACAAATGTGGATAAATTTTTCACAAGGAATTCTTGGAACATCAATGAACTTAATGCTCACTTTGGTAAAGACCTGGTGGATCAAATCTGTCATACTCCTATCAATACTGAACTTCCAGCTGATAATTTTGATCTTCTTTATAAATATTCTGGAAAATCTATTTCCAAATTAGCTTTTGATGATTCAATACATGAATCAATATAACATACATACTGGAAATGGATCAACAAAGCCAAACTACTTCCACGTATTGAAGGCTTTTGGTGGAGATTGTTCAATAAAGCAATTCCAACTTTTGATTTTCTTTGCTACAGAAGATTACTCATGTATAATTGTTGTCCTAGGAACTACAACATGAATGAAGATGTTGAACATGTGATTTTCAAATGTTCCAAACTACTAAGCTGCTTTGAAATCCTGGGAAATTACGATTTTCTTATTCCTTCATTCAATTATATGGAGAATTTCTTGACTTTGATTTCTGAGCAAAACTCCTGGACCATAAAATTATATTTCAATGTAATCTACTTCTCTTGGAAAGGTAGGAACCAATTGGTCCATGAAGGAAAGGATTTTTCTTCACTGTATATTACCTCCGAAGCTATCTTTCTAGCTTCTTACTCAACTACCAATCATGGTCTTAAATCGAGTAAATGGATTGCTAACCAGCATCATCTGTTGTTGAATAACCATTGGAATTCCCCTCCACTCGACTGGATAAAGCTTATTGTAGATGCTACCTCATTGAAAACCAACAAAGAAGGAATTGGAGGTGTGTTCTGGGATTGCAAAGGATGCTTCTTATTGGCTTTCGGACATCCCTGTACTCATTGGGATATCTCAAGACTTGAACTTATAGCTATCCAAGCTATCAACGGAGTCATCAAGGATTGGATGCATTTCTATAAAGGTCTTATTATTGAAAGTGACAACTACAACATCATTAAACTCCTTCAATATTCTCAATCTAGAGGTAATAATGTTTTGGATTTTAATTTTTCTTGTTTCAACAATATTATCTTCAATTGTATTGATAAAAATTGCAATAAATTAGCGGATCTATATGCTAATTATGCAATCTTTAGCCCCTTTATTTGGGAAAACTTAATGCTTCATAAGATTCCTTCCTTTTTTATTTCTATATGAAAGGAAGAATCTGTGGGCCTTGGATAGCTACTTTTCCTTTACTCCTAATAAATTTCAATGCATTTTTGCATTTTTCTCAAAAAAAAAAAAAAGATAACCAATTCACCTTTGCCCGCTGGTTCCACTAAGTATTCAACCGTGCCAAAATACTATTGAGTTCACTAACCTTTAATCTGAGCAACTTAATCTTATCTTCAGAGATACAACCATCACTAGCTTCCTCTATTTGTAATTCCAATATCTCCCTCTTAAGGCAATCTTTTGATAAATTTAAATCTTTTAATTTTGCTTTACTAAAAAAATTTAATGATTTCAAAGTTCTTTTAAACTTAATATTAAGGATCTAAAAAAAAAACAAAAAACAAAAAAACTACCAAAAGTTTCATATTCCAAGATTTAGATACAATAAAAGTGGAAGCATGGTAAGAAGCCCATACCTCTTCGAATCTGAGAATTGTTTTGCTTTAGGAATTTGGCAAAAAAATTAAACCTAATTATATAGTGATTTGAAGCAATCCTTGCAAGATGTCGCACAGCCAATAACTAAGAAGAATCCATAACAGAAGAATTAAATTAGCACCTATCCAGTCTTTCAAGAATATGAGCTCCACCCTCTTTATTGTTGCACCAAGTAAACCTTGGACCAAGAAAAATAAAAGTCCCACTCCACACTAATAAGTAAATTAACTTCCTTCCTATCAATGGAATTAAATTTGGTCTCGAAAAGTCCAAAAAATATCACCTAATACTCCTTCACCAACTCCTTAAAGCATAGAGAAGCTTTATTATTCCTAGCTCCTCTACAATTCTAAAAGACTATAGCCATATTTTTTAAAGAGCTTGAGAAGAATCATCCCCCCATTTCTCTTTAATTCAAATATCATTTTTTTCTACTTCTTGGAATCACCTTAATAGGACCTAAACTTTTAAGTTCCTTTGCAAGTTTCCATCTTCCTGTTATAGAGTCACCTTATCCACATCCACCTGAAAGTGCTCTGATACTACTTGAAAGTTCGACAGGGATATTAAGCCCTAATGAATTAGTCCCAAGGCTAACCAATAGGGGGCTGAATTGGTATTTTAAAAAATCTTTTAAGCCAAAAGCACAAACTTAACCAAAACCAAGATTCAACACAAAAATTAAAGTGTGGAAATTAAATTAAAAAGAAGTAATAAAGAACTTAGAAATTTATAGTGGTTCTGTCAACTCGACCTACGTCCACTCCCCATAGACAGCCTCCGAGTATTGCACTAAACTCAGTATCACTCCTTTTCCCCCACAACAAGGCGGAGAAGGCTATACAAACCTCCTTTCCACTAAACTTGGTGAGGAAGAGAATCCAACTCCTTTTGCTTCCTCAAGAATCAGTAAGGAACCCAACTCCTTTTGCTTCCTCTTAAATCAAGCAGAGAACCTTGATCAGATGCTGAAGTAGACCTCTCCAGAACCCACAAGGTATTAGGGACAATGATTGGAGAAGATGATAAAGGATCCATGCTTGGCACAACCTTTTTGAAACCCCTCATAAACTCCCCCTCACAAAATCCTCTCTATCTCTCCCTTGCTCTCCCACTCCTCTTGGATCTCTCAGGTCAAAACAGCAGCAAAAGATAGACTCTTGGTTGAAACTTCGTGTCTTAAATAGAAGAGCTTCAGAATAGCTCTTAATTATAATAATCTGACTTTATCATCCTATACGATCAGTGTAAATAAAACTCAATCAGCCAGGATAATTTGGGATGATCATAAGGTTTTTGTTCATATCATCCAGGGCGATAGTATATCATCATGTACGATTAGTATAAATTGGTTAATATCATCCAGATAATTGCACTGAATGGATGTCTGCTTGATGGGAAAATAACTTGATCATCCAAACTAATCTCATGATCATCCCAAATAATTAGTTTAAATCTATGCAAATCATCTAGAGCATTGTCTTGAATAGAAGCTGACTGATGTTTGGCCATCTAGGGAAAACTAAGGTTTGTGAATTGATTGTCCCGGCCGATCCTGTGATCATCCAAGATGATATGTTAAAGGAATCAAAACTTAATTCCTTTCCTTAATTACTAGATTAATTTATGCAAAATTGAGTGTATCGTCTAGGATGATGTCCTAGATGATTGCCAAAAATAAAAGCTACCAAAATAGATCTAGCGGTTGATTCTTTTTTATTTTAGTCTATCGTTCCAGCCGATACAAATATCGTCCAAGACAATGTGCTTAATGACGGCTGCCTTAATTAGGATGCCCTAATTAGGATTTCCTTTTATAACTAATCGTTCAGGCTGATTGCTCACATCATCCCGGACGAAGTGAGCAAAAGAAAAAAACTCTAAAACAGTCAAAAAAATTTCTCCCAAGTGTGTGTATAAGGTTAAGTACCATCAAGATCCACATCATTTATAATTAACTCAAGGAAAAGATTACAAACTGACTCAGACCTAGTCTACCCAATCTTGAGCTAGTTCAAATTGCTGTTTGATCTTGTGGACCTGAAATGTTAGTTGGCAAGGCAGTCGTAGAGAAATAGAAGTGTTTGCTATCATCAAAATTAAATTCCCTAAAATCTGATTCGCAATAATCTACCCCTTTTTATGATAGAAAACAAAAAAAATAATTAAAGCAATTCTAAGTACTTTAATGGTAACAGTGAGAAGAAACAAACACAGATCAATTCTCCAACAATAGTACAAACTTAGAATAATAATACAAACTAGAGCAGTAGTACAAACTAGAATAGTACAACTACTCCCCCTTTTTACATCATAAAAAAGAGGAGGGAAAAAAGCAAAAATAGCACATAAGCTGTAAAACAGGAGAAGACTAAAATAAGAAAAAAACATTATCATGAAAATAAACTTAAAGAAAGATGGCCCCTGATCTTCTGAAGGAGGTGGTGGTTGTGGTGTTTGCTGAAAGTAACTAAAAAGAGTGGCGAACTGCTCTCCAACCCAGGACATATCCTGGTCATGTTGGTGCTGCTGGTGAGCCACGTAGGAGTCAAAAATGAGTAACGTCCTCAGCATGTTGCTACTTCTGTACAGCAATGTAGGTCTTGAAATGTGTCTCCTATTGTTCGAATCACTCTACCAGTTGAGAGTGCTGGCGGAGCAGAGCAGGTACAAGAACAGGTGTAGGAGCTTCCTCCTCCTTGGCTCCCACAACTTTCTCAAGCCCCGGGTGGAGATGAGTATTGTAAAGAACGTGGAAGGAGTTGTTTGAGTAAAAGGCAGGCTAAAAATTTGGTGGGGCTAGATATTGGAGGTTGTATTTTGATTCTAAGACCAAGGCAATAATATGTCATAGGGCAAGATTGGGCTTCTTCCTATGTCTTGAATCTCGAATACTAGTCAAATGCTCAACATAGTGAAAAATCGTATCAGTGGCATTAAATTCAAGTTGGGCCAAAATATAAAAAATGGCGATCGAAAGAAGTGGAGTGATATGAATGTGATCACCAGCTTTTGAAAGGATATAAGTGCGAAGGACATGTTGGATTTTCCTAGCATCTTTGAGTAAGGTGCTAGACTTTCCAACGTGAAAGTGAGCATTAGTGTTCCTTAAAAAGTGATTGGCCAAAGCCTAGTCGTAGTCAGGATCAGAACACAGGGTGTGGAGTTTGTCCCCTGTGGTCGAAAGTTGTAAAGTCTCTTGATAGTCTTGATTTGTGATTTCGACGGGACGTCTATTCATATAGAACTGGAGAGCAGTGAAATATGAATTTATGTGAAGGATAGTGTAAAATTCAAAAAGTAATTCTAAATTGAAAGGGATAGTGAGAGTAAGGAGGAAGGTGAGGTTAGTGTGAGCAAATAGATCAAGGAAAGGATATAAAAGAATGTGTGAGTTAACAGTCCTAGATACAGCAATCCCGACAATTTTTTACCTCAGATAGGTGGCTTGATCGACCACCTTCGTGAAATGAGGGTTTAGATTTTCCCTCGATAAGGTTATAGATGGCATGCGAGACCTCTTTCCGCAAGCCATAATCAGGAAAATATAGAATAAGAAGAGCACAAAAGGATTGAAGAGGAATTATGTGAGAAAATTTATTGAATGGCTCAGTTTATAAAGAAATTATCTGATCATCCAGTATGATCATAGAATCATCTAGGACTTCTCTCAGGGAAAAATCATCTTTTGAAAACTAGAGACCTAACTCATAACAAACCAATTGGATAAGAAAAAAGAGATTCCTTTAAAACTTGGTTCTAGAAAAAATATCTTATAGAATAATATACCAAAGTAATTTTTCACAATCATGAAATTTGAAATCAAGCTTTTGAAAATATCAAGTGACACATGAATTCTTCTAAGATTTAAACGTTTGAAACAGAAAGAAACTTTCTTTTTGTGGGCTCATTTTATGCATCCTGTCAATTGATTGGCGCACTTTGCACATCTTTTGATTTTTGATACACTTTGTATTTCTTAAAAAAAATTTGGGATCATTGCACATCTTTTGATTTTTGGCACCATTAGCCTTTTTATTTTTTTATTTTTGCAAGCTAGATCCCTTTTCAAAACTCTTAAATATTCTTAGTTGTTAGTATATCTTCCAGATATTAGAGAAGAAAAACTCACTCTCTAATATAAGAAAGAATAAGCCATAAACTAGACTCAAAATTATATGATAAATGCAATGACAATATTTCAAAGAACTTGAAAGTAATATAAAGACTTTGAATATTATATATATAAGGTATATTACTGTAACAAGATAGAAAAGATCTTAATTACAATATCCAATTGTTAATTTGAGATAGACTTTTGTTTAGAAAATAAAATTACACCACTAAAAGAGGTTAGAGGAAGGGAAACAATCAATGGTGTTTCTCTCTTTAACTGGTTTTGGGATGTTTAGACATTGACTGCAAATTTATAAAAACAAAATAAGGAAAAATATCATTTCAGCTATAAAAAGGAAAACCAAGAAAAAAACATTAGAGATGTTACAACTATAAAATAATAGCAAATAAAAAAAAAAATAAAACAGAAAATAACAACAATCAACAGAGTTGTAAACATGTAATTTAGAGTTTATTAAGAAGCAAGTTTATAAAATTAGAAGCCACGAGCCTCTGCTATCCAAGTACCATATGCTCTCATGAGATCTTTTGTGAGAGCACACCTATAAAAATCATTAACTATCAAATTTAGGAACCCAAATTGGTTTGGGTCCCTTCTTATGAAAAGAAGAATACAATGCATGTGTGTATTGTTGTGAATCATGCAATTTGGGTCGCCACACCCAATGTGTATTATGGTGAACTGTGCAAGTGTGTGAAATGTGTCCTAGCATGCCACATGAAAAACATCTAACTCCAAAAAAATGATTTACTAATCTATTTGGATTATAATGCCTCTTCCTAGGTTTTGGCTTTAGATCAAGTGTTGATGTATTCCAATTTCTCTCAAGTGTATTCAATTTAGCTTTAAACCTCAAGTTAGCATTTCCTTAAATAGCATTATTAATATTGAAATAGTGCTCTTTTTGCTCAGATTCTTCAATATATGTTTTAAAATTAGATTCAAGGGAGGTGTAGGATGCTTTCAAAGAATCATGTTCAACAATCAACTCAGAATACGTTTTTGATTCAATCATCAAATTCATAATGTAAAGACATGTGATTGCTATCAAGTAGAGTGTGATCTTTACTTAAACTTTCATGCTCTTTTTGCAAATTTAAAAACTAAAATTTCAAACTAGCATGCTATTTCATAATTTTCCTATATGATGCATGAATTTTCTCACAAATTTCAAGAATTGACCATAGGTTGGTTCCCACACCTCTTCTTGATCAGATTGACCAAGATGATCACGCAATAAGCATAAGTTTTTTATCTCCTCTTTAGCTTCAGACTCAGATGAGTTAGATGCAGAATCCGCCCAGAAAGCTTTTTGGTATTTCATCTTATCCTTCCTATATTTGGGTTTCTCCTCACCCTTTGTCTTGCTTTGGTGCTCCTTAAGTGTAGGACAATCAGCTTTAACATGTTCAGGCTTCCTACATTAAAAATAAACAATATTAGAATAACTTTTATAATTTTTGTTATCCTTACCTTTTTTCCACTTTTGATGGTACTTGTTGTTTTTCCTTAAAAAACTTTTGAATTTCCTAGTGTTGAAGGCAACATCATCGCTTTCAGACTTAGAAGAATTAGAGTTCGTGTTGTTGGCCTTCAGTGCCATTGTTTTCTCCTTCTTTTTCTCATTTGCATCAACATTTATTCAATTCACACCTTGCTCATAAGAAATGAGTGATCCAAGTAAATTATTAATAGAATAAGTATTTAAATCTTTACATTCAGTAATTGCAATAATCTTAGTTTCAAAAGAATAAAGCAAACATCTCAAAATTTTATTGACTCTTTCTTAGTTAACTCTCTTCCTAAAACATGCAATAAGGTTACAATTTCAGTAAACCTTGTATACATTTAAAAAAAGATTCATAAGGTTTCATATGAAAAATTTTGTAGTCATGCAATAGAAAATTCAATAAAGATTGCTTAACTTCATCGGTTCCTTCATAAGTAAAACACAATTTATCCCAAATTTCTTCACAAGTTGCACAAGTTAAAACTCATAAAATCTTCAGATTTCAAAGCACAGAAAAAAATAGTTCAAATATATATATCATTAAGTTATGATAAATCTCTTTCATTAAAAGTCCATTCAATAAAAGGAAGTTCAGTTATAATGCCATTAATTTCATGCGAAGGTGGTATATAACCATCTTTAACAAGCTTCCACAAATGATAATCAAGTGATTGTAAAAATGTCGACATGCAAGTTTTCCAAAAATAAAAAAGAATATTGTCAAACAAATGTGGCCATGTAATAGAATATCCTTCCGTAGTATTATGATTACCAAAGTTAGCCATTGATCAAAATTCAAAAGTTTTCAAACACTGAATTTTTTGAATCCCACTCTGGTACCACTTGAAAGTGCTTTGATACCACTTAAAAGTTTGACAGGAATGTTAAGCTCTATTGAACTAGTCCCAAGGCTAACCAAAGGGGTGGTGAATTGGTATTTTAAAAAATCTTTTAAGCTTAAAGAACCAACTTAAACAAAAAACTAAGATTCACTACATAAATCAAAGTGCAAAAATTAAATGTAGAAGTAGTAATAAAGAACACAAAAATTTATACTGGTTCGGTCAACTGGACTAACGTCTACTCTATGGAGACACCCTCCAAGTATTGCACTAAACTCAATGTCTCTCCTCTTCCCCCACAACAAGGCGGAGAATCCTGTACAAATATCCTCTCCACCAACCCAAGTGAGGAAAAGAACCCAACTCATTTTTCTTCCTCCAAAACCAGGCAGAGAACCCAACTCCATTTGCTCCCTCTTGAATTAAGTAGAGAACCTTAATCAGATGCTGAAGTAGTCCTCTCTTGAACCCCCAAGGAACTAGGGATGATGACTGGAGAAGACGATAATGAATCCTTGCTTGGAGAAACCATTGTAAAACCCCTCACAAACTCCCCCTCATAAGATCCTCTCCCTCTCTCCCTTGCTCTTCTCTCCTCTTGGCCCTCTCAAGTCAGAACAGTAGCAAAATATACCCTCTTGGGTTAAATAAGAGGTCTTAAATAGAAGATCTTTGGAATAGATCTTAATTGCAACAAATCAACTTCATCATCCAAGATAATATAAATATCGTCCTATACGATCAGTGCAAATTATGCCCAATCAGCCTGGATGATTTTGGATGATCAAAAGATTTTTGTTCATATCATCCAGGCTGATAGTATATCATCATGTATGATTAGAACAAATCAATTAATATCATCCAGATAATCGCACTAAATGGATGTCTTGATTATGGAAAAATTGCTTGATCGTCCAAGCTGATCTCATGATCACCACGGACGATTAGTTCAATTTTGTGCAAATCATCTAGAGTATCACCCTGAATAGAAGATGGCCAATGTTTTATCATCCAGGGACAACTACAATTTGTGAACTGATCATCCCGGCTAATCCCGCGATCGTCCAGGATGATATGATTGAGCAATAAAATTCTTTAATTACAAAATTAATTTAGACATAATTGAGTGCATTGTCCAGGATGATGTCTAAAAATAAAAGCTACCTAAATAGATCTGGTGGCTGATTCTTTCTGATTTGAGCCTATAGTCCTGGCAGATACGAATATCATCCAGGATAATGTGCTTAATAACGACTTCATTAAGTAGGATGCCCTAATTAGGGTTTTTGTTTTTAACAGATCATCCAGGTTGAATTGTGGATCATCCCGAATAATGTGAGAAAAATAGAAAACTCTAAAATAGTTAGAAAATATCTCCCAAGTGTGTGTGTGCAAGGTTACTTAGTATCAAGAACCACATCATTTATAATTGACTCAAGAAAATGAATAGATTACAAATTAACTCAAACCTAATCTCAGACCTAGTCTACCAAATCTTGAGATAGTTCAAATTACTGTTTGATCTTATGGACCTGAAATGTTATTAGGCAAAGTAGTCATGGAGAAACAGAAGTGTTTGCTATCATCAAAATTATATTCCCTGAAATCAGATTCACAACACCGTCAACCTTCATATTCGAATTATTAAAACCCTCCTCTTTATTTCTAGGAGAATCAACATTCCCCAGAACATCACTAGTAGCATTCCCCTCCTGATTAGAATTCCTTGAATTAGGAATAGGAACATCCGCATCAACCAATTCAGCAAGCATACCAAACTTATTACAAACTTGAATATAAGTAGGTGAGTGTAAATCGCGTTGCTTGTGCATATGTCCACCAATATGCCAATGCTTAGGATCATCTGAAACCTTTTGAGGTGCTTTATCTGTATCCACATCCTTTAAAACTTCATTTTGAACTTTGTCATTATTTCCCACATGAATAGACTTTTCCATATTCAATCTAACTTAATCAATTAGCCTTTCCAAGACATTTTCCTTATTAAACTGAGTTTTAGATCTTCCCCTATACCTGCCAAAATTTTTATTTTTTCTTTTCCCATAATTTACGTGTATCCAAGACCATACCTAGCTCCTTGATCCATAAGAACACAAAATATTTTACCATTGTCATCTCTAAACAAAACTTCAATAGCATTCACATCTTTAATCACCTCAGGAATAGATTTTAGAGCAACCAAAATTTCATTAGTTTTTAAGCCAATATAATTGTTTTTAACATGGTCAAGTTTTCCACATTGAAAATAAAAATTTGTAATACTTTCATGTTCAATTCTTTGAAAAAAACTTCCAACACTACCTTCAACCCATACACCAAGAGGAATTTGATTATCCAAAAGAATTTGCACACTAACTTTCACAAATTCTCTTCTTCCCCATTGGAACATATTACCATCAAGCATATATGGTTTCCCCACATGAGAAGCAATCTTACAATCATTTACTTCTTCCTAACATTGAAGAGGGAGATTAGGCATTCGGATCAACACTGGAGCAGTAGTCCCTTCAAGGAAGAAGGAGAGAAATTTGATGACAACTTATCAATACCAATAATGTGGCCATTCAAAAACCAAGGCCCCTCAGATAAAACTAACTCCAAAGCCAATGACTCAAAAAAAGAACAAAGTACCCAAATGCAAAAAAAGAATAAAGTACCAAATAAAAACCCAACATGGTTAGGTGAAATTTGCCAAACCTACTCCATTGTCTCCACAACTCAATACTGATAATATGAAATGGAACATTAATTCCAAGAACCTTCACCCTCAAAGAGTTTTGCAATTTTTTTGAATTTTTAATTTCATTCTTAACATTAAGTATGATAGTTTTTCCATCCTCCATCAAGAAGGAACCCAAATCAAGATTGTCCACTCAAATATTAGATTTTTTTGTTCCATACACTTGGCATAACATTACCAGATATTCCTCTTTACGAGGTAAACTTGTTGAATTAGTCTCTTCAGCATATGAATTATGTTCCCCTTAAATACAGTCCCTCTTCTAAGATCCTCTAAAGAATCCTTCTTCAAAGTAGAATAATTATTTATGATTACTACAGTAGTAGCCTCATCATTGTTACCTTTCGTCAACAATTTATCTTTCATATTGTCCAGATTTTCATCATCTTTATCAAATCTATTAAAAATAATCTTCATAGGAATGGAAGAAGATGCTCCAGAATAAAAAATTGCACCTGACTTTTTTGATTTTAGGAATTTGGGGCTATTGAATTCATCTTCAATAGAAGTATTCTTACCTTTCCCAATGACAAGAGTAATAGTCTTCAAATTAGGAATTCTACCTTCATTAATGTTTAAATGTTTTTCCTCTAAATAATTTCCATTAACTGCAAGAGTCGTATGACAGGACCCGTTTAAAAAGTTTCCAACAAAATAATAGATGGCTTCAATATTGAACGAAATTGAATTTGCGAGTTATTTTCAGATGGATGGAACTCACCAAAACAAATTGACTAAGGACCACCAGACAATGGATGGCGACTCTCCACCGCCATAGCTGAGGTGGACCACCGAGGTGAAAAAAGAATTTGAAAATCAAAATGAATGCTAAAAAGATGGACACTCTCTCTCCTTCTGGATGCTTCTCAAAAGTTTTATTTGTGAACTCTATAAAGGGTTCTTTATAGGATACTCAAATGGTGGAGAATCCTTTAGTGTTTTCAAAAAAAGGACAATTGTGTTTGAAAAGTACACTCATATATTTTTTATGAATACAATAATTTTGGAGGTCCTAGAGTAGAAGAGGAAGTTTCTAATGTAATCCAAAGAGTATAATCTATTAATCTGGAAGAAAAGGTTAAAACTAAAAATTTATTGCATAGAGAATAGAGATATTCTTCAAATCATCCTAAAGAACTAATTTGAACTAATCTTAGGAGACCCATCTGAAGGTTCTAGAACTAGGCATAAATATAGAAAAGAAGCGAATCACTCTACCTTTATCTCAATGATAAACCCACAAACATAAATAATTCACAATGTGAGGAATTATTGATCCTAGAAATGCAAGAAGAACTAAATCAATTTGCTAAAATTGATGTTTGGGAGCTAGTTGAAGGACATATAGACCAGAGTGTTGTTGGAACAATATAGGTTTTCAAAAATAAATTGAATGATTCTTGTGTAGTGGCAAGAAATAAAGAAAGGCTTGTGGTTAAGGGGTATAACCAAATATAGGCGATTGACTTTGAAGTAACGTTTTCCCCTGTAGCTAAACTACAAGAGATTTTGTAAAATTCTAAGATATCTTCTTTTAATACCTTAGAGTTCTTTTCTCAAGGTATAATTGGTGATTTTGATGTGCTTAATAAAGGTGTTTGCTTTATTTCTACTGTGTATGGGAGTAGTGATATAAATAAAAGAAGGGAATTGTGGAGGAAAGTTGAATAATATTCTTCCAAGAAATTACCTTCAGTGGTGGGTAGGGACTTCAATAAATTTTTGGAGATGGAAGATAAGAGAGGAGGTAGAAAATTTTGTTTTTCCCAAGGTCTAAAGGAAATAAAGTCTTTTCTCACTAATAATGATTATCATGATGTTGCCTATATTGGGCCTTGGCTCACTTGGTGCAATAATAAGATGGATGGGGCTCATAACTTGGAGAGATTAGAAAGATGTATTTTGAACTCAAAGGTATTTGAATATTCTAAAAAGGTGGTAGTGAGATATCTTACAAGGGTGGCTTTTGACCATTACCCTATTTTGGTTAATCTGTTGAAGAATAATTTTAAGGCAATGAAGATTACCATATTTGAAGATTACTGGGCTTTATACCTTGCTTCATATGCTATTGTGGCTAAATCTTTTTTTAGGAAAGTTGTTGGCAGCCTTTCAAAAATTCTAAGCATCAAGTGTAGAAGGTCATTAAGAGCTTTATTTTTTTTGGCGTAAAGCTAAGCTTCTAGACCTGAATACATTGAAAGATCATCTTAAGAAGAAAATATAGGAATTGCAATTGGAGGAAGCTACTAAAGCCAGACTTTTAGTGGAGAAGAAGATGGTTCTTAGATCAAAGGTGAAGGAACTCAATTGTAGTTTAGCTAGACTAAATACTTGGTCGAGACAATGTTCAAAAGTGAAATGGAATTTAGAAGGAGATCACAATTCCATATGTTTTCATTCTTTTGCATGTGCAAGAAGAAATTCCAATTGGATCTAGAAGATAAAAGATGGTTATGGGAATATGGTGGAAGGCCAAAAGCAAATTGAAGATGTATTTCTTGATTATTTTAGTAATAAATGGCAACAAAGGGATGTCTCATTGAATGGTTGGCCCCCACCTTTGAGTTTGTTGAATGAAGAAGATAGATATTGTATGGAGTCAGGAATATCTTGGGAAGAAGTTATGCCAGTGGTGAACCGCTTGGTGGATATAAATCACAAAGTAATGATGGAATTTCTTATTTTTTCATTAAGTTTTACTACAATATTAGTAAGTATAATGTTTGCAATACCATTTATCAATTCTTCTCATTTAGAATTATGGATGAAAATTGGAAAGGGACATTATTCATGTTTATTCCAAAGGTGGAAAACACATTAATCCCCTCTAATTTCAGGCCTATAAGTTTATGTAAGTCTATTTACAAAATTTTGGACAAAGTTCTTTTGAATAAAATGTTAATAGTTGTTCCAAAACTCATTTCTAAATAATAAGTAGCTTTTTTCAAAGGTTATTCTATGTCGGAGTATTTGTTGTTAGGCCAAGAAATCTTTCACAATTCAGATTTTATAAATCAACAATAGGTTTAGTTTCTTTCAATATTTATATGGAGCAGGCTTACGATAGTATGGGGTGGTCAACTATAAAACAAGTTTTTCATTATGTTAGTTTTCCCATTAAATTTTCTAATTTTATTATGGAATGTGTGGAATTTCCAACATTTTTTATATTAGTTAACGGGAGTTATTCAAATTTGATAAAGACTAAATGTTGATTTCAACAAGGTTGCCCCTTATTCCTATTTCCTATTATTCTTTGATCTCTCAATTTCTTTCTAATGCATTGTGTCAAAGAGGGGATGTAATTGGAGTTCAAATTCAAACAACTATTACGAGGATTTCACATTTACTTTATGCATATGATATTGTGATCTTTTCTGATGCTTCTCTTAAAATGGTTAAGAAGGTAAAGATCATCTTATTAGAATATTATAGTTGGATGGGTCAAAATATAAATTATTAAAAATTTGAGGTACTCTTTGGGAAATCAGTGAGAGAGAAAGAGAAAAGTAATATCACGGATCATAGGTTTAAGAATGGTTAAGGAAATGAATTTTTTGGGAGTGAAGATTACATAAAGGAGACTTATGGTAGATGATTTCAGTTTTCTTCTTCAAAGGTCAATTAGTAAACTTATTGCTTGGGGTAAAAAGTATATTTCCTTGCCAGGGAAGTTGATATTACTTAATAAAAATATTATTATATCTTCCTATCTTTCAGAGTACTGATTTACTTGTTCCTAAGAGTATACTTTTAGATTTGGATAGATTGTGCAAGGTTTTTATTCGGCACAAACAAGATGGTAAAAATGGGATTCATTACGTAAGATGGAATTTCCTTTGCATTCCTCAAAATTTTGGTGGAAGAAATCATCACTCACGTATGGATAAGGTTGGTCCTTTAAGAGCTAAATTTGCTTGGAATTTCTAAGTGGATCTTCATCTCTCTTATACAAAGTTATAGAAGCTAAATTTTGTTATTGTAATTGGAATACTCAAATTAAAAAGGGGACATATTCAGTTTGGATGAATTTTTATAATGGAGCTAAGGCCATTTCTCTGGTTGTCAAGTGGAAGGTGAAGGATGGGAAATCTATTAACGTGCTTAAGGATGTGTGAATAATGGATAAATGTCATAATAGATGGCAAAATTTTGTTTTGATCCAGGTGATGGAATGTATGGAAGTAGATAATTCATTATTCATGGATACTAAAATGTACAAGAAATGAAAATTTGTTTTGGACAAGAGTTGGTCAACTTAATCTAACAAATTCATATATTTTTAAATCTTCATAAGAATCAATTGAAGTTCATTCATTTTCAAACAGGAAAAACCATCTCTGCTCTTATTTCAGGTGTTAATGCTTCAGGTAATCTAATGAGAAATGAGACTTATTGGAATTGCTTAAGAAACTTAAGCTTATTCCACGAGTTAAATATTTCTGGTGGAGAATTTTTAAGAAGTTGTCCCTACATTTGATTTTCTTTTGAGTTTGAGAATATTAATCATATTGTGGTAGGATGCTCTAAATTTATTTAGGTAATCCAAACAATTAATAAGTGCGGATTCTCATTGCTGATTTCTAATTCTTTAGAGGAATGCTGTAAATGGATTGATAGATATGCAACTAAAAATACTTTACTTGTTAAACTATATTGCATTGTTGTTTTTCTTAATTGGAAGTCAACATTTAAATGAATTTATAATGGTAATGAAGACACTTGTTTGTACATAGCAGCTCAAATTATTTCTCTTGCTTCTTTTGCTGGAAATAATGTTCTTAAATTGGGCTACTGAGGTGTTAATCAGCCATATAGGTTGTTCATAAAGAATTGGCACCCTCCTCCACCCGATTGGCTCAAAGTAAATGTTGATGCTTCTTTATTTCTTTCGTATGAGGCAACTATTTGAGGAGTAATTAGGGCCTTTAAAGGAAGATTTCTTTTGGCATTTAGACTCAAAGGATCACAATAGGATGTATCTCGATTGGAGCTTTTGGAAATTCAGGCTTTGAAGGTCATTTTGCATATTGGATGTTAGAATATGTAATAATTATTATTGAAGGTGATAATGCTAAAGACATTAATTTTCCTTCGTATATTGAATAAAGATTCGAGCAAGGTGCTGATTTCGAATGGGATTGAAGAGATGGATTTCCTTAAAAGATTAAAGTATATTATTATTAGTTGTGTGAATAGAGATTGTAATAAGTTAGCTAATAAGCGAGCTAGCATTGCTCATTGTGTTAACTTTATTCGGGATAAATTTAGTTTGGGTTGAATTCCTCCTTCTTTAATTAGCTTGTTAAAGGATGAATGTGATCCTTTTCTTAGTTTGTAGTATCTTTTCCTTTTAATAATATTTTTTTGCATCCTTCAAAAAAAAAAAAAGACTAAACTAGAAGCAAAAATTGTTTTTTTTTTTTTTTTTTAATTAAAACCTACAAAGGGGCCTACACGTTAATATAAAAAATAATTACAAAGTCCTTATAGGAGACCATCGGCTCACTACCGCTTATACGAACTACAAAAAAAAACAAAAGGAAACCTAAGAGCCAATTATCTCCACTAATCAAAATTACAAGGCTACCTAGGAACATTCTAATGATGCTACATACAAGCATCCAAAAAAGAAAGATAATAATAAAGCAGTAGAGCCCAATCTTTCTATAAAAAAACCTTGAAATGGACCAAAAGAAGCACCACCTACAAACGGAAAAGCTACACCACGAAACAAGATAGGTTAAATAATCACAATAGTATAAAAAATAGCTAGCAAAATAGGGGGTGAAACAAAAAATGCTCCAAGTAAACCCAATCTTGGAATTAAGACTTAAAGAGCTCATAATACAATTAATATAGTAAGCCTCATTAGGAGCATCCACGAGCCACTCAATCCTACCTTCATGGTCACCAAAAGCCACCTTTAATAAACCCATCCAACCAAACCGAGGAGCATCAGAAAAATAGCAAAACTTAAGGAAAAATCTAAACCAGAAAACCCATGCCAGGCCACCAAAAGCTGAGAAACAGCAGATGGCACAACATCCCAGAGATATACAACCACCACCAACCCACTAAGAAAACCCAATCATAACCACATGATTGCCCCCAACATCCCATAAACTAAAACAGAGAGCACTGGTTATACAAAATAACAAAAACAGGCCACCTAGCATAGAGAAACAACTATCATAAATGAGACCACCTACAGGCTTTAACCCAAAAAATAGCCACAATAACATAAAATGATAGCACAACCATTTCCCATAGTTACCCCCAGCACCTTAAAAAATGAAGGTAGCAGAAAAACAATGGGATAGACCATCAGCATTATAACCAATGAGATCATAGCTCAAGTCAAAATTCACAAGGATATCAACTAAACAAGAAAGCATAAATTGATGCTTGTAGCAGATAATAAGAAACCAAAAAATTGAGACAAGGTTACAAATAAATAGGCACACATAATACTCCCACAGAGTTGAAAAATCCAACACCAAAGAACAACTAGTCGCAATGTCCAAACAGCCAACCAAAGGGACAAGAAACCACCTGAAAGAAACACAAAGAGACAGCCATGAATCAAAATAATGATGGAGGACCTCCTCCACAGCATAAATAAACCAGTCATCATAATAAATGCTCTAGGAAAAAGAATAAACAAACTGCCCAGTAAACCAACAGGTGAAACCAACAAACCCAAACAAACAAAAGGACCAAGTAGACCAAAATTTAGGGAAAGTGAATCAACCAAAGTAGCAGCCAAGAAGCAAGGAAGCTAGGAAGTAACATAAGGAACATCACACATATCAAGATCAAGCAGGCTATGAAGAGGAACAAGAATATTAGACCAAATAAAATTAGAGAAACAGTTGAGACTACATCCCCACCTGGCTTACCAAGAAGCACAAGCTTTACCTTCCTTGGTAATATGGTGAAAATAAAATTAGAGAAATAATAAGACATCCATTATTATCCCTTATAACACCACCACAACAACCAAATGCATCAGAAATGGCATCATCAACATTTAATTTAATGAAATTAATAGGGGGCTTATTCCAATGGATGATATTAAAAGTAGGAGGAGCTCCCTCCAAGTTAAACCGTAAAGTGTTACACACAAAGTATCAATTTTTAAAATTCTTAAAATAAAGAAAATTGACAGCCATAACAACAACAACCTTGTCCTTAACTTTCTGAATGATATTATGATGGTTCATCCTCACATTATTGAAAGGGAGTTATCCCTTTCCAATGAAAGAAACCACATAATGAGGGATGGAATAATATTAAGAATGTGACCTTTAGAATTAATAATCCAACACTTAAGTAAGGAATTAAGGGAAAGATTGGAGTTAAAGTAATTTAACTAAAATAAATCATCAAAATAAACCCAAGTTCTAACAGCCACTGGACCAAATAAAAAAACATGATGCATATTCTCCATATGATAACAACATTGACACTTGAAAGCTAAAATGAAGGTTTTTTTATGAGATTATCCTCCGTAGGAATAAATCTATGCAAGACTCTCCAAACAAAAACAAAAACAGTAGAAGTAATGCTCTTATGCAAAATATTTATTAAAATATTATCAATATTGTCTTTGTATCTAAAAGCATGTCAAGCATTCTTTAAGTAAAGAAGACCATCTTTAGATAAATCACAAAAAAATATTATATTTAGAGGTAGCATTGATAGGCAAATTTATAATACGGTGAAGGATGCAATCAGGAATCATATTAGAAAGCTTATCATAGTCCCAGCATTTATTATTAATGAAAGAATTTACTTTAACCGAAGCATAAGAGGTAGAATTTAGGATGGAGTTTAATGGAGACTTTACCTAACCATTTGTATTGCCAGAAAAATATATTACCTTCACTAAGCCCCCATGAAATAAAGGGCTCCACCTCCCATTTGACATTTCAAAGCCTTCTCCAAGCTTTATAATCACCTAGCTTCGGAAAAATATTAGTCAGGTGTTCACCAACACAGTACTTAGATATCATAAAATTCACCCAAAGACTCACTTTAGCGCATAAATTATACCAAAGTTTAAAGGAAAAAGCCTTAGCAAGATCGTTTAAATTTTTGCAGCCAAGACCACCTTCAGCCAAAACACCACAACTCTTCTCCCAAGCGGCCCAATTAATTTTAGAAGTGGAAGAAGTGCCTTTCCAAAAGAATTTGTTAATAAGCTTGTGAATCCTATTACAAACCAGATGAGTTGGAAAAATTGTTTGAAAACTATAAACCGGGAAAGCACAAAGAACACTTTCGATCAGAGTAAGTCAACCACAAAAGCTAAGAAAATTGGAATCCCAAGATAAAAGCTTATTTTGAACAGAAATAATAAGATCATCAAACAAAAAAGTTATTCTCAGACCTTTAAAAAGAGGAACACCAAGATATCTGATGGGCAAGTGAGAATGTGTAAAACCAGTAAAATCTTTAATAGCTAAAACACGATGATTGGAAATATTCTTAGATGCAATCAAGCAACTTTTATTTTTGCTAAAAGAAAGACCACTCACCATCTCAAATTGATAAAAAAAATTATGTAATTGTTTGAACTATATTAATGGTTGCATTAGTAAAAATAATAAAATCATCTCAAAGCATAAATGAGAAATATGAAATCCTCCAAAAGTTCTAAAATAAAGAACAATATTATAATCAAATAAATTGGAAAGACCCCTAGAAAGAAATTCAGCAGCAATAATAAAAAGGGCGAGAGAAATAGGATCACCTTGCCTCAAGCCATGAGAAGACTTGAAAAAACCATGATTAGAACCATTGACAATTATAGAGAAGTATACATCTTTAATACAATTCTTAATAAGTTTAAGAAACACATAATTAAAACCAAAAAGCTCAAGGGAAAGATAAATAAAGTTCCAATCAATTTTGTCATAATCCTTGGAAATATCATGTTTCAAAATCAAATTGCCCCCTCTCACCCGAACATCCAAATCTTTGATGAATTCATGAGCCAACAAAATGTTATCTGTGATGGTTATACGTTTCACAAAACCCATCAGAGAAGGGAAAATAATTATAGCTAATAACATAGTAAGGTGATTCATAATAATTTTAGAAATCAATTGGTTAAAGAAGGTACAAAGACTGATAGGGCAAAAATCATTCCAAGTAATAATAGAGTTGTTTTTGGGAAAAAGCACTAAAGACATAGAAGTGAAAAACATAGGAATAGGGCTACCATCAAAGAAATCCACAACCGCAGCATATATATCATTATAAATAATCTGCCAAGCTTTTTGAAAGAAAAGAGTGGTAAAACCATCACGCCCCGCCATAGAATCACTATTCATACCCAGAAGAACATCTTTAACCTCCTCCAAAGACTGAGGCCTTGATAAAGACACATTATAATCAAGGGATATAAGGCTTGGAATAAAAGAGTGATCCATAACTTGAGTAGGATTGAAAACTAGCAATCTCGACAGTGTTATCAGTAAAAGTGCCACCCTCCCTTTGGATTTTACTGATAATATTTTCAACCCTTTTTATCTTAGCTAATGCATGAAAATATTTAGTATTATAATCACCTTTAACTAAATGTTTAGTAGTAACTTTTCGTTTCCAAAAAGACTCTTCTTGAGCTAGGAAATTAAAAATATCAACTTTATACATCTTTAAAATTGTAAAATTATCATCAATAGGGTCATTTTGACACAAGATCTCAGTAGAATTCATGTTGTCCAGCTTGAAGAATGTTAGAAAAAATGTTTCTAAAATCATGATGATTCCACCAATTATGAACTTGTTTCAACCTTTTAAGCTAAGACAAAGTCTCCTTATGCCAAAACTAGAATTTTTCGGATGTAATGGTGGTTGCCAATTATTTTGAACAACCTAAAAAAAATGAGTTATAAAGCAACCACATCTTTTGGAATCTAAATTGAGGAGCATTAAATTGTCTATAATTAATGGTAATAAGCAGAGGAGAATAATCAGATAAGGTTCTACTAATATGTTGCACATTGGTAGTGTTAATGGAGTTAAGCCAAGAATCGTTGAAGTGGACACGATTATGCCTTTGCCATAAGTGACCCCTACTCCAGGTAAAGTTATTACCCATAAAACCAATATCAATCAAATTGTAACACTTGAGTAAAATCACCAATAACATCAGCTTTAACTGGATTTTTCTAAAAGACCCAAATTTTGTTGGCTACATTCCAGATAGCATGCTTGAAACACAAAAAATGAGAAGTGTTTAACAAACTAGAGGAGGAAATAAGAGGCTCAAGTAGAACAAGAATAGAAATATTATGCACACGACATAAATTCTTAACACGAATTCTAGAAGACGGGAAAGCAATGCCCCTAACATTCCAAATAATCGTATTAAACATAAAGAAAAACATAATGAGAAGTATTTGAGTGAGTGTTTCTAGGAGGTTGCAAAGAAATATTATGTGGTTTCCTCCCTCTTTTATTATGAACTTTAATGAAACTAGTATCATTTTCATCTATAGCAAAACATTTAGCGGCAATATGCATATCCTCAGTATCAATAAAAGCATCACTATTATAATTGGAAGTATAAGGAGTCTTATAATCATTATGCTAATTCGGAAGAGTAATAGGACATTCATCCTCCATAAACATACCATCATCCTCCAAATTATCATTAGTCCTCCTAAGAGGATCCTTAATACATTTAGATAAAGGAGAATAATGATCCATAGAAACAAATTCACCTTCTTCTAATGGCAAGTCATTCCTTTCACCTTCTTTAGAGGCTAATTAATTATCACCCTTAGCTCCCAAAACACAATCTTGTTCATTTAATGGATTAGAAACCTCATGAAAAGGCATAATATCATTGGAATCATACACATTGTGATTAATAATACAAGATAGAGAAGTCCCATCATTAGCATCCTTTTGATATTCAATAATAAGTGAGTTATGGGTCACATTCTTTTCACAATCAATAATAGGAATAGTTAATGTGTTAATAGAAACTCCCTGATCATGAGTCAAAATTTTAGTATTGGTAACATCATTGTGAACATCTGGACAAGGTTCCTCCTAAATAACCACCAATGGGTCCTCAATATGTTGTGAAGGATTTGAAGTATTACCCACCAAAGGGGCCGGGTTAGTCACTTTCTGATCCACCACATCATTAATTTGTTTCAAAGAGTTCTTAGTTGTATGAAGGTGAGGGTGTTCCTGAAAATAGTCATTTATAGCATGCCCATACTTTTTACAAAAAGAACAAAATATCGGTAAATTCTCAAATTTAATTTTTTGGAATTAACCCTTGACTTCAGATCCAATCCAAATTTCACTAGGATGTTTCTTAGAGACATCCAACTCAACCAATACCCTAAAAACTGATGGCCTTGACACCAAAGCCATAGTTTGGTTAGTTTGTAAAGGACAATCGAAGATGGAGGCCTTACCAAAAATAATTTGATGATTAAAAAAGTGCAGTCACAAATTAAGAAAAGAAATCCAAACCTGAGCAATAGGGGAATCCTCCCTAACATCAAAATCCAGAGTCCATTTTAGTAAACACATTTGACATGCTTGTATATAATATGACTTTCTAGCAAATATGCGGTTATAATTATGATCATTTGAAAGTTGGATAGCAACATGTGGTTTATCAAGTAAACCAATGTGAAACGATCCAGAGAGCTTTAAGTTAAAAAAAAAAAAAAACTTATGTAGAACATCAAGATTTGGTCTCCTTAACATAAATTTACCTTAAAGCATAATGAGGGGCTAACTACTCAACAACAGAGTCCTCGAAAAGAATAGCCAGACAGTCCTTGAATGATGAATGAATAAAATTAAGTTTTGGTGAAAAAGATAAAGATCCAACGACTACATCTTTAAAAGATTGTGATTCCCCCTCAAAAAGAGTGGAAGAAATCAGGATAGATGATGACAGATTCATCATCGCCCCGCATGATAAACCAAATAGAAACTCAAAATCAGTAAACGAGATTGAATCAAATGAAAAAAAACAAATGAAATTAGGTGAAAATAAAAGAAAATACAAGCTAGGTGGGCCGAAAGCCACGCACAAGGAATAAACCCTAGAATCACCCAGGAATCGCTTTAGACGTAGAGAGATGTTACGCTGGAGTATTAGGCAAATAGTTGCCCACTGTCATCAAAATTTTTGAGCTACTAACTTTTGCCTACATCAAGGGATTCAAATTAAACGAAATGGATGTTAAGAATGAATTTTCAAATGGGATAATAAAAGAAAATGTGTTTGTTAAACAACCTCTAGGCTTTGAAAATTCATAATTTTCTAATCATGTGTTCAAATTAAAAAAGGTATTATATGGAATGAAACAAGTACCTATAGTATGGTATGAAAGTCTAAGCACATTCCTGCTTGATAGAACCTTTGTTAAGGGGAGCGTAGACACCACCATTTTTCTCAAAAAAGTAGGAGTATAACTACTCATTGTCTAAATCTATGATGATGATATTTTATTTGGATCTTCTGATAAAAAGCTATATGATAAATTTTCTAAAATAATGAGTAATGATTTTGAGATGAGTATGATGAGTGAACTAAACTACGTTCTTGGATTTAGTATAAAGGAAAAGGATAATGGAATTTTCCATAGCCAATCATAATACATTAAAAACAACCTTAAAAAATATAAAATGGAAAAACCAAGTAAATTAGTTCTCCCATGAGCTCTATTGTTCAATTGGATAAGGAATCAAGTGGAAAATTAGTTGAACAATAAAAATATAAGATAATAATTAAATTACTTCTTTATTTAACTACTAGCAGATCAAATATTATATTTAGTGTTTATCTCTATGCTAGATTTAGTCTGATCCAAAAATATCCCACATAACTATAGTTAAGAAAATCTTTAGATATCTCTTAGGAACCCAAAACTTAGGAATCTGGTATCCTATGCATAACACATCCCTTCAAATCATAGGATATTCTAATTAAAACTTTGTTGTATGTAGGGTTGTTAGAAAAAGTACTTTTGGAACCTATCAATTCATAGGATAATCATTAGTCTCCTAGTCCAATAAAAAATATAACTCGGTTGCCCTCTACACTACAAAAGCTAAATACATAGCCATAGGAAGCTGGGTGGCACAGGTCCTTCTGTTAAAGCAATAAATCCTTTATTTAGGACTACCTATAAGCTCCATTCCAATCTTATATGATAATATTAGTGTCATATATATTTTAAAGAATTTAATCAAACACTCCAGGACCAAACATATAGACATACGACCCGATTTCATTATGGACCAAGTCACCAAGGGAGAAATAGAGCTACATTATGTAGCCACTGAAAATCAACTTACAAAAATCTTTACAAAACCATTGGCTTTTAAAATATTCAGCACCTTAAGAACTAGAATAGGTGTCATAGATATTCATGCTTTAAATGTGTAATTTAAGTATTGTTTTCTATTTTATGTTTTTCTCCTTTTAGTGATTTTTTTAGCTTTAATTATATTTCATTATGCATGTGTTTGTTTTTTTTTAATTTAAGACCCTAACAATTATTTACTTTAGTAGTTGAACTCTTCTTTTAATGAAAAATATTACCTAATTGACTCTAAAAATTGGTAAGGGAAGAAAATTTTAAAATTAAATCTCTTCCTTTATGTCCTTTAGAGGTGTAATTTTTATTTTTATTTTTTGAATAAAAATCTATTTCAAATTAAAAATTGGACTAAGAAAAAGATAACTATTTCATCTTCCTATAGCTCTCTATTTCATTTGAATAATTTTATAAATCAATGAATTTATTTCAAATTTTTTTAATCAAGTTATTTGTCAATATCAAATAGATTAGGTTTTAATTTGTTGTTTACACTTCCTTATATAAGAGAGTGAATTCTTCTTCTCTTATATTTGGAACATAATTTCACAACTAAGAATCTTTAAAGACTATGAATGGAAGAAAGTTTACAAAAGTGAAAAAGAGATACAAAATGAACCTAAAAGCTAAAAATATGCCCAATGAACATCAAAATTAAAAGATGCACTAAGTGTATTAATAATCAAAAGATGTGGAAAGTGCACCAAAAAATGATAAAAGAGGCACAAAATGAACCCACAAAGGGTTAGCTTACGTTACTTTAAATTTTAGACAAATCTATGTATCAATTTATATCATCTAAACCTAAATTTAAAAATCATGATTTCTAGTTCATCACTTTGTAATGATATCCTATTTGATATTTTTTAAAAAAGAAGTATCAAAAGATCATATTTCCTTTTTAATTTATTTTATGAATTGTATTTTTACTTAAAAAGGGCTTTAATACGTAAGGAGCCTGGCTAGGGTTGACAAAATTCAAATTTCCAAGCTTCTTGAATCTTAGTGTTATCAATACATTTCTTACAGATTATTCTACTCTAATCATAGGGTTAAATTATCATTTATTGCATATGATCATTACTTAAAGAAAATTAATAATTATTTTGTTATGTAGCTTTTTTTGTCTTATTTTTTGATATGTTTTATGTTTTTTTTCTTATTCTACTTTATTTTAAACCCTTCCTGATCATCACATTCCATCCTTTAGCTTATCTAATTTTTGTTCACATAATCCAATATAATTCATATCGTACATTGCAATCTGAACAAAATATTAAATATCTAACAATAGCACATCCAATATATATCGATCAATTATTGGTGATTGTACTTAATAATTTCCTCTTCATACTGTACGATGGTAGGAACCATTAGATGAATTTAATTCAGCCGATACAATATTTAATAACACATTATATTATACGATCCACCTATTCAAACTATATAAACTCATAAGTCAACGATTATATAGGGTGACTCCTTGGGATGAATGCTCACATTCTAAGGATCCAGTTCGATGTCTGATCATACTACATGATAAGACCACTTTTTTTTACTAATCATTTAGAAAAATTGATTGCACCTTATTTTGTTGTATGATCTCATGATGTACAGTACAATTTCATGATCGTACAATATGATATGGCAAAATTTTATTTAAATTGCAAAAATTCTTTCATTCTCTTCACACATATCTACTCTTACTATCCATTTTCTTCCCTCTTGAGATCTCCATGGTGGAGGAATGTGCTCCTGAGCACTTGTTGGTAGTTCCTCCAGACGCACCATCGATCTAAGATTTATTGAATTCGCTAATGAGGAGCCATATAAATGATATAAAATTGCTGGAATAAACTCTTCTAAAATCATCAATAATGAGGTTCTAAACTTTCAGGAACACAATCTGTTTGCCCATTCAACTCTTGCATTCATCATCATCCTTGCTTATCCATTCAATTCTAAACTTCTATTTTAATTTTTCACAAGCCTTTAAATTAATACTAAAAATTATAACCTAAAATCTTATGTTAATAGAAGGCCTATTGAAAAATTCTATCAAGACTTCCTTGAATTTCTTGACCTTACCACTACTGGAAAAAAATTCTCATTTTGGTCTCAGATCCTAACTATAATTAGAACCAAACCAACACTATTCTTACAAAATCCACTATTAATTAGCATATTCCTACTGTTAACACATTAGTGCAAGATGTTAGGATCATCCAGCATATTCCTCAAAAATTTATCATTCCTAAAAATGGCAATAGGATTAACATTACACCTACTCTCTCATTGCAACTAATTTTATCAAAGCTCACATTGAATTTAATGTTGTTGATCTTATAATTTTAAATCATGAAAATCTAACTTGCATTAAAAATTCTTGAAATATAAGAAAGTCTACCTAGCCTTAGGACACCTCATTACCTTTGTCCTGGATTCCAAATACAATTTTTAATTTTGTGCTCCACTTGATCACATCCTAGTCTTAAATTCCAATAGCTCCTTCCATATCCTTCATAATGCTCATCTCCATAACATTTGATATGCTGATCACAAGTAAAAGGAGGGATATGAAGAATAACCTTAAGCACTTGCTCCTATCTATTAATAATTTAATATTGATTAGTTAGTTCAGAGGTTTGATCAGTGGGAGGCCTATTTTGACTCCTATGTAGCAGGGCAGTATTAGCAACATGAGTAAAATTTAGTTCATTTTGACTCCTACGTAGCCCAATAGTAGCTGCATGATCAAGTTATTGCCTAGATTCGAGAAAAGTGTGCCTCCCTTTATCACTACTTATAGCCACCACAACCTCTTCCTCATTAGGGCCCTTATGATTTCTATCATGTTGAGTTTTTATTTGTTTTTGTTTAGTGTTTTTTCATCCTTTTCGTTATGTTAAAAGGGGGACTAGTAGTTTGTTGTTAATTATTTGCATCTTTGTTTTTAATGAAGCAAGTTTCTTACTTTACTTGTTTTATGTCTTACTTATTTTTAATTTTACTTATGTCTGGCATATAATTCTTTAATATATATATATATATATATATATATATATATATATATATATATATATATATATATATATATATATATATATATATATATATATATATATATATATATATAGAAAAAAATTTAAAAATTAAACTCTCCTTATTCTTAAAATTTCATATTCTACGAGGGAGTTTTGAAGAAGTTCAAAGTGCTTTGAATTTATTTAACAATGATTATTATCAAAAAGCATGAGATTTTTACAAATCTGCCCCAAGTTTTGAGATTTTGATAACAACAAATATTATTATTTCCACATTGCTATCTTCTTTTAATTATTATTATTAAAATCCATTTTTGTTGCCAAACTCACTAACATTTCAGGTCCATATCTCACTTGCAGTATCAATCAGCTCAGGATTGGGTAGACTATGGTTAAGTCTATTTATAATTTTAACTTCAATATAATTTTACCTTTCTTGAGTCAAGTCATGTATATGTTGGATACTAAGCTAAGTAACCTTGCACACACACACTAAAGGGAATGAGTTGGTGAGTTAGAAAATTTTTTTATTTTTTTGAACTAATCGTAAGTAAGATTTATATCATACTGGATGATCAGTTAAAATAGAAAAACCTAATTAGAGCACCTCAATTAATTTAGATTGATTAAACTCATCATATTGTACAATATTTATTGTATAAGATGATGCATTATAATCAACAAAATAGCTGCCAATCATAATTTTGGTAATATTTTAATATTCAAAATATCTATATAATTATATCATATGTCTTTCCTTGTATTGTATGAACAATAACAATCATGCCTAAATTATCATATAATTAGGTGTTTAATTATGATTAAATTGTTCAATTAGATCATACATGATGATCGGAGATCATCGTACTGTACCACCCGATTCCTGCATGGGACGATAATTAAACGTTGCCCCTCATAGTGGAAAATTTGTTATGTGTTTGTAGTGATAATTTGTAAGGGATTCTCCACCAAGCTGTGGGGGAAAAAGGTGAGACCCCACTTTTAGTGCAATACTAGGAAAGGAGGTTTCTAGGAAGTGGACGTAGGTCAATTTAGAACAAACCTCTATAAAATATGGTGTATTTGATTTTTTTTTTTTTTTTGCACTTTTATTTTTCTATGGTTTTTTATGTTGTAAACAAACTTTGAATTTTTGTTATCCTAATTTTAATTTTTTTTTGCATTAAAAAGGATTAAGGTGATTGAATTTTGTTAAAAAATTTTTAAATAACCAATTCTCCACCCCCCCCCCCCCCCCCCCCCCCCCCCCCCACCCCTCCTTTTGGTTAGCCTCAAGCTACTTAATTTTTATTTGAAAACAGACATGAAATTTTTATTATGGAATCAAGTTTTATTTTAACCCATTATATTAACTTACAACTTGGTTAACAACTACGTTTGAAACTCCTAATATGTTTACTACTTTAATTTTATTAAAATTTGTTAATTTTAAACAAGTTATCAAGCTTTGAATGTAAAAACATTTTTATACATGGTTCTGGTAGATGATAAGAGAAATACATTAACCATCTATCTAGGGTAATGAATACAATGCCAATTTTTGCCTTCCTTGGGGAGATATCTTATAATCTTATATATATATATATATATATATATATATGAGATAAAACATCATAAAAAAAACATTTCTATGAGGGGTTTTCTTTCATTTTAAAATTTTGAATCTGCTCAATTGGATGTTCATCATTTACTTCATTATTGTTGCAGATTTGGTTTCATGAATTATGGTTTTGATGATAGCAAATAATACGACTGCCTTTTCTCTACTGACTTTTCAGGACTCAAAGATCGGATGGAAATTGGAATCAGCTCAAGACTGGGTAGATTAGGAATGAGTCAGTCTGTAATTTTCTTTTTCCCTTTCTTGAGTCAATTGTAAATATTTGAAGTGACTGATGTTAAGTAACCCTACACACACACACTTGAGAGATTTAGAATTTTTGTTTTTACTCACATCATCCCGGATGATCTAATTATCGTCCTGGACGATCGAGTTCAAAATAGAAGTTCTAATCAGGATTTCTTAGTTAAGGAAGTCGTAATTAACCTATCGACATGGATGATACTTGTATCGGCCAGGATGATATGCTCAATATAGAAAGAAATAGCCTCCATGATCAATTTAGGTATTATATATTCTGGAAATTGGTCAGGACGATCGTGATATTGGCCTGGACGATATGGCATAATTATGCCTAAATTGATATGGTAATTAAGGAAGCAATTAAGGATGATTTATATGATCACATCGTCCTGGCCGATCGTAGGATCGTCCAAGAGGATATATTCAAAAACCCTTTATTGCTCCTGGACGATCAGGATCGGACAGCTCGAATTCATGGCGATGCTCTAGACGATTTTCCTCTGATTTGAACTAATCATCCGGGACGATCATGAGATCGGCCTGGACGATCAAGCCAATTTTCAATCATCTAGATCATCTTCAGTGCTATGATCTAACCGATCGTTTGTGTTTTGAACTAATCGTACAAGACGATATTATTATCATCCAAGACGATAAAGTTGGTAACTTGCAATTATTGAGCTCCTTTGAAGCTCTTCTATTTAAGAGCTCTTGTTCAACATTTTTGTAGATCTTTTGGCTGTTGTCTTGACCTGAGAAAACCTAAAGGAGAGAGAGAGAGGGAGAGAGAGAGAGAGGATCTTGTGAGGGGGAGCTTGTGAGGGAGTTCACAAGGGTTGCTCCAAGCATTATTCCACTTCTTCTTCTCTAGAGTCTCTTGTCCTTGGATGGGTTGGGAGAGGTAAGCCTCAACGATCGATCGAGGTTCTCTGCATGCTTCAGGAGCAAGTAAAAGGAGTTGGGTTCTCTACCTTGGCAGGGATGGAAAAAAGGAGGTGTTTTGTAAGGGCTTCTCCACCTAGCTGTGGGAGCTAAAGGAAAGTCACGTTGGTAGTGCGATACTCAGAGGGCACCTCCGGGGAGTGGATGTAGGTCAAGTTGACCGAACCACTATAAACCCTTATGTTCTTTTTACTACATCCACACTTTTATTTTCCGCACTTGTTTTTTTGTGGTGACTTTGGTTTGTGGTATTTGTTCTTGGTTTTTAAGAATTTTTAAAAATACCAATTCACCCCCCCCCCCCCCCCTCCTCTTGGATAGCCTCGAGACTAGTACATAGGGCCTAACATCCTTAATGAACTTTCAATTACTATCTTGAAGTAGGTGCACTATTAGGAATTCTACCTATGCTTGTTCTTTTATAGCAAGTATATGATTTAATGTTATATCAAACTGCAGCAAAATCATTAACCAATGAGTTAATCTTTCTAATAATACAATTTGAGTAGTCAAAAACTATAATTGATTTATTATACAAATTAAGTTTACTTTTTGAGAAGCATGTAATGCCTAAACTTTCAAACTACAAACATTAAGTCCATATAATGATTCTTAATCGGAGGATAGTTGACTTAAGTTGGTAATAACCACTTACTCAAGTTATAAAGCATAATCTCTTTACCTTCATCATTAGATTAAGTTAATAAGGAATAAAGATATTAGCTTAAAATTGTTGTATGTATGATAAATGGCTTCCCCGTGATAGAAGTAGCCAACACTGGAGATTTAATTGAATATTCCTTTAATTTATCAAAATCCCTTTGAAAACCTTCATCCCGCTAGAAATAAACATCATTTTTTTGCACAAAGAAACAAATTATTAACATTTTCCTAATAAATTTTATATAAGCCTATTGCGAACATGGATTCAAGGATTATAATTTTTATGATATAAAATATTTTTGACATTCCTATTTTATTACTACTGCTACTATTGCATATCTATTTTGGTTGGCCTGCTAACTAATGTTTCAGTTCCGCAAGGTCAATTGCAATTCAAGCTACCTAAATATTAGGTAGATTAGGACTTAGTCAATCTGTAAGTAAAATTCTAGAGTTTCTACCTTTTCTTGAGTCAAATGTAATAATGTGGTTCCTGATGCTAAGTAACCATGCACACACACACTCAGGAGTAGAAATTATATAAGCTTAAGGGTTCTTCTAGTTTTGATCACATTGTACAAGATGATAACAAAATCATCTTAGATAATTAATTAAAAATAGAATCCTTAATTAGGTCATTTGTGTTAAGACAACAAAATTAAGCAAATTATAATGGACTATTTAACATCATCCTAAATGATGGGCTCAAATAGAAAATAATTAGCTACCAAATACTCTAAGGTATGATTTTATTTTTAGAAATCATACAAGACAATCTTATACCATCCCGGATGATTCATTTTATATTCTTGCCTAAATTAATCAAGTGATTAAAAAAAGCTATTAAGGTTTGATTGAATAAATCATATCATCTTAGACAATCACAGGATCATCCTAGATGAATAGTTATAAAAACCCTCATCTTCTCCTAAATCACCTAGATGAGTCGAACGATGTGTTCGATGATGTTTATAATTTTGAACTAATCATACAGGATGATTCAAGGATCATCCTAGATGATACATTATATTCTTCATTATCTAATATATATTACTCTAGATGAATAGAGTGCTGTGTTGGATGATATGTTTGGTTTTGAACTAATCGTATAAAACACTGTCCACATCATTCTAGCTGATAGATTATATTCTTCATCATCCAACATATATGACTCTGGATGAATAGAATGATGTGCTGGATGATAGTTTGGATTTTTAACTAATCATACAGGATGATATCCACATCATCCTAGCCGATGAGAACAAATAAGGGTTCTAATTTTCATCTATCCCATATCATCTTGCCTAAATGGGATGAAAATACACTTATCATACAAGATGATTTATCAATCATCCTGGATGATCTTTGATATCTAGTTATAAATTATGGAAAATTTTAAGCCCATCTTTATAAGATCTTTTGATATTTAAAGGTGAGATCTTTTATTGTTGTCCTGACCTAAGAGGCCAAGAGAATGAGAGGGAGAGCTTAGGAGAGAGAGAAAGAATCTAGTGAGGGGAAGTTGTGAGGGATTTCATGAAGGTTGATCCAAGATAGTATTCAATATTTCTTCTCCATTTGTCATCCATAGCTCCTTGGTTGCTTTGAAAAGGTCATCTTCAGCAATCGATCAAGGTTCTCTTCCTGCTTTAGGAGGAAGAAAAAGGAGGTTGGGCTCTCTGCCTCATCTGGGTCCGTGGAAAGGAGTTTTATACAGGCTTCTATGCCTTAATATGGGAACAAAAGGAGAGTCACTAAGTTTAGTGCAATACCCAGAGGAGAGGCTCTAAGAAGTGGAAGTCGGTCAAGTTGACCAAACCACTATAAAATTTTGGTGTGCTCTTTCTTATTAGGCTTTCGCATTATTATTTTTGCACTTTATTTTTTGGTAGATGATCGTATGGTTTAATGACTTAAAAGATTTCAAAAAGATCATGCTTTTTTATTTAAGAATTTTTGAAACAAATAATTCAACCCCCCCCCCCCCCCCCCCCCCTCCTTCTTAGTTAGCCTCTGGCTAGTTCATAAGGGCTTAAGAATTCTAATAAACTTTCAAGTGGTATTTGATCCGAAGAATTATAGAATTGAGGAAGAAGATGAAGTTGGAGAGATTCCTGAGGAGTAGAAATTATACATCTGTAGGAAAGGGTAGATCATCAAATCACATTGCCTAGAGATTGGAGATATTCTTCGAGTCATCTTAAAGAAATGATCTTAGGAGACCCTTCTGAAGGTGTTAGAATTAGTCATGGACTTAGGATGGAAGTAAACCACTCTGCCTTTATCTCAATGACTAAACCCACAAATATGAATAAAGCCCTTTCTAATAAATTTTGGATATTTTCCATGCAAGGGGAATTAAACCAATCTATTAGGAAGAATGTTTGGGAGCTTGTAGAAATACCAAAGGGAAAAATTGTAGTTAGAACAAAATAGGTCCATAAGAATAAAATGAATGATTATGGTGTGGTGGTTAGGAATAAGGTAAGATTGGTAGCTAAGGGGTACAACCAAATAGAAAGGATTAATTTTGAGTAGACCTTTTCCCCTGTAGGTTGATTGGAAGCCATAAGAGTGCAACTAGCCTTTACCTATTATAAGGGATTTAAGCTTTTCCAAATTGATGTCAAGAGCACCTTTTTGAATGGGGTAATGAAAAAGGATGAGTTTTTAGAGCAACCCCAAGGTTTTGAGAGTTTCAAATTTTCAAATCATATTTACAAATTAAAGAAGGCCTTCTATGGATTAAAATAGGCATCCAGAGCTTGGTATGAGAGGCTTAGCACATTCTTACTAGAGAGGGAGTTTGTTTAGAAAAGTATGAGATGATTTACACATTATCCCAATCTATGTTGATGGTATACTTTTTAGATCGTCTGATAAAGACTTATGTGATGACTTTTTTAAAATAATGAGTAAGGAATTTGAGATGAGTATGATGGGAGAGTTGTAAGCTACTTTTTGGAGTTTAGCATAAGACAATTGGATGATGGAATTTTTCTTAATCAATCAAAGTATACTAAGGACATCATGGAGAAATATGAAATGGATCAAGCTAAGCCAATAAACACTCCCATGAGCTCCAGTGTCCAGTTATATAAGGATTCAAAAAAAAAATCTATTGATTAAAAGAAATATCAAGGAATGGTTGGATCACTTCTTTACTTAACTACTAGCCAAATTTATATAATGTTTAGTGGTTATCTATGTGCTAGATTTGAAGCTGATACTAAAGAATCCCACCTGACTAAAATTAAGAGAATCCATAGATATCTCTTATGGAACCAAAAATTAGGAAACTAATATCCTAGGAATAACACTTCTTTAAAGATTATTAGATATTTTGATCCAAATTTTGTAGAATTTAGGGTGGATAGAAAGAGCACTTTTTATACTTGCCAATTCATAGGATAATCCATAATCTCCTAGTCTAGTAGAAATCCAAACTCTATTACACATTCCACTGGTGAAGTGTACATTTCCTTAGGAAGTTGTGTAGCCCAAGTCCTTTGATTGAAGCAACAAATTCTGGATTTAGTATTACCTGTAGGCACAATTTTAATTCTATGTGATAACACTAGAGCCATCTGTATCTCTAAAATCCTATCCAATATATAAGGACCAAACACATTGACATAAGGTGCCCCCTTTTTTAGGGACCATGTTACCAAAGAAGACATGGAGTTACACCATATAGTAATTCAAAGCCAACGAGCAGACATCTTTACTAAGCCATCAACCTTTGACAAATTAGCATCTTAAGAATCATATTAATTGTGATTGACATAAGTGTATTAACTCAATGATTTTTGAACTCTGGTGTTAATAATTTTTAATTTTTCTCTTATTTTGCTTTCTTATTTTTCTTTTGTTTATGTTCTTTTTCCTTCTTTTTATTTTTAATTATTTGTTCCAATTTATTTACTATTATTCTTCATGTTTTCAATTTTATATTTTCTTTGCTCCTTTTAGTTTTCTTTTGGTCATAGTTGAAATGTATTTTATGCCTTAATTTTATTTTTAAAAAATTTGTAATCAATGGTTGACATCCCTAAGTCAGTTTAAAGAAGAAACAATATTAATCATTTCCCTTCTTCTAACTTTTTTATTGGTGTAAGTTTCTTTTCAAAAGAAAAAATCTTTTTCAAAATAAAAATAGGACTTTGACATTGAGATATTTTCTATCTTCCTATAGTAATGTAACTAATATTAATAATGTTCAAAATCATTAAATCACTTTCAAACTTTTTTTAATCAAGTTATTGCATTTATCATATGAATATGATTCTTTTTTGTGGTATATTCTTCCTTATATTAGAGAGTGAGGCTTTTTCTTTATTATCGAGAAGATATTCTCATAACTAAGAGTCTCTAAAGGTTTTGAAAGGAGACTAGCATACAAAAATGATAAGAGGCATAATATATATATATATATATATATATATATATATATATATATATATATATATATATATATATATATATATATATATATATATATATATATATAACAAACACAAAGTGTATCAAAACTTAAAAGATGTGCAAAGTGCACCAAAAAATTGATAAGAGGCATAAAATAAGCCCATAAAAATCAAGCTTCCTTCTCTTTCAAATCTTTAAATCATAGAACAATTCATATGTCATTTAATATCATCAGTAACTTGATTTTTGAAACGCTTAATTTTGGCTAATTACTTTGATACATTATTTTATCAGATATGTTTTTTGGAATGAAGTGTTGAATAGGTCACTTTTCTTAGCTAATTTTCTTTTTAAGTTAGATTTTTTTTCAAAAGATTTTTACCATATAGGGAATCCAAGCTGGGGATAACAAGATCAATTTTTTTAACATTTTTTAGGTTTTAGCGATGTTAACTCATTCCTTACAAATTTTGAATTCAATCACATGAAAATTTATCATATTCTTGCATTGATAAAAAAAAACCTTATTTTGCATTCTTTTTGTTTTTTTTATCATTTTTTATTGATTTTTATTTAATTTGTACTATTCTATATTTTGGGGCCTCCTCTGATCACCTCCCTTCATCATCAAAATCATTAATTTTTTTACAACATCATCCTGGATGATATTCATATCATCTTGGATGATATCATCAAATCACCCTTCATCATCAATCTGAAGGCTGATCTAACTCAATCATTTGAGTTCATCTTAGATGATCCATATCATTCTAGAAGATCTGAATGAATTCCAATAAATTATTTGTGACCATCCTAGATGATCTACGTGGAAAAAAAAGTTACCCATAAATTTAGCCTATATGATCCATTCTGGATGATCTACATGGCAAAAATAGTTACACATTTTAAATTTAGCCTATATGATCCATTATTATCGATCGTCCTAGACAATCCATATAATCATCCTAGATGATCCATTTCATTAACATTAATCTTGCATGACTCTTCGAGATAAACGCATGAGTCTAATCATCTTGGATGATGTATGATCATCCTGGATGATAGGACCGCCTTTTTTACCAATCAACCTAGATGTTTTAATTTTTCTATATCATCTTAGACAATCCTGCGATCATCCTGGATGATCCTGCTATCATCCTAGATTATGTGGCCAATTCTTTATAAATAACATAATTTAACTAATTTTCTCACCCTCACAACCTCAATTTCTTCTTTGATCTCACTCATACTCTAAAATTCTTGTTAATGGCTAGTGTTTAAGGGTTAAGGATGGTGACCGGTAGTTCCTTAAGGGTGTCTATCGACCCTTGCTTCACTAAGGCGACTGACAAAGCCACTTATCTTTGTTACAAGATAGCCGATATCAGTCTATCGAGGACAGTCAATCCTTGAATGCTCTCCTACCTGGTACTGGATCTTTTCAATCATACCTCTCTCATCTTCATTTTGACCCTAGCTTGCCCATTCAATTCTGAACTCCTTTATGAGTTCTTTGCTAGCCTTAGGATAAATGTTGTCTATACTGCCTTGCAATCCTATGTCCATCAAAGTCCAGTAGAGATTATATGCTAGGATTTCCATCAACTCCTTGGACTTTCTACTACTGAAGATATGCTACATATATTAATTTCATATCCTAATTTTGACTGGGATCCAATCAACCACATACTAAGAAATATAAATATCTCCTATCATGTTGGGACCTCAAACAACTTGGTCAAAGATATTAGGACAATCCAATATGTCCTTCACACCTCAGTAATCTTAAAGGCTGGTGACCGTATCGATATCACTCCCCTACTCTCAATCACCACATTTTATATTATGGCTCATAGAGTGTTTAAAGCTACTGACATTTTCTTTCATTACATCGAGCACCTAGCTAGTATTATGGATCTAGGAAAAAAAAAAGAAAGCCTAACATTGCTTTAGGACACTTCATTTCTTTTATCTTTGAAACCAAATCTTATCTTCAATATCCTACCACACTAAACTTTTAGCCTACTTTCTACACCAATAGCTCCTTCAACATTCTTCACATTATTCATCTCTACCCGGGGCATGAGGAGCCTGAGGGAGCTAAGAAGGAAGATACTCTTGTAGCTATTCCTTTACCTATTCTGATCCGCCAGCACTCATAGCTTAATCAGTTGGTGGAGCTGTTCGATTAATGGGAGGCTAGGTTTGACTGTTACATTACTGCACAGGCGCAGCAGCATACGCTCGATGTTGCTAGATTTTTTGCATATGTGGCACACCAGCAGTAGTAACACAACTAGGATATGGCCTGGTTTGGGGAGCAATTTTCTTCCATCTATTTCCTTTTTCAGCCACCACCACCTCCTTCGCCTAATTAAGGTCCCTCGTACTTATAGTTTATTTTGTTTTTTTTTTCTTTTATGGGATGTTAGTCATGTACTACTATTAGTTACAGAGTTGTTTATTTTCTTTTGCTTCGTCCTCCTTTTTTTAATGTCAAAAAGGAGAGTAGTGTTAGTGTTAGTGTATTAGTATTGCTTCATTATACTGTTGTTTTGTTTGTACACTATTTTTTAATATCTATATGACCTTCTTAATTTTTGTAAAAATTGCATTTCTTGGTCCATATTATTCTCTTTTACTTTATGCGTCATTAATATGCTTTATTTTAATTTCCTAAAAACTGTTTACCATCATAAAAAAGGGGAGATTGTTGCGAACAAGGATTTAAGGATTATAATTTTGATGATAACAAATTTTCTGCCATTCTTATTTTCTTACTACTGTTACTATTGCATATCTATTTTAGTTTCCCTTCCTACTAACATTTCAAGTCCACAAGGTAAAAAGTAATTCATGCCAGTTAAATATTTATTAGATTAAGACTGAGTAAGTATGTAAGTGTAATTCTAGAGTTTTACCTTTTCTTGAGTCAAATATAATAATGTGGTTCCTAATGGCAAGTAATCTTACACACACACACTCAGGGGAAGAAATTTTATAGGCATAAGGGTTCTTTTAGTTTTGATCACATCATTAGGATGATCATAAAATCATTCTGAATGATCTGTTAAAAAAAGAAACCCTAATTAGGGCATATGTGTTAAGATAGATGAATTAAGCAAATCGTCTTAAAAGATTTAACCTCATCATGGATGATAGGCTCTAATAAAAAAGAATCAGTCGCCAAACTCTCTAAGGTATGATAGAAATTTTATATGATGATCATATATCATCCTAGAAGATTCATTACAATCTTTTCTAAATTAATCAGGTGATTAAGGAAAGCTATTAAGGTTTGATTGAGTCGATCATATCATCCTGGATAATCGCAGGATCATCCTGGATAGTTAGTTATAAAAACCTTTTTGTCTTCTCCTGGATCACCTAGATGAGAAGAATGATGTGTTGGATTATACATATGATTTTGAAATAATCGTACAAAATAATTCAAGGATTATCCTTAATGATACATTGTATTCATCATTGTCCAACATATACGACTATGGATGAATATAATGATCTGTTGGATGATATGTTGGGTTTTGAACTAATTGTATAAGATGATGGACACATTATACTGGCTGATTAATTATATTCTTCATTATCTAACATATATGACTCTCGATGAATAGAACAATGTACTGGATGATAGATTTTTTTTAACTAATTATATATGATGTTTTGCACATTGTCCTGGTTGATCAGAATAAATAAGGGTTCCAATCACCCATCTCTCCTAGATTGACCTGGCTGAATGAGATGAAAATACACTAATTGTATCATCCTGTATAATCTTTGATGGCTACTTGTAGATTCAGGAAAATTTTAATCTCTTCTTTATAAGATCTCTGGATTATTCAAGGTGAGATCTTTTATTGCTATCCTGACCTGAGAGAGCCAAGAGAAGGAGAGCGAGTACTTGGTAGAGAGTGAGAGAATCTTGGGAGGGAGAGTTTGTGAGGGATTTCATAAAGGTTGCACCAAGCAAGGATTTGAGTCATCTTTTTTGTTCGTCATTTATGTCTCCTTAGTTTCTTTGGGAAAGTCATCTTTAGGAATCGATTAAGGTTCTTTGCCTGCTTCATGAGGAAGCAAAAGGAGGTCGGGTTCTCTACATCACTGGTGTCAGGGGAAAGGGGTTTTATACAGACTTCTCCACCTTTCTCTGGGAGCAAAAGGTGAGTCATTGAGTTTAGTGCAATACCCGGAGGAGAGGCTTTGGGGAGTGAATGTAGGTCAAGTAGACTGAACCACTATTAAATTTTGGTGTGCTCATTCTTATTATGTTTTTGTATTATTATTTTCGTACTTTGTTTTCTGGTCAATGATCGTTTGGTTTATTATTTTAAAAGATTTCAAAAAGATTGTGCTTTTTGTTTAAGAATTTTTAAACAACCAATTTAGCCCCCTCTTTCTTAGCTTTAGGCTAGTTCATAAGGGCTTAACATCCCTAACAAACTTTCAAAACCTTGTCAAATAGGCTAATCAAACTTGAAGAGATCTAAATTGAGTGTGAATTTTAGGCGTGGCATCTTTAATATTATTTTAATTTTAGAGGATTCTATTTTTATTTTATGGTGTTAAACTATAAAACCTAGAAACTCCCTCGAAGTAATACCAATAGAAAGCTTAAAAGGATTACATTTTATATTTTCTTAATGTAATCATTCAAAAATAATTCTCAGATGACTTGAATGAATCTTTGACATAACATTCAACTTATTAGTGGATAATTTCAATAAAGGTTTCATTAATTTTTCTTGTATTTCACAATTGTGTTATTTAGTCTGAAAGACATTACTTTATAAAAACAAACTCCTATTAGTGTTCTAAAAGTTGTACACCTCTAATACTTTATTGCCATCTTCTTTTAATTATATAGAGATGAATCATCCAATGAACAAAATTACGTATATGGGAAACCAATATCTACAACGTGTTCTGATATATGAAATCAAAACACATTTTTAAGAAAAGCTTTATCCTGATATCTATAGTCGATGCAAACATTAATTTTAATGATTTTTCTCTTCTTCTTTTTTTTGGTTGAAACCCGTCGATGGGTCTATACATTAATAACAAAAAAGGATTACATGTTCCTTAAGGGGACCTCCAGCTTGCTACTACTCGGAATAGCTATAAGAAAAGTAAATAAAGAATATAAGAGCCAGATATCCCCACTAAGCATAATCACAAGGAAACCTAAAAATATTCTAAGAATAAAAAAGGAAAGGATAGAAATGAATCCATTTAGCTCAGCCTTCCCAACAAAAAATGGACCCTACACAAAATGAGAATAAATCTCCGAAAACTTTAAAAATAGGCCTACAAGGACACTAAAATTTACTTTTAAAATTAACAACAAAGAAATAAAATTAAAAGTAAAAAAAACTAAGCTAATAAAATAAACTATAACATAAGAGATATTTATACAATGAACATTAAGAAGGAACACAAAGGTGTAGTAGAAACTCTTATAAACAACATAGGACAAGACAAAAAACCAAATCAAGCTTCAATGTGGTACACGCAATAAACCACAACAATGAACCCATAATATAGAGATGAAGTAGGAAAAATTACCTCAACATGATGAAACCATAGAAAACCTCATTATTAAAACCCTAGTCCAAAAAGAGCAGTAGAAAATAAATACAGAAAATAATGCAACACAACCAATGTGGCATCATCCTGACACTTCCAACCCAAACTAAAAAAACTAGTAGACTAATACATAAAATTGGCTATTTAAGCTCAGCCATATAGTACCTATAATGCCACCAAGAAAAAATTTTCCACGCTGCTAGAAACATTCACAAAGAAAGTAAGATAAAAGTAATAAAAGGTATAATTACATGTAGTACATGTAATGCCACCAAGAAACAAAAATCACTTCCAACCCAAACTATGAAACAAATAAAATGAACCATAAAATTGGCCATTTAAGCTCAGTCATGTAGTATCAGTATAACTAACATGTATATAACCCAAATGTCACACCAATCTACTCCCAAACCCACCCAGGTTCACAAGGATCTTTCACAGACTAGTATTACTATAGTAAAAGGAAAAAATATTAAGCTGAAACCATAAGCCTCACACAGCTAAATACCTTCACCCGAAAACATATAATAAAGCTTAAGTTATAATGATCCATCAAAACTTTAATCTCCATATGATGAAAATAGAGAAACATTAAGATAGGAAAAAAAACTCTTGAAACAACATAGTCAAACTCACCTACCCATAGATCCAAAAAAGAAAGGAACATCATAGCCGAAACAAAATAACCTTAGGATGAGTAGCATAATGGGTAATTCTCTACATAAAAATTACACCAATCATTTCTCAAAATAGGCCAAACATAACAGTTAGCATCAAAATGATAATCCAGAGTATTGTTATTGCTGATAATAGGAAATCTTATGAGTTTGGTGGAAAATTGCAAGCTGGAGAGACACCCAGTGATAAAACCAATTCCCGTCCAATATAAAGAATATAAAAAGATTGAGTATTTGTTAAAAATGCTAAAAATTATAACACTACACATGTTCTCGTAAAAAAATAAAAAAATGTAATCAACATTAGGAAGTAAAAGAAAAAAAACATTCTTACCATTCACCAACTTAACACTAACAAGGCTTTTGGATTAGGAGACAGAAGCTCCACAAAAAGAGGAAGAATTTGGAAGAAGATTTTGGCTGCAAGCATTGGAGATGGAAGAAGGTGTCCGGTCATCCTTGGATGACCAGACCACCAACTCCTTTAAATCTACTGCACGTCCAACTTTGTTGGATTCAAAAAGTAGATTTTCATTCAATCGCAGCTTCCCACAAAATTCTTATTTTTTTAACTCTCCTCTGGTTATTAGAGAGGGAGGTTTGGTCTCTATGCAAAAGTCTTTGTCAGAGATAGGAAAAGGAAAAGTAGTAATTGAAGTTTCGAACAGTAAGTCAATCTCACCCATGTCGGTTTTTATTTCTGAAGCAAATGATATGGAGGCTCTTCATCAGGCTGCAAAGATAATAATTCATTGAAGAATGATAAGGGTATTGATAATACCATCCTTGATGTTAATATCAAAAATCCAGTATCTTCATCTAGATTGAATGATTCTAATGTGTTGATTAAAAAACCTCATATTAAAATAAATTTTAAAGAAATTCATTATGAAAATGAAGTTGCAAATGTGGTCAAACTTGATTTGGAAAAAGAAAAAGCCAATGTTTAAGTGTTGAAGAATTCATTGGTGGCGAAGATTCTTTGTAAAAACTTTCCCTTTTCAAAATGTGCCATTGAATTGAGGAGGCAATGGGTTAAATTTGGAGGATTTCTTATAACCTCACTTGGATTAGATTGGTTTTTGTGCTCTTTTCAGTCACATGAAGCAATGGAGAAAGTTCTTAATGGAGGTCCATGGTATGTGGGGGGCTTCATCATTGGGTTACACAGATGGTCTCCAAATTTCTCTCCTAATTCTATGAATGGGATTTCTGCTCCAATTTGGGTTCGTCTTCATCATTTGCCTTTACATTCTGGGATGAAACCAATATTACTAGAATTGTATCTAGAATTAGGACTCCCTTATTGTTAGATGGCAACATGTTTAGATGGAGGAAAAGAGAATTTTCTAGAGCTTACATTAAAGTTAAATTGAATTCTAAGCTCCCTTGTGGAACCTGGGTTGAAGGTCTTCATGGTAGATTTTTTCAAAAATTTGAATTTAAAAATCTATCATCTATTTGTTTCAAATGTAGAAGCATTGGAAACAAAGATTTTGTATGTCCTATTGATTATCAAAATCTGAAGTTGCTTGATAAAGAAGTTCCAAAAAAATCCCATCTTCTTGAAGATAATTCCTATGGGCCATGGATGCATGTGAAATTCAATACCAAAAAAAGGAATATAATTGAGAAAAAGCAACTTGATTATCTATTCATGGATAATCCCATTAAAAGCTCTTTTGTTAAAAGTCAATTTGAAGTTATACCTCCATATTTTAACAATTTAATTTGGAGGCTAATTTAGTTGAAACTATTAACAAAGAAGGTTTTGATATAAGTTTTAACAAGGTGGTTGATTGTTGTATGGATCGAAATCTGTATGAAAATCAGTTTGATTGATCTTCATTAATCCTTTGTCGGATTATCTCAGAAGAATTAATTTCGAAACAAACAATTCCTCCTATGGAGTCCATTCAAAATTTGAAATTTGAATTTGATAATGCAAATATTATGGAAGAATATGAGGTTGATGTTAGTGTTGTGTGAAAGTTAGTTGTTGAGCTGGTGGAAGCTTCGAAATTTGAATTCAAAATTTCACAATTATAGGAAGGAGTTGAGGAAGCCATTAATTCTGAAATAGAAATGGTGGCTGATTCTATAGAAGCTCTTCCTTCAGCTGTTTCCGTGAAAGCTCCTGTTGTTATGGAAATTTCAAATGGATTTACTATTCTAGAATTACCTAAAGTTGTTACTCCCTCTTTGGAAGTTAACCTGAATTTTAAAAAGCCAGTATTAGTGAATGGGAAATCTGGATCTATTAATTTGGATCATTCTTCAAGTTCAAAGGATTCTTCTTGTTCTACGCATAAATTGTTCAAAGAACTATAAGACTTAGGACTGGTGAAAGATCTACCTAGAAGAAGGAAGGCTGATCTCAGTATGAAGAAATGTGTGAGAGGTTCTTCTCACTTAACCCGTTAAAAATGCTTGCTGGTTTTCTCTTTGCATTTCACAAAGTACAAAGATTCTTGAAGATGGAGCTATTGATCAAAGAATTTTGTCAGAATAATAGCTTTTAATTACGGATTTGAAAGTTGGAAAAGGCTATTGAAAAACCTTTTGGTAGTTTTCTTAAGTGTTTTGTGGATATCAGTGTCAAATTGTATTTTCCTTCTTGTTTTCTTTTGTAATTTCTTTTTTCTTTTAGCTTTTAATTTGTTTTTTAAACTTTTTCTAATTGCTTATGCTGTCGATACTAGATCCTATTTTTTAACCTGTTGGGAATTCTGGGATACTAACCAACCTTAAGGTTGTTTAATACTTTGGTATCCCCTGCATCTCACGGGTTATATTAAGTTTATTTTAAACAAATATGCTTTCAATAAGGTTCCTTTTTTATTTTCGATCAAGGAACCATTAGTTTTTTTTTTTTTTCTTTCTAATTTTTATTAGGTTGTTATTTCTTTCCTTTTAATCCAACAATTGCATTCTTCAAAAAAAAAAAAAAAAAAAAAAAAAAAAACTTAACACAACCATCTACAACAATCACAACATTATAACAACAAAAAGGCCAAAAATAGACCCAAAAAAATTTCTAACATAACAAAAACCAAGGTTATCTAACATAATGATGCCTTTTCTAAAAGTCGATAGTTCATTATAAGAAATTTCAATAAAGTAATTAAGATTATAACTATGATTAGCTAACCCATCAGCACAAGCATTGCCTTCTATGTGAGTATGAGTTAACTTAACATTAAAGAAGATTAAAGAAATGTTCAGGATTACAAATCTTCTCAACATAATCTTTGAGGCAACAAAGCATATGTAAAACATCAACTTCAATCTAATTATTAACCTGACAAAGGGAAAAAACATGATCTAACTCCCAATAGGATAAAAAAAAGTTCTGAAAAAATAAAAGAGCATTTTAAAAGTGACCGAGGAAAGCAATAAAAAAATTTCCATTAGAATATATAATGATACCACCACAACCAAACTTCTCCCCTTTAACTGGACAACCACTATTTAACTTGAACATGTTTTGAGGTGTTTTAATCCAATAAATCATCCTATACCCATCATCGATAAGCTTATCATGAAGAATTATACCAAACTCTTTAGCAACATATAAATAACCTATAAAATTCTTAGATTTCAAAAGATTGGCATTAAACAACCTACTAACCTTATCTTTAACATTTCTAATAATTTATTCATGATTCATTGTGATATTGTTAAAAACAAAGTTATTCTTATCAATCCAAAGATACCAGATAATAAGAGAAGGAAAAAAGAATGGTAATGTGACCTCTAATATTAGTAAACCACAGATGGAGGATATCCTTGATAGAGATATTACCCTTAAAAAAATTAAGTTTAAAAATATCCTTCAAATGAATCCAAATTTTAGTAGCAATATAACCAAAAATAAATACATGATGCATATTCTCATCATTATAGCAACATTGACACATAGAATCCAAACTAAAACCACGTTTAGTTAAAATCTCATTAGTAAGAACATAATTATGCATGAATCTCCAAATTAATGTAGTAATAGTAGTAGGAATGATTTTGTGACATAACATAGTAAAAACTTTAGAAGAAGCATGTTTGGATCTAAATTTTTTATTGGCATCCTTAATATTAAATATGTCATTGCTAGCCATATTGCACAACAAAATATCTTTGTCATCATTGTATAATGGAATTTATAAGATCTACTGAATAATAGGAATAGAAATAACTTAAACTAATTTTTGAATATCCAAACAATTTTTAGTAAGAAAATTGTTAACCTAGATAGCAGTAGAAGAGACCAAACGAAGCATATGATCAATAAAGGTTTGATTCAATCACTGATCCTACCAAAAAAAAAAAGATTTGCGTAGCCAATACCCCAATGTATATAAGGTTTTGCTTCTCATTTGATATTGCAAAGTCTTTTCCAAACCCTAAAATCCCCCTTTTTTATATATACAAAATGTAGGATGATGGCCAACACAGTATTTAGAAGTCATAAACTATGACCAAAGAGTAGTTTTAGCAAAAAAGTTATACTAAAGTTTATAAGAGAAGCCATGGGCTTAATCAACCTAGTTCATACACCCCAAACCACTTCCTACAAAATGGAACAAAAAATTTTTCCAATATGTCCAGTGGATTTTAGAATTAAGACATTTACCTTACCCAAAAAATTTATTGATCAAAGTTTCCAATCTATAACAAACCGCAATGGTATGTTGAATAGTTTGAAATATATAAATTGGTAATGAGCATACCAAAACTCTTCATTTTGTATATGCATATTCATATTAATTAGAGAGAGAGAGAGTCTCGAATTTTTTAGAGAGAGAAATACTCTTTGTTTTGAATTTTTTTTTCCCACAAAGCTCGCTCTCCACCAATGATCGTGTATGGTTGTCGGCCTCCATTCTCCGATGCTGGTGATGGTCAGCGTTCATCATCAAATGCTATTTGTATTCTTCCTTTCTCCAATCATGGTTCATCTTCTCCTTCTTTCGGTGATGCCAAGTTGGTGTTTGATCATTATATCAAATCAAGGTTCAAATAAACTGGACCTCTGGTGATTAATGAGGGTGGATTATTTAAAAAAAAAACCTATGGATTGCATTGAAAAGGGAAAGAAGGTGATGTTGGATGTCTCAGACAAAATGTTGATTCCATCTTCTTTTCATAAAGAAGTAAACACTAAGCTCCAGTCCTCTGATAGCGTGTCTAAGTTTTCTGGTGTTAAAAAAGATATGAAAGTGTCGAAGGATATCATTTCTTCTGATATCTCGGTTAGAAGGGAAAATAAAGATTCTATTTTTGAAGGTGCAGTTTCAAGTCAAGTTTCAGATTCTGCTACTGTAGAAAATTTGTCTGCAGTGGGGTCTTATAACGATCTGCATCATACTGAAGTTAATCTGCATAAGGTTTGTGAGTGCATTTCAGTTGATCTGGGTAATTGCAAAGTTGCTAAAAATTTGAATTTTATATTCCTCCACAATCGACTAAGGTTTTAGCCAATGCTTGGAATAAGAAAAATAAATTTAAAACTATTGATTTTGATTTTGGAGAATGTTTGTCTGAAGATTGAGTAATAAAGTTGCATATGCAAAATGAGGTAGAAAACACAAATAGGTTGATCAAATCTTTGGTGGAAAAATTGTTTGGTGATTTTTTTCCTTACCATGTAATAGGGGTGGAGTTAAGGAGGAAATGGACTCAATTTGGGAAGTCCCATATGACTTTACTTAGAAGAGGATAGGTATTATATGCATTTGAAGACCCAAAAGCTCTTGAATCTACTCTATCTAGTGGACCTTGGTATGTGAGTGGACATATCCTTAGTTTAGACAAATGGTCCCCTTAATTCCAGCCTAATTCTTTAAAAGGTTTAATGGCTCCTATTTAGATCAGAATGCCTAATCTCCCTTTACAATGTTGGGATTAAATTAACGTATGTAGAATTGCTTCAAAGGTTGGATCTCCATATCTAATTGATAAAAAGATGTTTCAATGGGGAAGAAGGGAGTTTGCATGAATTTGTGTAAGAATCAAGCTTGAAGATATATTGCCTTTGGGAGTTTGGCTGGAGGGAATTTCTAAGATAATCTACCAGAAGATTTAGTACGAAATAATTTCTAATTTTTGTTTCAAATGTAAGAGAATTGGACATTTGAAGAACAACTCTTTGGTTACTAATGCAAAAATTTGTTAGGTTTGTGCTCAATTGAAGAATGCCAATGAAGGCGTTGCTGTTTCAAGCAAGCCAAACTCAAATGGAGGATCACGGGAAGAAGGTGTCAATGGGGTTGATAAAGAAGGCTATGGACCTTGGATCCATGTGAACTATGGGAGGAGAAGAGTCAGTAATTATAAATTCAAAATTACTTGGACTAGACTCGGGTATAAGGAAGCTAACAAGACTATGTCCATGAAGGAAAATGGAGTTTCTAGGAAGACACATGGAGAGAAGGTAAATGGGAATGATGTAAGAGTACAAAATGAAGAAGTTATTGTAGAAACAGCCTCTCGAGTTAAAGAACTACAGCAGGAGGTAAAATCTGGCCCTTTATGTAATGAAATTTAGGAAAGAGGAGATGATACTTCAGGTAAAAAAAGGAATGATGTTTCTAATTGCATTCCTAGTGCTAATAATCAATTTGAAGTGTTGAATCAGCTGGTGGAGGAAGGGGATTATCTGAACTCATTGATTATGGAGTCTCCAAAGGTATTGGAACATAAAGCTATAAATGAAGATAATATCTTGGCGGTTGAAAACAATATGAAGGCAATTCAAGTAGGCATCTCAGGTGATGGTTCATCCAATGTGAAGAAAAAAGGTGCGAAGCAGCTCAAGGGATTGGGACCTATTAAATTGGTTCCAAGGAATAGAAGATTTGAAGGAGAATCAAAGGAGAAGTTGGGGAGCTCTTCCCCTATTATTCAATGATATCATCCATAGGATTTTTGAATTGTATAGGTGATAGGAAAAATATAGTTTCTATTTACATGGAGTTTATAAAAGACCATGGAGTGTTCTTCCTTAGTTTGCTTGAAACCAAGTTATCTTCTATTGATAGGAAATATGTTAATTTGTTGGTAGGGAGTGATTGGGACTTTTTTCATGTTCCATCTGGAGGCTTGTCAGGTGGCATTACGATGTTATGGAATCATAATATGGTTGTTTTCATGGTGTTGGAATCTTCTTCTCAGCTTGTAATAGGGGAGTTAGATGTTGTTAACAAAGGAAAGTGGAAAGTTACTACTGTATATGGGAGCAGGGATGTCTATAAGAGAATATCTCTTTGAGAAAGATTAGAATATCATTTGTCTAAAGATATTCCTATGGTAGTGGGTGGAGACATTAATTGCTTAATATCTAGGGAGGAAAATAGGGGAGGAAGGAGATTTGCTTATTTCCTTGGTCCAAAGGAGATGAAGTCCTTTATAACATGTAATGATTTAAATGAGGTTGGATGCATTGGACCCAAATTCACTTGGTGCAACAATAAGAAGGGGGCTGAAAGGACTCTTGAAAAATTGGATAGATGTTTTCTGAATTCAGCAGCGTTGAAGTCTTCTCACCATTTGGTGGTTAGGCACATGGCTAGAGTTGCATCGGACCATTGTCAAATTTTTTTAAACTTATTGGAAATGAATGTGCTGTGTAAGAAAAATATCAAGTTTGAAGATATATGGGCCTCAATTCCAGCTTCGACGGTAGTGGTTAGAAAAGCTTGGAGGAAAACATTGTTGGACAATTCCCTCAAATTCTGAATTAAAAGATGAATAGATCGATTAAAGCTTTATATTATTGGAGAAAAGCTAAGCACAAGGATTTAAATCAATACAAAGAGGAACTATAGAAATAAATTCTTGAATTGCTATTAAAAGAGGCTTATTTCAGTTTCCTTTCAAATGCGGAAATGTGATTTGAAAACTAAGACAAATGCTTTAAATTCTACATTGGCTCTGCTTTGCATTTGGTGGAGGCAACGAGCAAAGGTCAAATGGCATATGGAAGGTAATTCTAACACAGTTTTTTCTTGCTTATGCAAGTGCTAGAAGGAATTCAAACTTCATACATAAAATTAAAGATTATAATGGATTGATAATAGAAGAGATGCAATAGATAGATGATGCTTTATTTACTTACTTTAAAGACAAATGGAAAGTGAGGAATTGTTCTATGGTTGGGTGGCTTAAGCCGTGGATGACCTTGAATGGAGATGATTTGCTTAAGTTGGATAGAGATTTTTCTATGGGAGAAATGGATAAGGTAATCAAAGATCTTGGTGGGAAAATTGCTCCGGGACATGATGGTATCTCTTATTCTTTTTATAAATCATATTAGTCTATAATCAAAGATGACTTATGGAGGGCTTTGGATCACTTCTTCAAAATCGGGAAGATGTCTAAGGAGTGGAAAGAAACAATCATAGTGCTAATACCAAAGGTAAAAAATTCTTTGACTCCTTCAAATTTTAGACCACTAAGTTTATGTAACTTTGTTTTCAAGATAGTGTCAAAGATCATTTTAAATAGACTTTTGCTTGTAATTCCTAAATTATTTTTAGATGAACAAGTAGCTTTTTTGAAAGGGAGTTCTCTTTAGGATCATTTCTTAGTGGCCCATGAAGTCTTCCACAAGTTTAGATATTCTAAATCCTCCAAAGGTTTAGTTTCCTTCAAGAAAGACATGGAACAATCATATGATTCAATGGGGTGGCCAACTTTATTCAAGTCTTTGGAGGATAGCGGCTTTCCAAATAATTTCTCTAATCTCATTTTGGATTGTGTTTATATTCCTTGCTTTTCTTTATCTATCAATGGGAAGTTGTCAAATTGGATAGAAGCAAAGAGTTGTTTTCATCATGGATGCCCATTATCTCCTTTTTTGTTTATTATTTGTACACAACTTCTATCAAATACTTTTCACAAAAGAAGTATTCAGTAAGTATTCATATTTCTCCTTATGGGCCTAAGATCACACACCTACTATATGTCGATGATATTATCATTCTCTCGGAAGCAAAGTTAAAGATGATTAAGGAGATCAAGAGCATCCTCTAGGATTTCTGTGGTTGGAAAATTAGTAAAAAGAAAGAACAGAAAAGCAATTGCTAAACCTATGGATTTCAAGGAAAATTTTCCTATTTGGGAATCAAGGTTGCATTGAGAAGATTGGTTAAAGTTGATTTCCAATTCCTCTTAGATAAAGCATTGATGTGTGGGGTGGAAAATTTTTATCTTTGGCTGGAAGAATCACTTTGGTCAAGTCAATTTTATTATCATTCCCTACTTTTCATTCAACTCTTTCTTTGGTTCCTAGAAGTGTTTTGAAACGTAGATAAGTTGTGTAGAAGTTTTATTTATAGCAAGAAAGATGGAAGAGTCGGTCTCCACTATGTTAGCTGTGAATCTATTTGCAGACTAAATGATTTGGGTGGCCGTGGAATAGTTCCCTGTTCTAAGAAAGCTGGTCCACTTAGAGCCAAGTTGGCTTGGAGGTATTACAAAGACAAAGACTCTTTGGTGCATAAAGTGTTGTTTCCTAAGTATGGTTCTATTTTTGAAGATCATTTTTTCGGACAGAGCAGGTTCTTCAGCTTGGAAATTATTATGCAATAGAGCGGAATGCCTCAAACCAATTGTCAATTGGAGAATTACTAATAGGAAATATGTAGATATTTTCAAAGATACTTCAGTATTGGATAAATGCATTGATAAATGGCCTACATTTATTCAAACAAATGAGTGAAATGATCTCACGGTGGATAAGTTTATAAGCAATGGTTGCTGGGATGTAAGGAAGCTGGGAGATTTCTTTAGTCCAGAACTTGTTCTACTGATATCTAGTATTCAATTTTTTTTGAGAGTGCAGATGACCATATGGAATTAATTCATTAGCTTTCTAGAAAGATCAATTTCAGCTTTGGCAACCGAAAAGATGGAGAAATGTAGTTCTATTTTTGCTGGATATAATTGGATGAAAAAACCAAAATTGAGTTCAAGAGTGGAAAATTTTGGTCGAGAGTTCTCAATAATGCAATCCCAACATATCAGTTCCTAAGTTATAGAAGATTACAAGGTAAAAATGGTTGTCCAAGGGGATGCGAGAAGGTTGAAGACATTAAGCATATTTCTCCAAATGCATGTTTTTAAAAGAGGTCATACAACATCTAAATAATTGGGGTTTTGGTATTCCTAATTTCAACTCCTTTGAATCATGTTATATATGGCTGGAAAGCCAAAATAATTGGTTGATTAATCTTTTTTACAACATTGTCTACTTGTCTTAGAAAGCTAGGAATGATTTTGTTCATAATGGATCTACTACCAGCCCTTCGGTGATTGCTACAAACGCTATGAGTTATTCTGCTATCATTAAGCCTTTAATTTGTTTGAACTCAAGAATATGGGATGTTAAGCAACCAGAAAGGTTATTGAATAATTATTGGCATCCCCCTCCACCCGATTGGTTCAAAAGTCCATATAGATGCTTCCATTAGTCCTTCAAATAAGGCTGGAATCAGTGGTGTGTTTCGTGATCATAAGGGGAGATTTTCTATGGATTTTGGTCAAAAGTGGTTACATTGGGATATTGCTTCATTGGAGCTACAAGCCATTTTTTCAATCAAGGATGTGATTAAGTAATGGTTGTTTGATTACAAGGGCTTAAGCATTGAAGGGGACAACAAAAATGTAATCAACTTCATTTAATGGATCATGACGAAAGGTAGCAATGTAGTGGGAGATCATTCATTTTTCTAAGAGTTCAATTTTGTTATCTTAATTATGTTAAAAGGGAATGCAATAGGTTAGCGGATCTTTGTGCTAACTATGCAAGTTTAAGTTCTTTCATTTGGGATGATTTAGTCATGAATAAGATTCCTCCGTCTTTTATTAACTTGATTAAGGAGAAATAAAATGCTTTTAGGATGCTATTTTTTTCTTAGTTTTTAATGAATAATTTTTGCACTTTTTTTTCAAAAAAAAAATAATGAGTATAGAACACTTTTGATCAACACCAGTATACTGCCAAAGCTAAAAAAATGAAACTCCCAAGAATTAAGTCTATTCTGCACATCAATAATCAAATCATCAAAGGGAAAAGATCTTTTGTGACCTTTAAAAAAAGGAATACCCAAATATTTAAAAGGAAGAGAACCTTGCACAATTCCAAAAATACCTTTAATTGCTATAATGCAAATCACCAGGAAAATTCTTAGGGGAGATAAATGAACACTTCTTTCTATTAAGATTTAAGCCACTCAACAGTTAAAAAATATTCAAGAATCTCATAAACAAACTAAATATATTCACATAACCATTAGAAAAAGTAATAAGATCATCTGCAAAGCATAAATAAGGGGTAGGTAAACAACATAAAGTTCTACCGTAAAGATTAGGGTTTTCATCATAGAGCTGAGTAAGACCTCTAGAAATATAATCAACCGCAACTATGAAAAGAGCAAGGGAAAGGGAATCACCTTTTCTAATACCATGAGAGGATTTAAAGAAACTATTAATTATTCATTAAAAAAAATAGAGAAAAAAGAACCTTCAATACAATTTTGGAACAAACTAATGAAGTTAGCGTTAAAACAAGTTGTAATATGTGAAACAAAAATTTCTAGTTAATGTTATCATAGGTTTTAACAATATCTAATTTTAAAATAATGTTACCACCTCTCACTTTGATGTCCAGGTTAAGAATGATTTCTTGAGCTAAAAGGATGTTTTCCCTTATGGTTTCACAATTAACAAAGCACATTTGGAAAGGCAAAAAAATTTTAGAAAGCATAGGGCATAAACGATCCATAAGAATTTTTGAAATGAATAACACAGAGTAATAAGCTAAAAATCATCCCACTTATTTGCAACACCTTTTCTAGGAATATGCACAATAGAAGTATTGATAAAAATCTTTGGAACAAGGTTGCCATTAAAGAAATCCAAAACAACAACATATAAATTTTCACAAATGATAAATCAAGCCTTTTTATAAAATATAGCAGTAAAATCATGAGGGCCAACCAAAGAATCAATATTTATATCAAATACAATCTTCTTGACTTCCTCCATAAAAGGAAAAATTATATGAGTATTATTTTCCATCTCATTAATGATGTAAGGAATAAGCTCAAAATTTTATATTTTTTTTGAAGAAAGAATAAAATGCTTTATTATTAAATAAAAAATGGATTATATCATAATGGCATTTGATTTCTCTTTTAACAACTTAATAAAAGTAGGAGGAAACTTATTCATCACTAACTCATCCCAAAAAAAAAGAACAAAAAATAGCATAGCTAGCACAAAGATCCGCTAACTTATTTCTTCCTCTTTTAACACAATTAAAAATAACAGGGTTTAAATCTTTAACCACATCCTTGATTGTTAGAATATCTTGAAGCTCCAATGAAGAATTATCTCAATGAACCAATTTATTTACCAAATGCCAACAAGAATATTCCCTTATGGTCACGAAAGATCCCACTGATCTCGGCCTTGTAGGATGAACATAGGGAGCCATCTATATTAACTTATATCCAATCTAGTGCAGGAGGATGCCAATAATTATTTAATAACCTTACCAGTTGATTAACATCTCAGATACCTGAGTTAAAATAATATAAATACTTAGACACAACAGAATAACTCACAACATTTGTAGCTACTACCAAAGGGCTGGTTGCAAGTCCATCATGAACAGACTCATTTCTAGCTTTCCATGATAAGTAGACCATGTTGCAAAAAAGATTAACCAACCAATGATTTTGGCTATCCAACCATATACTATATGATTCAAATGAATTGAAACTCGAAATACCAAAAACCCAATTGTTTAAATGTTGAATGACTTCTTTTAATTTCCTGCATTTGGTGACAATGTGCTTAATGTCTTCAACAGGCTCGCACCCCCTTATTCATCCATTGTTACGTTGTAATCTTCTATAGCGTAAGAATTGATTTGTTGGAATTGCATTATTTAGAACTCTCCACCAAAATGTCTACACTTTTGTACTGAGATTACCATTTTTAAACCATTCCAATCCAAAAAATTGTAATACATTTCTCTAAAGAATTAGTTGTCATTACTGAAATGGATTTACCCAAAATCATATGAATAAATTCCAATTGATTATTTGAATATTCTAAAGAAATTTGAATATTATATATCATATTTACGAGATCTGAACCAAATAACTCTCCGAACTTCCGTATATCCCAACAACCATTACATATAAATCTTTCAATGGTGAGATCACTTCACTCCCTTGATTGCACAAAGGTTGGAAATTTATCAATGCTTCTATCCAATAACAAAGTGTCTTTGATGACATTTACAGATTTACCATTTGCAATTCTCCATTTGACAATTCGTTTAGAAAATTCCCCTCCATTGCTTAATATTTTCCATGCTGTTAAACCTGATTTATCCGAAGACTTATCCTAAAAAATGGGACCATATTTAGGGAAAAGAACCTTAGGCATAAAAGAATCTTTAACTTGGCAATACCTCCATGCCAATTTGGCTCTTAATGGCCCAAGTTTCCTCCAATAGGGTACAATTCCATGGCCACCTTGGTATTTCGGTCTAGATATCATCCTGTACGATCAGTGTAAAATAAGCCCAATCAGTCGGTACGATTTGAGATGATCAGAAGAAATTTGTTCATATTATCCAGGATGATAATATATTGTCCTGAACGATCAGAACAAATCGTGGAATATCGTGAAGAAGAGCTATCCGATGTTTGAGCTATCCGATGTCCAATCATCCAGCGTATCGTCCCATACGATCCTACGATCGTCCAAGACAATTTGATTATCCAATCAAGTCATAATTACTTTTCCTTAAATGGCAGATTAATTTAGGAAAAATTATCATATATCGTCTTGGAATATATTTTATAATCCCATATGATCTTCTGGATGATGTCCAAAAATAAGTAATTCCTAAATAGATCTGGTGACAGATTCTTTCTATTTTGAGCCTCTCATTCTGGCCGATACAAAATCATCCAAGATGATGTTATTTGCATAATGACGGCTGCTTTAATGAAGATGCCCTAATTAGGGTTTCTGCTTTTGAACTGATCATCCAGGACGATATAAAATTGTCCAGACGATGTTACCAAAAACACTAAACATTAGAGATTAGTCAGAGAATCTTCCAAGTTATAAAGCATAAGGAGCCACACCACATACAATAGACTCAAGAAAGGAAAAGGGTTACAAATTATCTCAGACCTAGTCTACCTAATCTTGAGCTGGTTCCAAAATACAATCTGATCTTGTGGACCTGTAATGTCAGTAAATAAGGCAGTCGTAGAGAAATAAGAGTATTTACAATAAGAGTGTTTGCTATCATCAAAATCATAATCCATGAAAATAGATCCGCAACATGTTTGAGAGAGATTTTTTGCAAGTGGAGTGTGAAGGGTTCACAAGGTTACTCATAGGTAAGGATCTCATTGTGTTTTTTGTTATCACTCTTCTTTTTGTCTTTCTAGTTGCTCGTGAGAAGATATTTGAAGAAGATATAGTAATCTGTCTAAACTTCGAGGGTGTAAAAGGATGATGATACTCTACTAACACTTGGAGAGTATAAAAGGACAACTGTACTCTACTGATACTTGGAGAGTATGAAAGGATGATGGTACTTTGCCGACACTTAGAATGTGTGAATAGATGATAGTTCTCTACCGCACTGAGGATTAGTAGAAGAGAGGAATTATAAAGGCTTCTCTGCTTTGTTGTGGGGGCAAAAGGAGAGACACTTTTATAATATTACAATACCTGAAGAGGGAGTCTTCAGGGAGTGGATGTAGGTCATGTTTTGCAAAACCATTATAAATCATTATGTCTTATAATTTCTATATTTATTTATTAACTATAAGTTATTTACTGTAGTTGAACAATTTATTTTATAAACTTAAAATTAACTTGCTATGAGATTCAAAATAGTTTTTAATTTAAAAATCCAAGAGAATTTTTTAAATTACCAATTCACCCCCCCCCCCCCCCCCCTCTTAGTTAGCCTTGGGATAATAACTTAGGTTTAACAACCTAATCAAGAATAAAAAAGTTATTTCATAGCAACATTTCAAAATAATAAGTTTAGACTACTTTTTGAAACATGAGAATGGCTACTTTTGGAAACCAAAACACACCTGAAGGATATTAGATCACTAGACCTTCGTTATTTAAAATATTACTTTCATTTTTTGGAAAACATGCATGTCAACAATTTTGTAATCACTTTATTATCGCACTACAGGAAAATCACGAATTACCGGCGGCCTTTTCCGACGGAAATTGAACCTTTTCCGACGGTTTTATAGTTTTCCGGCGGTTTTCCGGCGGTTAATTTACCGCCGGTAAAAACGGCGTAGGAAAACAAATTCCGGCAGTTTTTACCGACGGCAAATTATTCTGGCGGCTTTCCGGCGGTTATAAACTGCCGGTCAGATAAAAAAAAAAAAACCCTCCCGCGTTCGGGTGCCGGCAGTCCCGCTAAGTTGCCGCCGCGCGCCGTTCCCCGTGGATCCCGCTGCCTGCCTGGCGCTCCGGCCGTTCCCCGCGGCTCCTGCGCCCGCCAGCTAGCCGCAGTTCCCGTGCCCGCCCGCGGCTCCCGGTGAGATTCGAACGCGCGTCGTTCGTGAGGAATTACAGGTATCCGACCGAAATGCCGGTTATGTAAATGCGAATTTTTGTCAATTTTTTTTATTTAAAGTATTTTCATAACAGAAATAAATTAATATTTTAATTTTTTTAAAAATGAAACTATTTAATTTAAAATAAAAAATAATATTTAATATAAAATAAAAATTAACTAACTAATTAATTTTAAAATGAAAATAAATTAAATTGTTAATCTAAGTTTTAATAATTTTTTGCTAAATCATTTAAATAGTAAAAATTTTATTCATTTTCATTAATTTTTAAAAGCCGCCGGAAATGTGAAAAAGCCGCTGGAAATGTGAAAAAGCCGCCGGAAATTCCGCCGGAAAATTGCTTTGGAAAAAACTGTAGGAAATGCGTTGGAAAGCCGCCGGTAATGTGGCCGTCGGAAAGCCGCCGGTAATCAGTGATTTTCCTGTAGTGTCGCATGTGGATTTTGGTTCAAGAAGGGTATACTTGGCCAACTAGATTAGTTGAATCATTAGAGTTGAAACACCCTTTGTTGACTGAACTATAGAAGAACGTGACTTAGCATAACTTAATGCAAAATATTTAAATAGTTTCTTTTCTACACTTAAGTCAGAAGAATATATGCAGGTTTTCACTTCTAAAAGTGGAAAGGATATTTGGGATAGGCTTTATATTACTTAAGATGAGACTAATAAAGTAAATAAATCTTGATTAAATATCTTATTAGATGATTATGAATTTTTTCACATGAAACTCAATGAATCCATTTCTGAAATATACATAAGATTTACTCAAATAGTCACTTCTTTGCATGCATTAGATAGGGAACTAACAAATTCTAAAATGATCAATAAAATTATTTATTATTTGCCTATAACTTATGATGCTAAAATAACTATAATTATGTAGTCTAAAGATTTAAATGTTTACTCTATTGATAATTTTTTTTATCACTAATTGCTTACGAGCAAGGAGTGAGTCAAAGGAAGATTGATTCAGGAGAATAGAGAAAGAAGAAGAATATTGCACTAAAAGCGGATGATTTAAAGAGTGATCAATCACTACTTGAAGATGTGGATGACATTGTCTTGATGATAAGGCAATTCAAGAATTTTCTTAAAAGGAAGCAGAGGAGATGCCAGCAGTGGAATATAGGTAAGTTTAATAAAAATGTTAAGTTTTCTAATGATGTAATATGATAGGATTTTAAGGATGAATCTAAAAGTAGATAACACTATTTAAAATTTCACAAAAATGTGTTAGAAGATATAAAAATATTTCTTAAATTTAAAGTGCAGCTCTTGAAGAAAATAGGATACCCCTAACACTTGAAGATTTTACTAATCTTATTTTGAGGTCAAAAATTTTAAAATTTTATTATAAAAGATTGAGAAACTCATTTCCTGTAGTTAAATATTATACTTGTGAAATGATTGGACATATTTCACACACTTATACTTTAGATAGAAAAACTCATTTAGTATGGAGACCTAAGATGCATAAACAAAGCCATATCATACATGCATTTAGTTTTATTTTGACAAAAGGAGAACCCAAACTTGTTTGGGTTCCCATGGCTAACATTTGATTGTTTTGTAGGAACGCTCTCATACAAGGTCTCATGAGAGCACTTGGTACATGGACAGCGGATGCTCAAAGTATATGACTGGAGACACTATATAATTTATATCATTGGAAGCCAGGAATGGAGGTAGGGTTACAATAGGAGATAACACCACTAAGAAAGTGGTTGGCACAGGTATGATTGGAAACTTGCAAATTTTTTTCATAGAAAATGTATTACTTTTTTAAGGCTTAAAGCATAATTTATTAAATATTACCCAACTATGTGATAAAGGGTATAGTGTAAAATTTTTTCCCACTAACTATGTATTAAGCCTAAATGGAAATGATATTTTGTATGGAATTATGTTAAATAATATTTATATGCTAAATTTAAAATGTATTAAAACTTATACTTTTTATTTAAAAACTATTTATGATGAATCAGGGTTAAGGCATAGGAGACTCTGTCATGCTAGTATGAAAAACCTTAGGATAATTACCCAAAAAGATTTGGTTAGAGGTATATCAAAACTAGACATTACTAATGATCACCTATGTGATGCATGTCAACTAGGAAAATAGATGAAGTCCTCATTTCATTAGAATAAGGATCTTAGAACTAGTAAACCATTGGAGATTATTCATATGGATCTTTTTGGACCAGTTAGCACTTTAAGTCTAAGAGGGAAGGTATACGGATTTGTGATAGTTGATAATTTCTCAAGAATCATATGGGTTAAATTTTTATTTCATAAGAGTGAGTTATTTGAGGAGTTAAGAGACTTTTGGACTTGGATTCAGAGGAAACTATGGTGTTAAATTTCAACTATTCAAACTGATCACGACGGTGAATTTGAAAATGATAAATTTGAGAATTTTTGTATGGAAAAAGGAATTAATCACAATTTGTTTACACCTAAGATCTCTCAAAAGAATGGGGTATTTGAAAGAAAGAACAAAACATTAATTGAAGCCGCTAGAGCCATATTGATTGAATATTCACTTTCTTAATACTTTTGGAATGAAGATGTTAGTATTGTATGTTATGTTCTGAATATGGTGAACATTAGATCAAAATTGAAAAAAACACCCTATGAGCTTCTTAAAGAGAGAGCACCTAATTTATCATATTTGTATGTTTTTTTTTTTTTTTTGAGAAAATGCAAAGTGCAAATTTATTTAAAGCAATTATGAACAAATAAATTTTTCCTTCAAAACATTATTAAATGAAGGAGGAATACTACTATCATTCAGATCCTTCCAAAAGAATTCTGAACTAATAGCAAGGTTATCACACATATCGGCTAACTTATTACAATCCCTTCTAGTAAAGGAAAAAACAACTTGTTTAAAGTCTTTAAGAAAATCTAAATCCTTTGGGTTTAGAAATTCTTTAGAAATAATTTGTATGTTTTTTGATGTAAGGTATTCATACATAAAAATGGAAAATCTTCCTTAGGAAAATTTGATCCAAAATCAGATGAAGGAATTTTTCTTCGATACTCTATTATTGGAAAATCATATAGATTATTTAACAAAATAACTTTGGTAGTTGAGGAGACCACACATGTTGTATTTGATGAGTCTGAAATTTTGGAAGAGCCATATTTGGAAGAGGATGATTTATAAAATAACTCCCAAAGTATTAAGAAGATTAATTTGGAAGATAATTTGGAGATAAAAAACCCGATGCCTAGAGATTTGAAATTTTCTAAAAACCACCCTAAGGAATTGATTTTAGGTGAACCTAGTAAGGGTGTTAGGACTAGGCATGGACATAGCAAAGAAGTCAATCATTTTACCTTTTTTCAATAATAGAACCCATAAATATAAATTAAGCACATCTAGATGAATTTTGGATTTTGGCAATGCAAGAAGAATTAAATCAGTTTGTAAGGAATGATGTTTAGAAATTTATTGCAAGGCCAAATGATCAAAGTATAGTTGGAACTAAGTGGGTATTTAAGAATAAAATGAATGATTCATGAGTTATTGTTAGAAATAAGGCAAGATTGTTAGCTAAGGGGTATAATCAAATTAAAAGGATTAATTTTGAGGAGACTTTTACCTTTGTAATGAGATTTGAAGCATTAGGGTTTTGTTAGCCTTTGTCTATTTTATAGGATTTAAATTGTATCAAATGGATGTTCAAAGTGGCTTTTTGAATGGGGAGATACAAGAGGATGTTTATGTTGAATAACTTTCAGGTTTTGAAAATTTAAAATACCCAAATCAAATTTTTAAATTAAAAATGATATTATATTGATTGAAATAGACACTAAGGGCTTGGTATGAGAGGTTAAGCACTTTTTTACTTAAATGATCTTTTGAAAAAGGAAGTGTGGATACCACTCTCTTTTTAAAGAGATTGGGAGATGATATACTTATTATTCAAATTTATGTTGATGATATCATTTATGGATATACTAATAAAAATCTTTGTGATGATTTATCCAAAATAATGAGTAGTGAATTTGAGATGAGCTTAATGGGAGATCTTAGTTTTTATTCTTAGTTTTAGCATTAAGCAAATTAAGGAGGGAACTTTTTTTAGTTAATCAAAGTATGTAAAGGACATCTTCAAGAAGTATGAAATGGACAATGCTAAATAAGTTAGTATACTTATGAGTTCCTAGATAAGGACCCAAAGGGAAAATCTGTTGATCAAAAGAAATTTAGAGGAATTATTAGATCTTTGCTTAATTTGACTGCTAGATGACCCAATATTATGTTTAGTGTTTGTTTATGTGCTAGATTTCAATCAGATCCAAGAGAATCACATTTGACTGCAGTATAAGGATTTTTATATATCTCTTGGAAACTCAGAAGTTAGAGATTTGGTATCCTAAGTATAGCTCTTCATGTGAAATTATCCGATATTCAGATTCAAACTTTGCAGGTTGTAGGATTGATCGGAAGAGTACATATGGAACTTATCAATTTATACGAAATTCAATAGTTTCTTGGTCCATTAGAAAATTTAATTAAATAGCCCTATCTACTACTAATGCTAAATACATTGCCTTAGGAAGTTGCATGGCATAAGTTCTTTGGTTAAAAAAATAATTGATTGATTTAGGATTTACAATAGGCACAATTTCAATTTATTATGATAACACTAGTATCATTTGTATTTCAAAAAATATAATTCAACATTCTAAAACTAAACATATAGATATAAGGCATTATTTTATTAAGGATTATGTATCAAAAGAAGAGTTTGAATTGAACCATGTTTCAACTAAAAATTAACTTGCAAACATTTTTATATCACCACTAGCCATTGATACTTCTAGCACATTAAGAACAAGGCTAGGTGTGATCAATCAAAATGCATAAATTAGATCTTCTGTAAATTGGATATGTTTCCATGTGTATTTTCTGTTTTTGGTTGTCATTGTTTTTGTTTGTGTGAGTGTTTTCTGTTTTTGATTTTTGGTTTTTTTTAGGTTTTGTGTGTTTTAGACAAGTATCACATATCAAAATTTCTATTTTTGATCATTCGTGCTGAATTTTCTAAGTGTTTTATTCATATTATATGAAATTATTTTTGTCTCGTATGAGTTCTTTAGCATGAAAATCATTACTTTGGACTAAATGCGTGAAGTTTTGATTTTCTAACACATTGTATTTTATGATAACATTGTTATCCCATATGATCTATATTCGTTCATCTGTACGCAAGTAGAAGGTTATCCGCGTAGAATCAATTATTATAACTGATCGAATTTACGAAACTTTTTTTCGTACAAATGAACCACGTGTCATTCTAAGTGGGGGATGAACCTAACCTTTATTAAAATGATCTTAAATAACTAATCATCCCAAATGAATACCTATTCATCCGTACGATCATCTGGTTAAAAAACTTGTATGAAAGGATGCTTCGTAACTTATGTGAGTACAAAACATTGTTTTATTTTTAACGTTTTTGTTCATCCATTCAAAAAAATTTCATCCCATACAATCTAAAGATCATATATACAAATTTATTTTTGTACTGTATGAAGGGTTATTTTTCTTTAAATAGGAGGCTTTAGAATATATTTTTATTCACTTCAAATATTCTCTTTAAATCCATCTTATCTTAGAAATGGTGAGTTCTAGCATGCGTGGTAGAGTTTCTAAGGGATCATCATCTAGGAGAGGTGATGATGAATTCCTGTCTAGAGCTAATGAGGATTCCTTCTGAAAGTTTACTACTTCCAAAATCACTCCCTCTAAACTACTAATTCAAGACGATATTCACTTTCAAGTAATACCTCTCTTTGCCTCAACCCAATTTGCCTTCATTTTGACTTTGATCCATGCTTATCATACAGAGACCTTTCAATACTTTTTAGTAAATAAGAGCTTTAGTGATGATGAGAATAGGATAAAATCATATGTCCAAAATAAATAAGTAGAAATCATCAAAGAAGATCTAGGAACTTTTCTACATCTAAGGACTCAAGGGACTAGAGCACACTATGACCTCAAAATCTAACTATAATTAGTCTAAAATAAATAAGACTCTTAGAGGTGACACTCAAGTAAGTCATTTGGAAAGAGTTTATACTTTAAATCAAAATGCTATGATCATCCAGCATGTTTTAAGAACTTCAATCATTTCTAAAGCTAGTGATCGCATAAATATGACTCCTCTACTTTCTACTATTACTGATTTGATTATGACTGGTCAACCTATTAATGAGGCCCAACTCATTTTAAACTACATTCATAATCTTTCTAAAATTGGGTTTCCTTCTAATAGGAGAAAGAAAAACATTTCTCTAGGACATCTAGTGACCTATATCATATAAAAGAAGTATAACATTATTCATCCTAAAATTCCCACTGAAATGCCTATCTACTTCACAAATGCCTCTTTTCGATCTCTTTTTGGGAGAAATGAAAGTGCAAGTGAGGATACTGAGGGAGAAGGGGGAGCACCTGTGTTAGGAAAGTTGCTATTTGCATGTTTTACATTCTTGCAACTTGTATAGTTTTGATGATTCCAAATATTATTGTTTTATGTGTTGTTATCTCCTAACAATTTTTGGAAGATTTATTTTTGCTCTTGTGTGTACTAATATTTTAAGAAAATCGAACTCCAGACTACGAAGACTTTAAATCAAATTCAACATGAGATACTTTGAGAATTTGAAGCTTGTACTTTTTATTTGAATTAAATTTGAGAGGGAGTGATTGTAATTGAGTGAATAAATTTAAACACACTTAAAAGAGATCTTGAAAAAGTTTTTGTACTGATCATACGGGATGAACATTGTTCGTACGGGACGATCAGATCAGTTATCTCCTTATAAGAGCAATGGAACGGACAGGAACTGAATTGGAAAATTTTTCTAAGGAACGATCGTCCAGACGAAATCATTTTTCATCCCATGACGAGTTTCTCACTGTAAAAATTTTGTCCAGATGAAGCCTAGTTCGTCCAGGACGATGGGAACCGATTATGGAAGTTTCTGGCAATGTTCTGCAGTTTTTGAAACTGACTTTTGATATAACTGTTCGTACCGGATGAAATTTTTTGTCCCGGGATGAACCAATTTCGTCCAGGACGAAATTGGTTTGTACAGATGAAAAAATGGTTCGTATGGGACAGTTTTTTACTCAGTTCGTCCGTACTAACGCAATTTCGTATGGGACGATCCAGTGCGCAAAAAAATATGTTTTTAGCAGTTTTTTGAGCGGTTTTTCATGTCCTTTCTATATAAGGAGTCCTATAAACTATTACATGTACCTTTGGAGTTATTTTCTCTTGAGAGGGATCATTGAGTGTGAGAGTTTGGGAGAGATTGTAAGAGTGAAGAGTGAGAGATCAAGTAAGGGGTTTGTGAGGGATTCACAAGGTTACTTGAAGAAGAAGATCTCTTTGTTCCTTCTCATCTCCTTTGAAGGCTCTCAAGTGAAGTTCAACAACATCGGTCTGGTTCTCTACCGACACTTGGAGAGTGTAAAAGGACGACAAAGTGTATCTTTGACAGCCATTGTGTCTTCGTTCTTTGGGAGAAAACTAGAAGAGAGAACTTGAAAGGGAGAGAGGAAAGGGTGGAGTTTGAGAGGGAGAAGATCCTTGGAGGGGATTTCAAGGGAGTGTGGAGGGGATATTCACACGGTTGCTCCGGCGAACTTGCACTTCAGTACCATCAGATTCAAGGGTCATCTTGAGGGAAGTTTTGGCGAGAAGAAGATATCTTTGGTTTCAAAGAACTCGGCTACTCCGCCACACCAAGGAAGGTGAAAGTGATTTTGTACAGGTTTCTCCACCTTGCTGTGGGGGCAAAAGGAGAGTCACTTTGTGGTATTAGTGCAATACTCGGAGGGTACCTCCGGGGACTGGACGTAGGTCAAGGTTTGACCGAACCACTATAAATCTGGTGTGTTCTTTCTTATTTTTCTTATGCATTTAATTTCATTGCAAGTTGTTTACTCCGGTTGAAAAGTTTATTTTTTAAACTTTAAATTTAACTTGAATTAATATTTAAAAAGGTTTTCTAAAAATCCAAGAGTAGAAGTATAATTTTTAAATTACAAATTCACCCCCCCCCCCTCTTGGTTAGCCTTGGGACAATTAATTAGGCTTAACATCCTAATTCATATTGAATGAGTTCCATCAACCTGCACCTGTTCATGGACATGACTTTTAGGAGATGGTCCATCATCTTGATCATTTAGAGACATACTTTGATCAACATTTTGATCAAATTCAGACTCACTTAAACCAGCAGGATGCACAGTACCAGAAAGACATGGGTTGGATCCGAGGTAAGTTCTACTCGGTGAACACTAATGTAGCTATGATGAATAACTATTTCTCAGTCTTTAACTTGCCTACTCCTCCAGACCAGGGTCCCTGAAAGATTTAAATGTACTTCTTTTATGTTGTATTTGTCAGTCTTCTCCAGATGTGATATTTTTAGTGTTTTGTTTACTGGTCTTTATTTAGTTTTTTATGTTCATGTTGTGATGTTTTTAGTGTGATGGAAATTTATATCAAGGAGTATAAATATATCTGATCATTATATTGATATCAATAGAAAATGTCTTATTTTGATAAGTTTTTTTTTTTTGTTGATTGAAATATAAGTTTGCCTATATGATCATCATCTCTTAAATGATCTGAAAAGTGTTATAAATTAACTTGCAATGCAAAATTAATTTCATTATGCAATCTAATTTTTCAAAAAAATTAAATTAACTTATAACTCGATTAAGTTAAGGATATCATCTTATGTTCTTTTAGGCAAACAAAATTTAAATATTATTATAGCAATTTTGATGTCATATTGTTTTTTATTACTCTCTTCAATATAATTATCTTTCTAATTAGAGAAATTTGATTTTTTAGATTATTAATTTTGGAAAGATAAATTAAAAGAATATCAAAAATAAATGTACAATGTGTACAAATGATTCGCAAATTGAAAAGAGGTATAAAATTAGCCCAAATACCAAAAGATGCATAAAATGTGCCCCTAATATTTGAAAAGATGAGCAATATTTCCAACTGAATATATTCTTTCCTCTATCATTTGATCTTTAAATTCAAATCAATCTAATGTTCAATTCTATTTTATATTTAAAATTGAAAAATAACTAATCTTTATTTCGTCACCTTTGCAATAATTCTCTTTATCTAATTGTCTATAATGTTTCATGACCTTGATCAATTTTTCTTATATAAGTCATGCTTTAATTTAAATGTTTTTGAATCTTTCTTTTTCATCTAATATTAATTAACTTTTTATTGCAATTCTATTTGTAATCTCTTTAATGATCAATTACTAAAGTTTCTCATATGACTTCTTTTATTTCAACCTTCTTTTTTTTTTTCCTTTTAGTTGTTGTCAAAAGGGGGAGTAATATTGTTTTTTTTTTTTTTTTTTTTGAGAGAGAGAATGCAAAATTTGCATTAAAATGGTAGAAAAAACAAACTATTACAATCTAGGAAGTAAAAAAAAAGATAGATCCTTGATCGAGATAAAAGGATCCTTATTGACAGCATATTTGTTTAAATAAACCATATTATATTTGAAATGAAACTCACTATTTTCTATTTTGAAACCGTTGAGATGCAAGAGATACCAAAGTTTGAAACAACCCAAGGGTTGATTACTATCCTAGAGTTCCCATCCGGTTAAAGAATAGGATGTAGTAACGATCCCATTAGCAAATATAATAAATTTAAAAAACAAATATGAAAAAAAAAAAAAAACTAACACAAAAAACCAAAAGAAAAATACATAAAATCTAAGACAAACATAAAACACCTAAGAGTAGCATTCGTAGATGTTTTAGATGTCTCTTTAATCTTCCACTGATGTAGTCTGAAGTAAGGGGGAAGGAAAAAACTTTAAACAGCTGTTCAAATTTCTGTTATTTCTTCACTATACTGATTTCATTGAATAAACCAGCTATCATATTATTGAGATGTTTTAGAACAACCTTTTAAGTCGTTCTTTAATCTGAAATCAGAATTTCCTCTTCTATTTTGTTCTTTCACCGGTCCTAGTGCTTGAAGTTCTTTGAATAACTTGTGTCTTGAACCGGAAGAGCCAAGTTCCAAAGTAGAGGAACTTTATTCTTGATTAATGCAGTTTTTTTGAATTTTAAACTAATTGATGAAGAAGGAGAAATAGTTCCTGAAAAACTATCTCTTGAACCATCATTATTAATAACCGTTTTAGAAATCCTAGCTATCATTGAAGGAGTCATAGCTTAGATCTGTTCCTCCTCCTTATAAGCCTCCAAAGCTTGTGGAATTTTGAATTTGAGAGCTTTATTTATTGGAGAGAAAGTCAGCTCAACAACCTTTAAATTAATCAAAGTATCATCCGTATTATTAACAGCAATTATAGATAGCATATAATCAGCTTCTAGCTCATTTTCTATACATTCAAAATTTGAATTTTGAATGTCCAAATTTTTATCCAATTCAATTTCAATTTGACTTGGCTCTTCTAACAACCGTCCACCATATTATTCACATTAGCCAAAGCTTTAAACGAATTGGATTCAATGACTGGATTCCAAGAAGCAAGCTGGGATAAATTCAAATTCAAATTCTGGATAACTGTCACTTCACCTTCTTCCATTAATTCAGTGGCTTCTTCATTTTGTCTTTTGAATCCTACAATTTCATTGGATCGGACACCATTTCAAGCTTGTTCCCATCTGCCAATGGTTGAATAATTTTTTCTTGTTCAGTAAGAACAAAATCTCCATTTGTACAAACCGTTCCAGGTTTTTTTGCTGAAAAAACCTTTGTTTTAAAACTGTTTCTCAAAGGATTTTTCTTTTTTTTGAACTTAACTTGCATCCAAGGACCATAAAGATTATCATTATGGTTTGATATGGAAGGGATTTCTTCAACATTAGGACAAACGGAATCAAAATGCCCTATTCTCCCACATTTGAAACAAAGAGATGATAGATTTTCGTATTCAAACTTTTGAAAAAATCTACCATACAACCCTTCTACCCAAATACCAGCAGGGAGTTTGGAGTTCAAATTAACTCAAATGCAAGCTCTAGCAAATTCTCTTCTTCCCCACCTAAACATGTTACCATCCAAAAGTAACGGGGTCCCAATTCTACTGATATTGGACTCATCCCAATAGTGTAGGGGTAAGTGAGAAAGACAAACCCAAATCGGAGATGAAACACCTTCCAATGAATTAGGAGAAAAGTTAGGAGACCACTTGTCTAACCCAACTACAACACCCCCTACAAACCATGGACCACCATTAAGAACTTCTTCCATGGCTTCATGAGATAGAAAGGAACAAAGTATCCAATCTAGGCCAAGCAAAGTTAAGTGAAATCTTTCATATTTCTCCCATTGTTTCCTTAATTCAATGGCACATTTTGAGAAAGGAACATTTTTCCCAAGAATTTTAACAACCAATGATTTATTCAAAACTTGAATATTAGATTTTTCTTTATCCAAATCCAGTTTAACAACACTTGAATCTTCAATCTCATCTTGATTTTTAATCCAACTAATTTTAATGTGTGGTTTTTTGATCCACACATTAGAATTCTCATTATTTGAAGAAGTAATTGGATTACTGATATTGACATTATCCTTGCCAATAACCTTGTCATTCTTCAAGATATCAATAAAACTGCTCCTTGAAGAAGAAGCTTCCTTGTCATTTGCTCCAGAAATAAAACAAGATAAAGGGGATTTTGGTAACTGGTTAGAAAATGACAATACCTCTTTCCCTTTACTAGAATTTGGCAAAAGGTTGTGTTTAGCCAACAAGCCCCCCTCTTTGAAAATAAGAGGAGATTCTAAAACCCGAAAATTGAGAGAGGAGATGCATTTGAAGGAGAGTCCATCTTTTGAATCCAATATGTTTGGACTAGCGGTAGATAAAATAGATTTGATGTTCCGGTCATCCATGGATGACCGACCACCTTCTACCATCTCCAATCCTAACACCCAAAATCTTCAAAACCTTTTCCAAATCCTTCCTTGAATTGTGGAGCTTCGCTCTCTTCCTTTGGCCGATTTTCCAATAATATATGATATTTGTGATATTGTTTGGTTGGTGTTGTATTTTTGTGTTATTTTGTTTATGTGTTTTTTTTTTTTTATGTTTGTGTTTTTATCATTTATTTAAAATAAAAGAATTTTTATGTTCTTCAAGGAATTCCCTTATATTCACATTTTTATTCCTTAAGGGGGAGCTAAGGATAAATTTAGGCTATTAAATTTTACTCAAACAATAATTGTTTTTCCATCATAAAAAAAAGGGAGATTGTTAAGGTAGTTATAACTTAGTTCTTGATTGTTGATATTCTGACAAAATATATATTTTTTATTATTCAAAATATTATTTCTTTAATTATTATTTCTCCTAATATATTTTGGATGCATTTTTTTTGTTATCTTGTGTGTACTAATATTTCAGAAAAACCATACTCTGAATTGTCGAAGACTTGAAATCAGATCAGTTTAGGGTTTATTGTAAATGAAGTCTATAGTTTTTTATTTTATTGAGTCTGAAAGAGTGTGATTGTAATTGAGTAATTATGCAAACACACACCAGGGGAGAGTTTAAAATTTGTAATTTTTTAAATTGTTCATACTGTATGATATTATTTCGTATATGACAATTTATATAATTATTTTCCCCTACGAGCAATCAAATGAATAGAATGTTGAAAAGTTTTTCTTCTAAGTATGGATAATACTGTATGATATCACATTCATACGTACGCTATACAGGTATGAATTAGACAGGTCCCTTTTCGTTTAGATGAATTTAAAAAAAAAAATTGAACTGTTCGTATCATACGATGACAACATCGTACGTATGTTGTCTAGAGTATGAATTGGACGGTTCCCTTTTTATTTAAATGAATTTGAGAATTTTCTGAATCGATCGTACTGTACAATGATGTTATCATATGTATGCCTTCCATTGTATGAATTGGACAGGTCTCTTTTCAACCCGACAAACTTGAAAATTTTTGTAACGGATCGTACCATACGATTTTGTCATCATACATATGCCATCCAGGGTACAAAATTATGGGTTCCCTCTTCATCCTGACGAAGTTAAAAATTTTTATAACTATTTGTATAGTATGAACTGAGTTTGTACTAAAGGATCATCTTGTACGAAATTTTTTTATACTGATTCACATAAGTTTCGTATGCAACAATTTTTGATCTATTTGTACGTATTAACATCGATCGTACTGTATGATCATGTATGCTCAAAATGGAAATTTTTCAAATTTTTGTATGGTCTTTTGTTTCTTTGATATAAATGGTCCTCTTTTTTTTTTGAAAACCGTGCAAGAGCAATGGTATTAAAAGAGAAAGGAAAGCAACAAACCTATATACAAGCTAAATTGATAGCATCTCATCCTTGATCAAATCAATCAAAGGATTTGAAATGCTATCAAAAGAAAAACTATCAAAAACAAAACTACCACCAATAGCTAAAGTAGCATAAAAATTAGCTACTTTATTATAATTCCTATTAACATGATGAAAAACAACCTTATTAAAGTCCTTCAAGAAGAAAAGGTCCTTGACCGGCCACATATCCAATTCCCAATTACCTTTCTTCAAAGAATCTTGTAAGAATGTAATCACATTAGTATTATCACTTTCAATGATAATACCTTTGCTCTAAGCATCCAACTTTGTATAAAATCTCTAATATCCACAATAACCTCCATCTCCAATTTGGCAATATCCCAATGAATCTTATTCCTCCCAAAAATAAGAAGAAGTATTCCTTTATGGTCACTAAAGATACCACCGATTCCACCTCTATTTGAGCTCAATAAAGATGCATCCACATTTATCTTGATCCAATCTAGTGGTGGAGGGCGCCAAGTAGAAAATAACTCCCTTGGGAGATTAGCACCCCAGCTAACTAGATAAGGAGAAGACTTCAAAATAGCTAGAGAGAGCACATTTGCAGCCACTGAGGAACTCGGCAACGCTGCCTTACCATGTTTCACTGAATTGCGGTTTTTCCAGTTTAAAACATAGCAACACAGTAAACTCTTACCAAACCAGTATTCTGACCAAAAATCCTTTTTAGCTCTTCAAAACAACCCTCCAAAGATCGAAATGAAGGAATATAAAACCCCCATTCATGAATTTTATTAATCACCTCTTCAAGGTATTTACACTGAACAATAACATGCTCATAATTTTCTGTTTCCAGACAACCTCTAGCTATATAAATGGTCCTCTAAAACTGACATGACAAGAGTCTTTTTTGTGATTTTTCAAGGGCAATTAAAAGAGAGAGGGAAAGTGTTTTAGAGTGATTTCTTGCAAATGGAGTGTGAAGGGTTCACAAGGTTACTCGAAGGTAAGGATTTCTTTGTGTTTTTGGTTAACTCTCTTCTTTTTGTCTTTCTAGTTGATCGTGAGAAATTCTTTGAAGATGATCCGATGCTCTGCTGACATTTGAAGGGTGCGAAAGGATGACGACACTCTGCCGACACTTATAGAGTATGAAAGGATGACGGTACTCTACCGACACTTAGAGAGTGTGACAGGGTGATGGTACACTGCCGACACTTAGAAGGTGTGAATAAATGATGTTTCTCTGTCGCACATAGGATTGGTGAAAGAGATGAATTATAAATGATGTTCTTCCTTATTGTGGGGGCAGAAGGAGAGATACTTTGGTAATAGTGCAATACCATAAGAGGAAGTCTTTAGGGAGTGGAAATAGGTCGTGTTTGATAGAACCACTATAAATCTTTGTATCTTTTAATTTCTGTATTTACTTATTTACTGCAGTTGAATTTTTTATTTATAAACTTAAAACTAACTTGTTATGAGATTCAAAATGATTTTCAATTTAAAAATCCAATAGAATTTTTTAAATTACCAATTCATGCCCCCCCCCCCCCTCTTAGTTAGAATTGGGACAATAACTTCGGTTTAAAAACCTTTTCAAGAATCAACACAAATTGCATTAGCCTAGCTTTAGGCTTCACTGACTAACTTTAGAGAACTTTTCTCTTTAAGAAATTTTTACCAAAGGAGGAGTTTATCGAAAGTTAAGACTTCACGATTGAATGATTCTTTATGCTCACTCTAAGTCACCCTAGGACCTCATATAGATGGATGGGAAGCAGAGGGATGGATGCTCTCACACTCAAGAACCATAATGAAATAAGATAGTTAACCCTTTTTTAGAGAAAAATAAGGTTATTTATATAGTTTTTAATTTCAAATAGATAAGATTTAGGCTTTCTTCATGCTATTTTGGCCAATTGGGTCAGTTCAAGGTTATCTTAAAGGGTTCAAGGAAAAGTTCTTAATGTTTCATGGGTTTGGGTTAACCTGAGTTGCAAGAATGGGCTCAGCCCATGAGTAACATGTAAATAATTACCAATATGATTTATGATTTTGATAATGACATGGGGTATCTTATGTGGAGAGGCTTCTTGAGAGTTACTAAGCCCAATTTAAATGTAAATTTAGCTTGGACTAATCAGTCATGCATGCTATCTTAATTTAGGCACTTTGGGTGACATTGGTTAGACTGATGTATTTACTTAGGTAAGCCTAAGGGAGGGGCATCCCAAGATAGTTGTAATACATTATAGGGAATGTAATTGGATTTCTAGCTTGGGTCAATTGGCTCTAGGTTTAAATGTTGTTTAATGCATGGTGATTTTGACCATTTGGTCATGACAAGTGGCTAACACAAGTGGGCTCAATGCTTGGGTGACTTAATGTTAGCTCTAGGGATCATATAGACAACCTTATAAATTCAAATAAGCTTATTCATGCTTTAGTTAATGGATTTGCAATGGACATTATTGTATGCATTCTTGGTCAACCTTAATTGACTTATGATTTGGGGTTAGCATATTACATTCCAAATAATCAATTGAAGACTTTGGAAGTGGATTCAAGGATTGTGAAAGCATATATGTATAAGAAGCATTTCAAAACCCTTAAGGGTGCATTTGGTCAACTTAGGTTAACTTAGACAACAAAGTTAACCCATCGGCTATGGTTGGGCTCAACCCTTTCAAAATGTTTTGTTGTACACATTGGAAAGGGTTTCATACAATGGTAAAGCTCAAATGTATAAAATGTTGCTATTGGGTTCAATGGTTCTATACGATCAACTTAGGTTGACTTTATCAACCAAGGATGATAATATGTTGGGGTTTAATTTAATGCATTTCAAGTGATATTCGAAACAAGTTAAAATGAGATTCATGATTTATTTTTACTAAACCATGTTGAGCTTTAAGGAAAATTCAATGTCTAAGGTAAATATTTTTGGTGGTCAACGTTAGTAAACAAAGGTCAGCAAAAATCCAATACTAATTTAATGCATAATTCTAGTGATGATGATCCTGATCAATGAGTTTAGAGAGGCCTCTAAGGTCAAAATTATAACATGTCATATTTAGTAGCTTTTATTGTTAATATTTAAAAGGTTGAATCATATGAAAATGGTTTGAGTGTAGAGTTCACTAATATAAAAATATCCTCAAACTAATGTTGTTCTCCTGAGGTTATTGCCTATTCAATATGCAAGAGATAGATCATGAATTCAAGGTTAATTTGCCAGGTTTCATGGAAATGAAAATTTCTCCAAAAATAGGTTATGGACTAAGGGTTTTAGGTTTGGTTCTTACTCAGTAGTTTGTACTTTTAAATTATCATTGAGTTTACTTATTGGATTGGATTTAGATTTTATTTAGATAATGGATTAGGAGGGTTTAGTTTTTAAAATGTTCATATTATTAATAATTATTATGATCATCAAGGATTGAACAGGTGATCAGGTGACTAACACTAAGGACTTTAGATTGAAGAAAATAATGTTTTATTTTGATTTAGGATATGAATTGATTAAATAAGGTCAATATTTTGAGGAATATTATCTTTAAAATGATCATATCACTAAAATTTATTTAGTTATTAATACATTTTAGATAAAATGAACATTTTATTGGCAACCCCCTCCTCTCGGATGGATTAAGGTGAATATTGATGCATCCTTGATGTGTTCTAATAAAGCTAGAATAGTCATTGTATTTAGAGACTCCAAAGGATGGTTCTTATAATATTTTTTATTCAATTGTCTCCATTGGGATTCTGCACAACTGGAAATCTTATCTATTATTTCTTTGAGGAATATTATATAAGAATTGATAGTGGAGGCTAAAGAAATCATTATTGAAGGTGAAAATCGTAATGTCATCAAATTGTTTTAGGATATGCTGATAAATAAGAAAATTAAAGAGGAAATCTTAAGTCCAAAGGATTTATTTTTTCTTACTGATTTAAACCAAATTTTATTTCTTTTCTATATTAGGGATTATAATAAGTTAACCAACATTTGTTCTAACTATGCTATTTAATCTAACTTTTTTATAGATAATTGTAGTTGGAATAATACTCCTCCTTCCATTGTGTCTGTGTTAAAGGAGGAATGAGAGGATTGTAGTAGGATGTAATTGGTTCTTTTAAATAAAATTGCTAAGTGCATCTCTTCAAAAAAAAAAAAAAAAGATAAAATGAACAAATGATGATCAATGGTGATTGTCAAGTGATGGTTTTGTGTGTAAATGATCAAGGTATTGTGCTAAAAATATAGCACAGAGTTTAATTTAGGGTTTAAAACATTTTTAAAATGATTTATGAGTGGAGATTGATGTTTGAAATGGAATAACCTCATTCATAAATGAGGTAAAAAAGTGTGTCATTAGGAATGAAGGTAGTTATAATTTAGATAATTTGATATGAATTATTCTTCCTTCTGGTGATAAGGTGTCGTTACTCCACGTACTTGGCTTTTCTAGAGTGTGCTGAAGAAGGGGATAGGATTCATCTGTAATATATCCTCTTAATTCTATCTTCAAACCTAAGTAAACAAAATTTTGGATCAGCTAGATCCCTAAATTAACTAGTTTCTTTCTTTTCATGTGAGAAAATGACTTTAAACAATTTAGCAAGTAATAATCCATAAAATAGTCTGGATGATCATTGTGCAAGGAGAAGAAGATGTAATGAAGGTTAGAACATCATCTTCATGCAATAGGTTAGAATAATTTCTACTAAGAGAGTTGTAATCTTGATTCCCAATCCCTCTCTTTTTTTTATAAATATCTTTATATAGTAGTTCAGAGCAGATAATAAAGAGGTGCGGTGACATGGGGAACCACTACCTAAACACACGTTTGGATTTTTATCTAATCCATCATTCTGCCATTAAGTAGAATAGAAACTCTTCAGTTGATTATGCATTCCATGATCCAATTTATGTATCTAAAAAGAAATCCCTTATGTTTCATAACTTTGTAGAGAGTACCCCAACACATGCTATCAAAAGCTTTCTCCAAATCTATTTTTCATTCTAAAGCTCCTTTCTTGAAGCAAAGGTTCTAAACTTGTTGAACACATCTTGGGCTAGTAAATATTTGTCTAACATAGACTTATTTGGGATAAAAGCTACTCTTTCTTTTCATATTAGATGACACAATTAGTTTTTTAACCTGTTTACCAACTCCTAGCTACTATTTTATAAGTTGTTTGGCATATAACTAAAGGTCTTAATTTTGAAGCCTCCACTACATTTTCCACCTTAGGGATAAGTACTTCAAAGGTTTATACCAAAATAGTAGGCGTTTTTCCTATTTCAAATCAATTTATAAAATTTCATTCTGTAATTCTGCTTTTACTATCTCCCATTCGTATTTAAAAAGGCAGCAATAATCCTATTTATCTTGGGAGAATTTTTGTTGACAAGTTATTTTACTACCAATTACATCTCATCCTTTATTATATCTAACTTTAAAAGTTATTTACACACTTCTTCCAACTATTTACTAAGAGGAAAATCAAGCCAAAGATAAATAAAAAAATGTCTGTCTCTTCATTATTTTAGAAAGAAATCATTTATTATACCCTTAAAGACTGCTATTTATTAACTTAAATCTCTACTTTATTGCCTTATTTGGTGAATTATATTAGAATTTATTCTTGCCAACAAAAATGTGTGGGAGAAATGAGAGTTGGAATCTCCCTCCTCCATCCACATTACATTGGTTTGATGTGTCCACTATGTCGGAAACCTTCAAAAGTTGAGTTCAACTCTTGAACATTAGATCTAAACTCTAGAAGTTGCTAAGAGTTACGACCTCCAAATTTGGCCTTCTTGCATCTGCAGAGATAGAATTTGAGATTGTTGAGAAGTATTCAATATTTAATTTGAGTCCAAGAGTGCAAAGCTATAAGTCGTATGCTAATTTCCCTTAAAGGACATCTAGTGCGCATCCAACATCACATTTGCTATGGGTGAACAATGAAGAGTGAAGAAAGAGAAGGTCCACAAATAAAGGAGGATTTTGAAGAATACCTGGGAGGTTTTTACTGCAAATCTATTTTCATGACTTATATTTTGATGATTGACAAACACTATTGATTCTCTTGGACTGCCTGTTACTTCTAACTTTTCAGGAATCAAAGATCAGACGAACAAACGAAGCTAGTTCAAGATTTGCGTAGGTTAGGGCTGAGTCAGTCTGTACTTTATTTTTTCTCTTCTTGAGTCTATTTGTAATTATCAAAGAGACTGATGCTAAGTAACCCTACACACACACACACTTGAGAGACTTAGAATTTTTGTTTTTACTCACATCGGCTAGGACGATATTTATATCGGCCTGGATAATCTAGTTTAAAATAGAGATTCTATTCAGGATTATTAATTAAGGAAGCTATCATTAATAGATCGTCCTGGATGATACGTGTATCGACCAGGATGATAAGCTCAAAATAGAAAGAAATTTCTGCCATAAATAATTAAGGTGTTATGTAATTTTTAGTAATCGACCAGGACGATCTTGGATCGGCCTGGACAATATTCTCAATTATGCCTTAATTAATCAGACAAATCAAAGAAGTAATTAAGGATGATTGTTACGATCATATCGTCCTGTACGATCGCAGGATCGGCCAGGACAATCTAATCAAAAACCTTAGTTACTTCTGGACGATAAATATCGGCCAGCACAAATTTAGGGCAATGCTCTGGATGATTTTTCTCTGATTTGAACTGATCGGCCTGGATGATCGTGAGATCGGCCTGGAAGATCAAGCCAATTTTCAATCATCCAGTTTGTATTCAGGGCGATGCTCTGGCCTATCTTCTGAGATTTGTACTGATCGGCCAGGATGATTTCCATATCATCCTGGACGATATAGTCGGCAACTTTAAGAGCTCGTGTTCAATGTTTTTGAATATCTTTTGCTGCTGCCTTTACCTGAGAAGACCTTGAGGAGAGAAAGAGAGAGAGAGAGGATCTTGTGAGGGGGAGCTTGTGAGAGGATTCACAAGGGTTGCTTCAAGGATCACTCTACATCTTCTTCGTCTAGAGTTTCTCATCCATCGAAGGGTCGGTAGAGGTAAGGATTCAGCAACTAATAGTGGTTCTCTGCTAGCTTCAGGATGGAGCAAAAGGAGATAGGTTCTCTTCCTTGTCGGGGTGACAAAAAGAGGTTCTTTGTAAAGGCTTCTCCGCCTAGCTGTGGGGGATAAAGGAGAATCACGATTGTAGTGCAATACTCGGAGGGCGCCTCCAGGGAGTGGACGTAGGTCGAGTTGACGGAACCACTATAAATTTCTGTGTTCTTGTTTCTTACTTTCGCACTTTAATTTCCACACTTATTTTTCTTGTGGTGTAATTTTGGTTTATGAGATTTTACCTCTTTGTGAAAAGAATTTTTTAAAAATACCAATTCACCCCCCCCTCTTGGTTAGCTTGGGCCAGTTCTATAGGGCTTAACATCCCTACCAAACTTTCAAGTGGTATCAGAGCTTCTTTCATAAAATATGTTTTTAGAAGCTTTTGAATCGGATCCATGGCTAACTTTATGAATAGAAATACTACTGAAGTTTATTCAATTACATGACCTCCCTTGTTTGACAACTTACCTTTTGATTTCTGGAAAACTCGCATGTCAACGTTTTTAAAATCTATTGATTATCGCATGTGGATTCTTATTAAAGAAGGGTATTCTCCACCTTCTCGTGAAATTAATAGAATTAAAATAGAAGTTGCTTTTATTGAATGGACTTTTGATGAAAGAGATTTAGCTCAATTGAATGCAAAATGTTTGAACTATTTTTTCTATGCTTTAAAGTCTTAGGATTACATGCATGTTTCTACTTGTTCAACTGGTAAAGTGATTTAGGATAGGTTATGTATCACTGAAGGCGCACAAATCTTTCTCCGATTCTTCCGGGTCTGAGAGCGATGAAGTTGCCTTCATCACAAGGCAATTCAAAAGCTTTCTAAGGAAGAAGCAAAAGCATCATTGGAGAAAAGGTAAGGATCAAAAATATTCTAAAGGATCTTCTGATGTCGTTTGTTATGAATGTAGGAAGCCTGGACATGTGAAAGCCGATTGTCCTACACTTCAAGATCACTCGAGCAAAGAAAAGGAAAAGGGCGAGGAGAAACCTAAGTTAAGGAAGGACAAGAAGAGAGTCCAAAAAGCATTCTGGGCAGAATCTAGTACTGATTCCTCTGAGACTGAACTAGAGGAAGAGACAACAAACCTGTGCTTAATGGGGGAAGATCATCTTGAGAAATGTGAGGAGGAAGAGGTATGTAAACCAACCTATGATGAATTGTTTGATATTTGTGAGAAAATCCATGCATCATACAAAAAACATAAGAAGACTCATGCTAACTTAAAATTGGAACTTGTAAATTTACAAAAAATGTATGAAGTTATTCTTAAAGATCATTCAATGATTGATTCTAATCACATGGATCTTCTTGAATAATTTGATGATTTGAATAAAAAGCACTTGGAATTAATTGATAAGAATGAAGCATTAAAAGTTTCACACACCTCTCTTCAATCTGATCTCAAGAAATCTAAAGAGAAAGAGAAAAACTTGAGGGTTGAGAATGATATTCTAAAAAATATAAACTTGGGGATTAAGAAGGAATTGGATACACTTAAGAAAACTTGGATAATGCCTACTCTTGATCAAAACCAAGACCTAGGAAGAGGCATTATAACTCAAACCATTTAAGAAATCCTTTTTCTAGAGTTAGAAGTTTTTATTGTGGCATGCTAGGACACATCTCACACACTTGCATCGTTCACCGTAGTACACATTGGGTGTGGAGACAAAAGGTACATGATTCACAGCATACCACACCTGCATTGTATTCTACTTTTCCTAAGAAGGGACCCAAACTAGGTTGGGTTCCTAAATCTGACTGTTGTTGAGTTTTGCAGGTGTGCTCTCACCAAAGACCTCATGGGAGCATAGGATAATTAGACATATGGAGGCTCGCAGCTCATAATTGCTTAAACTTGCTTCTTCATAATTTCTTGAAATATTTTTTAATTATTTTTGTGTTAATTTTATGTGCTAGCCTTTTGTTCTAGATTGTTTTGTTTTTGTTTTGCTTTAATGTTTAGATTTTCTATATGATTATTTTTTTTTTAAAAGCTTTTTGATTTTGGAGATTTAAAGCCATTGATTATCATATCTAAATCGGTTAAAGGGAGAAACACCGTTGATGATTTCCCTCCCACTAACCTCTTTTAGTGACATAATTTTCTTTTCTAGACAAAAGTTTATCTCATATTAACAACTGCTTTTTGAAACTAAGATTCTTTTTATCTTGCAACAATAATCTATCTTGTGCATAATATCCAAAGTTCTTATATATCTTTCAAGTTAATTGAAATCTTGTCATTACATTTATCACATGATTATGATTTTGTTTTGTGACTTGTTCTTCCCTAAGTTAGAGAGAGAGCTCCTATTCTCTAATATTTGGAGGATATACTCAAAACTAAGGTTCTTTTTAAAGATTTTGTTAAAGAGAACTTAGCTTGAAAAAAATTAAGAGGGAAAGTGAAAAAGAAGCAAATTTAAAATGAAAAATATATATACCCAAATGTGTATCAAAAATCAAGATGCTCAAAGAGCCAAATCAAAGATACAAGAGGCATAAAATGAGCCCACTAAATACAAGCTATTATCTCTTTTCTGAACTCTTAAAACTTAGAGAACTCATTAGTTATTTGATACTTTCAAAGGTTTGATTTCAAATTCATTGAGACAAATTACTTTGGTATATTATTTAAAATTTATTTTCCTTGTAACCAAGTTTTGATTGAATCTTCTTTTTACCCAGTAAAGTTTTTCTGAGTTAGACCTTTTATTTTAAAAAAGGATGATTATTTCCCTGAAAGAATTTCGAGCTAGGGATTAACAAGATCGGATATTCTACCTTTTTCAGATTTTTACTTGTTAACTCTTTGATCTTTTGAATCTCTAAAATTGAATTATTTGAGAAATTTGTCATATGGATACTTTGGTAAAAAAAAATTTAAATACCAAAAAATAAAAAAAAAAAATTCCCTTTCCTTCATTTTTCGTTTTAGTTTTTTTGCCTTTTATTGTTATTTTTAGCTGTGTATTGTGAGTCATTTATTTTTGAGGGCTTTGATCATCAACATCTTTTCCTTGGATTCAAATTTCTTGTCACATCGTCCTGGCCGATTCTTATATCGTCCTGGACGATAGGACAAATTCTCTTCAAAATTCCATCTGCTGAACTTTTCTGTGCTTACTGTAACTCTTCGTTCTGGATGATAGTTTATCGTCCTGGACGATCTGATCAAACTCTGTTGTAATCTCTTTTGATTGCCTTGGCCGATAACATTTTTGTCCTGGCTGATGCATTTATGGTTATCGTCCTGGCTGATACACTATATCATCCTGGACGATCCACGTGTCAGCACGTTTAAATCCTTAAAATCGGCCCTAGACGATCCATTATTGGACAATCGTCCTGGCCGATCCACTGTTCGTCCTGGATGATACACGTGGCATAGATTTAAAACATTTTAACTTCGGTCGGCACGATCAATTATTAAGCATCATCCTAGACGATACACCTAATCGGCCCAGACGATCTACTTTTTCAAATGGTCATCCGGCTTGACTCCTCAGAACGATCGCCTGTGTCTAATCATCCTGGCCGATATCTGATCGGCCTGGACGATCAGACAACCTTTTTGACCAATCGGCCTGTACGCAATTATTGTGCTATATTGTCCTGAATAATTCTGCGATCGGCCTGGATGATATGGTCATTTTCTTTAAATACAGGCCATTCCAGCCATGTTTTTCACCTCACACCTCTTCTTCTCTTGTGTTTTCTTACTAGTTTCTTATTATGGCTGGTGGGAAATGAGTCTGACAAACTTCTGGGAGTTCTTCGAGGGCTAGGATTCACCCTCGTTTCAGGGAGGCAGAAGATGAAGCTGCTTACCATCGATATAAAGAATGTGAGATAATTGTCTTCAGAGTCATCAATCCTGTCCACCTTTTATATCCGGTAATGGATCTTTTCGCTCACACTTCTCTTTATTTTATTTTGTCTCTCGCTGTCCCCTTTCATTCTGAGCTTCTTCATGAATTCTTCGCAAATCTTCGCATAAATCCTACCTTCAAAGCTCTAACCTCCTATGTGAATCGATGCCCTGTTGAAATCACATATCAGGACTGTGTTGAACTTCTACAGCTATCCACCACCGGGGATAAGCTGCACATAATCATTTCAAATTCTGATTTTGACTGGTCCACGGCAAACCATTTCCTTCGTCAGACCAATGCACCCTTTCATGTTGGAGAGACTAGCTCTTTAGTCAAAGATGCTAGGACAATTCAGCATGTCATTCGCACCTCCATTATTCCAAAAGCCGAGGACCAAATCCACATCACTCCTCTACTTTCTCTGACTACTTTTTACATCATGGAACATAGAGAATTTAATACTGCTGACTTAATTTTTTGGTACATTGATTATTTAACCACAATCCGCGATCCATATCATAAGATGAAACCCAATCTGGCTTTAGGACACCTCATAGCCTATATCCTTGAAACCAAATATTAACATCAATATCCTATTCCACCCAACCTCACAACTCTCTTCTACTCAAACAGTTCCTTCAATACCCTTCACAATACTCGTCTCCACCCAGGGGATGAGGAACCTCGAGGGGCTGAGGAGGAGGAGGCTCCCTCTACCGCTTCTGTTCCTGATCCTACTCCTCTTCGACAGTACTCACAGTTTGACGAGTTAGTGGAGAGGTTTGATCGATGGGAGACCCGCTTCGATGCTTATGTTGTTGCATAGGAGCAGCAACATTCTGAGGACATTGCCCGCTATGAGAAGCACCGCACAGAGGACTTAGCCCGTTTTGACAGCTACATTACTCACCAGCAGCAGCAGCATGACCAGCACATCGCCTGGTTCAATGCTCAATTTACTACGCTAGCTGGCTACTTTTAGCAGCCACCTCCACCACCTCAATCTGATGATCATGATCCCTCATTTTTCTAGTCTTTGTTTTCTGTTTTCTATTTTCTATTTTCTGTAGTTTGTCTTGTAGTTCGTTTTAGTTTCTATTGTGTTAATTCCTTTTTCTTTATGTGTGTCTAGGACCCTTTTTTTGTGATGACAAAAGGGGGAGTAGGTGATAGGAAAAGTTGATGTGCTTGTAACTTTGAAATTTTAATGACCTACTATTTTTACTGAGATTTTCCTACTTGTGTTTGCCATCATCAAAATGGGGGAGATTGTTGCAAATCTATTTTCATGACTTATGTTTTGATGATTGACAAACACTATTGATTCTCTTGGACTGTCTGTTAGTTCTAACTTTTTAGGAATTGAAGATCGGACGTCTAAATGAAGCCAGTTCAAGATTTGCGTAGGTTAGGGCTGAGTCAGTCTGTACTTTGTTTTTTCTCTTCTTGAGTCTATTTGTAATGATCAAAGAGATTGATGCTAAGTAACCCTACACACACACACACATACTTGAGAGACTTAGAATTTCTATTTTTACTCACATCGGCCAGGACGATATTTGTATCAGCCTGGACGATCTAGTTTAAAATAGAGATTCTATTCAGGATTCTTAATTAAGGCAGTCGTCATTAACAGATCGTCCTGGATGATACGTGTATTGCCCAGGATGATAAGCTCAAAACAGAAAGAAATTTCCACCATAAATAATTAAGGTATTCTATAATTTTTGGTAATCGGCCAAGATGATCTTGGATCGGACTGGACGATATTCATAATTATGCCTTAATTAATCAGACAAATCAAGGAAGTAATTAAGGATAATTGATACGATCATATCATCCTGGAAGATTGCAGGATTGGCCAGGATGATCTATTTAAAAACCTTAGTTACTTCTGGACGATAAATATCGGCCAGCACAAATTCAAGGCGATGCTCTGGACAATTTTCCTCTGATTTGAACAGATCATCCTAGAAGATCGTGAGATCGGCCTGGAAGATCATGATATCGGCCTGGAAGATCATGAGATCAGACTAGACGATCAAGCCAATTTTTAATTGTCCAGTTTGCATTCAGGGCGATGCTCTGGCAAATCTTCTGAGATTTATACTGATCATCCAGAACGATTTCCATATCCTCCTAGACAATATAGTCGGCAACGTGCAATTAATATGCTCCTTTGAAGCTCTTCTATTTAAGAGCTCTTGTTCAAGGTTTTTGAATATATTTGTATGTTGCCTTGACCTGAGAAGACCTTGAGGAGAGAAAGAGAGAGGGAGAGAGAGAGAGAGAGAGAGAGAGAGAGAGAGAGAGAGAGAGAGAGAGGATCTTGTGAGGGGGAGCTCGTGAGGGGATTCACAAGGGTTACTTCAAGCATCGCTCTACTTCTTCTTCATCTAGAGTTTCTCATCCGTGAAAGGGTCGGTAGAGGTAAGGATTCAGTAACTGATAGTGGTTCTTTGCCAGCTTCAGGAGGAAGCAAAAGGAGATAGGTTCTCTGCCTTGCCGGGGTGGCAAAAAGAGGTTCTTTGTAAAAGCTTCTCCGCCTAGCTGTGGGGGCTAAAGGAGAGTCACGATTGTAGTGCAATACTCGGAGGGAACCTCCGGGGAGTGGACGTAGGTCGAGTTGACCGATCCACTATAAATTTTTATGTTCTTGTTTCTTGCTTCCCCGCTTTAATTTCTGCACTTATTTTTCTTGTGGTGAAATTTTAGTTTATGAGATTTTACCTCTTTGTGAAAAGAATTTTTTAAAGTACTAATTCACCCCCCCCCCCCCCAACCCCCCTCTTGGTTAGCTTGGGCCAGTTCTATAGGGCTTAACATCCCTACCGAACTTTCAGTTTTTGGGTGCCAAAGTTGGAGATGGAAGAAGGTCGCCGGTCATCCAAGGATGACCGGAACACCAAATCTTTTTTATCTACCATGAATCTAATTATGTTGGATTCAAGAGGTAGATTATCCTTCAAACGCATCTCCCCTTTTCAGGTTTTGGAATCTCCTCTTGTTATCAAAGAGGGAGGTTTGATTGCTAAGCATAAGCCTTTGCTGATTTCAGGCAAAGGGAAAGAAGTAAATTTACTTTTGGATGATAAACCAAAATCATCTATGTCAGTTATCATCTCTGGAGCAAATGATAAGGAGACTTCTTCATCAGGATGCAGTTTTGCTGATATATTGAAGAATGGTAAGGATATTGACAATGGTAATGTTAATATCAAAAATCCAGTTAGTGCTTCAAGATTGGAGAATTCTAATGTGTGGATCAAAAAACCACACATTAAAATTAAGTTGAGTGAAATTCAAGATGATATTGGAGATGCAATTGTTGTCAAACTTGAAAATCCAATGTTCAAGTTTTGATCAATTCATTGGTTGTTAAAATTCTTAGGAAAAACTTTCCTTTTTCTAAGTGTTCAATTGAATAAGAAAGAAATGGATGAAATATGGAGGGTTTCATATAACCTTGCTTTCTCTAGATTGGCTACTTTGTTCTTTCAATCACATGAAGCCATGGAGGAAGTTCTTAATGGAGGTTCTTGGTTTGTTGGGGGCTTCGTTGTAGGTTTAGACAAATGTTCTCCTACCTTTTCTCCAAATTCCTTGGATGTAATTTTTTCTCCGATTTGGGTTTGTCTTCCTCATTTGCCTTTACATTTCTCGGATAAATCCAATATCACTAGAATTATATCTAGAATTAAAACTCCTTTATTATTGGATGGTAACATGTTTAGATGGGGGAGAAGGGAATTTGCTAGAGCCTGCATTCGAGTTAATTTGAATTCTAAACACCCTTATGGTATTTGGGTAGAAGGTCTTAATGGTAGATTTTTTTCAAAAGTTTCAATATGAAAATCTATCATCATTTTGTTACAAATGTGGGAGAATTGGACATATTGATTCTATTTGTCCAAATACATCACATGTTAAAGATGTCTCTTTCAGTTCATTTCAATTTGAAGATAATCCATATGGGCCTTGGATGCATGTGAAGTACAAAAACAAAAAAATGAAAAATCCTGAGAAAAAGCAAGTTGATTTCAAGGATTTTTCAGCCAAGGAAAAATTGGATGATGTTTGTTTCAAAAAAGCAGTCTTGGTAAGAGAGGAAGAAGATGCTAGTGTTGGTTCAGAATTTCTTTTTAATCCATTGACAACTCGAGAGGATGCTGAAATCAAGGAAAGAGATTAAAATGCTGTTAAACATGTATCAAGTTCTTCCATGGATCATCCATTAATTGCTGAAAATTTGGAATTTCAAATCCCACAAATCCTGGAAGAAGATAAGGAGTCTAATAAATGTTTAGATTTAATTTTGGAGCCTATTCATGCCGTTTAGAATTTCAACTCTGAAATCCCCATTTTGGTGGTTGATCCAATAGGAGATGGATAGAATGTACCTATTGTTCAAAATGATCTATTGGGAGCTTATGAATCAAGAAATGAATTCAAAAATTATTCAAATTCAAGTTCTGATTTCAAAATTGCTAAAAATGTGGAAGGATTTAAGGTAGACACGTTGGAAGTTGTTTCTACTGAACCATCTTCTATTGTTGAACCGATGGAAGCTAACAAATCAGACTTTGAATTCAAAATTTTAGATATTTAGGAGAGAGAAATGTATGCTATTATTTCTGTAATAGAATTGGAGGTTTTATCTCCTTCAACTGTTTTAGCATATGAGTCCAAAGTGGTAGTTTCTCCTACTCATAATTCAGCTAAATTTTCTGAAATAGAAGATAGTATTAACGATTTGAGAGATAATTCTCCTCCGTCTATAATTAGTTTGAATTTTAAAAAAAATATTCTTAAGAAAGGAAAAAGTTTTTTTGATAAGAAGAGTGATTCTCCTGGCTCTAAGCACATATTGTTCAAAGAACTTCAAGCCTTAGACTCAGTGAAAGATCTACCAAGAAGAAGGTTGGTTGAGCTTAAAGTGAAGAACGGTATGAATGGTTCTTCGTCTCTATTATCTCGTTGATATGAAAGCTGATTTTTTCTTTGCAAGAACAAAGTGGAAAGATACTTTAAAATGGAGCAAATCATCAAAGAGTTTATCTTAATAATATCTTTAAATTTTGACTTTGGAAGTTGGAAAAAGCTTATGAAATATCTATCAGTGATATTCTTAGTTGATTTTTGGAAGTCATTAATAAGTTGTATTTTCCTTTTTAGCTTTTATTACTTCTTTTTTATTTTAGTTTGTTGTCTAGTTTTTAAACTTATTTTAATTGCTTATGGGATCGATACTATGTCCTACTCTTTAACTGGATGGGAACTCCGGGATACTAACCAACCCTCGGGTTGTTTAAAACTTTGGTATCCTCTGCATCTCAATGGTTTTAAAATAGGAAATAGTGGGTTTCATTTTAATTATAATAAGTTTAAATCAACAACTTTGTTTTCAATAATGTTCCTTTTTCATGTTAATAAAGGAACAATTAGATTCATCTTCCTAGTTTGTATTTGAAATTACTAGATGGCCAAGAGGGGGGGGGGGGGGGTGAATTGTGAAAACTTTTTTACAATAATTAAAACCTAAGCAGGAGTTCTAAATATTTTTGTTGTTTTTAGAATTTTAATATGAAAAATTAAACAACCTTTTTTTTAAAAAAAAATTCCAAGGCAAATATTTTGAAAGTAAAAAGGCACGCAGTAATGAAAAAGAAGTAAGGAAAAAACACAACAAGATTTTTATAGTGGTTCGGTCAAAATATGACCTATGTCCACTCCCCGGAGTCCTCCGCTCTGAGATTTTCACTACCAACTATAGTTCTCCTTTTGCCCCCCTTGGCAAGGCGGAGAAGCCTTTACAAACCTCCCTTTCACCAACCCGACGTGGCGGAGTGCCAAACTCTATTTTCGACCTCCTAGCGATGGCAGAGAACCTTCTCACTTATCTCCCTCCTGGAGAAGGCAGAGTACCTCGAGGTCACGGATGTAGATGAGCCTTTCCCTTGGAGATCCTCCCTGAAATTCTTCTAGGGCCACAGGAGGAGCAAGATGCAGCAAGTTAAAAGCAACCATGTGATCTCCCTCACAACGGCAAAGAACTTCTCTAGAGCTCTCTCCCTTGGAATCTCTCTCTAATCACGTTCACCTATCTTGATTCACACATCAAAATATGACAAGTTTTTGCCCATAAAATGGGCTCCAAAATCCCTGAAATCTCAAAGTAGCCGTTACTATCATACAGTACGATTGTACAATTGTACAGTACGATATTTATAAATAGACTTCATCCTGGTACGAAGTGGTACGAACAGTTCAAAAATGTTCATACTGTACGATACTAAATCATATGGTACGATCCATGACAATATAGTTCGTACAAGATGATAGTCGGGACGATCAAACATTGTCTCTGTTCATCGTATGGTACGATGTACATCGTACAGTACGATGAGACAAAAAACAACTGATCGTCCGGGATGATTTTCGGGAAAATTATAATTCGTCTCTGTTCATCATTTTTTACGAATGGGTCCATACATAATGATGTTCAAATTATAATTAAGCCCGGATCTCTTACACTAATCACGTGTTAAATTAAGTAAGTAATTAAAGAACATCATACAGTACGAACGTGGTCGTACAGTACGAGCGGTGGAAAACATCTTACTTAAGTTAAGACGGCTTTTAGGGTTTTGGCTTTCACTTTCTGAGTTGCTTGCTTTTAATGCCACTGTTCGCTCCTTTTTCTTTTCACCTGCATCACTTTGCCTTTGGCTCACTCCTTGCTCGTATGCAATGAGTGACCCAAGGAGGTTATCAATAGAATAAACATTAAGGTCTTTAGACTCAGTGATAGCTGTTATCTTAGCATCATAGGAACTAGGTAAGCATCTAAGAATTTTATTCACTTTCTCAGAATCTGAAATCTCTCTACCTAATGCATGCAAGAATGTCACGATTTGGGTGAACCTATTATACATGTCAGAAATTATTTTGCTAGGTTTCATACGGAAGAGTTCATAATCATGAAGTAGAATGTTAAGCCTAGACTGTTTTACTTCGTTTGTTCCTTCATATGTAATACACAGTCTATCCCAAATCTCCTTACAAGAAACACAGGTAGACACTCTCATATAGTCCTCAAACTTCAATGCACAGAAAAAATAATTTAAGCACTTAGCATTCAGTTGGGCTAATTCCCTATCCTCATTGCTCCATTCATTGAAAGGTAATGGAGTTTTCTCTCCATTCACAGTTTTAACAGCTGCAACATATCTATCATTCCCTAACATCCACATACAGTAATCTATAGATTGCAAAAATGTAGACATTCTAATTTTCCAGAAATCAAACAGAATGTTATCAAAAAGTGGTGGACGGGTTATTGAATAACCCTCTGTAGAGTTACGATTACCAAAGTTTAACATGATCGTTTTCTTTCAAGATTTTCTAAAATACTATTTTTGAAAGTAGGCTCTGATACCAATTGAAATTACTAGATGGACAAGAGGGGGGTGAATTAAGAAAACTTTTTGACAATAATTAAAACCTAAGTAGGAGTTCTAAATCTTTTCATTGTTTTTAGAATTTTAATATGAAATATTAAACAACCTTTTTTAAAAAAAAATTCTCCAAGGCAAATAATTTGAAATTAAAAAGGCACGCAGTAATGAAAAAGCAGTATGGAAAAAATACACCAAGATTTTTATAGTGGTTCAGTCAAAATATGACCTATGTCCACTCCCCGGAGTCCTCCGCTCTGAGATTTTCACTACCAACTATAGTTCTTTTTTTGCCCCCCTTGGCAAGGTGGAGAAGCCTTTACAAACCTCCCTTTCACCAACCCAGCGTGGCGGAGTGCCAAACTCTGTTTTTGCCCTCTTGGCGACGGCAGAGAACCTTCTCGTTTATCTCCCTCCTGGAGAAGGCAGAGTACCTCGAGGTCACTGATGTAGACAAGCCTTTCCCTTGGAGATCCTCCTTGAAATTCTTCTAGGGCCATAGGAGGAGCAAGATGCAGCAAGTTCGAAGCAACCGTGTGATCTCACTCACAACGATCACCTTCTCCTTCCTCTCTCAAACCCTAAAGAACTTCTCTAGAGCTCTCTCCCTTGGAATTCCTCTCTAACCACGTTCACCTCTCTTGATTCACACATCAAAATAAAACAAATGTTTACCCATAAAACGGGCTCCAAAATCCCTGAAATCTCAAAGTAGCCGTTACTATCGTACAGTACGGCTCTATAATCGTACAGTATAATATTTATAAATAGACTTCATCCTTGTACGAAGTGGTACGAACAGTTCAAAAATGTTCGTACAGTACAATACTAAATTGTACGGTATGATCCATGACAACACAATTCGTACAAGATGATAGTCGGAACGATCAAACATCATCTCTGTTCATCGTATAGTATGATGTACATCGTACAGTATGATGAGACAAAAAACAACTGATCATCCGGGACGATATCTAGGATGATTATAATTCATCTCTGTTCATCATATTGTACGAATGGGTTCGTACAGTACGATGTTCAAAATATAATTAAGCCCGGATCTCTTGCACTAATCATGGGTTAAATTAAGTAAGTAATTAAAGAACATCTTACAGTACGAGCGCCGGAAAACATCTTACTTAAGTTAAGACTACTGTTAGGGTTTTGGCTTTGAACATATCGTACAGTACGAATATATTCGTACGGTATGATCTATTCACAGAATCGTCCTACAAAGCTCTGATCGTACGGTACGACTTAATTTCGTACAGTACGATTTACAGAGAAAGAAAAATCTAAAATTTTCATTTAAAACACTCTCCCCCTGTGTGTGTGCATGGTTTTTCAGACTTTTATGCATTTTGTGGCCAGACTCAAGAAAATAAAAAATAAAATAAAGAACAAAATACATTGCAGACTCATACTCCTAATCTACCCATCCTTGAGTCTTCCTGTCGTCTTGAGTAGCTTTTGATCTTCTTGAAATGTTAGTACTCATGGACAGTAGAAAATAATATTCAATGAATCTCAAGTCAATTATTATTTGTCATCATCAAAATCTTAAGCTTGGGGTCATGGGTTGCAACAGTATTAGGTTGTCTTTTCTTTCATTTTAATGCATTATTTGCATTTCTTCAAAAAATAAAAAACATCACATTTACTCAAAAATTTGGTCACAATGCTTGATGATATGATTAGTTAGATGAGCTGATCATACCATATGATTAGTTCAAAAAATTAAACTCCTCATTTTGACTCAATCTCACTCCCCCTGAGTGTGTGTGCATGATCACTACACTAGCATACACCCTTATAAGACTTAACTTAAGAAATTAAAAACAAATTAGTTAATATTACAAAAATCTTTATAGTTTAACCTATTCTACATAATCTTGATTCTTGAATCCTCATTCGATGGTGCACGATGTTCCAAAAATGTTAGTACAACCACAAACTAAATTATATTGCAAAAATATATAGACAACAGAATATGAGCCACAATGTTTATTATCATAAAAAATATAAATTCGTCAGCTTGAGTTGAAATAGTCTCCCCTATTTTTATGATGGTAAACCTTACTAGTTGAAATTACAAAATTAAAAACATTTTCTCCTATTCTTCCCTCACTAAGATAAATATATTAAAAAAAGGGGAAATGAAAAAAAAATAATAATAAACAAAAAAAATAAAAATACCTTTTAGAACTTAAGCAATAGATAAAGTAATGCAAATATAAGATGGATAAACGCAACTAGACAAATACACTCTCACCCTTTAACATTATCAAAATAAGAGAAACACAAAAAATAAATAAATAAAAATGATATAAACACAGAAAATGAAATCGACCCTGATCAAGTAGAGGTGGTGGTGATGTTTAAGAAGAATTTGTTGTAACTCGAGCTTTTAAGTTTATGTTTTTTTATGCTAATAAATATTGTGGCTCACATTCTATTGTCTACCTGTATGTTGGGCTATTTGCATACTAACTTTTTAAGATTACGCTGCACCTTTCAAGGCTTAAGATTTGGGAGAATAGGTTTATTTATAATTTTCATTGATGTACTTTTTGATTTCTTGAGTCATATTCTGTAAGGGTGTATGCTTTCTTAGTAACCTTGCATACACACAATTAGAAAATCTTTTTCTCATTGATTAGAGTTTTTTATTTTGATCACATCATCTTGGATGATCCAACAATCATCCTGGATGATCAATTAAAAATAGAAACCCTAATTAGGGCATCCTGGTTAAGGCAGCTGTAATTAAGCAAATCATCTTGGACGATATTATTATCGTATGGGACGATAGGCTCAAATCAGAAAGAATTAATCACCAGATCAGTTTAGGCATATATTATTTTTGGACATTATCTAGGTCATAGTCTTGGACAATGAAGTTCATTTATGCCTAAATTAATCTGATAATTAAGGAAAGAAAATAAGGTTTGATTGCTCGATTATATCACTCTAGACAATCGCAGTATCATTCGGGATGATTAGTTCACAAACCTTAGTTCTTTTTGGATGATCGATAATCGGCCAGGCTCCATTCAGGGTAATGCTCTGGATGATATATATACCTTTTTTATAATAATTAGCCCAGACGATCGTGAGGTTACCCTAAGATGATTAGTTTTCTTTTTCATTGTCCAGATATGCATTCGGACGATGTTCTGAATGATACTCCTTGATTTGTACTGATCGTGCAGGATGATCCTTATTTCATCCTTGATGATAAATTTGATTTGTTATAATTAAGAGCTATTTTGGAGCTCTTCTATTAAGACCTCTTATTTTTACAAGTTAGTGTCTTTAGCAGCCATTGAGCTTCGTTCTTTTGGAGGAAACTTGAAGAGAGAACTTAATAGGGAGAGAGAAAAGGGTGGAGTTTGAGAGAGGGAGAAGATCCTTGGAGGGGGGTTTCACACAGTTGCTGCGGCAAGCTCGCACCTTAGTATCATCTGATTCAAGGTTCGTCTTGAGGAAAGTTTTGGGAAGAAGAAGATCTATTTGGTGTCAAAAGACCCGGCTACTCTACCGCACCGTGGAAGGTGGAAGTGATTTTGTAAGGGCTCCTTCGCCTTGTTGTAGGGGCTAAAGGAGAGACATTGAATTTAATATAATACTCGGAGGTTTCCTCTAAGGAGTGGATGTGGGTCAAGTTGGACCAAACCACTATAAATCTTATTTGTTATTTCATTTATTTTTTATTTTTTTTACATTTAATTTGTGCACTTTGTTTCTTTTATGATGAATCTTGGTTTGTTGTTTTTGTTCTTCTATTTAAATAAAATGTTTAAAATACAATATCACCCCCCTCTTGGTTAGTCTCGGTACTAGTTCATAAGGGCTTAACATCCCTGTCAAACTTTCAAGTGGTATCAAAGCGGGATTCATAAAATCTAGTTTTTGAAAACTTTTAAATTTTGATCCATGGCTAATTTTTGTAATCAAAATATTGTGAAAGGTTATTTAATCACCCTACCACCATTATTTGAAAATAATATTTTTGATTTTTGGAAAATTCGCATGTCTACTTTCTTGCAATCAATTGATTGCCTAATGTGGTAAATAATTTTAACTAGTTATTCTTTAGCGTCACGTGTTATAGATGGAATTAAAACTAATATTCCTTTTAATCAATGGAGTATGAAAGAACAAATCAATGCTCAATAAAATGCTAAATTGTTAAACTATTTTTTCTATGCTTTAAACTCTGATGATTGTTTGCTTGTATCCACGTGCACATCTGGCAAGGAGATTTGGGATAAATTACACATTATATATGAAGGCACTAAAAAAATCAAGCAATATAGGTTGAATACTTTAATGCATGATTATGAACTATTTTGTATTAAACCTTATGAGATGATCTTAGACATGTATACTAGGTTTATTTAAATTGTGACATCATTACATACTTTAGATAAAGAATTTTCAAACTTTGAAAAAGTCAATAAAATTCTATGTTGTCTACTTGATAAGTTTGATGCCAAAGTTATTGCTATTTGTGAATTGAAGAATTTGAATAAATTCTCTATTGATAATTTGATTGGCTTACTCATTGCCTACGAGTAAAGCTTGGGTTAAAAACTTTTTGATACAGGTGAAATGATAGTACTAAATGCTGTAGACTCGGAGTAAAGTGGCTTAGTTGGTGATGAGAGTGATGAATTAACAAAAAAATTGGAAAGCTAACTAAGCATCAATAAAAGTGGAATAAAGGTAAGAATGTTAAGATTTCTTCTGACATTATTTGCTTTGGATGAAGGAAACTTGGACATATGAAAAATCGGTTCACTAATTTGAGAACTCTTTTTACAAAAAAAAAAAGGTAAAGCTAAGAAAATTACAAAAATGGAAAATAATGAAAAGTAAAAAATCTCCTGGGCAGACCTAGCTTCTGAATCATTGGACCAGGAGCAAGATGGTGTTTAAAAACCTTGTTTGTGTTTTTTTGTTTGTATTATACTTTGGTTTTATTTATTTTAAGTGTTTTCTTTTGGTTTTATTTTTTTTTCTTCATCTTTATTATTGCATTTATTTTTTTATTTTTTTTTTCTCTGATCAACACAAACACATCACCTTTGGAAAATCAAATTATTTTTTCCAAAAATGAAAATCCTATCTCTTAATTTTTCTTGAATTCTTATGTTAGTTGTGGTTGACTTCTCTAAAAATAGTAAAAGGGAGGGAACTCATGATTTTCTCTCTCTATCTCTTTTCTTAAAAATGTTATTTTACTTTTTCATTCAAAATCTTCATCATATTACAAATTGAATTCTGAAATTGAATTTTGTCCTCTCCCTACATTTTGTTCTATCGCATATGGAACTTTTGCAAGTTGTTGAATCCACCTTATAATTTTCCAAATCAAGTAGTTTGTTTTATTAATAGAACGGGTTTTCTTTAGTTTTTAAAATTTTAGAAAGGTGGCATATTTGACTGAAAACAAAATTGCCCAATGACGCGAAATCAAAAGATGCGCAATGATGCCAAATTGAGAAAGATACAAAAAGTGTATGAAAAATTAAAAGATACGCAAAGTGCGCCAACCAACTGAGAAGATGTATAAAATGAGCCCACAAAAAGTAAGCTTACCTTTCATGTACTTCTTAAATCTTAAGAAAACCCTTTTATTGTTGATATCTTTGATGCTTGGGTTTGAAAATTATGATTTTTTATTCAGCAATTTTTGCATTAATCTTCTATTAGATATATTTTATGAAAGGAGTTTTGAAATGATTACTATTTCTTTTGCTAATTTGTTTCTTGATTTAGATATTATATTAAAAAGTTTTTAATCCTTTAAAAGAACTTGAGTTTGGATTAACAATTTTTGAATTTCAAACCTTTTCTGGGTTATAAGTTGTCAATTCATTCCTTACTAAGTTTTGTAAATAAAATCAAGATGTAACTTTTTCATTTCAAGAAAATTTGATTTTTTTCCTCACTGATCAAGGATCATTTTTTTTTTAATTATTTTTTGATTGTTCTGATTGTTTGTACCCCTCCCTTCTCTTTTTGATAATGTCAAAGGGGGGGGGGGGGGGGGGAGAACATATTGTTGTATTTATATCATTTTTTTTGTTGTGTAACTTTTAAAAATAATAATAATAACAAAAATTCTATTTTCCCCTAATGTTAAATTTTTATTCTAGTGAGGGGAAGATTAAGATAAAATGTTTTCACTGTTTGCAAATTCAACCAGTAATATTTTGCATCATAAAAAAGAGGGAGATTATTGCAACTCGAGCTATTGAGTTTATATTTTTTTATGATAACAAATATTGTGGCTCACTTTCTGTTGTCTACCTATATTTTTTGGTTTTTTGTATACAAACTTTTCAGGATTACGTTGCACCTTTCAAGGCTCAAGATATGGGAGAATAGGTTTATTTGTAATATTCATTGATGTACTTTTTTGATTTCTTGAGTCATTTCCTATAAGGGTGCATGCTTGCTTAGTAACCTTGCACACACACAATTAAAAAATTTATGTATGATTTATTAGAGTTTTCTATTTTAATCACATCATCCTAGATGATCCAATAATAGTCCTGGATGATCAGTTAAAAATTGAAACCCTAATTAGGGCATCATGTTTAATGTAGCCACAATTAAGCAAATTATCCTGGATGATATTATTATCATACGGAATGATAGGCTCAAGTCAGAAACAATCTGTCGCTAGATCAGTTTAGGCATATGTTATTTTTGGACATCATCCAGGACATTGTCCTAGACAATGAAGTGTAATTATGCCTAAATTAATCTAGTAATTAAGGAAAGCAATTAAGGTTTTATTGCTCGATCACATCATCTTGAAAAATTGCAGTATCATCCAAGATGATTAGTTCACAAACCTTAGTTCTTTTTGGACAATCTATAATTTGCCAGACTCCATTCAGGGCGATGCTCTAGATGATACGTACCTTTTGTATTAATCAGCCCAGGACAATCAGTTTTCTTTTTCATCATCTAGACAAGCATTCAAGACAATGTTCTGGATGATACTCTATGATTTATAATGATCGTACAAGATGATCCTTATATCATCCTAGACAATAAAGTTGTTTTGTTGCAATTAAGAGTTATTTTGGAGCTCTTATATTTAAGACCTCTTATTTTTACAAGTTAGTGTCTTTGGAAGCCATTCAAGCTTCGTTCTTCTAGAGAAAACTTGAAGAGAGAACTTGAAATGGAGAGAGGAATGGGTGGAGTTTGAGAAAGGGAGAAGATCCTTATAGGGGGTTTAAAGGGAGCATGGAGGGGGGTTTCACACGGTTTCTCTGGAAAGCTCGTACCTTAGTACAATTAGATTCAAGGTTCATCTTGAGGGAAGTTTTGGGAGGAAGAAGATATATCTGGTATCAAAGGAACTCCGCCACACTGGGGAAGGTGGAAGTGATTTTTTAAGGGCTTCTCTACCTAACTGAGGGGGCTAATGGAGAGACACTGAGTTTAGTACAATACTTGGAGGGTACCTCCGAGGAGTGGATGTAGGTCATGTTTGATCGAACCACTATAAATCTGGTGTGTTCATTCCTTTATTATTTCTGCATTTAATTTCCACACTTTGTCTCTTTTGTGGTGAATCTTGGTTTGTTGAGTTTGTACTTTTATTTGAAGAAATTTTAAGAATACGAATTCACCCTCCCACTTGGTTAGCGTCGGGACTAGTTCATAAGGGCTTAACATCCCTGTGAAACTTTCAGAATTAATTTATTTCAGCAAACATTTTTTGGAATGAGAAAGTTACCTCTTCATTTTTTTCAAAAACTTAGTGGGAAATGAATTTACTTCACTAATATCTAGAAACATTTAAAATTTGAATTTTATCAGCCCCAGCTTAGGCTCCTTAAAGGTTAAAATCTTTTTTAAACAAAAATCTAATTAGAAAAAGAATTAGAGAAGAAAAAATAAGTTTTTCGATCATCTTATATGAAAAATACTTAATAGAATATCATTGCAAAAATTATTAGTCAGGATAATGAATTCGAACTCAAGCATCAAAAGTATAAACTAAACACATGGGTTTTCCAAGATTTAAAAATACATGAAAGGTAAGTTAACTTATTGTGGGCATATTTTGTGCCTCTTTATTGGTTTTGGGCACACTTTATGCCTCTCTAGATTTTTATACACATTGGCATCTTTCAATTTTGGTACACATTACAGAATTTTCATCTTTAGGCTCATTTTATGCCTCTTTTCATTTTTGTAATTTTACTTACTTTCTTAGTCTTTAAAGACTCAAAGTGAACTCTATCCAATGATAAAAATGAATAGCTTGATTAAAAAATTTATGAAGTGCATTCATCATCTTGCAAAAGATTCTTTTGAGATAGAAGAATTGTAGGATAATAAAAAAAAATTAATTTCAAAAGTTTAATTCTTGAAATAATATAGTTTTTATTTAAAAAGTTTAATAGTATGATTAAGGAAATGAGAAGGAGAGACGTAATCCTGAATTTTTTAACTTTAATAATTTAGAAAAGTTATTCATTTCTTACTTAAAATTTTTAGGTAAAAAAGGAGGTAAAATTTTCATTAAAATTTTTCGAGATAAGTGAATTGATTCCCTTATGCAAATCCAATGTAAAATGTTATTTATGTGTGTTGATGAATGATAAATAACCAAAACATACATGAAAAATAAAATAAAATGATTACTAATAAAAAAATATCAAAAATAGTTTGAAAACATTTATAATGAACAAAAAAATAAAGAATAAATTCACATGCATTAATTAAAACACATATACACACAAAAAAAAAGTTTATACTTTATTACTTTTCTCCTTGCATGATGATTTGGAAGCTAGGTTTTCCTAGGAGATCTTTTGCTTTTTATCATTTGCTTTTATTACAATTAGCTTTTTTATTTTCATTTTCCTTTTTAGGAAAAGTTTTTACATTCGAAAATTAATTTTTCATATGTCTGGAATAAATAATATTATAGGAAATCTTAACATTCTTACCATTTTACTTTTATTCCACTTTGTTGATTTTGATGCTTGTGTTTTAATAGATTTTCAAATTTTCTAGTTATTGATGTTATTATTCACTCTCATCATCTACTAAGACACTTCCATCCATGTCTTTAATTTTAGCACAATAGTTTCACCTTCCTCCAAAAGCTTTTCACTCAAATTTTATTCGTAGGCAATTAGTATGTCAATCAAATTATCAATAGAATATTCATTAAATTTTTTTATTCATAAATAGTAGTGACTTTAGCATCAAATTTATCATGTAGACAACGTTGAATTAAAGTTTGAATGATTTTTACCTAAAGCATGTAATGATATCAATATTTGAGTAAACCTATAATACATGTATAGAATAGTATCATAATGTTTCATGCAAAATAGTTCTTAATCAGCATTTTGATGATTGTGATTTTAGTTCTATGTTTTTGTAGTCCGGCTAAACAGGTTGTATACTGCTCAGATCACTGGGATGCTTATCAGTTCGTGGGACTATTTTCATATTATTGGCATCCCCCTCCACCTGAGTGGTTGAAGATAAATATTGATGTATCACTTAAAGAGAATTATGAGGCAGGTATTGGAGGGGTCGTAAGATATTATAAAGGAAGGTTTATTTTTGCTTTTGGGCATATGAAATTGCATTGGGACATAGCACAAATGGAACTTTCAGCTTTTAGGTCCTTTAAGGAGCTAGGCTTTGCAAGGTTGGATACAAGAGGCTAAAGGTATTATAGTGGAAGGTGATAATAAGAATGTTCTCCAACTTCTTCAACAACTGTATATCAAACCGAAGAAAGTATGTCAGAACTTGGAAGATGAGGATTTCTTATTTTCTAGCAATTTCAATAATGTTATTTTTAATTGTGTTGGGCATAATTGTAATAAGTTAGCAGATTTTATTCCAAACTTAGCCTTATCATTTGATTTCATTTGGGATTTCTTTTGTGAGAGTAATCTTCCTTCTTCTTTTATTAAATTAGTACAGGAAGAAAGTGATAGGTTGGTAATCTCTCATTAGCTTGTATCTAGGCTCTTTGATGTTTTTATTAATTTTACTACTTAGCATTCCTCAAAAAAAAAAAAAAGATAGCTTGACCTCACTAGCACATTCATTTGTAGTGCATAATTTAACCCAAATTTCCCTTCTAGTAGCACATGTGAATACTAACATGCAATCATAAGAATTCAAAGAATAAAAAATATAGTTTAAAGATTTTGTATTCAATTGAACATTAATTTATTCTTCTCTACTCCAATCAGTAAAAGGAATATCAATTTTTACTCAATCTATAATACAAGACAGTACAAAAAAAACCTGTTTGAATCATATGCCACATTTGATAATCAATTGATTGTAATAAAGTATACCTTCAAATTTTTTAAAAAATCAAAATAAACAATTTCAAATAAAGATGGTTGTCAGTTTGAATAGTCTTTATGATGTTATGATTTCAAAAGCTATCCATTGATAAGTTTTTCAAATGTTTTGTAAAACTTAATTTATGAATCCCACTTTGATTCCACTTGAAAGTTTGTGAGGGGTGTTAAACCATAAAGAACTAGTCCCAATGATAACCCAGAGTGGGGTGAATGGATATTTAAAAAATTCTTTAATAATGAAGAAAAAATATTTTTATAACTTGATGCATAAACAAATTAAATTCATAATAAAAATATAAATCAATATTTTTCACCCACGCAGTTAATTAGAAGAAAAATAAACATGAAAATAATAAAAGGAAATAACACACCAAATTTATAGTGCTCGGTCCAACCTGACATTTGATTAGTCCCCAGAGGCACCCTCTGAGTACTATTCCAAAATCTTGTAGTTTCCCTCCTTTTGCTCCCACAACAAGGCGGAGAAGACCTTACAAAATCCTTTTACCAACCCGGTGTAGTAAAGGATCAATACTCTATTCATAGGAAGAGAACATTGACTCCTTTTTCTCCCTCCAGGAGATGGAATAGAACCACAAATCCCTTTTAACTTCCCTAATGTGATTGACACCAAAGAAATATTCTTAATCCCAAAATTACCCTCAAGATAAACCTTAAACTCGATAGTATTAAGGTGCAAGCTTGTTAGAGCAACCATGTGAAATCCCCACCACACTCTCTTGAAACTCACTCTAAGGATCTTCTCACTCTCGAACTTCACCCTTTTCTCTCTCTCCCTTTTAAGTTCTCTCTTCAACTTTATTCCAAAAGAATGAAGACATAATGGCTGTCAAAGACACTTACCATGTACCTTCAGAAAGCATAAATAGAGAGCATTTAAAAACCCTATAAATTCAATTCTTCCAACAAGTTTCATACAGTACAATCTTTAGATTGTCTTGTACGATTAGTTCAAAATAGCCATTTCAACCAATATAATTAGCATTGCCTTGTACGTTCAGTTCAAATATTTTATCCAGGATAAAACCTGGGATGACCATAATTATCTCTATTGATCATCCAATATGATCCAGTTTGTACAATGTAATCAGAATATCATAATTAAGCATATTTGATTGATTAATCTCATGATCAATTTAGGCATAATTTTTCATCATCCCATAATTATCTCTATTGATCATCCAATACGATCCAGTTTGTACAATGTAATCAGAATATCATAATTAAGCATATTTGATTGATTAATCTCATGATCAATTTAGGCATAATTTTTATAGATCGTCCAGTACAATGCATGTCATCCTGGATGATTAGAACAAAATATAAAATTCAAAATCTTGCCAAAATTATGATTGGCCACTATTTTTTATGTTCATAATTAATTGTCCTTAATGATCTAAATCATCCAGTACCATTAGTTAGATTAGTTGATTGTACATTATTATATAAATCATATACTATAATTAGTTGAAAAATTGAACTTTTGGTTTTGACTCAATCTTACACCCCCTGAGTGTGTGTATACATCGTCTCGAAGCTAGCATACACCATTATAGGACTTGACTCAAGAATTAAAAAATAAATCAATGAATATTGCAAAAATTATTACCGTATAACATATTCTACCAAATCTTGAGTCTTGAATATTCATCATATGATGCATGATGTTTGTGAAATATTAGTACACATGCGAAAACAAAAATTCATTATAAATATAAGTAAATAATAAAATGAGAGCTACAATATTTATTATCATAAAAATATCAACTCGTGAGCTCGAGGTTCAATAAACACCAGATCATACTTGATGATATGTTATAATTAGAAATCCTGTCATTAATTAAATTAGGCAAAAATGTGAATTTCAAAAGTTATTTTATTTATACTATAAAAACATAATCATATTGTATGATGTTTAAAACAATGCTTAATTTAATCTTATTATTAATTAATCAAATATACTTGATTTTAATATTTTGATCATATTATACAAACTTAATCGTACTATATGGCCAATAGAGCATTTAAAAACCCTATAAATTCAATTCTTCCAACAAGTTTCATACAGTACAATCTTGAGATTGCCTTGTACGATTAGTTCAAAATAGCCATTTCAACCAATATAATTAGCATTGCCTTGTACGTTCAGTTCAAATATTTTATCCAGGATAAAACCTGGGATGACCATAATTATCTCTATTGATCATCCAATATGATCCAGTTTGTACAATGTAATCAGAATATCATAATTAAGCATATTTTATTGATTAATCTCATGATCAATTTAGGCATAATTTTTATAGATCATCCAGTACAATGCATGTCATCCTGGATGATTAGAACAAAATATAAAATTCAAAATCTTGCCAAAATTATGATTGGCCACTATTTTTTATGTTCATAATTTATTGTCCTTAATGATCTAAATCATCTAGTACAATTAGTTAGATTAGTTGACTGTACATTATTATATAAATCATATAGTATAATTAGTTGAAAAATTAAACTTTTGGTTTTGACTCAATCTTACACCCCCTGAGTGTGTGTATACATCATCTCGAAGCTAGCATACACCATTATAGGACTTGACTCAAGAATTAAAAAATAAATCAATGAATATTGCAAAAATTATTACCGTATAACATATTCTACCCAATCTTGAGTCTTGAATATTCATCATATGATGCATGACGTTTGTGAAATATTAGTACACATGCGAAAACAAAAATTCATTATAAATATAAGTAAATAATAAAATGAGAGCTACAATATTTATTATCATAAAAATATCAACTCGTGAGCTCGAGGTTCAATAAACACCAGATCATACTTGATGATATGTTATAATTAGAAATCCTGTCATTAATTAAATTAGGCAAAAATGTGAATTTCAAAAGTTATTTTATTTATACTATAAAAACATAATCATATTGTATGATGTTTAAAACAATGCTTAATTTAATCTTATAATTAGTTAATCAAATATACTTGATTTTAATATTTTGATCATATTATACAAACTTGATCGTACTATATGGCCAATAGAGACAATTTTCATCATCCCATTATTCATCCTCGATGAATTATATTTCAGTTGAACTAATCATACTATATGATTAGTCATTCATAGTGATAATCGTACAGTACTAACATGTTAATTGAACTGTTCATATTTTTTGTTTGTTTGATTATTATATTGTTCGAACAAATAAATTGAACTGTTCATATTATACTAATTGGTGATCATACAGTACTAATAGATAAAATTATGAACATAGTATGGGATGTTCCTGTGATCGTACTACATGATATTTGATGGTAAAATTTATTTTTAATGGTTTTTGAAAGCACTCTATTTTATCTTTCTCATATGACTTTATGAGGGTCTTTGGCATGCATTGATTCTCCATTCTTTTGGAGAAAAATTTAAGGAGAAACTTGAAAGGGAGAGAGAAAAGGGTGGAGTTTTAGTGGGAGAAGATCCTTGTGGGATACAAGGGAGTGTGGAGGGGGTTTAATATAGTTTCTCTAACAAGCTTGCATCTTAATACCATCGGATTCAAGGTTTGTCTTGAATGAAGTTTTGGGAAGAAGAATATCTCTTTGGTGACAAAGGACCCAACTACTCGGTTGCACTGGGGAACATTAAAGTGATTCAAGGTTCTCTGCCTCACCAAGAGAGTGAAAAATAATTCCAGATTCACTACCCCACCAGAAGGGTGAAAATGAGTTAAAGTCTCTTCCTGTGAATGGATTACAATTTTCTGCCGCACTGAGTTAGTGTAAGAGAGTTCGTAAGGGCTTTTCCTCCTAGCTGTGGGGGCTAATGGAGAGACATTATAGTGATAGTGCAATACCGAGAGTTTGTTACTTTGTGGAGTGGACATATGTATGGTTTGATTGAACCACTATAAAATTCATTATGTTCTTTTCCATTTTTTATTTTTTACACTTTACTTTTTTTAATTTTATTTTCTATTATAACTGCTTTGTTAAAAATTTGTGATTGATAGTATGTTATATTGATTAGATTATAATCACCATCTTTGTAACTTTTGCTAAGTGTACTAGTTTTCATATCAAGTGATAGTATTACTTTCTATATTAATGAGCCTTAGGACAATTCAATGAGGTATTACAACCTCCAAGAACTTTTACCTAAGGCTTAGAAGTTTTAAATATCCTAGACATCATTGATGATCCCAATTTTTAATAATTAAAATTTCAAAAAATAATAGGCCAATCTTTAAACCTAAATCATTATAATACATTTCAAATCTTAAATTAAACTTGTCACTGTATTTTGGAATGGTGATTTCATTATTGACCCTTGAAACAATCACTTGATAGTCACCCTTGATTGTCATTTGATCATCTCATTTACCACTTGACAATCACATTTGATCGGTAATGGTCTGATCATTTTAAAGCATAAAATTTCCTTAGTCATTGACCTCCACTGATCACTTTAAAACCTTAATTAAAAACAATCTTTAAATCCATCAATTAGGAGTCTCTAAAGATATTCAACTCATTATCTATTCAATTACTAATAATCATCAGTTATTTAAGCATTTAAATCCTTAAATCCTCTCAAATCAAAATCTAAATCAAACTTAAATCAAAACTAGTGACTAAATCTATCAATCGATTTAGAGCTCTAGAATCCAATGTCAGAGCCTAACCCAACCCCCTTAGTCTATAACCTATTTTTTGGAGAAATTTTTTTATCCATGAACAAATACCAAATGACCTTGCATTCTTAATCTATCAATTTCATATTGATTAGGCATGCCTCTAGAGTAAACCATATCAGTTTGAAGCCATTTCAAGATTCCTAACTCATAAGACAAAGCATTTCCATAGGCAAAAAACATTCAAATATTTACTTTCTATGACATTGAGTATGGAATCACGTAACTTTGACCATGGAGGCCTCTTACAAACTCATTAATCATTATCTTCATTACTAGCAAGATGCATTAAACATCCATTGAACCTATGTTTATCCTGATTAACTATGTTTGACTAGAAAACCCTAATACCCTAAACTAATAAAACTGAATTTTCCTAACCTTAATATGGCCTAGTCAAACTAAGGCATGTAACCTTCTTCAAACATATTTAGAATGTGATTTGCACTATATTGAACCAAACTCTAGCTAAGCAAGTCAACTAAGGTTAACTAAATTAACCTTTTCCCTTTAAACTACATGACATGCATGGGTACCCAAATAAGCCTTGAGACAACCTACAACAAATCCTAAACAATATTTAAAATGCACTAAACCAAGTTTTAACCTTTGATCAACTCTAATTGACCAAGTCAACCTAAGTTGACTAAAGAGACCTTTATCCCTATACATGCATTTTAAATTAAATGATCCCACCAGACCTTGAGACCACTTCCAACATGTTTAAAATATCATTTTGAATTATTTGAACCCAACCATGAGCATTGGCCAAACCTAGTTGATCAAGTCAACCATGGTTGACTAAATCAAGCATACTTGACCAAAACATGTCATAGGCACTTCAAAAATTTATTACATATGATTTTGGCAAAATCATTGAATCAAACTCGTGAGGATTATTTATGAGTTTATCATGAGTCTCTTAAAAAGTTTCCAACCCTTGGGCCGAAAAGATTTGGCCAATGAGGTTGAATTAAGTTCTTAAAATGGCATGACCTAATTATTGCAGATGTTGTGTATTAGTCCCATGTAGTTTAAAATTCAAATTGCATTTTCTTACAAATCCCAATACATGGTGCCACCAAACTTAGAGTATTGAGAGATTATTATACATGGTGCCATCACATTCATATATTTAATACATAAGTTTTACTATTTGCACCACTTATCACTCCATTAACCACTTTCACCCATGTGAAGAGAAGAAGAAGTTATAAGGAATCTTGAGGTGAGATCTCTCAAAGACAAAAAAAAAATTACTTAAGTAAATATATTTTAAATAAACATTATTTATTATTAAGTATAGCTTGATTTTTAACATGAACATCATTACCTTTATTTAATAAATTTAAATTACAAAAAATAATAATTTTCTAAAAATAAATCTTCTAATTTAGGCATCATTAGGGAGAGCTTTTAATATAGATTTTAAGATATTTTTTTGGTTGAAAACAATTTTAAAAAATATTAAGAATTTTTTTACATGTAAGCCAATTAAAATAAACTCATACCCAAATCACAAACAAAAAACTATAACACAAGACCTCTTATTTCATATTTAAAGTTCCCAACCGACCAAAATGAGCTACGTATGAAAAATTAAGTTAAAAGTCCCAAATCACATAGTTACCTTTGTCTCTTGGTTGGAAGCTTTCGCTACAAAATAAGAGATTTTAGGTTGAAGCCTTAAATATATGATATCTTTATCAATTTAACTTAATTGACATCCCCCCCTCCCCACCCACCCACTACCGCTTCCGCCACCATCTAAATGACCAAGCTTACCATGGTCGGTTGATTGGTAGATTTGACTACAAATAAAGAGATTTTATGTTCAAGTCTTACACAATGATATAAAAAAAGCCCCAAATGAAATATTTCACCAAAAAGAAAGCAAATCAGAGCAAAGTTGGATTTTGTACAATGTTTTCCATTTCCTATTTATTTCTATAATTTCTACTCATGTTGGTTTTTGTCTCTGCTCTTCCTATAACCTTAAGCATGTCTTTGGTTTAGTAATCCTCATTGCCATTTCTTCATTATTTCTTTGGCTTCATGTGCTTTGAGAGAAGTAGCATTTTCAAAGAGTCCCGTGCTCCTTTTCTTCCTTTGATGATGTCAAATTGGTAAACTCAATGGAAGCTCTCTAAGAAGGTAATATGTTTCTCCATTTGGCATGCTTCCTCTATTAAATCCCATAAATCTTCCTAATTATTTGATTTGATAAATTTGAGATTTAAGGAAAAATGGAGACAAAACTAGATTTATGATTCTGTAGGATTTAAAGTTGTCATTTTTTCTATTTGGCATGATTTGGGCTAATTCTTACATCCAAACAACCCCGTAAATATATTTTGCATGTGTAATCGACTTTAAATATGAAGGATTTTGGCTAATAATCAGTGCAATATTTATAATCATTAATAGTAATTTTTTATCCTATGTCCTTATTATAAATCCATGCTTAAGTGGATTTGCATGAATTATGGTGAGATCTTGTTGTAATTGATGTATACCCTAAGCAAAATTATGATGATGAAGGAATTCTATAATCTAATTTATATAATTTTAGATTTATGTAGGTAATGTCATGTTGAGTTAAGAGGGCTTATGTAACTCAAAAGATAACTAGATTACTAATTTAGTAGAAGTGTTGTTATGTTTGTATTACATTTACGGTGTTAATTTTCATTGTTATCATACTTTCAATTACATAGATTCTTATTTTTTCACAAAAAGTTTATGGATTCTGCTTGAAAGTTAAAGAAGATTGTTAAACCTCATTAAACTAGCCCAAGGCACACTAAGAGGATAGTGGATTAGTAATACTAAGTCTCTAAGTAGGAATAATAGTTTTTTTCTTTTTCCACAAATCAACTTAAAGACTTGATTCAAATAGATTACTCAAAATATAATGTTGAAGCAATTTATATAAAAGTTTTTTTTCTGAAACTTTTTAACCCATGCAAATATTCATGTTGCAAAAATTTTAAACTTAGTGCAGTTGATTGATAAGACTAAAACCAATAAACTCAACTTCTAATGTATAAAATTGCAAGAAAAATAAAAAATATGAAAAATATAAAAAGCACACTAAAAAATTTTAAAGTGGTTTAGTCAACTATGACCTATGTCCACTCCTCAGAGCCCATCGTTCAAAGTATTATACTAACACAAAGTAACTCTCCTTTTACTCTCACAATAAGGTAGAGAAGCTCATATATACTCACTTTCACAAAACCTGATGTGGCAGAGTGCTGGAAGCTATGTCACCTTCTCCAGTGATGGAACCAGACCTTGAATATTTTTTCACTCTCATTGAGAAGTTAGAGAATAAAAAGCTTTTTCTCCATCCTTTATGAGGTAGCATACCTCCAAAATTTTTCTCCCTCCTAGAGAAGGTAGAGTACCTCGAGGACTTGACATCAAAGTCTCTCTCCTTAAACAACCTTCAAGGAATCACCAAGGCCACAAGAGGAGCAATGGTATACATAGCTCGGAGTAAACATGTGATCCCCTCACACTTCTTCTCCCTCACACTCAACCTCACATTTTCCTTCTTTTGAAATCCTAATTTTCTCTCAAAATCACCTTTCTTAGGGTCCCTTCAACAATCACATAATCCTCTCTTGTTATTAATAGATTTGTAAAACATTACTTAATTATTAGAATTGAAGAAACCTTAAAAAATAAAGTCAACAGTCATTATTTTTATATTACAAATGGAATTCATATAGTACAACTAGTTAAAAAACTAGGCCCATCCCCCATGATACAAATAGTCATTTAGATGAACTATTCAACTCTTTGATTACATCTATAGTATGATCTATTTGCTTTCTCTCTATACATACAAGACGATTACTAGAATGATTAAAAATTATCTCTATCCATCATCCCATACTATTATAATGTGTATTGTGCTTAATTGATTTCATGTTGGTCATCTAGTAGGATATCAATATCATATTGTACGACTAGTTCTAAAATCATGGTTTTATTTTGTACGATTTTTGGGGAGACAAAATTTCATTTTTGTGAATTGTATAGTATGATAAAGATTATATAGTATGATGTGATATTATTAATTAAACCATGATTTGATTAACTAATTATGGGGGTTAATTTAACTAAGATTTTAAATTTTTCATGCAGTATAAATTAAATCGTATAGTACAATTAATTCAAAATTCATTTTCTTAATATCTTACTTAATTAATCTAGACGACAGTTTTTTAAATTATTAGAAATTATAAAATCTAATCAATATCATATAGTATAAATTATTTATAGAGACTAATTGTTCAATTAGCCATTAAGCCCATTCTTTCTATAATTGATTGTATAGTACGATTATAAGTCATACAGTATCAATCATACTATACGATTAGTAAAAAATATTAACTTTAAAATTTTCTCAATCCTACTTTGTGTGCATGGTCACTCAATTGCATGCACTCTTATATGGTCAAACTAAAGAAATAGAAAATAAGAAAATAAAAGTGTTGACACTTTTACTTTGCATCCTATTCTACCAAGTCTTGAGAGTGTATATTTCCTTGCAATGTTAATGCTCATAGATAAAAATAATTTCCAAAATATTCACTAAGAACAAAATAATAATTCAATCAATAATATTTTTCATCATCAAAATTATAGACTAGGGACTTGTATTGCAACAATTCCCCATTTTATTTATGGCAAATAATGTTAATTAAGAGGTAAAATAAAATTCTTTTCTCCTAAGCTCCCTTTCACTAGCTGATATATGAAAAAATTAAGGGATGCATTTTTTTATTTTATATTCTTTTCTAATACAAATAAATAAAATAATAAAATTAAAGACAAAAAATACCAAAAAAATAAAAAACTCACAAACGATTCTATTAAAATAAAACATATAACTAAAAATATATTTTCCCCTCTTTTTACATCACCAAAAAGAGTAGGAGCATAAAAGAAGCTTAAAATTTCTAGACATAAAAATAATAACATAACAAACAAGCACTAATAATAAGACAATTCCTGTTCATGTGGTGGTTGTTCAATGTATTTATGGATGGAGGTGATTGATCTTAAATTTTGAAAAAAAATTCTCCAAACCATCCCATTTTTATCTCATGCTACTATTGTTGTTGTTGAATGTGATATTCCAGTTAAGTTTCTATTTACTCAAACCTATGAATTATTTTTTCCTGAGGATAAGTAGGTACGTACGTGAAGGTGGTGGTATTGGTAGTGGTGCAAGTCCACCTATAGGAGTAGCTTCCCCTTCTTCATCAAAATCTAGCTTGTTATGCTCTTTCCCCTGATGTAAAAGAATACAAAAGGATGCATTTGCATAATAAATGGGAAGATTATTGAGAGTTATAGGGTATTTTTTCTGATATTTCTTGTCTAAGACAAAGCCTGTGACATATCTTGGTGTGAGATTTTGCTTTCTCTTATAATTGGGTTGTTGATTTGGAGTCATTGTTTTGCATATAGTCAATAATAATCTGAACTTCATCAAATTAAGTTTTGGATATTATAAAATAGGTGACTAAAGAAAGAAGTGGGTGATGTTGCCACTATCACATGCTTTGGGTATAATTGAAGTTTGAAGAATGTTATAGATAATTATGGCATTTTGATTTAGAGAGTGGACTAAGGGTTTGTGTTGATTTAAAGCCACCTTATGAATGGTTAAGTTTACAACACTCCAATCAAAAGTAATTCTAAAGTTCATGGTTTATGGACAATGTCCTTTAATAGAAAGACTTATATACTCCACTAAATCTTCCTTATTGACTTCTACGGGTTGTCAGCATACATAGGAGGTCATAGTGAAGGTTTTTACATTGATCCTAATGTTAGATATGAATTTGTAGAGTAGTTCATAATTTAAAGGAAATGTTAGGGTGTGTAGGAATTGGTGTGTTATAGAAGTTAAGTGGTTCATCACCTCAAAGTTTAGAGCTGCTTGATTGAGTAGTCTAGATGGGTAGATTTGAGCCTCCTTGAATATATAGTTTACATATTCTCTAATAGAAACAAATCAATCATCAAAGTGATGAGATGAGAAGGAGCACCCTTGGGTCATTCGACCATGTTTACTTTAACTGACCAATGTAGAATCCTTGGGTATGAAAGTAAGATTTTAAAGAAAGAAATATTTGAATGAATTGAAAGCTTAGAAATCTTCCAATTTATAGAGATTGAGCAGTTCAAATAGTTTGATTAGAGATCATACAATACAATCAGAAGAGTTAAATCATCTAAATGACTTGTCAAAAAAAATATGGTCAAATCATATAGTACGATAAACATCGTACTTGATGATCTTAAGCAATAACATTCTTCCCAAAAAGTAATCTGAAAGACTTTTAATTAAATGCATCATACAGTACATATAGGTGTTCGTAGAAATCAAATAGAGAAGTGATTGAATTATCCCTCAATACTTTTTTTAATCTACTAACTTTTCATTTGGATCCTTATCTAACTGTATGGTAGATCTATTTATTACCTTAGCATTTCCCATTTTATATTTCTTAAGAATGTCCTTGATTTATTTTCCAATCATTAGTTTCATGGTCTACTAATTATTTATTAATAATGTCCTTGCTTGTTTTAGTCCACATAATGCCTTCTTTAACTTAAACATGTGATTTGGAAATTCTGAATTTTTAAAGCCTGGGGGTTGCTCAACATAAACATCTTCTTTAATCACCCCATTTATGAAGACACTTTTAACATCTATTTGATACAATTTAAATCCTCTAAGGTAGGCAAAAGCAATTAGGACCTTAATGGCATCTAGTCTAGTTGCAAGGGTGAGGTTTTCCTCAAAATTGATTCCTATAATTTTATTATACCCCTTAGCAAATAATCTAGCCTAATTCTTATCACAACTATATAGCCATTCATCTTATTTTTTAGCACCCAATTTATTCTAACCACACATTTGTCCTTCAGCCTTTTAACTAGTTCTCATACATCATTTCGAACAATCTGATTTAGCTCTTCTTATAATGCTAGGATCAAGAAATTATTACTTAGGGCATAATCTATGTTGGTGGGTTTTATCATAGAGATAAAGCAGAATGGCTAACTTCCTTCTTAATTTCATTCCTAGTACTAACACCTTCATATGGGTCTTCTAAGATAAGTTATTTAGGAAGTCTAGAATAATATCTCGATTCTCTAGGCAGTGGCTCCTAGGTTCTACTCTATCTCCTATAGCAAATGCTTCTACCCCTTTAATGACCTCCACTTCTTTAACTTCATGTTTAGATTTAGAGGTCCTTTATGATTCATTAAATACCACATTGGTAGATTCTTAGACTTCGAAGGTCCTCTTATTAATGATTTTATAGGCTTTCCCAATAGATGAATAACCTAAGAAGACTCATTCATCATATTTTTAATCAATTTTTTTAAGGGAGATTTTCCATTAATCAAGATAAAGTATTTACACATAAAAATTTGCAAGTGAGATAGGTTGGGTGTCCAACCATTTTGATATTCAAAGGGTTTCGTATTCAGGAAGGATGTAATATTCACCCTATTTAAAACATAAAAAATAAATATTTACTTCTTTCATCCAAAAATATCTAGGGTGTGAGTATTCAGCTAGTATGGCCCTAACAGCTTATTCCAAGATTTTGTTTTTTTCCTTTCAACAATTTTATTCTACTGAGGGGTTATAAGAGCAGAGAAGTTACATTTAATAAATAGTTATCTCTTGCTAGAAATACTCAAATCTATCATTTTTAAATTCTCCACCATTAACACAATGAATGGTTGAAATTTCACATCCTAATTTTCTTTGAATCCAGGTGGAGAAAGTTCTAAATTTCTCAAAGGACTCACTCCTTTGTGTTAAGAATTTAACCCAAGTAAATCTAGAGAAGTTATCTACTATTAAAAATCCATATGTCTTCCCTTAATACTGGCTATACTAATAGGTCCAAATGGGACATTATGAAAATTTTCTAGTGGCCTAGAGGTGTTGATATCCTTAATTGAATGAAATGAAGACTTAACTTATTTTCCCTGCTGCCACGCATCTCATAAGTGGTCCTTAATGATGTCTAACTTGAGTATGCCTCTAACCAAATATTTTTGGGTAATCTCTCTAAGGGTTTTCATGCTCGCATGACATAGTCTCCAATGCCATATCCGGGAACCATCAATGAAATTAGAATATTCAATGCAATTCAATTCTAGCATGTAAAAATTATTTATTTTTTCCCTTCAAACACAAGTTTTCCATCTTAATAAATTATGCATTTTTAGAAAGAAATTTGATGTCAAAACCATAATCATATAGTTTACTAATGATTAGTAAATTATGCTTTAAACCATAAACTAATAGAAAATTTTTCAATAATAAAACTTTTAGTATTGTTGATTATATCTAAGCCCACCACTTTCCTAGTGGTGTTTTTACCTAGTGTCACATTGCCTCTTTACTTGGCCTCTAGTGTGATGAACTGCTTCATATAACCAATCATGTGCCTTAAGCATCCACTATCTGGGTACCACATACTGTCACTAGGACTTTTGTGAGAGCACCATATAATGTAACTTAAACGTTAGATTTGGGAACCCTAGTGAGTTTGGGTTTCACCTTATGCATAGGTTAATGAGATGAATGCATGTCATGTTGTGATGAATGCAATTTTGACCACCACACTAGATGTGTCCTATAATGGATTATGCAAGTGTGGACTATATGACCTAATATACCATAAAAGTAACTCCTAACACTAGGAAATAGATTTAACCTCTGTGGGTCATGGTGCCTCTTCCCAGGTTTATGTGAGGCATATTATGATGAGGGGTTATGAAATTATGCTAAGGTAGGTGATGGTTTATTATCTTGAAGTGATTTTATTTTTTCTTACAGAAACTTGTTTTGAACTTTCTAGAACTTATACTTATATTTTTAATCCACACTCACATTCAACTATTCATAACACAAATGCTTCTAATTATTTAAATGAATTCTCTAGTTCAACATGTGATGTTTTTAAGAATCATGTGCATTACTTAAGTCAATATGCTTCTTATTTAAGGAAACATATTCATCAAGCAAGGTCATGTGATTACTATCTAAATTATAACGCTCGATAATTAAACAAGCATGCTCTTTTTACAAAATCAAAAATTCAATATTGAGACTAGCATTCATTCTTTTTAGCTTCCCATATGAATCATGATTTTTTTCTGAAATAATGAGTTATTCATAATAGGACATTTGATATACCTCATCTAGATATGATTAATTACGATTATCATTAGCTATAAGATAGTGGTTTGTTATCTCCACCTCTGCTTTTAATTTAGATGGTTCTGATGTGAAATCTGCCCAAAATGCTTTCTATGTCTTTTGTTTTCCCCAATTGAACTTTGGCTTCTCTTTACCCATCTCCTTGATTGGGTGAATCTTCAAGTTGGGGCAGTTAGTTTGGAGGAGTCCTAATTTCATGCATTACAAGCAAATTGTTTTAGAAGAAACTTTAGCATTTTTGTTGCTTTTACCTTTTCTTCAATGTGTAGATCATGCCTTTATTTTCATTTTAGAATGCTCTTTAACTATCTTGTTATTCAGGTAATGTCATCATACTCCTTCGCTGTAGAATTATTTCCATCAAAATCATTTTCTTTTAGTGCATCTGTTATCTCAGTCTTTTTTTCTCCTACATCACTTTGCCTTTGACTCACTCCTTGATCGTAGGCAATGAGTGCTTCAGGTATCTTAGCATCAAAAGAACTAGGTAGATAACATTTTTTTTTATTGAAAAACCCATAGAAGGGGCATGTGCCTTAATTCAAAATAAAGTTACAAGGTCCTTCAAAAAGACCACAGGCTTATTATTTCTCAAAGGAGCAACAAAAAAAAGGAAAGAAGAAACAACGAGCTCAAGGTCTCTACTAGGCACAAGTACAAAAAAATCTAAGAACATTATACCGGTGCGGCAATCTAAACACACTAAAAAAAAGGATAAAATTTAATGAGATAATTTTGAGGCACCATCTTTTTCTCAAATAGTTCCACAAGCAAGATGTCAGCTTAAAAATTATCCTGCAAAGTCAAAAGAAAAAAAAAGGAAACATATAAATGCAATAATTATCAATGATAATTAAAATAATCTCAAAGAAGCAGCTAGCAGAATCCCAAACCACAGGACTATAAGAAACCCAAATGGTATTTATGAAGAACCTCAAAGTAGAAAGCCACCAAAAACACCCAAAAATAATCAAAAAAAATAAGACCACAAACCATCAGCTAAACTCCTAGGATATAAATCACCATAAATCCCACTTAGAACCATATGCAAATAGTCAAGGTAAAGTCCATAAGAGCTCAGATGTGTAGTATAAGCCATGAAATCATGAAAAAAACCAAGTGCCACTCTAGAATAATTCTGAAACTACACAGGCACATGGATGACCTGCACATGAAATAGACACTGGAATAGGAGAAGAGCCACTTGGAAAAAACATCAACAAGTTACTAACAAAAATATACCTCCGAGAAAACAAGCAGGCCTTTAAAATCAAAGTATCTAGAGCCTTAAACTTCAAATGCAAAGAAAAAAAAATAGCTCAAAAATAAAATAGAATAACAAAATAAGGGTTGCAAAAAAACCAAACCAACACAGATGCATAGCCTGAGAGATGCCAAAGTAATGACTATAGGAACCACAGGGAGTATCCAAGCAACACATAGGGTCAGAATCAACAATATTCCATCTCCAATCACTTCTCAAACCAGACCAGTTCCAAACATTCACAACAAAATGAAAGACAAAAAATCTTGAAGATAGATTGTCGAACCAAAGGTGCCACAAATTCAACTAACTTCTGAAAATAATAATTATTTTTAGGAAAAAAATCTACAGTTAGGATGATAACATAATCACTAGAAGGGAGATCCTCATAATGAAAAAATCAAGGCCAGCCAAGAAAATGCTACTTGAAGAAAAAGACCCATATGAATCAATTAAACTACTAAAACAAAACATGAAAGAGTCCCACCAATACCTAAAACTTGTTACTAACATAAGGAAAACCAAGTTTATCTAATATAAGGAGACCTTTAACAAAATAGGGATGTTGGTTAAAAGTAAATTCAGTAAGAAATTTGAGGTTAGACCCATCGTTAGCTAACTAATCAGCACAAACGTTTCCTTCTATGTGAACATGTGTAAACTTGACATTATGAAAATTAAAAAGATGTTCAATTTCTCTTATGAGATAAAATAATTGAAGAATACAGATATTCTCATCAATATCTCTAAGGCAGAATAAAATGTATAAGGCTTCCACTTCAATCCAAATATTAGCAAGACAAAGAAAAATACAAAATTTAAGACCAAATAATATGGTAGAATGTTCGAAAAAAATAACATAGCACGTGAGAAGAGGGCTAGCATAAGCAATAATGAAATTACCCTTATGATTTCTAATAATACCACCATAGCCACAAGTGTCCCCTTTCAGAGAACCATCATTATTAAGCATGTAAAGGTTTTGAGAAGGTTTAAGCTAATAAATAATTCTATAATCCGCATCATTAACCTTATCATGAAGGACAATACCAAACTTCTTTTTTTTCTTTTTTTTGAAAAGAGCAATAAATGCATTATAAAGCAAGAAAAAAGAAACTAAAACAGCTACAAGGTAGACTCCTCCTTCAGTAAGTTCATAAATGAAGGAGGAGTCTCATTCAAATCTAGGTCTTCCCAAACAAAGTTGTTAGCCATAGCATACCTAGCACATAAATCGGCAAGCTTGTTGCTACCTCTATCAACACAAGAGAAAATGACATAATGAAATTCTTTAAAGAAATTGAAATCTTCTTCTCCCTTGAAGTCATCGATCCTCGCCTTTGAAGTCTTCTTATTACATTTACATTGTCACCTTCAATAAAGGCTCCCTTGTATTTGAACATCCAATATTTAGCCATATCAACTAAAGATTTTATAGCTAGCAGCTCCAAGTAATGTACGTCCCAATGAATGTATTTTTTTCCAAATGCAACTAACATCCTCTCTTTGATTAGTAATATGACCTTTAGAATTACACCTTAAAATTCTTAGAGATAAGAAAGTTAACATAGAATAACTTACAAAACTTATCTTTGACATTAGCAATAATAAGATCATGATTGATATTGATATTGCTAAAAAATGAGTTATTTTTACCAATCCAAAGGTACCAAATAATGAGGGAAGGGATAAGATTAGTAATATGACCTTTAGAATTATAAAACCAAAGATGAAGGATGCCCTTAATAAAGATATTACCTTTAAAATAATTAAGTTTTAAAACATCCTCAAAATAAATCCAAACTTTAGAAGCAATCGGCCTAGAAATAAACACATGATGCATATTTTTAACATGATAATAACATTGGCTCTTGGAAGCCAAAATAAAGCCACGTTTAATTAAAATTTTATTCATAGGAACAAAACTATGCCGAAGAGGAGATTTATTAGATCATCCAAATGAAAGTAGCAATAGAGGTGGGAATGCTTTAATGCCATAACATTTTAAAAATTTTAGAAGAGGTATGATGTATTCTAAAAATTTCCCAAGCCTTCTTAATACTAAAATTGTCATAATTAGTCAAATTACACAACAAACAATCCTCAACATCATTATTTAAAGGGATTTTTATGATCTAATTAATGGTTTTCATAGGAATAACTTCAAGTAATTTTGTAATATCCCAATAGTTATTAGAAATAAAACTATTAACCTTAATAGCCGAAGAGGAGATTTATTAGATCATCCAATCAACCGAAGAAAGATTCAACCACTTGTTCTACCAAAAAAAAAAAGGTTAGCACAACTAAGACCCCAAAAAATATAGGGTTCCACTTCCCATTTTATGTTATGAACTTCTTTCCAAACCCCAGAATCCCCCATTTTGTTTGAACAAATAGTAGGCTGTTTACTAAAATAATATTTTTGCATCATAAATTTAGACCAAAGACTATTATTTGCACGCAAGTTGTTCCAAAGTTTAAAGGAGAAAGCATAAACTAAATCTGCCATGTTGTTGCACCCCAAACCCCATTCTTCCAGAGTACCACAACACTTATGCCAAGAGGAGCATATAATTTTAGAATTACTACTCTTATATTTTCAGAAAAACTTGTTGATTAACTTTTCCAATCTATCAGAAAATGCAACAGTAGGCTGAATAGTTTGAACTATATAAATATGAAGAGAACAAATAATGCTTTTAATGAAAACCAGTATACCACCAAAGATTAGAAAATTAAAATCCTAGGAGTCAATTGTATGCTGCATAGCAATAATCAGATTGTCAAAAAGGTAAAATCTTTTGCGACCTTTAAAAAGAGGAACCCCGGATATTTTAACGGAAGATATCCTTGCAAAAAACCAGTGGTATGCTTGATAGCCATAATTCAACTTCTAGAATCATTCTTTAAGGAGATAAAATAGCATTTGTTTCTATAAAGGTTCAACAACTCAAAATTATTCAGAAATCTACAAAGTAAACTAACCATATTCACCAAATCATTGGAAAAAATAATAACATTATCAGCAAAATATTTATGGGAGATGGGAAAACCACCCAAAGTTCTAAAATACACGTTAGGGTGACCTTTATAGAGCAGAGTAGGACCTCTAAAAAGATAATCAGTAGTAATAATGAAAAGAGTAGGGGAAAGGGGATCACCTTGTTGAATACTGTTAGTAGATTAAATGAAACCATTGCTTTTGTCATTAACAATAACCAAAAAGTAATACACCAAAATAGAGTTACAGATTATACTAATGAAATTAGCATTAAAACCAAAGATCCATAAAATCTGATACAAAAAAAACTCTAGTTGAGGTTATCATAAGCTTTAGCAATATCTAATTTAAACATCATGTTACCACCTCTAACTTTAAGATCAACATCTTGAGTAATTTCTTAAGCCATAAGAATTTTATCAGTAATGGCTCTACCTTTAACAAAACCCATTTGAAAAGGGGAAAAAATATAAGAAAACAAAGGAGGAAGCCGACCCAAAATAATTTCAAAAATCAACTTACTAAAAAAAGAATACATACAAATAGGACGAAAATCATCTAACTTTTTACCAGTAGTTTTCTTAGAAATAAGCACAATAGAAGAACTAGAAATGAACTTCAGAATAGAATTACCTTTAAAAAAATCCAAAACCACAGCATATAAATCCTCAAAAATGATATCCCAAGTTTTTTAAAAAAAAATAGTAGTAAAACTATCAAGTCTGGCCATAGAATCGACCTTCATATCAAAAACCATTATCTTGACATCCTCCAAAGAAGGCAAACGTGTAAGAGAATTGTTGTTCTCATCACTAATCAAACTAGGGATAAACTTAGGATGGTCAATCGACTTAGGAGTATATTTTTTATTAAATAACTTAGAGAAATGATCAACAGCTGACTTAGCAATCCCAACCTCCGTAATAATGTTCTTATCTTGAAGCTCAATTTTATGAATGAAATTTTTCTCTCTATTCTTTTTTACCAAAGAATAAAAATACTTAGTGTTTTTATCCCCATTTAGCAAATGTTTAGAAGAAGATTTTTGTTTCCAAAATATTCCCTCTTGCTCTTAGAGTTTAAACAAAGAGATTTTAGCTTCTTTTAGATTAACTAAATTAACCTCCGAAGGATCATCCTAATAAGTAAGCTCATAGGCATTAACTTTCTCTTTAGTAGAAATAATATTAGTCAAAAGCTTTTTAAAAACATTTCTATTCCACCAACTAAGTTTAAATTTAAAGCATTTGAGTTTAAATCACAATCTATTCATCCCAACAATATTATTTTTTGGATGCAAAGGAGCCTCCAAATTCTCTTTTACCACATCCAAAAAAGAATTGTCTAATAACCACATAATTTGAAATCTAAAATTATGAGAGGAGATAGGCAATCTCTCTTTGCTAGTAATCGGGAGAGGGGAGTGGTCAGAAAATATTTTACTTAAATGATCAATAAACGTGTTGTTATTAGAATTCATCCAAAAATATTTAAAAGAACATGGTCAAAATGTTTCCAAATATTACCAAGATTCCAAGTAAACGGATTACCCATAAAGCCAATATCAATAAGATTACATTCTACAATCATATTATTAAAGTCCTCCATCACTTAGTAAACAGGGTTAAAGCCACCCAATCTTTCAGAGGGGTTAGATATAATGTTAAAATCTCCACCAACTAACCAAGGAGAGTTAATCATTCCATGATACATAAAAAGCTGATTCCAAATATCCTTTCTAATAAAATGAGAGGAAGATGCATAAATCAATGAGGCATAGAAATCTAAATGCATAAATGCAATTTTGCAATGTAAAACTTGAATGAAGTCCCCCACAGCATCAATATTCATGGGATCATTCCAAAAAATCCAAAATTTGTTAAAAACATTTGCCACACTATGCTTAAAACCTAGACACCTAGTAGTTTCTTTCAACTTGGAAATAGAAATAAGAGGCTCAATTAACACAAGAAAACATATATTATTAATATGGCATAAATTATGAACCCTAGTCCTAGAATAATGGCATCCAATGCCTCGAACATTCCAAATAAGAGACTTAATCCTTAAAATGCAATTTGATAGCAAGTTTGGGATCATGTTCTTCTAGGAGAAGAAACCTTCTAGTTTTTTTTTATTTTTTTTCTTGTATTTAACAGAAGTGAAACATTTCTCATCATGATTAAGATTATTATTAGAACTATTATCAACTAAAACATCAGCATTACTATAATTAAAAAAATTACCACATATACCTTTCTCGTTATTCAGCAAATATTTTGATAACTCTGGATCAACAGGCCCATTAGCCAAAGCATTATTGTGAATGTGACAATCATTAACATTCTTCAGGTAACTGTGGCCTCCAAAAAATTCTTCTACATAAATTCCCCTTCTTCAATATTACTTGCAGAAACAATGTCATGGACATTTTCCATGGGCAGAACCACACCTGTGTCATTATATTTTTCATTGTTTCCCAAGAACACCATTAAGATTTTTTTAGTAGCACAAGGTGAATAATTTAAAGTAGACATGAAATTATGTTTAGAGGAACTAGTTAGCAATTGTTCGTCAACAATTTCCAATTTTTTAAAACCATTTTTGAAAGGAATAAGAGAGACAAACACAATCTAAAGAGGCTCCTGAGATCCTTCCTTACAATTGGAGGGGTTACACTCCTCATTCTTACTTTCGTCTTCGATAAAACCTTACAAAATCTGATAATCTGGCTCTTTATCAAGTTCTACCTTAAAATCATCACGCTTACCATTGATCTCTTTACCAGGGACTTTAAGCCTTCCCTGCATTTTCACTTGGTTAGCAATCTCATGAGGTATATGATCAACAATAATATTTTTTCCCTTTTGACTCTTTATCCGCATCCTTAAGATTGTGTAATTGAGGATTTAAAATAAAACATTGTGAAATGTTATTCCCATGCATTTTACAATGGTTATAAAAAGAAGGTAAGTTTTCAATATCTACTTTTTGTTAATACCATTTAGTTCTGAACCAATCAAGATTTCTTTTGTATATTTTTTTAAAATATCCATTTCCACTAAAACACGTGCCACAAATGGTGAAGAAATAGCCTCAGTAGCTTATTTCATCTGTAATGGTCTACCAAAAATAGAACCTAAAGCAAATAAAATTTGAGTATTAAAAGATGAAGTCTCGAATTAGGAATCGATATCCAAATCAGAGCTATTGGAGATTCCTTTCCCTCATCAAAGTCTGGAGTCCACTTAAGTAATCACATTTGGCAGCCTTGAATGTAGTAAGTTCTACAAGAAAATATGCACTTTTAGTACAAATCATTGGATAGTTGTATCATGACATGCCTTTAATCTAACAATCCAATAGAGAAAGTACCAGATAGTTTAAGCGATAGGAAAATTTTATGAATAATATCAAGATTCAGCCTTCTTAGCTGAACTTCACAACCAAAGTAAAAGCAAAAGGTAAAGAAAGTTGGGAAATGTCTTTATCATCAAAAATCAGAGCAGGTAAGCCATTGAAAGACAATTGAAAAAAATGTAACTTAGAGATAGAAGATGAGGTACCACCAGCAACCACATCACGACTTCCCATCAGGATTCAAGGAAGACCATGGGTTAGATGGCGATGGCGTCTTCATTGACCACACCCAATGAAAAAATGAAAAAAGAAAACCCAAGTAAAGATACTAAAATGAAACAAAATCAGGAAGCGAAGAGGAATAGATAGAAAATCACCAAAAGGGGTCACAAATTAGCAGTAGGAGGCGCTGAAAAAGGAACCCTAGAATAGCCTCAAAACTGCTAGAGCCATCTTGCAATGGTTAGTTTGAGAGAGGTATAAAGATTTATTTAGTGAAAAGGACCTAAATTTCAAATAAACATGCAAGTATTACCATGTCAAAATTAAAAATTTATAAGAATTTATAAGTTTTCTACCCAATGTATGTAGGGATGTCACTACTTGTGTAAATTTAATATACATTTCAAAAATTGATTCACTAGGTTTCATACAAAATAGTTCATAGTCATGAAGTATAATTTTTAACTTGACTTTTTTTCTTCACTAGTTCTTTCATAGGTTATGCATAGTTTAACCTAGACTATTTTACATCACTAGTTCCTACATAACAAGTTGATACACGTAATCTTCAGATCTCAATGAAAAAAAAATAGTTTAAAAATTTACCTTTCAGTTGGGCTAAATCCTTATCCTTATTACTTCATTCGTTAAAAGGTAGTTTAGTTTTAATACCATTCACAAATGGTGAAGGTGTAGAATATCCTTCTTGGACTAACATCCACATACAATAATTTATTGACTGCAAAAATGTAGACATAGAATTTTTCAAAAATCTAAAGGTATAGTATTAAACAGTGGTGGACAGGTTATTGAATAACCCTCCATAGTATTTTGATTTCCAAAATGAGCCATTGATCTTTTTTTGAATGATTTTAAAACCTTAATTTCAATACCTACTCTGATACCATTTGAAAGTTCGAGAAGGTTATTAAATCTCGCATATCAAGTACAAGGCACACCAAGAGGGGGGATGAATTAGTAATTTTAAAAATCCCTAATCAAGAATACTATTGTTTTTCTTTTAGCAACAAAAAAACTTAAAAACTTGATTCAGATAGATTAATCTAAATAACATATAGAAGAAATTTATATAAGTTTTTTTTTTAACACAAGCAAATGTTTTTGTAGAAAAAATTTTAAACTCAATATAGTTGATTTATATGATTGAAACCAATAAACTCAAATTGAAAGGAAAGAAAATTATGAGAAGATAAAAATGATGAAAATTGAAAAAACACACCATAAATTTTAAGGTATTTCGATCAACCTTAACCTACACCCACTCCATGAAGTCCTCTACTCTGGTATTGCACTAACACAAAGTGACTCTCCTTTTTCTCTCATGACATAGTGCAGAAGCCCTCACAAACTCACTTTCACCAAACCTAATGTGACAGAGTGCCAAAATCTAAGTCACCTTCCCATGTGATGGCAACGGACCTTTTTTTTTTTGAAGAAAATGCATAAAATTGCATTAGAAAAAAAGAACAACAATACAACCTCACGTCACACCAAGGATACTACTATCCTCCTTCAAACAATACAAGAAAGAAGGAGGAATAAAATCAAAATGAAGACTATCCCAAAAAAATGACCCATTTAACGCCACATTAGCGCAAATATCCGCTAACTTATTGACATTTCTACCAGAGCAAGAAAAACAAACTTGCTTAAAATTCAGTAAAAAAGCTAACTCATCTTCAATAACTCTACTAACCTCCCAATTCTTAATAGACCTCTGAAGAATTTTAATGATATTGAAATTGTCTCCTTCTATGATAAGCCCTTGTGCTTCAAACATCCATTCTTGGATCACATTCTTCAGGTACAATACAGCAAGCATTTCCAAATGAGCTGAATCCCAGTGCAAAAGCTGATAACTGAATCCTAGCAGAAATCTCCCAGTGCCGTCTCTAGCCACACCTCCAATACCAGCTACATTGTTCTTTTTGATAGCAGCATCAACATTAATTTTTATCCATCCGGGGGGAGGGGGATGCCAATGTATAGACATCAATTGCTGGTTAGCATTCAAGTTATCTGGCTAAAAATTAATGAAATTACTCCTTAAAGCATATGAAATTGCATTAGCAGCTATATAAGTCTCAAAATCTTCTTTGTCACCTTGTACCAAATTACATCTGCTCTTCCAAACCATCCAAACCACTGTACAAAACATATTAACCAGCAAAGCATTCTTTCCTTACAACTTTCTAAGTTCAACTATGTTGCATCTCGGGCTTTCGAGGTTATGATTTTGATGATAACAAATAATAATTATTAATCTTTTATTTCTCCTGGTATTTGCAGTGCATATTTCTTTCTATGTTAACTAATATTTCAGGTACATCATGCACCGTTCTTTGAAGAATCAAGGCTCAAGATTGCGTAGAATTGGTCGTATTAAATGAGTCTGTAATTTTCATTTATTGAGTCAAGTCTTATAATGATGTATGATAGTTTGTTGATCATGCACACACACACAGAGGGAGCAAAAAATGATTATAAATATTTTAACTTTTCTGTTCATCGTACTGTACGAATTTATTTCGTACTGTACGATCTGGTGTAACAGAAATAAATTAAAATATTTATTTTTCCTGAAAAAAATTAATTTTGAAAATAACTAATCGTACTGTACGATTACCACATCGTACTATACGATCTGTTATAATTAGAAAGACCGCCGTCCATTAAATTAGGCAAAAATTTGAATTTGAACAGTTGTATAATCGTACTGTACGATCATAATCATACTGTACGATGTTTGAAATATTGCCTAAGTTAATCCTGAGATTATGCAATCAAAACGGCTTAATTTTGATGTGTTGATCGTACTGTACGAACTGTATCGTACTATACGATCAACAGAGACAATTTTGGAAATCTGCCTGTTTATTGAACTGTTCGTACAGCACTTTCGTACAGGACATCGTACAGTACGAACTTCAATTGAACTGTTCGTACAGTACTAACTGGATCGTACAGTACTAACAGGTCAATTTCTGCACATCGTACTAGACGATCTTGAGATCGTACGGTACGATATTTGACGGCTTAATTGAGTATTTTTAGGGTTTTTTGAGCCCTCTATTTAAGCACTCTCATAAGACTTTGTAAGAGCCTTTGGCAGCCATTGTGTCTTCATTCTTTTGGAGAAAACTTGAAGAGAGGACTTGAAAGGGAGAGAGGAAAGGGTGAAGTTTGAGAGAGGGAGAAGATCCTTGGAGGGGGTTTCAAGGGAGTGTGAAGGAGATCACACGGTTGCTCCGGCGAGCTTGCACCTCAGTACCATCGGATTCAAGGTTCGTCTTGAAGGAAGTTTTGGGAAGAAGAAGATCTCATTGGTGTCAAAGGACCCGGCTCCTCCGCCGCACCGGGGAAGGTGGAAGTGATTGTGTAAGGGCTTCTCCGCCTAGCTATGGGGGCTAAAGGAGAATCACTAAAGGTTTAGTGTAATACTCGGAGGGTGCCTCCGGGGAGTGGACGTAGGTCATGGTTTGACCGAACCACTATAAATTGGTGTGTTCTTTCCTTTATTTTTCCTGCACTTTATTTCCGCATTTATTTTTATTGTGATTAATTGCGTGGATGAAATTGATTACATATCTTTTTATTATGAATGAAATTCGCTTCCGCATAAAGTCATAAAAAGATATTTCTTTTCATTAAAAAAGTTTTTAATCATCCAATTCACCCCCCTCTTGGCGCATCTAGTAATTTCAATTGGTATCAGAGCGGGTTTCAAAAATAGTGTTTTAGAAAACCTTGAAAAAATTGATCATGGCATATTTTGGAAATCGTAACATTGCGGAAGGCTATTGTATCACACGACCACCTTTATTTGAAAATATTTCTTTTAATTTTTGGAAAATTCGCATGTCAACATTTTTGCAATCAATTGATTATCGAATGTGGAATATGATTCAAACTGGCTATTCTGTACCTTCACGTATGATAGATGGAGTCAAAATTAATATTCCTTTTACTGAATGGAGTAGAATAGAACTATTCAATGCACAACTAAATGCTAAATGTTTGAATTCTTTTTTCTGTGCATTAAATTCTGACGATTGCATGAGAATCTCTACATGTACTACTGGGAAAGAAATTTGGGATAGATTATGCATTTCGTATGAAGGTTCTAGTGAAGTCAAACAGTCTAAATTGAATATTCTAATGCGTGATTATGAACTTTTCAGTATGAAGCCATATGAGACTATCTTAGAAATGTTTACTAGATTTAATCAAATTGTGAGGTCATTGCATGATTTAGGTAGAGAAATTTCAAACTTTGAAAAAATTAGTAAAATTCTACGTTCTTTACTTGATAAATTTGATGCCAAAGTCATGGCAATATGTGAATTAAAAGATTTGAATGCTTGTTCTATAGATAATCTAATCGGCTCACTCATTGCCTACGAGCAAAGTGTGAGTCAAAGATTTTTGGATGCAGGTGATGAGAAGACAATTGTGCTAAAAGCCAAACACACAGATGAATATGGCTTAGTAGACGATGAAAGCAAGGAGATATCATCGATAACAAATAAATTTGAAATTCTATTGAACCATAAGCATGAACATCAACAAAAGCGGAGTAGAGGTAAATATTATAAAAATGTTAAGTTTTGTTCTGACATAATTTGCTTTGGGTGTAGGAAACCCGGACATTTGAAGCGTGAATGCCCCAACTTAAAAACTCTTCCTGCAAAGGAAAAGAGTAAAAATAAACCGTTTGTAATTTGGGGAAAAGATAAGCAAAAAGTCTCCTGGGCAGACTTAGTTTCTGAATCATCAGAACAGGAGCAAGATGATGAGGTATAGGTATGTTAAGGTTTGTTTGTGTGTTTTTGTTTATGTGTTTTGTATGTTTTTTTTTCATTTTTGTATGTTTAACTTGTTTTATATAATCGTATGTTTTTGTTTCGTTATTATGTTGTTATTTTATATTTTATTTTATCTCTTCTTTTTGATAATGTCAAAGGGGGAGAAAGTATTGTAGTTTGTTGCATTTTGTTTTAATTTTTGCTGTTATTTAATTTAATTTTTTTAATAAAAAAAAACCAAAAATTAAAAAAAAAAAAAAGAAAAGAAGACTTTTCCCTAATTTTTAATGTAATTCTTTTACTGAGGGGGAGTTTAGGAGAATTTTTTTTAATTTGCAAAGTCAACCTATATTATTTGACATCATCAAAAAGGGGGAGATTGTTGCATCTCGGGCTTCCGAGGTTATGATTTTGATGATAACAAATAATAATTATTAATCTTTTATTTCTTCTGGTATTTGCAGTGCATATTTCTTTCTATGTTAACTAATATTTCAGGTACATCATGCACCGTTCTTTGAAGAATCAAGGCTCAAGATTGCGTAGAATTGGTCGTATTAAATGAGTCTGTAATTTTCATTTATTGAGTCAAGTCTTATAATGATGTATGATAGTTTGTTGATCATGCACACACACACAGAGGGAGCAAAAAATGATTATAAATATTTTAACTTTTCTGTTCATCGTACTGTACGAATTTATTTCGTACTGTACGATCTGGTGTAACAGAAATAAATTAAAATATTTATTTTTCCTGAAAAAAATTAATTTTGAATATAACTAATCGTACTGTACGATTACCACATCGTACTATACGATCTGTTATAATTAGAAAGACCGCCGTCCATTAAATTAGGCAAAAATTTGAATTTGAATAGTTGTATAATCGTACTGTACGATCATAATCGTACTGTACGATGTTTGAAATATTGCCTAAGTTAATCCTGAGATTATGCAATCAAAACAGCTTAATTTTGATGTGTTGATCATACTGTACGAACTGTATCGTACTATACGATCAACAGAGACAATTTTGGAAATCTGCCTGTTTATTGAACTGTTCGTACAGCACTTTCGTACAGGACATCGTACAGTACGAACTTCAATTGAACTGTTCGTACAGTACTAACTGGATCATACAGTACTAACAGGTCAATTTCTACACATCGTACTAGACGATCTTGAGATCGTACGGTACGATATTTGACGACTGAATTGAGTATTTTTAGGGTTTTTTGAGCCCTCTATTTAAGCACTCTCATAAGACTTTGTAAGAGCCTTTGGCAGCCATTGTGTCTTCATTCTTTTGGAGAAAACTTGAAGAGAGGACTTGAAAGGGAGAGAGGAAAGGGTGAAGTTTGAGAGAGGGAGAAGATCCTTGGAGGGGGTTTCAAGGGAGTGTGAAGGAGATCACACGGTTGCTCCGGCGAGCTTGCACCTCAGTACCATCGGATTCAAGGTTCGTCTTGAAGGAAGTTTTGGGAAGAAGAAGATCTCATTGGTGTCAAAGAACCCGGCTCCTCCGCCGCACCGGGGAAGGTGGAAGTGATTGTGTAAGGGCTTCTCCGCTTAGCTGTGGGGGCTAAAGGAGAATCACTAAAGGTTTAGTGTAATACTCGGAGGGTGCCTCCGGGGAGTGGACGTAGGTCATGGTTTGACCGAACCACTATAAATTGGTGTGTTCTTTCCTTTATTTTTCCTGCACTTTATTTCCGCATTTATTTTTATTGTGATTAATTGCGTGGATGAAATTGATTACATATCTTTTTATTATGAATGAAATTCGCTTCCGCATAAAGTCATAAAAAGATATTTCTTTTCATTAAAGAAGTTTTTAATCATCCAATTCACCCCCCTCTTGGCGCATGTAGTAATTTCAAACTATACATTCATCAAGACTACTAAAAACCGGAACATTAAATCCCCAGTTATTTAAAATCAAAATAATTTTCCTGAGTTTCGAACAACTGCTCACAATGTGGTTCACGTTTTCCTCCTCATCACATCCTCTTGGACATTCAACCAAAGTACTCAATCTTCTTCTCGGAAGGAATGAAAAAGTCGGCAAGGAATTGTTACATATTCTCCACCAAAACAGATCAATAATTGGTTTCAGCTTTATCTTCCTCATCCAATTCCATTGATTACTAACCTCCACATGATTTATACTTGCTGACAAAGCCAATGGTGTGATTGATTTACCAGAAAATTTCTGTAAATGTTCCAGCTGATCATCCCATCTGCTATTATCAATCGGGATATTAGAAATGATATCAATCAGATGACTTCCAAAAGTTTCTTTCAATTTGTCAAAATCCCACTGACCGTCTGAAATGAAAATGCTGAGAGGGAAGTCTGCGTAACCTTGAATATTAACAAAGGTAGACCACATACCAATGCATCTATCCAAAATCCACATATCATACAACCAATTGATTGAATCACCATTAGAGATCTTCCATCTAACCACATTTCCCAAAAATCTAGCACCCATAGTAACAATTTTCCAGGTTGTTGAACACCCAGTCCTAACCGAAGAGGACCATATATCAACTCCATACTTAGCTATCAAAATCTGGTTCAAAATAGAATTTGGGTTGCTAAAAAATTTCCAAGCAAATTTGGCCCGAAGAGGACCAACTTTTGATACAGCCGAGAAGAGACCTCTACCACCTTCACATTTTGGTTTACAAAGCAATTCCCAAGATACGTAGTGAATTCCAGCATTACCATCCCCTTTACTCCATAGAAAACCTCTACACATCTTATCAAAATCCTTCAAAACTCTTAAAGGAACAAGAGAGAAGACATGAATAGAGGTAAAGACAAAAAAGCAGACTTTACCAGGACCAATCTACCTTCAAGAGAGATGTTTTTTGAACCCGAAGTATTTAATCTTCCAGCCGCTGCCTCTAAAAGGTTCTGGAAATCCGCTGTCCTCTATCTCCTCAAAGCCATTTTAATACCCAGATAATTGATCTCCTTAACCTTTTTAATCATTTTTCTCTGAACTCCTTTTCTTGTATTTTTTTCCAAACAAGATCATGGATTTGGAGTGATTAACCATCTGGCCAGTCCAATCACAATAATTGTTTATAATCATCCTCAACTCCTTAACATCCTTCACCTTAGCCTTAGAGAAGATAAGAATATCATCCGCAAACAATAGATGAGAAACTTTAGGTGCTAATCGAGAAACTGAGATACCCCTATTAATCCTTAAACAAAGAGCATCAGACAAAATTTGAGAGCACAAAATGAAAAGAAAGGGGGATAAAGGGCAACCTTGCCTAAATCCACACTTTCCTTCAATCCAATTCGTCTTCTTCCCATTAATCAAAATGCAAAATTTTGGATTAAGCACACAACTTAATAAGAATTCCCTAAATTTAGGGGGAAAATTAAAGTGAATGAGAACTTGCCTCAAAGCATCCCATCCCATGCTATTGTAAGCCTGCTCCATATCCAACTTGATTGCTAACAATCCACCTTTAGATTTGGACCATCTAAATTTATTAAAAATCTCTTGAGCCACCAACACATGTTCAGACAAGGAACGACCTTTAATGAAAGCCGCTTGATCTACCGAAATAAGTTTATGAATAACTTTATCCAACCTGTTAAGAAGCATTTTTGCAATAACTTTATAAATAGTCATGTAAAGACTAATAGGCCGGAAATGAGAAGGCTCTTGAGGACACTTGATTTTCGGAATTAGCACAATCAAGGTTTCTTTCCACGATTGATACCTATTGCAAGAAGACAGGAAATGATACACTGCAGCCCACATATCATCTTTAATCACATTCCAAAAATCTTTCATGAATGAGAAGGTTATACCATCTAAACCAGGAGAGATATTTCTTTCGGAATTATCCACCACCAATTGAAGTTCTTCTCGTGTAAAATCGGCATCCAGCAAACCTTGATCTTCACTGCTAATCAAATAAGAAGGATTCAGCCACCCATCCAATGAGCCCACATCATTCTGAAAAACTCAGAAAAAACATTCTGTATAACAGATTCCTCTTCTGATATACTTCCATCTCTATTCTTAATATGATGAATCCAATTGCTATTCCTTCTTGCACTAGCAAAGGCATGAAAAAAGGAAGAATTACTATCTCCTTCTTCCATCCATTTGACTTTAGCTCTTTGTTTCCACCAAGCGTTGAGACGAGCTAAAGTGACGTTCAGTTCATTGATCTTGAATCTAAGCAATTGAAGCTTTTCCCCTGAAATACCATTATCCGATTCCTCCATCTGTATTTCCAGGATTTCCTTTTTTAAACTGTCTCTTAGCTCAATTAAGTTTCGGTGCTTCTCCTTACTCCAGAAGAAAAGACCTCTAAGAGCCTTTTTAAATTTCCAATTAAGAATCAACACCGGATTACCAACAGACTTTTTGTTCCATATCTTCCTCACTAAAGCTGTTGCACCATGATACGAAGCCCACACTTCCTCATACCATATATCCCTCTTACTGATTTCCACAGATTTAAACATCTCAAAAAGAATCGGACAATGGTCCGAGGCAATACAAGAGAGATGCTTAACAAGAGCAACCTGTAACATATTCATTGCCAAGGAGTTAATTAGACACCTGTCTAAATTTTCAAGAATGCGAGCACTACCGGATTTATTGTTGCACCATGTAAACCTTGGTCCCAAAGCCTTAACCTCATGCAGGTCATTATTAAACAAAAATTGCTGAAAATCCTTGGATCCTTGAGACATATTAAATTTCCTCCCCCCTCTTTTCTCATCTTGAGAGAGAATATAGTTGAAGTCACCACCAATTACCAAAGGTAAATCAGACGAACAATGCTTCTCCAGACTTTCCCAAAGCAATTTCCTTTCTTGACTATCCGTACTTCCATAAACAAAAGCAACAATCCAACTTCCCTTACCAATCACCTCCAACTTCCCCACCACTAGTTGATAAGAAGCCTCCAAAACTGAGAAAACCGCAAAATCCTTCCTTCATAAAATCAAAAGACCTCCTAAAAGACCACCAGCTGGAACCATGAAATAATTCCAGTTGTTTCCCAAAATATTCAAAATTTGGTTGTTATCTAAAGAGCAAATCTTTATTTCCAACAAACCAACAAAAAAAAATTTATAATCCTTCACCACTTCCTTGATATATAGAGCAGCCTCCACTTTCTTGGCTCCTCTACAATTCCAGAATAATAAAGAACTCATTTTCTAAAGATGGGGGACGGACCCCCACTTTTTTTAACTTTTCCACTTTCACCCTTCCTATTATGAGCAATAATATTACCTGCACCAAGAGATTTGAGTTCTTTAACCAGTTTAGTTTTTTTATCCAAAGAAAGGTTACCCTCCAAATTCGATTCTGAGTGAGTCTTGGCTACATTAACTTTCAGAACAGTCAATGAACATTGTTTCTCTGATTTACCTTCCTTTAAAACACCCCCTTCCAAAGTAGATTCAAGAATTTCTCCTTCCTCTAACATTCCTTTATCAATTACAGCAAAAGGCTGCACTCTATCTCCCTCCTCCAAATCAGATAACCAACCAAACTTATTGTTAATCTCCACTACAATGCTCACTTCATTATCAATCACCTGATTGGCATTAAGAGATAGACCCTCATCTGGATTATCTGTGACAGTAATTAGTTCAACATTATTACCCACTAGACAAGAATCCTCCCTCACCTCATCCAACTTAGCTCCATCCTCTTTAACAGCCAAAGAGTTAAGATTTTCTTTAACAGAAGCAACAGCTTTAGGAATAAAAACTTTTCATGGGAACAGAAGTTTTCCTGGGAGGGAATTTTTTATAATTCTGAAAATTATAAAAATTATTCTTCCTATTACTAACAATAGTCCATGTTTCCTTATCAACTGCATTTCCCACAATATCTTCAGTAACATTATTGATAGGATTACTATCAATCTGATTGCAGTTCTTCTCTAGCCCCATCATCTTCCTCGGCTCATTACAGGCATTCAAATCATGTCCATAACAGACTTAACCTTCAAGAAATTCACATCTTCATCCCTGATAACATTCTTACCTTTGCCAGAAACCAGAACAGGTAATTTCGATCTCCCTAATAAACTACCCTCATTGATAACAAGGGGTTTACCAATAAACCCTTAAAGTTCTGGTTGAATCCCTCCAACACCTTATAATTACCATTGAACACCTCCAAAGTCGGTATCACCAAATTTTTCTTACAGTTCCTCCAAACATCAGACGGGAGGAGACGACGTTGCTCCATCAACTTTTCTCCAGAACGTCGGATAGCCGGCCAGTCGCCAGAAAGAACCACCACCGCCTGCAAGAACTGCCAAATCCGAGAATTTGAAATCCCAGACTTTCTCTATCTAACTTTCTCTCTCTTATCCCATACTTCATTACCAAAAATGTAAGTTATGGCAACGGACCTTGAATCATATTTTTCCCTCTTAAGGAAGGAAAAGAACCTAAAGCTGTTTCACCCTCCTAAAGAAGGCTAAGTACCACCAATCTTTTTCTCCCTCTTATAGAAGGCAAAATACCTCTTGGACTTAACTTCAAAGCCTCTCTCCCAGGAGAGCTTTTACTGACTCACCAATGCCATAGGAGGAGCAAGGGTACAGCTAGCCCCTCACACTTCTTCTTCCTCATGCTCAACCTCACCTTCTCCTTCCTTTAAAACCTTAATTTTCTCTCAAAAGCACCTCTCTTAGAGTTCGTTCAACTATCACACAGTCCTCTCCTACTTTTAAGATATTCTAAAAACATTACTTAACTATTAAGTATCAAGAAACCTTAAAAATTCAAGTTGTCCATCATTGTTTAAATAGAATGATTGGAATTTGTATAGTATGATTTGTTAAAATACTAGACCCATTTAGTAAGATACAAATAGTCATTTAGTTGAACTGTTCAACTTTATAAACACATTATATAGTATGATCTAAATATCATCCAACATAATCTATTTAGTTTCTCTCTGTTCATACAGGATGATTTATGGGACAATTAGAAATCATCTCAATCAATCATCCCATTCTGTTATCATTATACAATATGGTTAGTTGATTTTAAGTTTGTTGTCCACTATGATATTAATATCATAAATTATAATTAGTTCAAAAATCATGGTTTCATTTGGTACAATCTTTGGGAGAGCCAAATTTAATCTTTGACAATCATATGGTATGATAAAGATCATACAGTACAATATTATAACATTAATTAAACCATGATTTGATTAACTAATTATGGGGGTTAATATAACTAAGATTTCAAATATTTTTTATAGTAAGATTAGTTCAAAATTCAATTTTTCAATATATTAGTTAATTTATCTAGCTGCTAGGGTTTTTAAATTATAAATATTCGTACAATATGATCTATATTATACAGTATGATTAGTTTACATAAATTAATTATTTAATTAGTCATTTAGCTCATTCACTCTATAACTGATCATACAATATGATTGTAAGTCATATAGTATGATTAGTATAATAAAAATTTTAACTTTAAAATATTCTCACTCCCTCTTTGTGTGTGTGCATAATCACCCAATTGCATACACTCTTATGTGACTAGACTGAAGAAATAGAATATAAGAAAACAAAAGTATAGACTCTTTTGTTAAAATAGTTGCTATTTGCATGCTTTACATTTTTGCAACTTGTATAGTTTTGATGATTCCAAACATTATTGTTCAAATGTGTAGTTATCTCCTAACAATTTTAGAAGATTTGTATTTGCTTATGTGTATACTAACATTTCAGGAAAAACAAAATCCAGACTACGAAGACTTCAAATCAAATTCAAAATGAGATACTTTGTGAAATTTGAAGTTTGCACTTCTTTGAAATTAAATTGAAAGGGAGTGATTGTAATTGAGTGAATAAAAACATACACACACACATAAGGAGATCATAAAAATTTTATATTGATCGTACTGGACGATATCCATTCGTACGGGACGATCAGACAGTTATCTCCTATTGAGCACATGGTACGAATAGGAACTGTCTTGAAAAATTTTCTAAGTCTTATTCGTCCGGGATGAAATTAATTATCGTCCAGGATGATCTGGTCTCTGTAAAAATTTTCGTCTAGATGAAATTAATTATCGTCAGAAAACGAGTTTCTCTCTGTAAAATTTTTGTACAGACGAAATTAATTATCGTCCAGGATGATCTGGTCTCTGTAAAATTTTCGTCCAAATAAAATTAATTATCGTCAGAAAACGAGTTGCTCTCTGTAAAATTTTCGTCCAGACGAAATTAATTATCGTCCAAGACGATCAGGTCTCTGTAAAAATTTCGTCCAGACGAACCAATTTTCTTCCAGACGATTAACCGACTTAGAATGATTTTCAGCAGTTTTCTAGAACGACCAAGTAATAACCGTTCATACCGGACGAACTTAGTTCATACGGGACGATCAGCTGTACGAAGACATTTTGTACACATATTCAAATAGGGTCATTTTAAATCGTTTAAGTAAAATCGTCCAGGATAATCCACGATCGTACGGGACGATCCACTGTGTACAGAATTGAAAACTTGCAGTTTTTGGACTGTTTTTCTTGTCTTTTGTATAAATAGTCCAAATTAGACTGCCACCCAATCTTTTTGTCATTTGATCTTCGTGCCTCTTGAGAGAGTAGCTAAGGAGAGAGTGTGAGAGTGCATTCAAAGGAGGATTCCTACCACTGGAGCGTGAAGGCTTCACTTGGAGTTCAAAGGTAAGAATCTCTACTTGTGAATTAGGATTATTTCACTCTTTTCTTTCTTTCTTCTAGATTTCTTATGAGAAGATCTGTCAAGGAGATCCGGTTCGTTGCCGACACTTAGAGAGTGTGAATAGCCGAAAGGGTCGCTTTCTACACTTGGAGAGTGTGAACAGCTGTAGGGTTCTCTGCCCACACTAGGAGAGTGTGAAAGGACGGAAGGGTTCTCTGCCCACACTAGGAGAGTGTGAAAGGACAGACGGTTCTCTGCCAACACTGGGGATTGTGTAAAAGGATGAAGGGTTCTCTGCCCACACTAGGATAGTGTGAAAGGACGGACGGTTCTCTGCCAACACTGGGGATTATGTAAAAGGATGAAGGTTCTCTGCCGCACCGGGTAGTAGTGAAAAGAGTGTGTTTTAAAGGCTTCTCCCCCTTGCTGTGGGTGCAAAAGGAGAGTCACTATTGGTATTAGTGCAATACTCAGAGGGTGCCTCTGGGGAGTGAATGTAGGTTTGGTTATGGACCGAACCACTATAAATCTAGTGTCATTTACTTTACAGTTTTTATATTTCTGCATTTTATTTTTTAACAACTCTGTGGTTAAAAAACATTTTCTAGAAAAACTTTAAAAGAAAAATTTTTATTTCGGTTCAACTTAAATTCAAAGAGGGATTAAGATTTTTTAAAACTACCAATTCACCCCCCTCTTGGTAGCCTTGAGACATTAACTTAGGCTTAAAAACCTAATTACTAGATTCAATAAGTGGTATCAGAGCTCTATTTTAAAATCATAAGTTTAAACTAATTTTTGATTAACGTAGATGGCTACATTCGGAAACTGAAATACACATGAAGGTTACTCTATAAGTAGACCTCCACTGTTTGACAATATACCTTTTGATTTTTGGAAAACACGCATGTCTACTTTCTTACAGTCACTTGATTATCGTATGTGGATCCTAGTCCAGGAAGGTTACACAAAACCAACTACATTAGTTGATGGAGTTAGGGTAGAAATACCTTTTGCATATTGGACTATAGAAGAATGTGACTTAGCACAACTAAATGCCAAATGTTTAAATAGCTTCTTTTGTGCTTTAAAATCTGAAGACTACATGCGGGTTTCCACTTGCAAAAGTGGAAAGGACATATGGGATAGACTTTGTATAACTTATGAAGTGACAAATGAGGTTAAGCAATCAAGACTCAATATCTTGTTACATGACTATGAATTGTTTCGCATGAAACCTAATGAATCTATTTCAGACATGTACACAAGATTCACATAAATTGTCACTTCTTTGCATGCACTTGGTAGGGAATTAACTAATGCTAAAATGGTCAATAAGATTCTTCGTTGTTTACCTACTACTTATGATGCTAAAATTACTGCAATTACAGAGTCTAAATATCTAAAAATTTATTCTATTGACAATCTTCTTGGTTCACTCATTGCTTATGAGCAAGGAGTAAGTCAAAGAAAGAGTGATGCAGGTGAACCACGAAAGGAGAAGATTATTGCACTAAAAGTGGAAGAGTCAGAGAGTGAACACTCACAACCTGAGGATGAAGACGATATTGCATTGATGACTAGACAATTCAGAAGCTTTTTAAAGAGGAAGCAGAAGAGATGCCAGCAATGGAATAGATGTAAGTATAATAGAAATGACAAGGTTTCTAATGAAGTGATTTGTTATGAATGCAGAAAACCAGGTCATATCAAGACTGATTGCCCAAAACTCAAAGCCACTCCTAGCAAGGAGAAGGTAGAGGAAAAACCAATGGTAAAGAAGGGCAAGAAGAAGTTTCAAAGAGCTTTCTGAGAAAACTCAACTTCAGATTCATCTGAGACTGAAAAAGAAGAAGTCACCAACCTTTGCTTGATGGCAGATAATGTTGATCAATCAGATCAAGAAGAGGTATGTGACTTAATTTATGATGAATTATTTGAAGTTTCTGAACACATGCATGATGCATATAGGAAAATGAAAAAGATGCATGCTAGTGTAAGTTTTGAATTGGAAGAGCTTAAGAAGGAACATGAAATCCTTAGGAAAGATCATGCATTAATAGATAACAATTACATGAAACTTCTTGATGAATATGATGACTTGAATAAGAATTTTGAGAATTTAAAATCATCATATGGTGATCTTGAAAAAGAATTTAAAAATTTTAAGGATGAATCTGAGAGCAAAACATATCGAATCAATTATACAAACTGAATCTTGGAAGATATGAACTCATTCTATAAACTGATAATAAGAGCTCTCGAGGATAATAGGAAACCCCCTAAACTTGAAGATTTTATAAATCCTAAATATTATCCTAAATTCATGAAATCCCTTAGAAGACAATCATATGGAAGAAAACTTAGGAATATTTTTCCTAATGTTAAATGTAATAATTGTAGATTTTTGGGACATATATCTCACACCTGCACTTTAAAGATGAAAACTAATTTGTTGTGGAGAACTAAGATGCATAAACCTAGACATACCATACATGCATCTGATTATAAATTTCAAAAAGGTGAACCCAAACTTGTTTTGGTTCCCAGGTCTAACATTTGATGTTTTTGCAGGAGTGCTCTCACACAAGACCTCGTGGGAGCAAATGGTACATGGACAGCGGATGTTCAAAGCATATGACTAGAGCAGTATGCTGGAAGCCAGGAATGGAGGCAAGGTTACATTTGGAGATAATACCACAAAGAAAGTGGTTGGATCAGGTATGATTGGAAATTTGAAAAACTTTTTCATAGACAATGTGTTATTAGTTGAAGGCATAAAACATAATTTGTTAAGCATAAGTCAGCTATGTGATAAGGGCTATAATGTAAAATTTTTACCTACTAGCTGCATAATAAGCCTAAATGGGAAAAATGTTTTAAATGGAAAAAGGGTAAATAATATTTACATGCTAGATTTAAATTGTATTCAATCTCCTACTGTTTTTTGTTTGAAAACTATTTCTGATGAATCATGGCTTTGGCATAGGAGACTTTGTCATTCTAGTATGAAATGTTGCAACCCATGACCCCGAGTTTGAGATTTTGATGATGCCAAATAATGAGTGTTTTGGAACAACCTTTCATTGAATACTATTTTATTTGCTATTGTCCTTGAGTACTAACATTTCAGGAAGATCACAAGTGACTCAGGACGAAAGGAAGACTAAAGAAAGGGTAGATTAAGAGTATGAGTCAAACATTGTATTTTTCTATTTATTTGATTTTATTTTATTGAGTCTGGCCACAAAATGCATAAGAGTAAGAGCAACCATGCACACACACAGGGGGAGAGTTTGTTTTTAAATGAAAATTGTCATAGAAATTCTTCTCTATAGATCGTACTGTACGATTTTATTTCGTACCGTACGATCAGAGCTATGTGGATGATTCTGTGAATAGATCGTACTGTACGATATGTTCAGATCCAAAACCCTAGCCGTAGTTTAATTTGAGTAAGTGATTCTGCGCCGCTCGTACTGTACGAACGTGTTCATACTGTACGATTTGTTTTTAATACTTACTTAAATTAACCCGTAATTAGTGCATGTAATACAGGCCTAATTAATTTTTGAACATCGTACTGTACGAACTTGTTCGTACCATACGATGAATAGAGACGACATCTGATCGTCCAGACTATCGTCCTGTACGAATAGTGTTTAGTGGATCGTACCGTACGATATTATATCGTACAGTACGAATTATTTTTGAACTGTTCGTACATCTTCGTACCAGGACGACGTCTGTTTATACATATCGTACTGTACGATGTTGCATCGTACTGTACGATGTTGCATCGTATTGTACGAACAGTAATGGCTACTTTTAAAATCAGAGGTTTTTGGAGCCCGTTTAATATGTCAATCAAGTCCTTTTTGAGTAAGAATTACAGAGGGGGTGAACGTGGTTAGAGAGGGATTCCAAGGGAGATATCTCTAGAGAAATTCTTGAGGGTTGAGAGAGGAAGGAGGAGGTGAGCGTTGTGAGGGAGAAGAGATGTGAGGGAGATCACACGGTTGCTCCAAGCTTGCTGCATCTTACTCCTCCTGTGGCCCTAGAAGGATTTGAGGGAGGATCTCCAAGAGAAAGGCTTGTCTACATCCGTTGCCTCGAGGTTCTCTGCCTTCTCCAGGAGGGAGTAAAACGAGAAGGTTCTCTGCCGTCGCCAGGAGGGCGAAAATAGAGTTTGGCACTCCGCCACGCCGGGTTGGTGAAAGGGAGGTTTGTAAAGGCTTCTCCGCCTTCCCGAGGGGGGCAAAAGGAGAACTATTTTGATAGTGTAAATCCCAGAGCGGAGGACTCCGGGGAGTGGACGTAGGTCATATTTTGACCGAACCACTATAAAAATTCTTGGTGTGTTTTTTCCTTATCGTCGTTTACTTTTTACTTGCATTTAATTTTCATAACCATTGCGTGGTGAAACTTGTGGAAGAATAAATGTTTAAAATTTTGTTGTAGTATTTCAAAAATAATAAAAAAATTAGAACTCTTGTTTAGGGTTATTTTTATTAAGGAAAAGTTTTTCACAATTCACCCCCCCCCCTCTTGTCATTTAGTCATCTCAATTGGTATCAGAGCTTGTTTTTCAAAAATAGTGTTTTAGAAACCTTGAAAAAAAAAATGATCATGTCGAACTTTGGTAATCGTAACACTGCGGAGGGTTATTCAATAACTCGTCCACCACTTTTTGATAACATTCCGTTTGATTTCTGGAAAATTAGAATGTCTACATTTTTGCAATCTATAGATTACCGCATGTGGATGTTAGTAAATGATGGATATGTTGCACCATTTAAGATTGTTAATGGTTTGAAAACTCCTGTACCTTTTATTGAATGGAGCAATGAGGATAGGGAGCTAGCCCAACTGAATGCTAAGTGCTTAAACTGCTTTTTTTGTGCATTGAAATCTGAGGACTATATGAGAGTATCTACTTATATTTCTGGTAAGGAGATTTGGGATAGACTGTGCATTACATACGAAGGAACAAACGAAGTAAAACAGTCTAGGCTTAACATTCTACTGCATGATTATGAATTATTTCGTATGAAACCTAGCGAAACAATTTCTGACATGTACACTAGGTTCACCCAAATTGTGACATCCTTGCATGCATTAGGTAGAGAAATTTCAAATTCTGAGAAAGTGAATAAAATTCTTAGATGCCTACCTAGTTCCTATGATGCTAAGATAACTGCTATCACTGAGTCTAAAGATCTTAATGTTTATTCTATTGATAACCTCCTTGGGTCACTCATTGCATACGAGCAAGGAGTGAGCCAAAGGCAAAGTGATGCAGGTGAAAAGAAAAAGGAACGAACGGTGGCATTAAAAGATAGCAACTCAGAAAGTGAAAGCTCTGCAGGGGAGGAAGACGATGAGATAGCACTAATGACCTGACAGTTCAAAAATTTCCTGAAGAGAAAACAGAAGCGTCATCAGAACAGCTGGAATAAAGGTAAGAGCTCAAGGTCCAATAATGATACAATCTGTTTTGAATGCAGGAAGCCAGGTCACCTTCGAGCCGACTGCCCCAATCTGAAGAGCTAACCAGCTAAGAAGAAAGGTGATGAGAAAGCCAAATATAAGAAAGGAAAGATGAGGACGCAAAAAGCTTTTTGGGCCGACTCTGCCTCAGAATCGTCAGAGGAAGAAGCAGAGGAGGAGGTAACTAATTTGTGTCTTATGGATAACGATAACCTTGATCAATCGGATCAAGACGAGGTATGTCAACTTTCATATGATGAATTACTGCTTATTTCTGAGAATATTCATGACTCGTATAGGAAACTGAAAAAGATGCATGCTAAACTTAATATTGAATTTAGTTCGTTACAAATTGAGCATGCTAACTTAGTTAAAGAAAATTCTGATTTAGATAAAGATCACATGTTGCTTCTTGATGAGTATGATGCATTAAATAAGAAGCATATTGAACTAAGTGAAGCACATGAATACTTGAAAACATCGCATATTGAACTAGATGTAGAGTTTGAAAAACTAACGGCACTTGCATTAGAAGTAGATCATAGTGAGCACTTGCTATTAATAGAAGTTGATGGATTGACAGCTCAAAATAAAACTTTTAGTGAGAAAATAAAAGAACTAGAAAATGAAATTGCATCACTCACATTAGGCCATCCTCGCAAACCCCCAACACTGCATGCATCACAAAACTTTAGAAAGAGGCACCACCACCCACATAGATTAGTAAACCCATTTCCTGGTGTTAGGTGTTTCTCTTGTGGCATGCTAGGTCACATAGCCCGCACATGCACAATTCACTGTAGGACACACTTAGTATGGAGACCTAAACTGCATCCATCACAGCATAGCATGCATACATCTCATTCATGCAAGCATAAGGAGGAACCCAAACTCACTTGGGTTCCCAAATCTAATCTTTGAATGAAATTGTAGGGATGCTCTCACAAAAGACCTAGTGAGAGCATGTGGTACCTGGATAGTGGCTGCTCATGACACATGACTGGAGATATGAAGAAGTTCATCCTATTGAAGACCAAAACTGGAGGCAAAGTAATGTTGGGAGACAACACTACCAGGAAGGTGATAGGCTCAGGTATCGTTGGTAATGCTAAGAACTTTTTAATTGAAAATGTTTTATTAGTTGATGGTTTAAAGCATAACTTACTTAGCATTAGTCAACTGTGTGACAAAGGTTTTGATGTTAAGTTTTTTACTGCTAGATGCCTTATTAGTTTATTTGATCAAATAATTTTAGAAGGAAAACGAATGAATAATGTTTACATGTTAGACCTTAATTGCGCTGATAGCTCAAAATCATTTTGCTTGAAAATAATAGTTGATGACTCATGGCTATGGCATAGGAGACTATGCCATGCTAGTATGAAAACTCTTAGAAACATCACTCAGAAAAACCTAGTTAGAGGTGTACCTAAGTTAGACTTTACCAAGGATCACTTATGTGATGCTTGCCAACTAGGAAAATAAGTCAAATTATCCTTTCACTCAATTAGAGATGTGATCACCTCTAGGCCACTAGAAATTCTACACATGGACTTATTTGGACCCGTTAGTACAGCCAGTCTAGGTGGAAAGAATTATGGAATTGTGATTGTAGATGACTTCACTAGATTTACTTGGGTAAGATTCTTAGCACACAAACTCCACATGGATTCAACGAAAATTAGGTTGTGAAATATCAACAATCCATAGCGATCATGGTGGAGAGTTCCAAAATGATAAGTTTGTGTCATTCTGTCAAGAGATAGGAATAGAACACAATTTCTCAGCTCCTAGAACACCCCAACAGAATGGCATAGCAGAAAGGAAGAATAGAACTTTGGTAGAAGCTGCTAGGGCAATGTTAGCGGAGTGTACACTTCCTAGATACTTTTGGGCAGAAGCAGTCAACACAGCCTGTTATGTTTTGAACAGAGTAAACATAAGATCGAAGCTAAATAAAACTCCATATGAACTCCTTAAGGGTAGGACACCAAATCTTTCACATTTACATGTCTTTGGATGTAAGTTCTTCATCTTAAATAATGGTAAACATCTCTTAGGAAAATTTGATCACAAGTCTGATGAGGGTGTCTTCTTAGGTTATTCTTCTGTAGGTAAGGCCTATAGAAGTTTTAATAAGAGAACCCTTGTAGTAGAAGAATCCACCCATGTGGTATTTGATGAATCAGATAAGCCCTCAGAATCTAAAATTGAAGATGATGAAATAGAGGAAATTCAAGGAGTAGAGACAATGACCTTAGGAGAAAGGGTCGAACCTCAGGAAGCTTTGCCTAGAGAATGGAGATATTCTTCTAGTCATCCTAAAGAGTTAATTTTAGGAGACCCTTCAGAACGTGTAAGAACTAGGCATGGACTTAGGAAGGAGGTTAGTCACTCAGCATTCATCTCTATGATAGAACCCACAAGTATAGATCAAGCCTTAGGAGATGAATTTTGGATTCTAGCAATGCAAGAAGAGCTGAACCAATTTACCAGAAATGATGTTTGGGAGTTAGTAAAGAGACCTAAAGATCACAGTGTTGTTGGAACAAAATGGGTATTCAAGAATAAGGTGAATGATTCAGGAACAATAATAAGGAATAAAGCAAGGCTAGTAGCTAAGGGGTACAACCAAATTGAGGGGATAGACTTTGAAGAAACCTTTGCCCCAGTTGCTAGACTAGAAGCCATAAGAGTGCTCTTAGCTTTTGCTTGCTTCAAAAACTTTAAGTTATATCAAATGGATGTAAAGTATGCATTTCTGAACGGGGTAATTAAGGAAGATGTCTATGTTGAGCAACCCCCCGGATTTGAAAGTTCACAATTTCCAAACCATGTATTTAAATTAAAGAAGGCACTATATGGATTAAAGCAAGCACCTAGAGCATGGTACGAAAGACTTAGCTCATTTATTTTGGATAGAGGATTTAAAAAGGGTAGTGTAGATACTACACTCTTTTTACAAAAGGTCAAAGAAGAAATTCTCATTGTTCAAATATATGTGGACAACATCTTGTTTGGATCTTCGGATAAAAACTTATGCAATGAATTTTTGAAAACAATGAGTAATGAGTTTGAAATGAGTATGATGGGAGAACTTAATTACTTCCTTGGCTTTAGTGTAAAACAAATGGATAATGGAATTTTTCTTAGCCAATCAAAGTATATTAAGGATATTTTAAAGAAATATGAAATGGATAGTGCAAAACCCATGAACACCCCAATGAGTTCAACAATCCAATTAGATAAGGATCCTAGTGGAAAATCAATAGATCAGAAGAAATATAGAGGAATGATTGGATCCCTTCTTTACCTGACTGCCAGTAGACCGGACATAATGTTTAGTGTGTGCCTTTGTGCCAGTTTCCAAGCCGATCCTAAAGAGTCTCACTTAACTGCTGTCAAAAGAATTCTTAGATATCTACTAGGCACCCCAAACTTAGGAATTTGGTATCCCAGACACAGCACTTCCTTTGAAATCCTAGGGTACTCAGATTCTGACTTTGCAGGATGTAGGATAGATAGAAAGAGCACCTCTGGTACCTGCCAATTCATCGAACAATCATTAGTTTCTTGGTCCAGTAGGAAGCAAAACTCAGTAGCACTTTCCACAGTCGAGGCAGAATATATTGCAGTAGGAAGTTGTGTTGCACAAGTGCTATGGTTAAAACAACAAATTCTTGATCTTGGACTACCTGTTGGAACCATCTCGATCATGTGTGACAACACAAGTGTAATTTGTATATCTAAGAATCCAATTCAACACTCTCGAACGAAACACATAGACATTAGACATCATTTCATTAGAGATCACGTCGTTAAGGGAGATATAGAACTACATCACATCGCTACAGGAGATCAATTGGCAGACATATTCACAAAACCTTTAGCTTTCGACACCTTTTGCACCTTGAGGACCAGATTAGGTGTCATAGATATAACAACATAAAAAAAAAATTAAAATTAAAATTTAAAAATTTGTGTTTTTTTTTTTTGTTTGTTTGGATGCTCCTGATCATCACACACTCACCTCACTAAAACTCTGCGTTCACTGTTCATCGTACTGTACGACCTACATCGTACTGTACGATATATCTCACTGTCCACAAACAAGCTGATTTCGGCTCTGTTGTTCGTACTGTACGGTCTCGATCGTACTGTACGATATTCATCTATTTATAATTGCCTACCGTATTGTATGATATCTCTCTTTCGTACAATACGATCCACGTCAGCAACGGATTGGGACGAATTAAACCGGGTTGGTACGACATTATTGAGTATCGTACTGTACGATACAACCATATCGTATGGTACGATCCACATCAGCACACGGAATAAATGTGAGTTAAAGTTGTTCGGTACGATATTTATTATGTATCGTACTGTACGATACACCTGTTCGTACAGTACGAAACTTTTGGTCAAAAGTCGTACTGAGGCCTCGGGACGATCGAAATTCGCCTGATCGTACTATACGATATCTATGCCTTTTCTCGAAATGAACGGTCAGAACATTGATTGCCTATCATACTGTACGATTCCAGATTATACTGTACGATGTCCGAAATTTCCTATAAGTACCCTTACCTAGGCCGTTCTTTTCACTGAAATCTCTCCTCACTCACTTCTTCACTCGTTTTCGTGTCCTATTGCAATGTCTAAGCGAGTTCGGATGACTGCCGGAAGCTAATCCTCGTCGAGTCGCCAACCTGATCATTTTCTGAATACTGAAAATGAGGAAGCCTACCATCGATATAGAGCCTGCAAAATTTCCCCTTCAAAAATGCTTAATCAGGCTGCTCTCAATTTCGAGGTAATGAGCCTCTTTGCTTCCACGACCTTCCAATTCCTACTCACTCTGGCGTTTCCATATAATTCTGAACTTCTTTTTGAATTCCTCGCCAACCTCACCTACACCGTAGACAACACCACTTTTCACTCTTTTGTTTGTGGCCGCACCGTTGAAATCACTAGAGCCGATATCGCCCAATATATTGGGCTGTCCACTGAAGGACCTATGGTTCGCTCGTTTCTTACCGATGAATTTGATTGGAGCGATATAAATAGAGTCCTTAGGAATACTGCCTTTCATCAACACCAACCTCTTGTTCAATCCTTAACTCGAAATGCACGTATAATTTAACATGTTCTTCGAACCTCAATCATACCCAAAGGTGGCGACCGTATCAATCTGACCCCTACCTTGTCCGTCGCTACCTATCTTATTATGTCCAACATTAAGTTTGATGAGGTCGATTTAATCAGCAACTACATTCGTCACATGACTTTTGTTCGTCTACCTACCACCCGACGAAAACAAAATCTAGCTCTTGGCCACCTAATAGAATATATCCTCCACAATAAATATCAATTAGCCTACCCTGGTGAACCCGACATTCTTCCTATTTTTTATACGGATGCTTCCTTCCGTATTCTCTTTCATCAGGGACATGAGCCTGAAGATCCAGTCTTTGATGACGAAGAAGGAGAAGATGCCCCAGCCGCAGCTCCAGCTCGACCACGACGCCATGCTGCACCCCGAGCACCTGCACCAGCACCAGCGTACCCTAATGATGACTTAGTCGCCCGCTTCGACCAGCTGCAGACTCGTCTCGACATGCATATTCAAGAACAGCATCACCAACACGAGACTGATATGCAGTGGTTTGGCGAACGTTTCACTGCAATTGATCACCGCTTCGATGCTCTATTCCAATATTTTCAACCAAATCCACCTCCACCACCACCAGATCAGGACCCGTCTGCTTAGTTTGTTTATGTTTGCATTATAGTTTTTTTTTTGTTTTCTTCTCTTGCTTTTTGCTTCTAGTTGCTCCTCCTTTTTGTGCTGTCAAAAGGGGGAGAAGTTTGTTGTACCTTGTTATGCCTGTTATCTAAATGCATTCCTTTTTGTTTTGCACTTGCTTTTGGTATTATTTTTTTCTTGTGTTTACTTAAAAAAAAAACAAAAGAAAGCTTTTCGTTCTCACTTGCAACAAATTATTTGACATCATCAAAAAGGGGGAGATTGTTGCAACCCATGACCCCGAGTTTGAGATTTTGATGATGCCAAATAATGAGTGTTTTGGAACAACCTTTCATTGAATACTATTTTATTTGCTATTGTCCTTGAGTACTAACATTTCAGGAAGATCACAAGTGACTCAGGATGAAAGGAAGACTAAAGAAAGGGTAGATTAGGAGTATGAGTCAAACATTATATTTTTCTATTTATTTGATTTTATTTTATTGAGTCTGGCCATAAAATGCATAAGAGTAAGAGCAACCATGCACACACACAGGGGGAGAGTTTGTTTTTAAATGAAAATTGTCATAGAAATTCTTCTCTGTAGATCGTACTGTACGATTTTATTTCGTAATGTACGATCAGAGCTATGTGGACAATTCTGTGAATAGATCGGACTATACGATATGTTCAGATCCAAAACCCTAGCCGTAGTTTAATTTGAGTAAGTGATTTTGCGCCGCTCGTACTGTACGAACGTGTTCGTACTGTACGATTTGTTTTTAATACTTACTTAAATTAACCCGTAATTAGTGCATGTAATCCAGGCCTAATTAATTTTTGAACATCGTACTGTACAAACTTGTTCGTACCATACGATGAACAGAGACGACATCTGATCGTCCAGACTATCGTCCTGTACGAATAGTGTTTAGTGGATCGTACCATACGATATTATATCGTACAGTACGAATTATTTTTGAACTGTTCGTACATCTTCGTACCAGGACGACGTCTGTTTATACATATCATACTGTACGATGTTGCATCGTACTGTACGAACAGTAACAGCTACTTTTGAAATCAGAGGTTTTTGGAGCCCGTTTAATATGTCAATCAAGTCCTTTTTTAGTAAGAATTATAGAGGGGGTGAACGTGGTTAGAGAGGGATTCCAAGGGAGAGATCTCTAGAGAAATTCTTGAGGGTTGAGAGAGGAAGGAGGAGGTGAGCGTTGTGAGAGAGAAAAGGTGTGAGGGAGATCACACGGTTGCTCCAAGCTTGCTGCATCTTGCTCCTCCTGTGGCCCTAGAAGGATTTGAGGGAGGATCTCCAAGGGAAAGGCTTGTCTACATCCGTTGCCTCGAGGTTCTCTGCCTTCTCCAGGAGGGAGAAAAATGAGAAGGTTCTCTGCCGTCGCTAGGAGGGCGAAAACAGAGTTTGGCACTCCGCCACGCCGGGTTGGTGAAAGGGAGGTTTGTAAAGGCTTCTCCGCCTTGCCGAGGGGGGCAAAAGGAGAACTATTTTGATAGTGCAAATCCCGGAGCAGAGGACTCCGGGGAGTGGACGTAGGTCATATTTTGACCGAACCACTATAAAAATTCTTGGTGTGTTTTTTCCTTATCGTCGTTTACTTTTTACTTGCATTTAATTTTCATAACTATTGCGTGGTGAAACTTGTGGAAGAATAATTGTTTAAAATTTTGTTGTAGTATTTCAAAAATAACAAAAAAATTAGAACTCTTGTTTAGGGTTATTTTTATTAAGGAAAAGTTTTTCACAATTCTCCCCCCCCCCCTCTTGTCATTTAGTCATTTCATGAAAAACCTTAGGAGAATAATCCAAAAGAACTTAGTGAGAGGTATACCAAAACTAGACTTTACTAAGGACCACCTTTGTGATGCATGTCAATTAGGAAAACAAGTGAAGTCCTCTTTTAAGTCCAATAAAGATCTTAGGACCAGTAAACCTTTAGAAATTCTACACATAGATCTTTTTGGACCTGTAAGAACTGTAAGTCTAGGAGGGAAGGTATACGGATTTTTTATAGTGGATGATTTCTCAAGATTCACTTGGGTTAGATTTCTTTTTGAAAAGAGTGAATCGTTTGAGGAATTCAAAAAATTTTCTACTTGGATTCAAAGAAAACTAGGGAGTGAAATAATTTCTATACAAAGTGATCATGGAGGAGAATTTAAAAATGAAAGATTTAAAAATTTTTGTAAAGAAAAAGGGATTGATCACAATTTTTCTGCACCTAGAACCCCTCAACAAAATGGGGTAGTTGAAAGGAAAAACAGAATATTAATAGAAGCCGCCCGAGCAATGTTGGCAGAATACTCACTTCCTAGATATTTTTGGGCTGAGGCAGTTAGCACTGCATGCTATGTTCTGAATAGGGTGAATGTGAGATCAAATTTGAATAAAACACCCTATGAGTTGCTAAAAGGTAGAACATCTAATTTGTCTCATTTGCATGTATTTGGTTGTAAGGTGTTCATTCATAATAATGGAAAATCTGCCTTAGGAAAATTTGATCCAAAATTAGATGAATGAATATTTGTTGGATATTCAAGTATTGGAAAATCTTATAGGGTATTCAACAAAAGAACTTTAGTCATTGAAGAAACCACACATGTTGTGTTTGATGAATATGGAAATTTGGAAGAGCCAAATGTTGTTGAAGATGAGAGTGAAGAAAACTCCCAAAAGATTGATAGAATAAATTTGGAAGAAAATGTGAAAAAAATTATGGAAAGAGAAAACCCTTTTCCTAGAGATTTGAGATTTTCTAAAAACCACCCAAAGGATTTGATTATAGGTGAACCGAGTGAGGGTGTTAGAACTAGGCGTGGATTAAACAAGGAAGTCAATCATTCAGCCTTTATTTCAACTATTGAACCCACTAACATTGATCAAGCACTTTCTGATAAATTTTGGATATTGGCCATACAAGAAGAGTTGAATCAATTTGTAAGAAATGAAGTTTAGGAATTAACTTCAAGGCCAAAAGATCAAAGTATTATTGGAACTAAGTGGGTGTTCAAAAATAAAATGAATGACTTAGTAGTAGTCATTAGAAATAAGGCTAGATTAGTTGCTAAGGGGTATAATCAAATTGAAGGAATTGATTTTGAGGAGACTTTTGCCCCTGTAGCTAGACTTGAAGCAATTAGGGTTTTACTTGCCTTTGCCTGTTTTAAAGGTTTTAAATTGTTTCAAATGGATGTCAAGAGTGACTTTTTAAATGGGGTAATTGAGGAAGATGTTTTTGTAGAACAACCTCCAGGTTTTGAAAATTCTAAATATCCAAATCATATTTTCAAGTTAAAAAAGGCATTATATGGATTGAAACAAGCACCTAGGGCTTGGTATGAGAGGTTGAGCACCTTCCTACTTGAAAGATCTTTTGAAAAAGGAAGTGTGGAAACAACTCTCTTTTTAAAGAAATTTGGAAAGGATATACTCATTGTTCAAATTTATGTGGATGACATCATCTTTGGATCTTCAAATAAAAATCTTTGTGATGATTTTTCTAAAACAATGAGTAGTGAATTTGAAATGAGTCTAATGGGAGATTTAAATTACTTTCTAGGATTTAGCATTAAGCAACTTGAGGAAGATATATTTCTTAGTCAAACTAAATATATTAAGGACATCCTCAAAAAATATGAAATGGACAATGCTAAACCTGTTAGTACACCAATGAGTACCTCAGTTCAGTTGGATAAGGACCTTAAGGAAAAAATCTGTTAATCAAAAGAAATTTAGAGGGATAATTGGATCTTTACTTTACTTGACTGCTAGCCGACCAGATATTATATTCAGTGTTTACTTATGTGCTAGATTTCAATCAGATCCAAAAGAATCACATTTGACAGCAGTGAAAAGGATTTTAAGATATTTACTAGGAACTCAAAACTTAGGGATTTGGTATCCTAAGTTTCGCTCTTTATTTGAAATTATTGGTTACTCAGATTCTGACTTTGCAAGCTGTAAAGTGGATAGGAAAAGCACTTCTGGAACATGCCAATTCATTAAAAATTCATTAGTTTCATGGTCTAGTAGAAAACAAAATTCAGTGGCACTATCTACTGCAGAAGCAGAATACAAATCATTAGGAAGTTGTGTGGCACAAGTACTTTGATTAAAACAACAGTTGATTGATTTAGGATTAACTATAGGCACTATTCCAATTTATTGTGACAATACTAGTGCTATTTTGCATTTCCAAAAATCCTATTCAACATTCTAGAACCAAACACATTGACATAAGGCATCATTTCATAAGGGATCATGTATCCAAGGGAGAAATTGAATTCACACATGTTTCAACTGAAAATCAACTTGCAGACATTTTTACAAAACCTTTAGCCTTTGATACCTTCAGTACATTAAGAACAAGGCTTGGTGTTATTGATTTGAATGCTTAAATAAAAATGTTTTTGCAACATTAATATTTATGTTTTCTTAGTTTATTTGTCTTTAATTTTTGTTTTGAATTTTGTGATTTTTGAGTGTTTTGATTGAATTTATTTTAGAGTGTGTGGTTTTGTCTTTGTTTTCTGTGTTTTGAATGTTTTGTTTGTTTTTCTTCAATAAAAAATTCAAAAATCCAAAAATGTGTGGAAATCATCCGGGAGGAAATTTTTCGTACTGGATGATGTGTGTAAAATTCAGTCTGCGTGATATGAAACGTTTTGATAGCAGTTTTTAATGTAGTTCGTCTGTACGATCTAATGATCGTCCAGGACGAAATATTTTTTTCTCTCAAACGTCGGGAAGTTTGAATTCAACGGTTGAGTGGATAAGGCAGTTTTAAATGTGAAGTTCGTCCGTACGAACTTTTTGTTCGTCCAGACGAACATACATCGTTTCATTATAGGGGACGGTTTTCAACTGACATTAAACTTTAGTGTATTTTCTTTTGTATTGATTTTATGAAATGATCTTGTAATCCTTTTCATAAATATCAATATATGTTGTAGTTGATTTTGATTTTAGATTGTTTTTGAAATGTATTTAGTTCTTATGAATTTCATTAGTCTTTTTAATCCAAATTGTGCTTAAATTATATTGTGATTTAAGATTAATTATATTAGAAAATCTTGTCTTTCTAACTTTAAAATTTGTATATAACTTGTCATAATTAGAATTTTTAATCTCATGTCTATTCATTTAGACTACATAAAAGTTAATATTATTATTGCAATTTAGATGTTTTTCTTATTTTGCATTTCTTTGCTCAAGTGATATTTATGCACTTAAAAAAATTTAAAATTTTAGATTATTGATCTTGGAAAGAATTGGTTTCAATTACTCTTGAAAATTGTACAAAGAGTACAAAAATCAAAAGGAATGCGCAAAGGTTCGCAAATATGAAAAAGAGGCACAAAATTAGTCCAATGTCAAAAGAAGCACAAAAATATGCCAAAAATTTGAAAAAGATGCGTAAAGCGCCACATGTGGTAATTCTCTTCTTTCCAAATTCTTTCAATCTCTTAATTCAAATTGATCTTATGTTCATTTATATTTTATTGAACTTTGAAATATAGAATTTTTATTCATCTCTCTTGTAATGATTTTCTATATTCAAATGTCTAAATTGAATCATATTTTTGATAAATTCTTCTTACTTACAATGTTATATCACTTCTTAAATTGGTATCGATGATTTACCTAATGTTATTAGTTTTAGATTGCATACCTTATGTCAATCACCATTTAGATTAAATTTTCAAATGAATTTCATATAATTACTTACATTTCTTGTTTATTTCTTCTTCACTTTTTGTTGTTGTCAAAAAGGGGGAGAAATTATTGTGTTTTGTGTTTGTATGTTTTGTTTGTTTGCATTTTGATTTTGTGTATGACTTTTGTTAAAAAAAAATTAAAAAAAAAAACAAAAATATTGTTCAATGCTTCAAAATGCCTCCTTATTTTCATGTATTCATCAATTCAGAGGGAGTTAAGGAGATTTGTTTAAATTGAAATCATACTAACAATAATTGTTTTGCCATCATAAAAAAGGGGGAGATTGTTAAAATAGTTGCTATTTGCATGCTTTACATTTTTGCAACTTGTATAGTTTTAATGATTCCAAACATTATTGTTCAAATGTGTAGTTATCTCCTAATAATTTTAGAAGATTTGTATTTGCTCTTGTGTATACTAACATTTCAGGAAAAATGAACTCCAGACTACGAAGACTTCAAATCAAATTCAGAATGAGATACTTTGTGAAATTTGAAGTTTGCACTTCTTTGAAATTAAATTGAAAGGGAGTTATTGTAATTGAGTGAATAAAAACATACACACACACACATAAGGAGATCATAAAAACTTTATACTGATCGTACTGAACGATATCCATTCGTACAGGACAATCAGACAGTTATCTCCTATTGAGCACATGGTATGAATAGGAACTAGCTTGAAAAATTTTCTAAGTCCTATTCGTCCGGGACGAAATTAATTATCGTCTAGGAAGATCTGGTCTCTATAAAACTTTCATCCAGACGAAATTAATTATCATCAGAAAACGAGTTTCTCTTTGTAAAATTTTCGTACAGCCGAAATTACTTATCGTCCAGGATGATCTGGTCTCTGTAAAATTTTCATCCAGACAAAAATTAATTATCGTCAGAAAATGAGTTGCTCTATATAAAATTTTTGTCCAGAAGAAATTAATTATCGTCCAGGACGATCTGGTCTCTATAAAAATTTCGTCCAGACGAACCAATTTTCGTCCAGACAATTAACCGACTTAGAACAGTTATTCAGCAGTTTTCTAGAACGACCAAGTAATAACCGTTCGTACCGGACGAACTTAGTTCGTACAGGACGATCAGCTGTACGAAGACATTTCGTACACATATTCAAATAGGGTTGTTTTAAATCGTTTAAGTAAAATCGTCCAGGACGATCCACGATCGTACGGGATGATCCACTGCGTACAGAATTGGAAACTTGCAGTTTTTGGACCGTTTTTCTGTTCTTTTATATAAATAGTCCAAATTAGACTGCCACCCAATCTTTTTGTCATTTGATCTTCGTGCCTCTTGAGAGAATAGCTAAGGAGAGAGTGTGAGAGTGCATTCAAAGGAGGATTCCTACCACTGGAGCATAAAGGCTTCACTTGGAGTTCAAAGGTAAGAATCTCTACTTGTGAATTGGGATTATTTCACTCTTTTCTTTCTTCCTTCTAGATTTCTTGTGAGAAGATCTGTCAAGGAGATCCGGTTCGCTGCCGACACTTGGAGAGTGAGAATAGCCGAAAGGGTCGCTTCCTACACTTGGAGAGTGTGAACAGCTGTAGGGTTCTCTGCCATACTAGGAGAGTGTGAAAGGACAGAAGGGTTCTCTGCCCACACTAGGAGAGTGTGAAAGGATGGACGGTTCTCTACCAACACTGGGGATTGTGTAAAAGGATGAAGGGTTCTCTGCCCAAACTAGGAGAGTGTGAAAGGACGGACGGTTCTCTGCCAACACTGGGGATTGTGTAAAAGGACGACGGTTCTCTGTCGCACCGGGTAGTGGTGAAAAGAGTGTGTTGTAAAGGCTTCTCCGCCTTGCTGTGGGTGCAAAAGGAGAGTCACTATTGGTATTAGTGCAATACTCAGAGGGTGCCTCTAGGGAGTGGATGTAGGTCTGGTTATAGACCGAACCACTATAAATCTGGTGTCATTTACTTTATAGTTTTTACGTTTCCGCATTTTATTTTTTAGCAACTCTGTGGTTGAAAAACATTTTCTAGAAAAACTTTAAAAGAAAAATTTTCATTTCGGTTCAACTTAAACTCAAAGAGGGATTAAGATTTTTTAAAACTACCAATTCACCCCCCCCCCCCTCTTGGTAGCCTTGGGACATTAACTTAGGCTTAACAACCTGTTTACTAGATTCAACATCTTTTAAATTGACATCTTATTCTACTAGTCTTGAGCTTTCAATAACCTTGAGGAGTGTATATTTTACCTGCAATTTTAGTGCTCAAAGATAAGAGGAATAATCAAAATATTGACAAAGAAAAAATAACAATTCAATCAATAATATAAAGACTAGAGATCCTGGATCACAACACTACTGTATTGTTGTCATTGTTTCTAATTTTTTGCATCTTGTTGTACTTCCTATATAACATTGTTCTAATAAATTTATTAATTATAATAATTTTAATGTAATATACCTTGTCCACTACATGATTTAAAATCATAAAAAATGTGGCATGCCTCAATGTAATTTAGAAAAATAGCAAAGAGGTATTCATCACATGCTTGATAGATGAGACTTAAGCCTTAGTTGGAGTTAGGCACTCCTAAATGCAATTTCAATGCAATATTTAAGAGGCATAAGCATAAAAATTTAAGGTTTAAATAATATTAAATTTATAGTTTATAAACTCTATAAATAAAATTAAGCATATTAATTAAACCTAATAAACAAAACTTAAGAAAGATTGCATGGACTAAAACTCACAGACCCAAGGCTCTAACACCCTCACCTGATCATGTTGCATCATCACATTGCTATGCTATCGCCATTATTATACCATTATTACATCTTCATTGCCTCGCCTCTCCTCTTCTGGTTCGAATCTCTTTTTCTTTAAGGGGGAAGAGATGGCAATTAACTACCATAATAGTGAAGGTGTCTTTTGAATTCATAAATTATAACTTCGTACTACTTATTCATATTGAAATCATAGTGACAAAGACTATTTATTTATCATTTTTGGATATATTAATTGACTTTGAATAGCCTTTAAATTCATTTATTTACTTTCTTTAGCATATTCTTTTAATGTTATTATATTATTATAATTTCTTATTTTCAATAATTTAATAATTTAATTTTAAGGATTATACTTCAAAATGCATAGTGGCTCAAACCTTACCCCATGAAAATAAATTGCTTCAACACCCTATTGCAAAAATTCAAATATTGATTTATTGTGGTATGTTATTCATAATATTTTATTCTATGTTCCTTGTTATCTATGCCTTAGCAAGTTGATTTTGTCTCAACTAAATCTTTTCTTGCAAATTCATACTTGTTGATTTTGTACTTTTTTCAGGTTACTAATTTAGCACCCATGAACAATGAGTTAGTAGGTCAACACTTCTTAAGCGTGGGAAGGTGATTAATCTTGTAAATTTATTTTTTAGATTTAATAGTGGTTTTTCTCTTTTTAGATGAAATGTTGTAATAGCTATGAAAAATAATTTTAGCTGATTTTCATATATTTCACTATATTTTTATGCTATCTTCTTTTTTTTTTTAATATATGATACTTTTAAAAAGTTATATTTATTGGACTAAATTTAAACCTCTAATCATCTCATTCTGTTGGGTCAATTTTGATATCTTCAACTCTCAGTGGGTTGTTTTTCATAATGTCAAAACTTCCTTAAAACATTTATTGTTTGTATTAAAAATATTATATTGTTTGTTGAAATATAAAATTATGTATTTAAATAGATGCTAGTAAGTGAGTACATGGTCTATAAAGGCATGTCCTTAGGGTCAACCATTTTAGTTTGAAGGTATTTCAGGATCCCTACCCCCTAAAATACAAAACATTTTTATAAGTTGTAAAACCTTGAAATATTTATAGCACGTGCCAATAAACATATCATATTGAGATTTTGACCATGGAGACATGTCCAAACTCATTGATCATAATCATCATCATTAGCATAATGCATTAAATCAGCATTAAACCTTGTTAATAATTGTAAACCATTGTTGACCACAATACCTTAAAACTCTATACCTTGGAAATTGAATTTTCCTTAAACTTCAAATTGGCACAGTCGAACCAAGCCATGAAAACTTCTCCAAACATATCTAGAATTTGATTTGGAGTGCATTAAACAAAAACCCTAGTTGACCAAGTCAAAGTAAGTTTACCAAATTACTCTTATAACCCTTTAAACTATGATATATGTATGGAAACCCAACCAAACTTTAGGATCACCTACAACAAATCATAAACATTATTTAGAATGCATTGAACCAATTATAACTTTGTTCATTTTCAATACTTTTAGACTATTATATATTATCCTAAATTTTAGTAATTTTAAATTATCAATTTTTTCTATGTTTGTTTTCTTAACATCAAGCAAGAGTTTATGCGGGGGAAATTTTGATAAATATAAATAACATATTATTTATGTTTTATTTTGAGGGAAAATATGTTATTTTATTTTTTGTACAAACAAGTAAAAATGATAGAAAACTATAAGTAATTAACAGCACCGCAACATCCATCAAAATAATGCTGCAGTGCTTCCTTCAATACTACTGAGGCACTCCAATTCTTACATTACGGTGGTGAGCTCTCTTTTTAAAATGGTGCAGTAATAATATATTCAACATTGTAGCATTAACAACACTGCCACATCCAAAAGTTAGCATGGTAGTGTTGAAATCTCTATTTCTAAATGTCACAACACCACAATTTCTTATACATTGGTACTTTTTTTTATCATTCATACATTATGGCCCTCGAATGTCAACATCAACATGGTGGTACAATTATAACTTTCAAGGGCCATATTCTATCAATAAAAAGATATCAGTGATAATTGAGTAACTAATCGATGTCAGTAAGCATTGTGGTGGAGTAAAAATTTTAGTGTTAAGGTGTTAATCATTTCAAAGGCGCCATGATGCTAACCATCCAAGCGGCACAGTGCCAATCTACCTTTTAGTGTTTCTTATAATTAGTTATGATGTTATATTTCTAGAGGGGTTCAGTCAATTGGATAAATTCAATAATTCTTAAAGTACTTCTTTAGTTCCCACTTAGAGTAACATCTAAGGGAGGCAAGAGAAGTATAAGATATAATCATTTGGAGTGTTTAGCTTGTCCTTCTTGAAGCAACTTTGTAAGTTAAAGGGAGAAATAAAAAAAAAAGATACTTTGATCCCTTGCAGTGATATCACTCTATTGTATTTTTCACTCTTCCATGAGTTTGTTGCATATGAGTATGCTTATTATTTACTTTATATCTAGCAAATTCTCTTATTTTTTATTGATGTTTTAAAGTGCATTTTTGTTGCAACTCATGACCCCGTGTTTGAGATTTTGATGATGATAAATAATGTCGTTTGAATTATCTTGAGATTCATTGAATATTATTTTTTATTGTCCGTGAGTACTAACATTTCAGGAAAGATCAAAAGCAACTCAGGACGATAGGAAGACTCAAGAATGGGTAGATTAGGAATATGAGTCTGCAATGTATTTTGTAGGTTATTTTATTTTATTTATACTTTCTTGAGTCTGGCCATAAAATGCATAAAAGTTGAGCAACCATGCACACTCACAAGGGGAGAGTGTTTTTAAATGAAAAATTTAGAGTTTTTCTTTCTCTGTAGATCGAACTGTATGATATTATTTCGTACCATACGATCAGAGCTTTATAGATAGATCCTACCGAACGAATATAATCGTACTGTACGATATGTTCAAATCCAAAACCCTAGCCATCGTTTTAACATAAGTTATTTTATGTCGTTCGTATAGTACGAACATGTTCGTACTGTAAGATTTATTTTAAATACTTAATTTAACCCATGATTAGTGCAATAAATCCTTGATTAGTGCAAGAATTCTAGGCTTAATTATAATTTGAACATCGTACTATACAAACCCTTCATACAATACGATGAATAGAGACAAATTATAATCGTCCCAAAGATCGTCCAAGACTATCTCTTGGATTTTGTCTCATCATACTGTACAATATATATCATACCATACGATGAATAGAGATGATTTTTGATTGTTCTGACTATCATCCTGACTATCGTCCTGTACGAACAAAATTATTGTGGAATGTACCGTTCGATTTAATATCGTACTGTATGAATGTTTTTGAACTGTTCATACCACTTCGTACCAAGATGAAGTTTGTTTATGAATATCGTACTGTACGATTAGAAACCGTACTGTATAATAGTAATGGCTACTTTTGAAATTTCAGGTTTTTGGAGCCCATTTTTAGGTATCAAAATAGTAATTTTTTAAAGTGTGAATTAGAGAGGGAGAACGTAGTTAGAGAGGGATTTCGAGGGAGAGAGATCTTGAGAAGTTCTTTAGGGTTTGAGAGAGGAAGGAGAAGGTGAGCGTTGTAAGGGAGAAGAGGTATGAGGGTGATCACACGGTTGCTCCAAACTTGCTGCATATTGCTCCTCCTGTGGCCCTAAAAGAATTTGTGGGAGGATCTCCAAGGGGAAAGGCTCTTCTACATCCGTGACCTTGAGGTACTCTGCCTTCTTCAGAAGGGAGAAAAAAGAGAAGATTCTCTGCCGTCGCTAGGAGGGTGAAAATAGAGTTTGACACCCTGCCACGCCAGGTTGGTGAAAGGGAGTATTGTAAGGCCTTCTCCACCTTGCCAAGGGGGGAAAAAGGAGAGCTATTGCTTGTAGTGAAATACCCGGAGCGGAGGACTCCGGGGAGTGGACGTAGGTCATGGTTTGACCAAACCACTATAAAAATCTTGGTGTGCTTTTTTCTTATTGTCTTTCATTACGACGTGCATTTTATTTTTCAATATTTGCTTGGAAAAATTTGTAAAAAAAAAAATATTGTTTAAATTTTCATGTTAAAACTTTAAAACATCAAAAAATAGTAGAACTCCTACTTAGGTTTTAACTATTGTCAAAATATTTCACAATTCAACCCCCCCCCCCCCCCCCCCTCTTGTCATCTTGTAATTTCAATTGGTATCAGAGCGGGATTTCAAAAATAGTGTTTTAGAAAACCTTGAAAAAAAACGATCATGGCAAATTTTGAAAATTGTAACATTGCGGAAGGCTATTGTATCACACGACCACCTTTATTTGAAAATATTTCTTTTAATTTTTGGAAAATTTGCATGTCAACATTTTTGCAATCAATTGATTATCGAATCTGGCATATGATTCAAACTGGCTATTCTTTACCTTCACGTATGATAGATGGAGTCAAAAATAATATTTCTTTTATTGAATGGAGCAATGAGGATAGGGAATTAGCCCAGTTGAATGTTAAATGCCTAAATTGTTTTTTCTGTGCATTGAAGTCTGAGGATTATATGAGATTATCTACATGTGTCACTGGTAAGGAGATTTGGGATAGACTGTGCATTACATACAAAGGAACAAATGAAGTAAAAAAGTTTAGGCTTAATATTTTACTGTACGATTATGAACTCTTCCGCATGAAACCTAGCAAAACAATATCTGACATGTACACTAGGTTCACCCAAATCATGACATCCTTGCATGCATTAGGTTGAGAGATTTCAAATTCTAAGAAAGTAAATAAAATTTTTAGATGCTTACCTAGTTCCTATGATGCAAAGATAACTGCTACCACTGTATCTAAAGACCTTAATGTTTACTCTATTAATAATCTCCTTGGGTCACTCATTGCATACGAGCAAGGAGTGAGTTAGAGATAAAGTGATGCAGGTGAAAAGAAGAAGGAGCGAACGGTGGCATTAAAAGCAAGCAACTCAGAAAGTGAAAGCTCTACAGGGAAGGAAGAGGATGAGATAGCACTGATGACCCGACAGTTCAAAAATTTCCTGAAGAGAAAATAAAAGCATCATCAGAATAGCTGGAATAAAGGTAAGAGCTCAAGGTCCAATAAGGTTTCATCTGATACAATCTATTTTGAAAGCAGGAAGCCAGGTCACCTTCAAGCTGATTGCTCCAATCTAAAGAGCCAACCAGCTTAGGAGAAAGGTGACGACAAAGCCAAATACAAGAAAGGAAAAATGAAGACACAAAAAGCTTTTTGGGCTGACTCTGCCTCAGAATCATCAGAAGAAGAAGCTGAGGAGGAGGTAACAAATCTGTGACTTATGGCTAATGATAACCTTGATCAATTGGATCAAGATGAGGTATGTCAACTCTCATATGAAGAATTATTGCTTATTTCTGAAAATATCCATGACTCGTATAGGAATTTGAAAAAGATGCATGCCAAGTTTAATATTGAATTTAGTTCTTTACAAACCGAGCATGCTAAGTTGTTTAAGGAAAATTTTGATTTAGATCGTGATCATATGCTACTTCTTGATGAGTAAGATGCATTAAATAAGAAGCATATTGAACTAACTGAAACGCATGAAACCTTGAAAACCACTCATGTTGAACTAGAAGAAGCTTTTCATAGATTAGACAAACTTGCATTAGAAGTAGATCACAATGAGCATTTGTTAAAAATAGAAGTTCATGGATTGACATATCAAAACAACACGTATAGTGAAAGAATTAAAGAACTAGAAAATGAAATTGCATCACTCACAAGCCAACCTAGAAAACCACCAACACAGCATGCATCACATAACTCTAGGAAGAGGCACCACCACCCACATAGATTAGTAAACCCATTTCTTGGTGTTAGGTGCTTCTCTTGTGGCATGCTAGGTCACATAGCCCGCACATGTACAGTGCACTGTAAGACACACTTAGTATGGAGACCTAAACTACATCCATCACAGCATAGCATGCATACATCTCATTCATGCAAGCATAAGGTGGAACCCAAACTCACTTGGGTTCCCAAATCTAATCCTTGAATGAAATTGTAGGGGTGCTCTCACAAAAGACCTAGTGAGAGCATGTGGTACCTGGATAGTGGCTGCTCCCGACACATGACTGGAGATATGAAGAAGTTCATCCTACTGGAGACCAAAACTTGAGGCAAAGTAACGTTGGGAGACAACACTACCAGGAAGGTGATAGGCTCAGGTATTGTTGGTAATGCTAAAAATTTTTTAATTGAAAATGTCTTGCTAGTTGATGGTTTGAAACACAATTTACTTAGCATTAGTCAACTGTGTGACAAAGGTTTTGATGTTAAATTTCTATCTGATAAATGCCTGATTAGTTTATTTGATAAACTAGTTTTAGAAGGAAAATGAATGAATAATATTTACATGTTAGACCTTGATTGCATTGATAGCTCAAATTCATTTTGTTTGAAAACAATAGTTGATGACTCATGGCTATGGCATAGGAGACTATGCCATGCTAGAATGAAAACTCTTAGAATCATCACTCAAAAAAACTTAGTTAGAGGCGTACCTAAGTTAGATTTCATGAAGGATCATTTATGTGATGCTTGCCAACAAGGAAAACAAGTCAAATCATCTTTTCATTCAATTAGAGATGTGATCACTGCTAGGCCACTAGAAATCCTACACATGGACTTATTTGGACCCGTTAGTACAACCAGCCTAGGTGGAAAAAATTATGGATTTGTGATTGTATATGACTTCACAAGATTCACTTGGGTAAGATTCTTAGCATATAAAAATGAGTCTTTTGAGGAATTTAAGGTTTTCTCCACATGGATTCAACGAAAATTGGGTTGTGAAATCTCAACAATTCATAGCGAACATGGTGGAGAATTTCAAAATGATAGATTTGAATCATTCTGTCAAGAGCTAGGAATAGAATATAATTTTTCAGCCCCTAGAACACCACAACAAAATGGTATCGCAGAAAGGAAGAATAGAACCTTGGTAGAAGCAGCTAGGGAAATGTTAGCGGAGTACAACCTTCCTAGATACTTTTGGACAGAAGCAGTCAACATAGAATGTTATGTTTAAAATAGGCTGAATATTAGATCTAAGTTGAACAAAACTCCGGATGAACTCCTTAAAGGTAGGACACCAAACCTGTCACACTTACATGTCTTTGGGTGCAAGCACTTCATCTTGAATAATGGTAAACATCCCTTAGGAAAATTTAATCCCAAATCTGATGAGGGTGTCTTCTTAGGTTATTCTTCTGTAGGTAAAGTCTATAGAATCTTTAATAAGAGAACCCTAGTAGTAGAAGAGTCCACCCATATGGTATTTGATGAATTAGATAAGCCCTCTGAATCTAAAATTGAAGATGATGAAATAGAGGCAATTCAAGGAGTAGAGACTATGACCTTAGGAGAAAGGGTAGAACCTCAGGAAGATTTGCCTAGAGAATGGAGATATTCTTCTATTCATCCTAAAGAGTTAATTTTAGGAGACCCTTCAGAAGGTGTAAGAACTAGTCATGGACTTAGGAAGAAGGTTAGTCATTCACCATTCATCTCTATAATAGAACCTACAAATATAGATCAAGCCTTAGGAGATGAATTTTGGATTCTAGCAATGCAAGAAGAGCTGAACTAATTAACCAGGAATGATGTTTGGGAGTTAGTCAAGAGACCTAAAGAACAATTAATTTTAAAGAGAAGGCTTGGTAAGAGAGAGAAACTCCATGAATTGAGGAAGATTTTGGAGGAAGGGTTTTCAGCGTTGGAAGTGAAGAGAAGGATGCATTCATTGTAAATGGAGAATGGTGGCCGGTCATCCTTGGATGACCGGAACACCAACTCCCTTGGTTCTACCACGCGTCCAACTTTGTTGGATTCAAAAGATAGTTTTACATTTAATCGCAGCTTTTCAAGTTTTTTCAACTCTCCTCTAGTGATTAGAGAGGGAGGATTGATTTCTAAGAAGAAACTGTTGATGGTGAGTGGTAAAGGAAAAGAAGTTTTAAATGCTATGACAAGTAAGTCTTGTTCATCTTTGCCAGTTTTTGTTCCTAGAGCCAATGATTTGGAGGCTTCAACCTCTGGTAGCTTCAATCAAAATTTGAGTAATTCTAATGTGTGGATAAAGAAACCACACATTAAAATTAATTCATCTTTTTCTCATGAAGGAAATAAGGAAGTTAAGGTGATTAAACTTGACTTGGAAAAAGAAAAATCCAATGTTCATGTTCTTAGGAATTCATTAGTAGTAAAGATCCTTTGCAAAAACTTGTCATTTCCCAGCTGTGCTTTTGAATTAAGGAGGCAGTGGGATAAATTTGGAGGATTCCATATTACTTCTCTTGGTTTAGATTGGTTCCTTTGCTCCTTTCAATCTCAGGATGCAATAGAGGAAGTTCTCAAAGGAGGTCCATGGTATGTGGGAGGATTTTTCATTGGATTAGACAAATGGACTCCCAATTTTTCTCCCAATTCCTTGCATGGGATTTCTTCTCCCATCTGGGTTCGTCTTCCACACTTACCATTACACTGCTGGGACGAAACCAACATTTCGAAAATTGTTTCAAGTATAGGGACTCAGTTGTTATTGGATGGAAACATGTTTAGATGGGGGAGAAGGGAATTCGCCAGAGCTTGTGTTCGGGTGAAATTAAATTCAAAACTCCCTACTGGTGTTTGGGTTGAAGGCATTCATGGCAAGTTCTTTCAAAAATTTGAATTTACAAATTTATCGTCTATATGCTTCAAATGTGGAATTATTGGACATAAAGATGTTGTATGTCCAAATGGTTTTCAAAATTCTGATCTTAGTAAGAAGGAAGCTACCAAAGAACCTCTATCAGTTGATGAGTGCTCTTACGGGCCTTGGATGCACGTCAAATTCAAATCCAACAAAAATTTTAAAAATGTTAAGATGGTTTCTCAAGTAAACCATGGTGCAGATTTTCAGAAAGTTCGTCAGCCAAATTTTCAGAAAGCTCGCCGACCAGATTGTCCCTATCCGGAATCTGATTCAAATTTGGTAGAAAACACAGCTGGAATCAAGGGTAGAGATGAAGTGGTTGTTAGCATTAATTCAAATTTGTGGAGTAAACCAGATTTAGCTCATAATACAAATGCTGATTTTAATGTATCGGGTTTGTTGGATGTTACTAGTCCAACGTGTATGCCTAGAATAGCTGAAGTTTTGAATTTTCAAATACCACAAGTGATGGAGGCTGTTTCGAAGGCGTGTGAGAAGGAGCAAAGTACGGTTTTGGCTCCTTCTATGGCTACTAATCCGTCTAAGGAAGAAATTTCTAACGGAACTCTTGTTAATATTGCTGAAAAGCTGGGATCTCTAGATTCAAATTTTAAAATTCCACCAAGCATGGTGGCGGTTAAGGCAATTGAGACCCATTCTATTCTAGCTAGTCTAAAATATGATCCTCCAACTAATTCTCCTAAATTGATGGAGAATTCAAATTTTCAAGTTCCTAACTTAATGGAGGCTGTTATGGAGAAGGGTATGGAAGAACAAGTCACGGTTTTAATTCCTTCTAAAGCTGATAATATTTCAGGATTACATGCTGTAAACGATTTAATTAAAGATGGCTGTTCCATTTCGCCATCCTCTAAAACCAGTTTAAAACTCAATAAAACTATTTTATTCAAAGGGAATAAGAGTACTCTTATTTTTGGTTCTATACCAAAGCTATTCAAAGAGCTTCAAGGACTAGGACCTATGAAGGATCAAAATAGAAGAAGGATTGTTGATCACAAGATGAAGAACGGATCGATGGGTTCTTCACAAAAGCTTTCAATATGATACCCAATTTCAAAGCAGTTAGAGACATGAAGACGGGAATTCCTTTCGGAGTATTTTCCTTTTATTATGCTTGGTTTTACAAATGTTTTTTTTGGAAAAGACTTCTAAAATACCTATTATTGGTGTTAATAGATATTTTGAGAATGTCTTATCTATTTTGTAACTTTCCTTTGGTTTTTCTTTATAGCTTGTTTTTTCTCTTAGCTTTTTTGTTTTTTAAACCTACTATTTTTGTTTATGGAACCATTACTGGATTCTATTCTTTAACCGGATGGAAACTCTGGGATACTAATCAACCTTCGGGTTGTTTTAAATATTTGGTATCCCCTGCATCTCAACGGTTTCAAAATAGGAAACAATGGGTTTTATATCAAACTATTAGGTTTAATGATAGCAAAATTGCTTTCAATAAGGATCCTTTTCTTCAAGGATCATTTAGTTTGTATTAGGTTGTTTTATTTCCTTTTTTAAATGCATCTTTGCATCTTCTCAAAAAAAAAAAAAAAAAAGAGACCTAAAGAACAAAGTGTTGTTGGAACAAAACGGGTCTTCAAGAATAAGGTGAATAATTCATGAATAATAATAAGGAATAAAGCCAGACTAGTAGCTAAGGGGTACAACCAAATTTAGGGAATAGACTTTGAAGAAACCTTTGCCCCTGTTGCTAGACTAGAAGCCATAAGAGTGCTCTTAGCTTTTGCTTGCTTCAAGAACTTTAAGTTATATCAAATGGTTGTAAATAGTGCATTTCTGAACGGGGTAATTAAGGAAGATGTCTATGTTGAGCAACCCCCCGGATTTGAAAGTTCACAATTTCCAAACCATGTATTCAAATTAAAGAAGGCACTTTATGGATTAAAGCAAGCACCTAGAGCATGGTACGAAAGACTTAGCTCATTTTTGTTGGATATAGCATTTAAAAAGGGTAGTGTAGACACTACACTCTTTTTACAAAAGGTCAAAGAAGAAATTCTCATTGTTCAGATATACGTGGATGACATTCTATTTGGATCTTCAGATAAAATGTTATGTGATGAATTTTCAAAAATAATGAGTAATGAGTTTGAAATGAGCATGATGGGAGAACTTAATTACTTTCTTGGCTTTAGTGTAAAACAAATGGATAATGGAACTTTTCTTAGCCAAATAAAGTACATTAAGGATATCTTGAAAAAATATGAAATGGATAGTGCTAAACCCATGAACACTCCAATGAGCTCAACAATTCAATTAGACAAAGATCCTAGTGGAAAATCAGTAGATCAGAAGAAATATAGAGGAATGATTGGGTCCCTTCTTTGCCTAACTTCCAGTAGACCAGACATAATGTTTCGTGTGTACCTCTGTGCTCGTTTTCAAGCTGATCCTAAAGAGTCTCACTTAACTGCTGTCAAGAGAATTCTTAGATATCTACTAGGCACCCCAAACTTAGTAATTTGGTATCCTAGGCACAGCACTTCCTTTGAAATCTTAGGGTTCTCAAATTCTGACTTTGCAGGATGTATGATAGATAGAAAAAGCACCTCTGGTACCTATCAATTCATAGGACAATCATTAGTTTCTTGGTCCAGTAGGAAGCAAAACTCAGTAGCACTTTCCACAGTCGAGGCAGAATATATTGCAGTAGGAAGTTGTGTTGCACAAGTACTATGGCTAAAATAAAAAATTCTTGATCTTGGCCTACCTGTAGGAACCATTTCAATCATGTGTGACAACACAAGCGCAATTTGCATCTCTAAGAACCCAATTCATCACTCTCAAACAAAACAAATAGACATTAGACACCATCTCATTAGAGATCACGTTGCTAAGGGAGATATAGAATTGCATCACATTGCTACAGGAGATCAATTAGCTGACATATTCATAAAACCTCTAGCTTTTGACACCTTTAGCACCTTGAGGACTAGATTAGGTGTCATAGATATAACTGCATAAAAAAAAAAAGCTGCTCCTGATCATCACACACTCACTACACAAAAAAGCACTAACCTTGACTCTGTAATATCGTATTGTACGATATACAGATTGTACTATACATCATACTATAATCTACACATAACACACCTAAATGGTAAATTTTGTCTTTGTTGATTGTATTGTACGACTAACGTCGTACTGTATGATCCATTATTGGTCATCATATTATACGATATCTCCTCTTCGTACTGTATGTGCCACGTCAGCAAACGGATTGGGACAAATTTAAGCGTGCTTGTACGTTATTATTGCCAATCGTACTGTACGATATATCCACATCGTATTGTACGATCCACCTCAGCCAATGGATAAGAACAAAATAAAGGTGTTCGGTATGATATTAATGCAATTCGAACTGTACGATACACCTATTTGTACAGTATGATATGTTTGGTCAAAAGTCATATTGAATTCCTTGGGACGATCGATATTCCTCTGATCATACTGTACGATAGTCATCATACTGTACGTTTTGACCTCCTTTTCCTGGTACAAACCGTCAGAGTAATTAATACCATATCGTACTGTACGATTTGTAGAAAACTCTATAAATTGGGTGGGTAGGCCAAACTCTTCACTTGCACTCCACTAATCCATCCACTTGATTCCTTCTTACCTTGCAGTCAGTCTCTCCACGATGTCTGGTTCAAGCAAGAGAGGTCGTATGGTAGTGGGAAGCTCGTCTTCCTCTCGTCGCCATAGCACTCGATTCTTGAATGCCGAAAACGAGGACGCATACCACAAGTTTAAAGCCTGCAAAATCACACCCTCCAGACTGCTAAATCAGGAGGCTCTAAACTTCGAGGTAATGAACCTCTTTGCTTCCACCACCCTCCAATTTCTTTTCACGCTGGCCTTCCCTTACAATTCTGAACTCCTAGAATTCCTAGCCAATCTGACTTATACTGTCGACAACCTCACTTTGAAATTCTCTTTCCAATCATACTTTACGATTTGTGGAAAACTCTATAAATTGGGTGGGTAGGCCGAACTCTTCACTTGCACTCCACTAATCCATCCACTTGATTCCTTCTTACCTTGCCACATGACCTTCAGTCGTCTCCCTACCACTTGCCAAAAACAAAATATTGCTCTTGGTCACCTTATAGGATATATTCTCCAAAATAAATATCAATTGACTTATCCTGGTGAACCTGACAATATTCCTATTTTTTATACGGATGGCTCTTTCCGTATTCTTTTCCATCGGGGACACGAGCCAGAATAACCTATTTTTGACAAAGAAGAAGGAGAAGATGCCCCAGCCGTAGCTCCAGCACGTCCACGAAAACATGCACCACCCCGAGCACCTGCACCAGTACACGATGATTTGGTCGAACGCTTCGACCAACTTCAGACTCGTCTCGATACTCACATTCAAGAACAACATCAGCAACACGAGACAGATATGCAATGGTTTGGAGAACGCTTTACTGCTATTAATCAGAGCTTTGACACTCTCTTTCAGTACTTCTAACCAAACCCGCCTCCACCACTTACTGATCAGGATCCTCCACTATAAATTATCTTTGTATTGTAGTTGTTTTTTTTTTTTTTTTTAGCGTTTTCTCCTCTTTTTGGTGCTGTTAAAAGGGGGAGAAGGTTGTTGTATTTTGTTTCTATGGTTAAATGCATGTACCTTTAACACTTGCTTACAACAAACATTATTTGACATCATCAAAAAGGGGAGATTGTTACAACTCATGACCCCGAGTTTGAGATTTTGATGATGACAAATAATGTAGTTTGATTTATCTTTAGATTCATTGAATATTATTTGCTATTGTCCGTGAGTACTAACATTTCAGGAAAGATCAAAAGCAACTCAGGACGACAGGAAGACTCAAGAATGGGTAGATTAGGAGTATGAGTCTGCAATGTATTTTGTAGGTTATTTTATTTTATTTTTACTTTCTTGAGTCTGGCCACAAAATACATAAAAGTCTGAGCAACCATGCACACACACAGAGGAAGAGTGTTTTTAAATGAAAAATTTAGAGTTTTTCTTTCTCTGTAGATCGTACTATACGATATTATTTTGTACCGTACGATCATAGCTTTGTAGGATGATTCGGCGAATAGATCGTACCTTACGAATATAATCGTACTGTTCGATATGTTCAAATCCAAAACCCTAGCCGTCGTTTTAACTTAAGTAAGTTATTTTGCATCGTTCATACCGTACGAACATGTTCGTACTGTATGATTTATTTTAAATACTTACTTAATTTAACCCGTGATTAGTGCAATAAATCCTTGATTAGTGCAAGAATTCTTGGCTTAATTATAATTTGAACATCGTACTGTATGAACCCTTCGTACAATACGATGAATAGAGATTAATTATAATCATCCCAAAGATCATCCTGGATAATCTCTTGGGTTTTGTCTCATCGTACTGTACGATGTACATCGTACCATACGATGAACAGAGATGATGTTTGATCGTCCCGACTATCATCCTGTACGAACAGAATTATTGTGGATCGTACCGTACAATTTAATATCGTACTGTACAAATGTTTTTGATTTGTTCATACCACTTCGTACCAGGATGAAGTTTGTTTATGAATATCGTACTGTACGATTAGAAACCGTACTGTATGATAGTAACGGCTACTTTTGAAATTTCAAGTTTTTGGAGCCCATTTTTTAGGTATCAAAATAGTATTTTTTTTAAGTGTGAATGAGAGAGGGAGAACGTGGTTAGAGAGGGATTCCGAGGGAGAGTGCTCTTGAGAAGTTCTTTAGGGTTTGAGAGAGGAAGGAGAAGGTGAGCTTGTGAGGGATAAGAGGTGTGAGGGAGATCACACGGTTGCTCCGAACTTGCTGCATCATGCTCCTCCTTCAGCCCTAGAAGAATTTATGGGAGGATCTCCAAGGGGAAAGACTCTTCTACGTCCGTAACCTCGAGGTACTCTGCCTTCTCTAAGAGGGAGAAAAATGAGAAGGTTCTCTGCCGTCGCCAGGAGGGTGAAAACAGAGTTTGGCACTCCGCCATGCCAGGTTGGTGAAAGGGAGTATTGTAAGGGCTTATCCGCCATGCCAAGGTGGGAAAAAGAAGAGTTATTGCTTGTAGTGAAATACCCGGAGTGGAGGACTCCGGGGAGTGGACGTAGGTCATGTTTTGACCGAAGCACTATAAAAATCTCGGTGTGCTTTTTCCTTATTGTCTTTCATTTCTGCGTGCATTTTATTTTTCAATATTTTCTTGGGAAAATTTGTGAAAAAAAAGGTTTTTTAAATTTTCATGTTAAAACTTTAAAACATCAAAAAATAGTAAAACTCCTGCTTATGTTTTAACTATTGTCAAAATATTTTCACAATTCACCCCCCCCCCCCCCCCCCCCCTCTTGTCCATCTTGTAATTTCAATTTTAAGTACTAAAGATGGATCATTTTCTATAAATGTTAAATGTTATTTCTAATATTATCCTATTCTTTATTTAATGCATATAGTGACCATATTTGTAGTTAAAATAATGTGTAGACCTAATGGAGGAATGCAAGAAGAACCTAAAATATTAAGATAGGTTCTTAGCATGCCAAAACATTGGACTTCAAATATTCTAGGTTCTTAAAGAGTTATTATAGTTGTAGGAGGTCAGCATATATCATTTTCACCCCTATAAGCTTGACAGAGATCTATGGCTACATATGCTCTGAATCAGATCTATTATTAAGAGTTTCATTAAGAAACATATCAAATTTACACTCATAAAATAAATTACTTTTATAAAATATTAAATCTAATATTTTTATTATTCTATTGCTTGATAGAATCTCAACTAATATAACTTTATTTTAGTATATTAATTATTTAATTAGAGTAAATAGTATTATTTTGTTTCAAGTAAGCATTCCTCAGGGATTCCACACTCTACTCTAACACTTATTACTTGAATGGACACAAATATTTGCACAAATTAAGTGGGGCTTATTTTTCTAAATACCAAAGAAAGCCTATGCATTATTATGAGTGATAAAGCCTTAAATTTTTGGAAAATTCTAGAAGTTTACTCCATAGCTCCCATCACCCGACCCAACATTAGCGTGGGTCAAGCACAAAGTGCTAAAGTAGGCAACATCATATGGGGGTGATGCAAGATACGCTGGGATGCTTTGGTGGGGACTAAGGTACAAGAAATGTGCAAGTGAGCCTAGTCTTATAGGGTGGATAATATGGTGTTCACTAGCTAAGCATGCATTGGGTAGGGGTTGGTGGCCAGTTGGGAAAGTAGAGAGGGATGAAGTGCAATGTGAATAATTGATGGGTTAATTTTTGGCTCATTTTTGGGCTACCAAGTGGACCTAAGCCCAACTCAACTTTTTAAATTGGTTGGAAATTAGAATTGGAACCCAACCATTTTTTAAATGGGTTATACTGAAACCTTTTTTTTTGTCGGTTTCCAGTCAGGTTTTTGGGTCGTGTCAAAACTTGACTACCATAGATTTAGGGAATCATGCCACCTCAATTGCCTAGGTGGAAAGATTTTCATATGTACTATAGTAGATCTATTCTTGATTTTATTCAATGTATTAGTTGGGTCAAAGTTTTATTTGGATAGTCTATACTCCAAAATATGGGTTTTGGAGAGCTTGGTTGAACACATACTTTTAAACCAGGTCATACCATGGGTTAAATTTTTTTGGATGTTTGTATGAGGTTAATACACACCTTGTATGGTAATTTTTAAAATTATTTTTTATAGGAGTAGATATTTAGATCTAGAGAATCCCATTTTTAATAATTGGTCCATCCCTTTTGGTCAAACAATTTGGACAAAAGTCAAAGAACTTTTTAGAAGACTCATGTTAACTTCTTGAAGGGTCCCCATGATTTTGGTTACATGGTGAGGTCAAAAACAAAAGTTTAAATTTTTTAAGTATATTAGACATATTTTGTTCAACCATGATTGACATTCCCAACCAAGATTGGCTAAGGGTCAAGGGTGGGTTTAACTAATACAAAATGATATTTTGCACATATTAGAAGTGGTCACAAGGTTTAGTGGTTTCATTTAGTTCAAAATGCATTTTTATGGGCTAAAATGACCCCTTGGCAACCTAGGTTGACTTCTCCAACCCATGTTGACCATGGTTTAGAAATTGGTTCAATGCATTCTAAATGATATTTAAGGTTTGTTGGACGTGAACCAAATGTTTTGTCAGGTCATCAAGCATGTAATATAGTTTAAAGAGAAAAATGGAAATTTGTTCAACCTAGTTTGACCACAATTTTGGGTTTGGTTTAATGTATTTTAAATCATATTTTGGATATATTTGAAGACGATTGAATGGCTTGGTTAGGTTGGATTTCTTGGTTAGACTGAGTCATGTGGAGCTCTAAGGAGAATTCAATTTTTAAGTTAAGATTTTAGGAGTTTTTGGTTAACAATGACAAACCGAAGTTCAATACTAGTTTAATGCATCATATCAGTGATCATTATCATGATAATGATCAATTAGTTTGGAGAGGCATCCAAGGTAAAAATCATAAGATCACATGCTCAGTGGCATAGGTTATAAATATTTAAATGTTTTGCAGACTTTGAATACAGTCTCAGTTTTAGAAGTTATGGATCTTAAAATGCCTTAAAATTTGTATGGTTAACCCTAGGGACATGCCTAATAAAAATAACATGAATCAAAGGTTATTTTGTCAAGTTTTAGATCAATGAAAATTTGTCCAAAAAAGGTTATGGACCAAGGTGTTTTGGGTTTGGTTTTGACACTAAATTTTTAGGTTTATCTTTCAATGGGTTTGATCGATGAGTTTAATTTATTTTTAATTTAATCAATGATTCAAACTGTTTAGGTTTTGAACTTCTCATATCATTGTCAATCAATAAAGATTGTCAGTGATGAAATAAGATATTAGGTGACTATATATGGTATTTATTTATTGTTTTTTGAAGAAAATGCAGCAAATTGCATTAAAAACTAAGAAAGGAATACAAACTATAGACTAAAAACATTAGATTCCTCCTTTAACAAAGACATAAAAGAAGGAGGAACCTTATTCACACCAATATCATCCCAAATAAAAGAACCAAAAATACCATAGTTAGCACATAAATCCGCTAACTTATTGCACCTTCTATAAGTTCAATTAAAAATAACATGGTTTAACCATTTGATTACATGAACATCTTCATACCTTGAATCACCACTTGAATTAGCATTTGAAAAAACTTCATTATGTTGACATTGTCACCTTCAATGATAATTCCCTTGTATTTAATCATCAAATTTTTGATCACCTCCTTAATTGACTGAGTAGCTAGAAGCTCCAATGTTGATATGTCCCAATGAACATACGATTTCTCGAAAACCAAGAGGAATCTACCTTTGTGATCGTGAAATACCCCTCTTATTCTAGCTTTATAAGAAGCTTGTAAAGTCGCATCCACATTAACCTTTATCCAATCAGGTAGAGGAGGATACCAATGCAAATTGGAAAGCCTAGAAGACTTATTAGCATCCCATATACCCGAGTTTTTACCAATACTATAACAAAATATATAAGCATAACTCACTGCATTAAAACCAATTATCAATGAGCTATCTTCACTACCTCTATGAATCAGCTTGTTCCTTGACTTCCATGTAAAGAACACTACATTACAATACAAATTAACCAAAAAAGAACTTTGTCTAGACAACCCATTACAAAATTCAGTCAATGAGTCAAATACCGGCACTACGAACTCTCAATTGCCAAGATGATCTATAACTTCCTTTAGCTTTGCACACCTTACAGCAACATGATCTCCATCTTCCATTTCATTATAGCTCCTCGGGCAATGGCTTTCCCTTTGCAATCTTCTATACATAAGGAACTGAAAAGTAGGAAGGACATTTGATAAAAATTCTCCACCATAGTATCTCCATCCTTGGGTTCAAATTGCTCTTATTTATCCAACCTCAGAACTGCTTCGGTGTAGTATGCATAACAGAAGCTTCAAACACCATAGGAGAAATGGATTTTCCAATTTTTTGATAAAGCAACTCCATATTATCTTCTTCCATTCCAGAAAATATATTAAATTGAGCGATTAAATTAATAAGTTCTTTTCCAATATACCTGCTGATTACATCCATATTCCATCTACCATTAGTAATAAAGTGTGCCATCGAAAAGCTGCTACTGTCATGTGAGATAATAAAAGTTGGCAATTTGCTAATGCTTTTACCCAATATCCATGTGTCATTGAATACATCAATAGCCTCTCCATTAGCAATATTCCATTTAATTAAAGGCCTTAATGTTTTACCTCCATCCATGATGATCTTCCAAGCAGGTGAACCCGTCCTCCTCATTGTTTCATTCTCCAACAAGCCTCCATATTTTGGGTAGAACACTTTATGCAGTAATGAGTCTTTCTCTTTAACATATTTCCATGCTATCTTAGCTCTCAACGGTCCCACTTTACTCGAACAAGAGTGAAGAGCTCTACCTCCCCATTTTAGTGGCAAACACATGACATTCCAATTGGTATAGTGAATCCCATGTCTACCATTAGACATCTTCCAAATAAAGCTTCTACATATCATGTCTACTTCATCAAGTACACTCTTAGGAACCAAAGAATTGGTACAATGAAAGATAGTGTAAGATAGCAAATCTATTTTTGGTAACAAAATTTTAAATGTTAAGGATAACAATTTCCCTCCCCGTATATTTGTCATCCTTAATGCCTTATCAATAATAAATTGATAATCTTCTCCTACTAGCCTTCTCAAGGCTAATTTTACTCCAAGGTATGATAGATCCTTGACTGTTTTGAACCCCATAATCTGAGAAATTCTTCCTTCTTCTACTTATAGTTTACCAAATATCATACAAGATTTATTGGTATTATTCTTTTGACCCGACCATTCACAGAAATTTTCCAAAATAACTTTTATCTCCTTGATTACCTTCAAGTTGTCTTTCGAGAAAATATTTACATCATCTGCATACAATAAGTGGGAAATTCTAGGTCCATTTGTACACAGTTGAACTCCAATAAAACCTCCTCTTTTTCTAAAAGCATTGGATAATAGTTGAGCACATATAATAAATAGAAATGGGGACAAGGGACATCCTTTTCGAAAGCCACTTCTACCATTTATCCAATTAGACAAATTGTCATTTATCAAAATAGATAATTTTTAATATTGGACACACTCCAAAATCATATTAGAAAATTTAGAAGGAAATCCAAAATAATCCAAAGATTTACTAAGGTTTACTACCCCAATTGAATTATAAGCTTGCTCCATGTCAATTTTGGAAGAAAAAAAAAAACTTTATAAGATTGAGAATACCTTAATTTATGCATAATCTTCTGTGATATCAACACATGGTCTGATAAGGATCTTCCTTTCATGAATGTTGCTTGCTCTTCAGAAATCAATTTAGGGATGATAAAAGACATCCTGTTCATAAGAAATTTTTCCACCAATTTATAAACAATAATACACAAACTTATAGGTCTAAAATTTGAAGGAGTCAATGGGTTGCTCACTTTTGGAATAAGAACAATAATGGTTTCCTTCCAATTTGAGTACATATCCGATGACCCAAAAAAATATTTGATGGCATTCCACAAATAAACTTTAATTACCTCCCAATAAGCTTTATCGAAAGAAAAAGTAATACCATCATTACTTGAAAAGATGTTATTTCCACTATATATGATCACTACTTCCATCTCTTCAATAGTGAATTCTTTGTTCAACATTTCTCTATCTCCATCATCTAGATAATTCCACGAGCTAGGCCAATCTTCAAGGATGCAATTCTAGTTTTTCTATTTATCTTTGAAATATTGAACCATAACACCCTAATTTTGATGTTAATCCTTCATAATTTCACCATTTTCATTTTTGATTTTGTAATGTAATTTGCATTCCTTCTTATCAAAGCAAAAGCTTTGAAAATTTTTGAACTATGATCACCCTCCAACATCCACTTCACCTTAGCCCTTTGCCTCCACCATGTATCCATTCGAGTAAGTGTTGAGTTGAGTTCACCAACCTTTACTTTTACCAACCAACATTCTTCTTCCGAAAGTCCTCCATAGTTTGATTCTTTTATTTGAAGATCCTCAATTTGCTTCAACAATTTAACCTTCAATATAAATAAGTTTTTTTTTGTTTTTCATTGCTCCAATAAAATAATGCCTTTAGTGATTTTTTTCATTTTATAATTCAGGATTTGGGAGAAGCTTCCATCACATTTTCTCAACCAAACCCTCTCACCACTACAGCAAATTCCTTGATGGAAGCCCAAACATCTACAAACCTAAAAACCTTCTTATTTAACGGGTGAACAATAAGGTTTAGTATAACTGGATAGTGGTCTGAAGCCACACGAGCCAAGTGCCTAACTACCATACGATTTGAAGAATTTAATGCAACTGAGCTTAAGAAGCATCTATCTAATCTTTCAACGATCCAATCAACACCTGATTTGTTGTTTCACCAAGTGAACCTTGGTTTCACATACCCAACTTCTTGAAAATCATTACAAGATAGAAAATGAAAGCGCTCTGATACCACTTGAAAATTCATTAGGGATGTTAAGCCCTTATGACCTAGTCCCGAGGCTAACCAAGAGGGGGCAATTGGTATTTAAAAAAATTCTCCAAACTAAAACACAATCAAAGAAAACCAAGATTCATCACAAGAGAAACTAAGTGCGGAAATTAAATGCAATAATAATAATGGAAAGAATACACCAGATTTATAATGGTTCGGTCCAACTTGACCTACATCTACTCCTCAGAGGCACCCTCCGAGTATTGCACTAAACTCAGGATCTCTCCTTTAACTCTGATAGCTAGGCGGAGAAGCTCTTATAAAATGACTTCCACCTTTCCAGGTGTGCTAGAGTATTTAGATCCTTTGACACCAAGAAGATCTTCTTCTTCTCAAAACTTCTCTCAAGATGAACCTAGAATCCGATGGTACTAAGGTAGAAGCTTGCTAGAGCCACTGTGTGAAACCCCCCTCCACACTCCCTTGAAACCACCTCCAAGGATCTTCTCCCTCTCTCAAACTCCACCCTTTCCTCTCTCCCTTTCAAGTTCTCTCTTCAAGTTACCTCCAAATGAACAAAGCTTCAATGGCTATCAAAGACTCTAACTTGTATACACAAGAGTTCTCAAATAGAAGAGCTCCAAAATTGCCCTTAATTGCAACAAACTGACTTTATCATCCAGGACAATATAAAGATCATCTTGTACGATCAGTACAAATCATGGAGTGTCATTCTGAATTCATGCCTGGATGATGGAAAAATAAACTGATCGTCCGGGCTGATTAGTATAAAATGCACATATCATCTAGAGCATCGCCCTAAATGAAGACTGGCCGAGTATAGATCATTCAAAAAGAACTAAACTTTATGAACTAATCATCCCAGATGATCATTCAATTGTCTAAGATGATAAGATTGAGCAATCAACCATTAATTTCTTTCCTTAATTATCATATTAATTTAGGCATAATTGCACTTCATTATCCATGACGATGTTGAAAAATAACATATGCCTAATTTGATCTTGTAGCATATTCTTTCTAATTTGAGCCTATCATCCCAGATGATGATAATATCGTCCAGGACGATTTACTTAATTACGGCTATCTTAACCAGGATGCCCTAATTAGAATTTCTTTTTTTAACTGATCATCCAAAATGATTTTGGATTATCCAGGATGATGTGATCAAAACAAAAAAGATTAACAAATAAATGGAATTTTTCTAATTATGTGTGTGCAAGGTTACTAAGCAAGCATACACCCTTGTAGGATATGACTTAAGAAATCAAAAGTACATCAATGAAAATTATAAATAAAACTTATTCTCCCAAATCTTGAGCCTTGAATGGTGCATCGTAATCCTGAAAAGTTAGTATACACAAAAACAAAAATACAAGTTGATAATAGAAAGTGAATCATAATATTTGTTATCATCAAAAAACATAAACTAGAAAGCTCAGGTTGCAATAATCTTCCCTATTTTTATGATAGCAAATATTACTAGTTGAATTTACAAAAAATTGAAAATATTTTCTCTTAATCTCCCCCTTACTAGAAAAAAAAAATAAAGTTAGGGGAAAATAATTTTTTTATTCATTTTATTATTTAAAAAAATAAATAAAAAGTTACACAAAAACATATACAATTACAACAGTACGTTTTCCCCCTTAGACATTATCAAAAAGTGGAGGGAGGGGCACAAACAATCAGAATAATCAACAAATGATTAAAAACAAAACTATCCCTGATCAGTGAGGAAAAAGACAAATTTCTTGAAATGAGAAATTTACCTCTTGATTTTATTCAAAAAACTTAGTAAGAAATGAATTGAAAACTCATAACTCAGAAAAGGTTCAAAATTCAGAAATTATTAATCCAAGCTCAAGTTCTTTTAAAGACTCAAAAACTTTTTAATACAATATCAAAATCAAGAAACAAATTAGAAAACGAAATAGTAATCTTTTCAAAACTCCTTTCATGAAATATATCTAATAGAAGATTAATACACAAATTGGTGAATCAAAATTCATGATTTTCAAACTCAGGTATCGAAGATATCAATAAAATAAGGGATTTCTTAAGACTTAAGATGTACAAGAAAGGTAGGCTTACTTTCGTGGGCTCATTTTATGCCCCTTGTCGGTTGTTTGGCGTACTTTGCGCATCCTTTAATTTTTGATACACTTTATGTATATTTCTTAATTTAGCGTCATTACGCATCTTTTGATTTGGTGTCATTGGCCACTTTTTTTTTAATCAAATATGCCACCTTTCTGAAATTTTAAAAACTAAAGCAAACTCATTCTATTAAAAAAATGAACTACTTGATTTGGAAAATTATGAGGTGGATTCAACAACTTGTAAAAGATCCCTATGCAATAGACAAAATGTAAGGAGATGAAAAAAAAATCAATTTTAGAATTCAATTTGTAATATGATGAATATTTTGAATCAAAAGTAAAATAACCTTTTTTAAGAAAAGAGATAGAGAGACAAAGTCATGAGTTTCCTACCGTTAACTATTTTTAGAGAAGTCAACCACAACTAATGTAAGAATTCAAGAAAAAAGTAGGAGGTAGATTTTTCATTTTTAGAAAAAATGATTTGATTTTCCAAAGAGTATGTGAAACATAAAAGGTGATTTGTGTGTGTTGATTAGAGAAAACTTCACAAAACAAGATAAAAAAATGCAATAAAAAAATGAAAAAACAAAACAAAAAAAAACATAAAATAAACAAAACCAAACCACAAAACAAATAAATAAAGACACAAATAAAGCTTTTAAACACCATCTTGGTCCTGGTCCGATGATTCAGAAGACAGGTCTGCCTATGAGATTTTTTGCTTTTCATTATTTTTCCTTTTTAGAATTTGCTTAGCTTTACCCTTTTCTTTTGCAGGAAGAGTTCTCAAACTAGGGCACTGATTTTTCATATGTCCAGGTTTCCTATATCCAAAGAAAATAACGTCAAAAAAAATCTTAACATTCTTACCATTCTTATATTTATTCCACTTTTGTTGATGCTTATGCTTTAGTGGGCTTTCCAATTTGCTTGTTAAGTCATCACTCTCATCACAAACTAAGCCACTTTTCTCTGAGTCTTCAGTATTTAGTACTATCATTTCACCTACATCTAAAAGTCTTTGACCCAAGCTTTGCTCGTAGGCAATAAGTGAGTCAATCAAATTATTAATAGAATATTCATTCAAATTTTTTGACTCATAAATAGCAAAAACTTTGGCATCAAACTTATCAAGTAGACAACATAGAACTTTATTGACTTTTTCAAAGTTTAAAAATTATTTACCTAAAGCATGTAATTATGTCACAATTTGAATAAACCTAGCATACATGTCTAAGATTGTCTCATAAGGTTTCATGCAAAATATTTCATAATCATGCACTAAAGTATTCAACCTTGATTATTTGATTTCACTAGTGCCTTCGTATTGAGTGTGTAATTTATCCCAAATCTTCTTGCCAGTAGTGCACGTGGATACAAACATATAATCATCAAAATTTAAAGCACAAAAAAAAATTTAACAATTTAGCATTTAATTGAGCATTTATTTATTCTTCCATGCTCCATTGATTAAAAGAAATATCAATTTTAATTCCAACTATAACATGTGATCGTATAGAATAACCAATTAAAATCATTTGCCATATTCAATAATCAATTATTTGCAAGAAAGTAGATATGTGAATTTTTTAAAAATTAAAAATAATATTTTCAAATAAAGGTGGTCGAGTAATAGAATACCCTTCTACAGTATTATGATTACCAAAGTTAGCCATTGATCGAAATTTAAAAGCTTTCAAAAATAAGATTTTATGAGTCCCGCTCTGATACAACTTTAAAGTTCTCTGATACCTCTTGAAAGATCATCAGAGATGTTAAGCCCTTATGAACTAGTCCCGAGGCTAATCAAAAGGGGGGTGAATTAGTATTTAAAATTTTTCTCCAAACTAAAACACAATCAAAGCAAACCAAGATTCACCACAAGAGAAACTAAGTGCAAAAATGAAATGCAGAAATAATAAAGGAAAGAACACACTAGATTTATAGTGGTTCGATCCAAATTTTTCTCCACTTCTAAGGAGTGGACATAGGGTCCACTCCTTAGAAGGCACCCTCTGAGTATTGCACTAAACTCAGTGTCTCTCCTTTAACCCCCATAGCCAGACGAAGAAGCCCTTATAAACTCACTTCCACCATCCCTGATGCGGTGATGTAGTTGGGTCCTTTGACACCAAGAAGATCTTCTTCTTCCCAAAACTTCTCTCAAGGCCTACCTTGAATCCGATGGTACTAAGGTGCGAGCTTGCCGGAGACATTGTGTGAAACCCCCCTCCACACTCCCTAGAAACCCCCTCCAAGGATCTTGTCCCTCTCTCAAACTCCACCCTTTCCTCTCTCCCTTTCAAGTTCTCTTTTCAAGTTTCCTCTAGAAGAATGAAGCTTCAATGGTTGCCAAAGACTCTAACTTGTATACACAAGAGGTCTGAAATAGAAGAGCTCCAAAATTGCTCTTAATTAAAAAAATAGACTTTATCATCCTTGACGATATAAGGATCATTCTGTACGATCAAAATAAATCATGGAGTATCATCTAGAACATCGCCCTGAATTAATGTCTAGACGATGGAAAAATAAACTGATCATCTGGGCTGATTAGTATAAAAAAGCATATATTGTCTAAAGCATCACCCTAAATGGAGCATGGTCGATTATAGATCATCTAGAAAGAACTAATATTTATGAATTGATCATTCTAGATGATCTTTTAATCGTCCAGGATGATATGATATAGCAATCAACCCTTAATTGCTTTCCTTAATTATAAGATTAATTTAGCATAATTATACTTCATTATCTACGAAGATGTCTTGGATCATGTCAAAAATTAGCATATGCCTAATTTGATCTGGGGGCAGATTCGTTTTTATTTGAGCCTATCATACAGGATAATGATAATATCGTTCAGAATAATTTTCTTAATTATGTTTGCCTTAACCATGATGCCCTAATTAGGGTTTCTTTTTTTTTTTTAACTGATCATCTAGAATGATTTTTATATCATCTCAAATGATGTTATCAAAATATAAAACACTAACAAACAGACAGAATTTTTCCAATTGTGTGTGCAAGGTCACTAAGCAAGCATACACCCTTACAGGATATAACTCAAGAAATCAAAAAGTACATCAATGAATATTACAAATAAAACCTATTCTCCCAAATCTTGAGCCTTGAATGGTGCATCATAATCCTAAAAAGTTAATATACACACAAATAAAAATATAGGTAGACAACAAAAAGTGAGCCATAATATTTATTATCATCAAAAAACATAAACTCAAAAGCTCAAGTTGCGACAAAAAAGTCTTCATTTCCTTTGGTCTTAGGGAAAACATGAATCTTTTCCCTCCCCTCTTATCTTCCTTTGAAAGAATATAATTAAAATCTCATCCTATCACCATTGGCAAATCCTTAGAGGAATAGAATTACATCCTTTCCCAAAGCCTTCTTCTTTTATAAACATCCTTGTTGCCATAAACTGAACCAATCCTCCACTTTCCTTTATTAGGAACCTCCAAATCACTAATAACAAATTGGGAAGAAGATTCTAAAATTTGAAAGTTGGCAATACTAGATTTCGAAACCACAAGAATAGCTCCTGACAAACCTTCTGAAGAAACTTCAAAGAAATCCCACTCTGAACCAATTAACTGATCAACATCCCTCCTTTCAATATTTGAAATTTTTGTTTCCAATAAACTAATAAAAAAACCCCATGCTCCTTTACTACCTCCTTCAAGTATAGAGAAGCTTTCTTCTTCCTAGCTTGTTTATAATTCCTAAAAGCAATGGAAGAAGTCATTAAATAAGAGGGGATAAAGTCCCCAACTCATCTTTTTAATCTCCTTATGCAATCCTACTCCTATGAGCCAAATTAATAGGTCACAACCCTTTAAGTTATTTAGATCATTTTCTTTTAACATTAGAGGAATCACCTTCCATCATATAATCTCCAACATTCATTTTCTCCATATTAGCCTTGAAATCTTCATCTACTTTTTTATTTAACCCATTCAATTCTTCAGACCTACTAGCAACAACTTCCTCTATGAAGATAAACTCTCCTTCCTCTACCATTCCATCAAAAATATTGAATTTATTCTCATAAACAATATTAAATGTTTTGAAGGACATATCGTTAGCTTTTGTGATCTCCAAAGCTAAATTATCCACTGCTTCCTAAATTGATCCCTTCTCAAAATCCTTCTTTCAATTTACATTTTCTGCTTGAACAGAGACATCCTCCGCATTGTGTTCTTCTCAGCATCAGCAACACTTTGATTCAGTTTTTCTATCACAACTTCAGAATTTTTATTCACAGTTTCCTCCTTTTTTCATGGATTAATTTTCCAGAAAACAAAGTTTATATTCCTTCTTTTTCCATAGCTAACTTGCATCCATGGCCCATAACCTTCTTTTACAACACTTGGAGCTTCAACTGCCAACATATTCTTTACTTTTGAACTATCTTCCTTCATTTTCATAGATGATCTTCCCACTTCTTTTGGAATAATATTTTCCTCCAAACTCTTCCTAAACATTCTTTCTTCATGTGTCTTATCTTGCCACAAACATAACAAAAATTTGGTATTATTTCGTATTCTTACTTTTTAAAGAACTTTACAGAGCTTCCTTCAACCCATACTCCAATAGGCAAATGAGCATCCAATTTAATATGAACACAAATCCTTTCAAACTCCCTTCTTCCCCATTGGGATATATTTCCATCAATCATGAAAGGTTTCCCAACCATAGATGCAATTCTGTAAATATTGATTTCATCCCAACATTGTAAAGTAGGATTAGGCATCCTAATTCAGACGGGAGAAGTCAAACCTTTTAAGAATGAGGGATAGAAATTTGGCGACCATCTATCCATACCAATAATCTACCCATTGACAAACCAAGGTCCATTTGAGAAGATTGCTTCTAATGTTTCTTTGTCATAAAACGAATAAAGAACCCAGTCCAATCCAAGCATTGTGAGATGAAATTTCCCAAAAGGAGTGCATTTCCTCCTTAACTCAATGCTTATTACAGGAAATGGAACATTACCACTAAACACTTTAAACACTAATGAGTTTTGAAGTTTTCAAGAATTCTCCAACTCAACCTCCACATGCAACTTTACAGATGATCCATCCTCCGACAAAAATTCTCCCAAATCCAAATTTAACACATTTATGTTTTCCTTCTTGCTCTAAACATTTTGTTGATTAGAAGTAGTCAGCCTAGCTGTAACAGCATTCATAACTCCATAACACAACCCCAATTATCTTAGATTTCATTCACGAACTCTCACCAAATCAGAGTTGTTTTCTTTCTCATTTCTTTTCCACCAACAGTAGCTTCCTTCATTGAAATAACCAAGTTTTTCTCAGCTACTTGATCACATTCAAAGATCAATCAGTTTGTTTCAACATCCGATTTCAATATTTCAGAACCTACCTCCACCATCAAATTGTCATCTACAGTTTTTTCAAAAAAAAAAACTTTGGAGACGGAGAAGCATCAGCATTTGCTATTGAATCCACAATACTTCCTGGCATTTTTCCTATTTTAAACTATATCTTTGCATAATCTTCAACAACCACACTTTTTCCTTTGTTAATGTCTATTGTATATTTTTTTAATGGTAGTAAACCTCCTTCATTAATAACTAAAGGCATTCCCGATCTCACCTTACGTTTTACCTCTTGAGCGAAACCAGGTAATCCATCTCCAAATGCTAGAGAAGATGATGAAAATGCCTGAACTGGAACATGGGAGATCCCTACATCAGCTCGTCGAGCATCCAATGGACCACCAGTCATCGATGGCCGGCGACCCAATGTCACCATAAGCCTCAATGAAAATACCGTGAAATTGAAATTTGAAAAACCAACACATATTCTTTCTATTTCCTTAGACCTTCTCTCTCTAGCTCTCTCTCTCTCTAGTTTTCTCTCTTTTTAAATGGTATTTACTTATTGATAGATTAGAATGTTTGAATTTATTTTGATTAGAAAATTATCATTGAATGTTAATGAATGAAGGAATATTTGATTTTGTAATGATCATATCACTAAAAAACATTTTCTAATTGTCAAGTTATTGATTATATAATCAAATGAAAATCAAGGGTGACTATCAAGTGATGGTTTTATTTGTCAATGCTCAAGGTACTAAGCCAATGCATAGTACATAATTTGATTTTGGTTTCATGTGTTGTTCAATGAGTTAAGTATGGAGAAGGAAGTTTTATTTAAATAACTGACCTCACATAAAGATGAGGTCAACAACTCTAAGGAATCTAAATCAAATCGTCGACCTAGCCTAAGCTATAGCTAGTTATCATAGCAAACCATTTATGTGTGTGTTGAAGGCTATGTGGATTAGATGGGTCCTAAATTTTATTTGCTTAAAATTATCGTTAATTGATTTGATTTGTTTAAGGTTTTTACGGGGTGGTTTGAATTAAAGAATTTACTAATTTAGACATTTTAAATTTTATTTTAAAAAGGATTTTAGCTATCCCAATTTTAATTTTAGATTTTATGATCATAGTGCTCAATAAATTTTTAGTGCCCGGAGTTATTGATCAACAAGTCTGAGGCTTATATTTGTATTTCAACCATTCCTCTAAAATTATGAGAGAATGATAGCATAGACTCCTTCATTTTAATTAAATATTTTGATTTTTAAATTTCTAAATAGAATATATTGTTGCCCTCTTGAAAGGAATCAAGCACAAGGGTAGAGATGATATAATGCTAAAAATTTTTATTATTAACTTTTAAATTAAATTAGTTTTATTGAATGGTGATTTATTAAATTGTTAATTTTAAAGATTAAATTCTATCACATTCATTTGTGGTGTTTTCATAATGAGCATGAGGATCAAGGCCACCTTATGATAAGTAGCCACACAGCCTGAGTCCATCCTAAGAACTTTATTGATAGAGTGTTAGTAATTTTAGTTTCTATTATTATCCAGTTTAATTCATTAGGTTGCAAGTTTACTAAAATTTTGATGGTTTATTGAATTTTCAAATTTTAAATGAATATTTTAATGCATTTAAGGTGGGGTCCATTTTTGACTTTTTATTTTTTTATTTTTTTCTATTATTTTATTTTTTTAGTAAATACTAGATATAATTATGAGTTCAATGCCTTGAGTTTAATGGATTTAAATTTTTGGAAATTAGCAATGAATTTTACAACTTTAATGCATTTTTATATATCGATTTTAACCAACAGGTTGTATTTTTTATTTACAATAATTTTTGAAGTTTTTATATTCTTCATAAATACAAGACCCACTTACAAGTCCAATACATTTAAATTTACTAAATTAGACTTTTATAGATATAGTTGTGGATTTTTTAAATTTGGTGAATTTTAGAATTTATTTAATTATTTATTTCAAGCATTTTATTATTTTTATACCAAATAAATTCAAAATCTCTTAAAACCTTTCTCAAATGTTACAAATGACTTCTTGGGATGATTTCAAGTGTTTAAAATTATTTTGATAGTTTTAATATTTTTTATTTTTTATTATAATTAAATACTAATATTTCTTAATTTAAAATGTTTTTCTTATTTTGAATAAATTTTTAGTGTTCTTAATGTTTCTCTATTAAGTATTTAATTCCAAGCATTTTAATATATTATATGTAATTTTAGGATTTAAAATGGATTTATTATTAATTCTCAAAACTCCTAAGTCAATTATATACATAAATCTTGGGTTTACTAAATGATAGATCAAATGACCTCCAAATGTAATGAAATTTGAAACATAAGCACATGCATACATCTGCTTCAAGCCCACTGAATTTGATCTCATCAAAGCTTTTCTAGGTTAAAAAATGAATCACCAAACTTATAAGCATATATAGCTTTGGTAATTTGTTTTAGGATCTAGACTCATTGAATTTGGGTGAAATTAGTCGCTAACTATAATTCATTTACATAACATTAAAAGCACAGAAAATCTTAACATCTAATTTCCTATGGATTTTTTATTTTTAATTTTCAAATTCATTGGTCAAATAATGACCTATGGACTTGAAAAATCTATTTAGTCTGCTTAAATAATTCAAATTATATTAAAGATTTTAGGAATGTGCTAGGCACATCCATTAAATATTCACTTAAATTTAATCCCATGGTGTGACCTATATATATATATATATATATATATATATATATATATATATATATATATATATATATATATATAATTATTATTATTATTATTAACTAACGTGTTGTTGATCAAGACATAAAAACATGGGAGTTTGATAGTTCACAAGCTGCTCAAGTTGAATATGAAGAGCCTAAGAATATGTAATTTAGACAAGTGAATGAGGATAAATGAATTTGAAAGTTCTACACATTTTTTATAAAATTTAAATCCCTTATATATATAGTCACTTCCCTTTCTACACAGCTCTATCTGATTGGTCACCAATTTATTAGCACACAAGAAAAATAAATATAGGATTATTATAAGTTGACTAGGGTACACCAAGGTTAGCCAAAGATTAATATTTGTTTAATGCATCATACTAATGATGATTATAATAAAGGAATTTTTAAAGGCATCTAAGTTCAAAATGTCATTATGTTATGTTTAGTGGCATAGGCTATAAATATTTGATGGTTTTTATAGCCTATGGAAATATTTTACGTTTTATGATTTAGGGATCTTGAAATACCTTCAAATAGATGTTGTTTACCCTTGGGAATTGGACAATCAATATACAAGTGATATATTATGAATCCAAGGTAATTTTATCAAGTTTTAGGGCAATGAAAACTTCTCCAAAAAAATAGGAAATGGACCGAAGGGTTTTGGGTTTTGTTTTATCACTGGATTTTGGGGTTTTGAATTGTCAATGGTTTTAGTAACTGTATTGAAATTTGATTTGATTCAAATAATTATTCAGAAGGATTTAATTTTTGAAATGCTCAGATAATTCACATTCATTGATGATCATCAGTGATTGAATAAGTGATTAACTGACTATCTCTTGGATTGTCAATTGATGGATTTAAGTATTGATTTTGATTTAAGTTTTGAACAATAAATATCATTGATTAAGAGGATTTTAGGCTTTGGAATGAGTGCATCACTAAAAACCAAGAGAGATTGTCAAGTGGTTGATCAAAAAATAAAAGGAAAATCAAGGGTGATAGTAAAGTGATAGATTTGTGTTTCAATGATGAAATCAACATGCCAAAATAGAGTGAAGAGATTGATTTAGATTTTGAAATTTATTTTAATAATTTAGGTCTAGAGATTGGTATTTGATATAGGTGGAATTGAAATTGTTTAATAATTGGATCATCATATTGTAGCCTAGGAAAGAGTTTGTAGCCCTTTCTGATCATTTATTTTATATGCAAGAAGCTATGTAAATTGTATAGGTCCTATATTTATTATTATTTAATAATGTATACCATTTTGTTTTTAATTTGTTTCAAGTGAAAAGGGATTTAATTTTAATTTAAACTTTAAATCTTTATAATTTATAATTTATTATGGAGATATTTTTTAATTGTTACAATTATTTATTTTAGATTTTAAAGTTTATGTCACTCAATAAACCTAAATTACCAAGAGTCATTGATCAGCAAGTCTTAAGCTTATATTTATAATGAATTTGATCCCCCCATATGGGATCAAATCCAATAGTTAGGATACAATTTTTTATCATTCTTAGAAAGCTATAAATAATTTAAGCACAAGAATTCAGTGCATTCTATAACAACAGAAGCAGCCCATGTTTTGAAAAATCAATCAAATCATGATTTTATCATGTCTTAGGTAAATGGGATGTTAACCGATCCAATGGGCTATTCCAAAACTCTTGGCATCCTCCTCCATCGAGATTAATAAAATTAAATGTTGATGCTTCTTTACTATGAAGTAATCTAGCCGGTAATGCTAGAGTTACGAGGGAACGCAAAGGTAGATTCATTATGATTTTTGGAAAGAAAATGATGAATTAGGATTCATCTTTGTTGGAATTATTGGTTGTTGTTGCTATTGTTGAAATTATTGGATGTTTGATTATGAAGGTTTCTTTTTGAAGGTGATAATGTCAACATTATCACGGAGCTACAAAGATATTTAGAGAAGATCAAATGGAAGCGTAATGATAGATTACAAAATTATTTATTATTTCTTGAAGGGTTTAATAAATTTCTATTTCATTTTTTGTCTAGAGATTATAATAAAGTAGCAAACATTTGCGCCTCTTATGAAATTTTATGAGATATTTGCTGGTATAGTATAGAAGTCAATAAGCTTCCTACAACTTTGTTTCTTTGAAAAGGAAGGAATGTTATAGTTTGCTTATTACTTAGTTCTTGGTTTCGTTTGCTTTTATCAACTTAAATTGCAATTATTCAAAAAAAAGGATTAAATCCAATGCATGTAAAGAGACCTTTGTTTTAATTAATTATTTTAATGATTTAGGCTTTAAATAATCTTATCAATTCATCGTTACAAGAATTTGATCTTCTTAATTGAAAGATGTTAGGCTCATAAATTTAATACACTTTTCCCCTTGAGGGATAAAATAAAGTTTATAGAGTCTTTTATTTTAATTATTTTATTTATTTAAGTTAATATATCTTATCTTATTTGTTTATTTCATGTTATATATTAAATTTGTGAATTTTAAATCAATTTTATTATTTTATTATTTTTCTTCTGATCTTGATTTATTTAATTGATTAATATCTAAATTTAAAGATTTAATTGAATTTTATTATTTATCTATCTTTAATAATTAAGATGGTCAAGCATAAGCTTTTATTTTTATTAATGATTCCAGTAGTTTCTAAATTTAAAAAAAATATATTGATTTTTTTAGGAATTAAATGGAATTTAAATTTTGTTTTTTTTTTTCTTTTTCATTAATCATTTATGATTTTTTTTTATAAAATTAGTCCAATTATATTTTTCAGAGTTAAAACCCAATGAAGGGCCAAATGGTTCAGAAATGAGAAAGTGATTACAAGTCCTTAATAAAGGGTTCACAAACTCACTACTACTCAAAGTGAAAGTTCAAGGAGGGTGCACCAAGAAAGATGATGAATTGGTACTTTTAGAAAAATTACAACAACAAAAATTCTTGCTAGAAAAATGATTTTTGAAAATTATTTTTAAACAGTAATTAATCTAACACATGTGAAAGAAAATTAGAGTTTAAAATATTTTTCATTTTTAGAACATAAATATATCAATAAGGATATGAAAATTTCCTTTTTAGCAAACCACAAATTTACGTAGTTGCAGTTGATAGTAAACAATGAGATTCGTACAATAAATTCAAGTTGCAAAAATAAAAAGATAAAAATTAAAAAGAAAATAAGAAAGAGAATACCAAAGATTTTATAGTGGTTCGGTCAATCTTTGCCTACGTCCACTCCCCGGGGCCCTGCAATGTACGTATTGTACTAACACTTTAATGTCTTTCCTTTCCCCCACAACAAGGAAGAGAAGCCCTTACAAAAATCACTTCCACCAAACTTAGTGCAGTGGAGAACCCAAAGCTATGATACCCTCCTAGTGATGGCAGCAAACCATCAATCCTTTTTCTCTGTCTAAGAGAAGGTAGGGAAACTATGATCCTTCCTCACCCTCCTGGCGATCGTAATGAACCACAATCCTTTTTCTCCCTCCTATTGAAGGTAGAGAACCTTGAATCTTTCTTTACCCTTCTTGTGATAGAAGAGATACACAATCCATTTTCTCCCTGTTGGAGAATGAAGAGAATCCGAGACTCTTAACTTTGAAGCTTCCATCTTAAGATAATCTTCAAGAACTCACCAAGGCCATAGGAGGAAGCTAGGTGCAAGCTTTCCTAGGGCAATCGTGTAAAACCCCTCACACTACTTATCCCTTATAAACAACCTCACCTTCTTCTTCCTCTCTATACCTCAAAGCTCTCAAGAAAAGATCTCCCTTAGAGCTTCATTAATAACCAAAATTCCTTATGAAATGACATCAAAATGTTGCTTAAGTATAAGACTTCAAATAACCAAATTTTTTTAATTTGGCCATCTTTGGTCGTACAGTATAATCTAGGGTCGTACAATTTGATCAGTTCAAAAAAATAACCCATCCAATATGATGATAACGGATATTCGGAGGAACTATTCAATTTTAGCAAATATATAATACATTGCGACCATAACTTCATACAATATGATTAGTTTAATTTTTCTCTAATCGTATAGGATAAACATGAGGATGATTAAAATCATCTCTATAGAGCGTTCAGAACAATTCACATCATATAGTACAGTTAGTGTAATTGTATGATATAGAGATATTTCTATATTATTAATTCAAAATTCAAGGTTTTATCTGATCACTAGCACATTTTAAAAATTGCCTCAATCCTTAACAAAACCAGTTTAGCCGAGGGAGATTATTTTAGGAAGATGCAATGCCAATCTTCCTATTATAATATTAGAATTTAGCTTCTTCTAAAAGGCTCATAGACTTATAGGCCTAAAATCATTCCAGTAGTTTACATACTATTTCATGGGGATCAAAGCAATGTCCGAAGAATAAAAAAACATAGGATAGGTTGTACCATCTAAATCTCTCTAACAGCAACCACCACATCCACTTTAATGATTTCCCAAGTTTTCTGAAAAAACATTGTACTGAATCCATCAGAGCCAACAACAAAATCAAAATTCATTGTGTTACTGGTATAAAAAACTCTTTCTAAATAGGAGAGGTGTGAGATAAATTTTATCTTGCTTACTAATTTACTTAGTAATGATGGTAGGATTATTAATTTGATTAGGGGAAAAATCCTTATTAAAAATACTTTTAAAAAAACCCACACCATAAATAGCAATCAATTCATTATTATCTAAAGTGATCCCATTAAAATTAGAAATTTTATGAATATGATTCACAGCCTTTTTTTACTAGCAATGGAATGAAAAAAATTTATATTTTTATCATATAAATTTAAAAGCCACTTTTTGACTCCAAAAAAGTTCTTCCTTCTCCTAAAGATGAAATAATAATAATTTGGCCTCATTAAGACGGAGTAAATTATCACTAGAAGGGTTATTCAAATAAAAAGTATCATAATAATTAACATCCCATTGAGCCACCAAAACTTTAGTTAAAATATTTAAATATATATATTTTTTCCATCACCTTAGCTTCTACTTCAATCTTTTTAGTTTGAACCAAAGTCTCGGAATACCATAAATATTATCATTAGGAGCCAAAAGAGACTGTAGATTAATCTCCATAATCTTATAAAATAACTAATCTAAAACCCACAAATATTGAAATCTAAATGAAATGGGAAAAGAAGACTTCTGAAATGTAATACTCATAATAAAAGGGGTATGATTATATCATGTTCTACTTAAATGCTGAACATGAGTTAAAGGGTAAAAAGAAATCCAATTATTATTTAAAATAATATGATAAAGTCTTTGCAAGATAATGGATCTATTCCAATTAAAAGTACCACAAGTGTAACCAATATTATGTACATTAGAGTCCATAATCATATTATTAAAATATTCTATAGCCTGAGAGTTGAGAGACTTGCCGCCAATCCTTTTAGAAAAATTATATATTGTATTAAAATCACCACCTGTAAAACAAGGAGCATATGAATTAGTGGAAAATTTATATAAATGATTCTAAAGGCTCACTCTCCTAGAACCAGAGCAAGAAGCATAAATAAAAAAGACATAGTAATTAAATTAATAAAAACCAATTTCAGTATGAGCAATCTGAGGGTAATTAAAAATAATGTTGACACTTTTAGGGTTATTCCTAAAAATCTAAATTTTTTTAGTACAATTAGCAAAAGTCATAATAAAACCAAGAAGGATGCCCATAGGAACAAATTTAGAAGAAGAAATAAGAGGTTCAATTAAAACAAGAATGATAATTTTGTGTACCCTATAAAGATTTCTAACTCTAACTATAGAATCAGAACCCACACACCCCTCACATTCCAAATTAGAGCATTAACCATTAGTAGCATTTAAAATCATTTGAGCCCTAGTAGAAAGAGGAGTAGGTAAGAGATCACTTTTAATAATTTAATGTTTCTTTTTGGCCAGTTTAGTGAAATCAACATCATTTTTAATGTTAGCACCATTAATACCAGGAGAAGACATGGAAGAAACAATCTTAACAAAAGAATCATTATGTTCACCAACAATAGAATCATCACTTGAATTTGGAACAATTTATCCTTCCTCACAAGCATCATTTCTAGTGAAGCAAGAGTATCTAAGGCCATACAATTTGAACTATTATGATTACCTGAGCTTAAAATAGATTCAAAAATATCTTAGTTAATTTTATTTAAATCACATGGGGCTTGGGATTGATTATGATCCATATTTCTTTCACTATCTTTAGCAACCAAATTAGATATATGGGTACAAATATTAATTTCCTTATCTAGAGGGTTGTCATTTATAATAGGGATAATGGATTTAATAAGAAAGCGTTCATCAAGATCATTATTAAGATCACCAAGCTTATCAATTTTTTACACTTCCTTTAGAGTATGGTCATTTTCAATCGCATTCGATTCAACACGAATAGATTTAAAATTAACATTCAAATCATAACTAGCCCTGAAATTTTTCTGAAAGAAGGAACCAAAAAATTCAAATTAATATCAGTATCAATACTACCCGTAGTTCTTGGCTCCATAGGTCCTCATGAGACTAGGGATGAGGTTTTTTTAGCAGAGGATGCAAAACAAAACAATCTTTAACAAATTTCTCATAAATCTTAGACTGATTACAATTATATGGCACTTTTTTTAAATTTTACTTTCTGTATATACCCAAGAGATTCATATCCTAAAAAAATTATTTAGGATGCTTCTTAGCAATATCCACTAAAACCACAATACGAGCCATATAGGGCCTAGTCCAGGAAGTCATAGCTTGATCCATTTGTAGAGGTCTACCAAAAATGGTGCACAAAGCATATAGCACACGATAATTAGAGAAATGCAAATTCAAATGAGCAAAAGAAATCCAAATAGGAAGAATTGGTGTTTCTTCCTTGATATTAGAAAAAGAAAATTTAAGTAATTATGTCTTATTGATTTTTAATCCAAAAATATTCAAAACCACTTGAAATCGTCACCATATATCAGAAATGACCTATAAGGATGATTATAAGAGTTCTAAATTAGTTGGACATTTAATTATTTTTTTATTATTTTAATGATTTAAATAAAAAATGTTTTTTTAATATTTTTAAATAATTTTATTTTAATGTTTTTTAAGGAAGCCTTTATTTTTCTCTAAAATAACATTTAATTTAAAATTTTTTTATATTTATTTTAGACTTTTCTTATTTAATAAAAATTATTTGTGATTCATTAAAAAAACGTATGCTAATAATGCAAGGTGAATTAATATTAACTAATTGACAAACCAAGTGACATCCAAATCTCTTGAAATTTAAACATTGAGTTAATCAAACTTTCTGAATGAAAGCAACATTGAAATTTGGATAGTAAAATAAACCCTATAGATCTTAAATTGTCATGAATTGGAATAAGTTTATTCGAAACCCTCCAAATGAAAACAACAATAGTAGGTGGATTGCTTTTATGCCAAATCATAGAAAAAATAGGAGACACTAGTTCTTACATCTTATTTGATTCCAAGTAATTATTAGAGAAAACATACCAAAAGCATAAGGATTGAATAAAATACAATCCTCATCATCTAACATTAAAGAAAATTTTTAAATTTGATCAACTAAATTTTAGCCTTATTACATCAGAAAATCACCGTCTTGAGTAGAGGAAGTTGGCTAGAGAGAGAATCTCCTCTTGTTAATAGAGAGAGAAGCTCCTTCATTGTTTTCAAATTTTAAAACTCTCAGTTTCCAATCATCATTTTTTTTATTTCATTAAGGGGATGACGGTGGATGGTCGTCGACCATCAGTGCCTTTGTTGGCCAAGGTTCCATCCATTGGAGGAAGAATGAATCAAGGGTTATAAGGCAATGTTCATATAGGTGCTGGTGCTAGTTTAAAACATCAAATTGAGGACATGATGTATAAATCATCAAGAGATGCTTTGATAATTAAGCAAAAGTTGATGTTGTTCCTAACAAAATTATCAATGTTGCTGGTAAAGGTAAGCTCTTTTTGAAGAATTTTAATTTGTTACTCCTCGACATGAAAAGGTTCAATCGCTTGTGAAATTGACCAAACCCGGTGCTTCATTGTTATTGTTTGAATAGTTGCTATTTGAATGATTTATATTTGTGCAACTTATGTAGTTTTGATGATTCCAAACATTATTGTTCAAATGTATAGTTATCTCCTATCAATTTCAGAAGATTTGCACTTGCTCTTGTGTGTACTAACATTTCAGGAAAATCAGACTCCAGACCACGAAAACTTCAAATCAATTTCAACATGAGAAATTTGGTTTATTTGAAGTTTGTCTTTTCTCTTAATTAATTTTGAAAGGGAGTGATTGTAATTGAGTGAATAAAATCTTCACACACAAATAAGGAGATCTTGAAATTCTATACTGATCGTACAGGACGATATTTATCGTACTGGACGATCTGTCAGTTATCTCCTATAGAGCATTTGGAACGAGTAGGAACTTGCTTTGAAAAATTTTTCTAAGTCCTATTCGTCCAGGACGAATTTTAATATCGTCCCGGACGATGGGTTCTCTGTAAAATTTCGTCCAGACGAATTTTACCATCGTACGAGGCGACCAGCTCTCTGAAAAAATTTCGTCCAGACGAAAATAATTATCGTACCGGACGATCAGCTCTCTGGAAAATTTTCGTCCAGACGAAACCAAATTATCGTCCCCGGCGATTGGTCCTCTGGAAAATTTTCGTCCAGACGAAATAAATAATCGTCCAGGACGATCGGCTCTCTGGAAAATTTTCGTCCAGACGAACATATTTTCGTCCAAACGATAAACCGACTTAGGACAGTTTTCAGCAGTTTCTAGAACCGACCTTGTAATAACCGTTCGTACTGGACGAACCTAGTTCGTACAGGACGATCAGCTGTACGAAGTCATTTCGTACACATATACAAATTGGGTCGTTTCAGATCGTTTAAGTAAAATCGTCCAGGACGATCCAGGATCGTACGGGACGATCCACTGCGTACATAATTGAAAATATGCAGTTTTTGGGCGGTTTTTCATGTCTTTTGTATAAATAGTCCAAATTAGACTGCCACCCAATCTTTTTGTCATTTGATCTTCGTGCCTATTGAGAGAATAGCCAAGGGGAGAGTGGAAGAGAGCATTCAAAGGAGGATTCCTACCATTGGAGCAAGAAGGCTTCACTTGGATTGCTAAGGTAAGAATCTCTACTTGTGAAATTGGATTTCTTCACTCTTTTCTTTCTTCCTTCTAGATTCTTGTGAGAAGATCATTCAAGAAGGTCCGGTTCACTGCCGACACTTGGAGAGTGTGAACAGACGTGGGTTCTCTGCCTACACTAGGAGAGTGTAAAAGGAAGAAGGTTCTCTGCCTACACTTGGAGAGTGTGAACAGCCGTAGGGTTCTCTGCCCACACTAGGAGAGTGTGAAAGGACGACGGTTCTCTGTCAGCACTGTGGATTGTGTAAAAGGACGACGGTTCTCTGCCGCACCGGGTAGTGGTGAAAAGAGGGTTTTGTACAGGCTTCTCCGCCTTGCTGTGGGTGCAAAAGGAGAGTCACTTTGTGGTATTAGTGCAATACTCAGAGGGTGCCTCTGAGGAGTGGATGTAGGTCTGGTTATAGACCGAACCACTATAAATCTGGTGTCTTTTACTTTATTGCTTTTACGTTTTCGCACTTTAAATTTCAGTTTTAACAACTCTGTGGTTAAAAAAAAACATTTTTCTACAAACTTTAAAAGAAAATTTTATTTCGGTTCAACTTTAACATTAAGAGGGTTTAAAATTTTAAAACTACCAATTCACCCCCCTCTTGGTAGCCGTGGGACATTTACTTAGGCTTAACAACCTAATTACTAGACTCAACAAGTGGTATCAGAGCATTGTTTCAAAATCATAAGTTTGAACTACTTTTTGATTAACGTAGATGGCTACATTTGGAAACCGAAACACACCTGAGGGTTACTCTATCACTAGACCTCCACTGTTTGACAATATTCCTTTTGATTTTTGGAAAACACGCATGTCTACTTTCTTACAGTCACTTGATTATCGCATGTGGATGTTAGTCCAGGAAGGTTACACAAAACCAACTAGATTAGTTGATGGAATTAGGGTAGATACACCCTATGCAGATTGGACTATAGAAGAACGTGACTTAGCACAATTAAATGCGAAATGTTTAAATAGTTTCTTTTGTGCTTTAAAATCTGAAGACTACATGCGAGTTTCTACTTGTAAAAGCGGAAAAGACATATGGGATAGACTTTGTATTACTTATGAAGGGATAAATGAGGTTAAGCAATCAAGGCTCAATATCTTGTTACATGACTACGAATTATTTCGCATGAAACCTAATGAATCTATATCTGACATGTACACAAGATTCACTCAAATTGTCACCTCTTTGCATGCACTTGGTAGGGAATTAACTAATGCTGAAATGGTTAATAAGATTCTTCGTTGTTTACCTACTGCATACGATGCTAAAATTACTGCAATTACAGAGTCAAAAGATATGAACATTTATTCTATTGACAATCTTCTTGGTTCACTCATTGCTTACGAGCAAGGAGTAAGTCAAAGAAAGATTGATGCAGGTGAACCAAGAAAGGACAAGAATATTGCACTAAATGTGGAAGAGTCAGAAAGTGAACACTCACAACCTGAGGATGAAGATGATATAGCACTGATGACTAGACAATTCAAAAGCTTTTTAAAGAGGAAGCAGAAGAGACGCCAGCAATGGAATAGAGGTAAGTATAACAGAAATGGCAAGGTTTCTAATGAAGTGATTTGTTATGAATGCAGGAAACCAGGTCATATAAAGACTGATTGTCCAAAACTCAAAGCCACTCCTAGCAAGGAGAAGGTAGAGGAGAAACCAATGGTAAAGAAGGGCAAGAAGAAGTTTCAAAAGGCTTTTTGGGCGGACTCAGTATCAGACTCATCTGAGACTGAAAAAGAAGAAGAAGTCACCAACCTTTGCTTGATGGCAGATAAAGCTGAACAATCAGATCAAGAAAAGGTATGTGATTTAACTTATAATGAATTGTTTGAAGTTTCTGAACACATGCATGATGCATATAAAAAAACGAAAAAGATGCATGCTAGTTTAGTTTTAGAATTGGAAGAGCTTAATAAGGAACACGAAATCCTTAGGAAAGATCATGCTTTAATTGATAGGAACCACATGAAACTACTTGATGAATATGATGACTGAGAATTTAAAATCATCCTATGCTGAACTTGAAAAAGAATTTGAGAAATTTAAGGATGAATCTGAGCATAAGACATATAGAGTCAATTATACAAATCGAATCTTGGAAGAAATGAATTCATTTTACAAACTTACTATAAGAGCTCTCGAGGATAATAGGAACCCCCCTAAACATGAAGATTTTACAAATCCTAAATATTATCCTAAATTCATGAAATCCCTTAGAAGACAATCATATGAAAGAAAACATAGGAATATTTTTCCTAATGTTAAATGTAACAATTGTGGATTTTTGGGACATATATCTCACACCTGCACTTTAAAGATGAAACCTAATTTGGTGTGGAGAAATAAGATGCATAAACCTAGACATATCACACATGCATCTGATTATAAATTTCATAAAGGTGAACCCAAACTAGTTTGGGTTCCCAGGTCTAACATTTGAGAATTTTGCAGGTATACTCTCACACAAGACCTCGTGAGAGTATATGGTACCTGGACAGCGGATGTTCTAAGCACATGACTGGAGATACTGCTCAATTCATAACACTGGAAGCCAGGAGTGGAGGCAAGGTTACACTTGGAGATAATACCACAAAGAAAGTGGTTGGATCAGGTATGATTGGAAATTTGAAAAACTTTTTCATAGATAATGTTTTATTAGTTGAAGGCTTAAAACATAATTTGCTTAGCATAAGTCAGCTATGTGATAAGGGCTATAATGTAAAATTTTTACCTACTAGCTGCATAATTAGCCTAAATGGGAAAATTGTTTTAAATGGAAAAAGGGTGAACAATGTTTACATGCTAGATTTAAATTGTATTCAATCTCCTACTACTTTTTGTTTGAAAACTGTTTCTGATGAATCGTGGCTTTGGCATAGGAGACTTTGTCATTCTAGTATGAAAAATCTTAGAAAAATTACCCAAAAGAATTTGGTGAGAGGAATACCTAAACTAGACTTTACTAAGGACCATCTGTGTGATGCATGTCAATTAGGGAAACAAGTGAAGTCCTCTTTTAAGTCCATTAAAGATCTTAGGACTAGTAAACCTTTAGAAATTCTACACATGGATCTTTTTGGACCAGTAAGCACTGTTAGTCTAGGAGGAAAGGTATATGGATTTGTTATAGTAGATGATTTTTCAAGATTCACCTGGGTTAAGTTTCTTTTTCATAAGAGTGAATCATTTGAGGAATTCAGAAATTTTTCAACTTGGATACAAAGAAAACTAGGATGTGAAATAATTTCTATACAAAGTGATCATGGAGGAGAATTTGAAAATGAAAGATTTGAAGATTTCTGTAAAGAAAAGGGGATTGATCACAATTTTTCTGCACCTAGAACTCCTCAACAAAATGGAGTAGTTGAAAGAAAGAACAGAACATTAATAGAAGCCGCCCGAGCAATGTTAGCAGAATACTCACTTCCTAGATATTTTTGGGCTGAGGCGGTTAGCACTGCATGCTATGTTCTGAATAGGGTGAATGTGAGATCAAATTTGAATAAAACACCCTATGAGTTGCTAAAAGGAAGAACACCAAATTTGTCTCATTTGCATGTATTTGGTTGCAAGGTGTTCATACATAATAATGGAAAATCTGCCTTAGGAAAATTTGATCCAAAATCAGATGAAGGAATTTTTGTTGGATATTCAAGTGTTGGAAAATCTTATAGAGTATTCAACAAAAGAACTTTAGTCATTGAAGAAACCACACATGTTGTTTTTGATGAAAATGGAAACATGGAAGAGCCAAAAGTTGTTGAAGAAGAAATTGAAGAAAACTCCCAAAAGATTGATAGATTAAATTTGGAAGAAAATGTGGAAGAAAATTTAGAAAGAGAAGACCCTTTGCCTAGAGATTTGAGATTTTCTAAAAATCACCCAAAGGAATTAATCATAGGTGAACCAAGTGAGGGTGTTAGAACTAGGCATGGATTAAACAAGGAAGTCAATCATTCAGCCTTTATTTCAACTGTTGAACCCACTAACATTGATCAAGCACTTTCAGATGAATTTTGGATATTGGCCATGCAAGAAGAGTTAAATCAATTTGTAAGAAATAAAGTTTGGGAACTAACTACAAGGCCAAAAGATCAAAGTATTGTTGGAACCAAGTGGGTGTTCAAAAATAAAATGAATGACTCAGGAGTAGTCATTAGAAATAAGGCTAGATTAGTAGCTAAGGGGTATAATCAAATTGAAGGAATTGATTTTGAGGAAACTTTCGCCCCTGTAGCTAGACTTGAAGCAATTAGGGTATTACTAGCCTTTGCCTGTTTTAAAGGTTTTAAATTGTTTCAAATGGATGTCAAAAGTGCCTTTTTAAATGGAGTAATTGAAGAAGATGTTTTTGTAGAACAACCTCCAGGTTTTGAAAATTCTAAATTTCCAAATCATGTTTTCAAATTAAAAAAGGCATTATATGGATTGAAACAGGCACCTAGGGCTTGGTATGAGAGGTTAAGCACCTTCCTACTTGAAAGATCTTTTGAAAAAGGAAGTGTGGATACAACTCTCTTTTTAAGGAAAATTGGAAAGGATATACTTATTGTTCAAATTTATGTGGATGACATCATCTTTGGATCTTCAAATAAACATCTTTGTGATGATTTTTCTAAAACAATGAGTAGTGAATTTGAAATGAGTCTAATGGGAGATTTAAATTACTTTCTAGGATTTAGCATTAAGCAACTTGAGGAAGGCACTTTTCTTAGTCAAACCAAATATATTAAGGACATCCTCAAAAAATATGAAATGGACAATGCTAAACCTGTTAGTACACCAATGAGTTCTTAAGTTCAGTTGGATAAAGACCTTAAGGGAAAATCTGTTGATCAAAAGAAATTTAGAGGGATAATTGGATCTTTACTTTACTTGACTGCTAGCCGACCAGATATTATGTTTAGTGTTTGCCTATGTGCTAGATTTCAATCAGATCCAAAAGAATCACATTTGACATCAGTGAAAAGGATTTTAAGATATCTACTAGAAACTCAAAACTTAGGAATTTGGTATCCTAAGTTTAGCTCTTCATTTGAAATTATTGGTTACTCAGATTCTGACTTTGCAGGCTGTAGAGTGGATAGGAAAAGCACTTCTGGAACATGTCAATTCATTGGAAATTCATTAGTTTCATGGTCTAGTAGAAAACAAAATTCAGTGGCACTATCTACTGTAGAAGCAGAATACATTGCATTAGGAAGTTGTGTGGCACAAGTACTTTGGTTAAAACAACAGTTGATTGACTTAGGATTAACTATAGGCACTATTCCAATTTATTGTGACAATACTAGTGCTATTTGCATTTCCAAAAATCCTATTCAACATTCTAGAACCAAACACATCGATATAAGGCATCATTTCATAAGGGATCATGTATCCAAAGGAGAAATTGAACTCATTCATGTTTCAACTGAAAATCAACTTGCAGACATTTTTACAAAACCTTTAGCCTTTGATACCTTCAGTACTTTAAGAACAAGGCTCGGTGTTATTGATTTGAATGCTTAACCAAAATGTCTTTGCAACATTGATACTTGTTGTGTTTTGTTTTTGTGATTTTGTGAATTTTGTGTGTTTTTGAATGAATTGTTTTTGGATTTATGATTTTGTCTTATGTTTTCTGTGTTTTTGATTGTTTTTGTTGATTTTGTTAAATTAAAAAATTTAAAATTAAAAATTTTTTTTTTTTGGAGGAAATCGTCCAGGACGAAATATTTTCGTACGGGACGATGTGTAAAGAAACAGTTTGCGCGAATTTAAACTGTTTTGAGAGCAGTTTTTTATTGGATCGTCTGTACGATCTGTGATCGTCCAGTACGAATTTTTTCTTTTTCTCAAACGTCGGGACGATTGAATGCAGCGGTTGAGTGGATAAGACAGTTTTTAATATGAACTTCGTCTGTACGAAATTTTTTCGTCTGTACGAACATGTGTCGGTTCATTGTAGGGGACGGTTTTCAAGAGTCATTAAAACGAAACGCTTTTGGATCATCTGTACGAAATTTTTTTGTATGTACGATCGGTCAAGTCAAAAAGCCTGTACGAAGGGACGCATCGTAAGTTGTGTTGAATACGAAAGCCGTTACATTTTGGACGAATTGGATCGTCTGTACGAAATTACGTCGTCCAGACGAACGATAATTTTTCGTCCAGGATGAATATTTTCGTCCAGGACGAACGTATCATTTTTCTTTAAATATGAAGGCTTTCAAACTTGACAATCACACTTTCAAACATCTTTTTCAATCCCTTTCTACATCAACTCAACTATGGCCTCCTCTAGCAAAAGACAAAAAGTTTTGGTGAAGAAACCTAACAGCAATGCCCCAGACAACTTCCTTTCCAAGGCAAATGAGGAATCTTTTCCTCGTTTTGCATCCGCAAAAATCACTCCGTCTCGCATTCTTATCCAAACAGAGTTGAAATTTCGGGTATTGCACCTCTTCGCCTCAACCCAATTTCATTTCATTCTTTCTCTCGCCCACTTCTATAATAAGCAAACATACCATTACTTCCTAGCCAACATAAGTTTCAATTCTGACCACTCTATCATTAGTTCTTTTGTTTTTAAGAAAAAAGTGGAGATCACCAAGCACGACCTTGGTGCATTTTTAAACCTAAGAACTGAAGGATATAGAGCCCACACCCTAGCATCAGAAAACACCTTCCAATGGTTTGAAATCAATAGGGTAATTAGAGAAAATGCAATTGACAATCATGTTGCTAGAGTGGCCGGTATGACCCAAGATGCCCGAATCATCCAGCATATCCTTAGATCCTCAATTATTCCTAAAGCTGGTGATAGGATTAACATTACTCCTCTCCTTTCTTGTCTAACTTTTTTAATCATGAAAAGACAACCTATTGATGAAGCCCAACTCATCCTAGATCATATCTATGGGCTTTCAGAAATAGGACATCCTGATCAGAAGAGGAAGAAGAACATTTCTTTAGGGCACTTGATTACTTATATTTTGGAGAAGAAGTACAATATAGTGCATCCTGATGAGAAATATGAAGAGCCAGTTTACTACAACGATGCATCATTCAGACTGCTCTTCAAGGAGGAGAAAGAGAAAGCACATGCTAGTGCTTCAGAAGAAGAAGAAGAAGAAGGAGTGCAAGGTTCTGCTTCTCAATCAGATTATCAGAATCTGATTGAGAGATTTGATAGACTAGAGACTCACATTGATCAAAGGTTTGATCAATTTGATGCTCATCTTACTCAGCAGCAACATGACATTGGTAATATTAGAGATGAAGTTCATGAAATAAATACCAATGTAATGTTGATGGCCTCCTACTTCAACCTCTTTGGCGGCATTCCTCCTCCTCCTCCTCCAGAACAGTAGAAGTTTTTTTTTTTTATGTGTGTCTGTTGTATTTTTTGCTTGTTGTTTTTTTTTTATATGTGTTATTGTGATAGTTATTATGTTTTTGTTTAAGTTCAATGTTTTTATGTAATTTTTTTTAATCAATGAAAGTTTGTTTGTTTTAGATTTGTTTTGAAATGTGGCTAATCTTTATGAATTTCATTAATATTGTTTTTAATCTACATTGTGCTTAAATTCGATTGTAATGTGAGATTATCTATATTAGAAAATCTAGACTTTCTAAATTTATAATTTGTTTATAACTTGTTGTAATTAGAATTTTTTTTATTCATGTCTATTCATTTAGACTACATAAAATTAATATTGTTATTACAATTTTGATATTTTCTTATTTTGTATTTCTATGCTCAAATGATATTTATGCACCTAGAAATATTTGAAATGTTAGATTATAGATTTTGGAAAGAATTGGTCAAATTACTCTTGAACATTGTACAAATGTACAAAAATCAAAAGGGATTCGCAAAAATTTGCAAAGTGAAAAAGAGGCACAAAATAAGCCCAACCAAAGAAAAATGCACAAAAATGTGCTCCAAAACTTTGAAAAGATGTGCAAAGCACCACATGAGGTAATTCTCTTCTTTCCAAATTCGTTTAATCTCTTAATTCAAGTTGATCTACTGTTCATTTATATTCTATTGAACTTTGAAATATAGAATTTTTTTTTACATCTCACTTGTAATGATTTTCAATAATCAAAATGTCTAAATTGAATCATGTCTTTGATAAATTCTTCTTACTTACAATGTTATATCATTTCATAAATTTTATGAATTTCTATGATTGACCTAATATCTTTAGTTTAAAATTGCATACCCTATGTCAAATCACAATTTAGATTAAATTTTAACAATGAATTTCATATTATTATTTACATTTCTTGTCTTTTTCTTCTTCACTTTTTGTTGCTGTCAAAAAGGGGGAGAAATTATTATGTTTGTGTTTGTGTTTTTGTGATTTGTGATTTGTGTTTTCTGTTAAAAATTTTTGAAAAACAAAAATATTGTTCTTTAATGCCTCCTTATTTTAATGTACTCATAAATTCAGGGGGAGTTTAGGAGATAAGAGATTTGTTTTAACTGGAAACCATACTAATAATAATTGTTTTGTCATCATCAAAAAGGGGGAGATTGTTTGAATAGTTGCTATTTGAATGATTTATATTTGTGCAACTTATGTAGTTTTGATGATTCCAAACATTATTTTTCAAATGTATAGTTATCTCCTATCAATTTCAGAAGATTTGCACTTGCTCTTGTGTGTACTAACATTTCAGGAAAATCAGACTCCAGACCACGAAAACTTCAAATCAATTTCAACATGAGAAATTTTGTTTATTTGAAGTTTGTCTTTTCTCTTAATTAATTTTGAAAGGGAGTGATTGTAATTGAGTGAATAAAATCTTCACACACAAATAAGGAGATCTTGAAATTCTATACTGATCGTACAGGATGATATTTATCGTACTGGACGATCTGTCAGTTATCTCCTATAGAGCATTTGGAACGAGTAGGAACTTGCTTTGAAAAATTTTTCTAAGTCCTATTCGTCCAGGACGAATTTTAATATCGTCCCGGACGATGGGTTCTCTGTAAAATTTCGTCCAGACGAATTTTACCATCGTACGAGGCGACCAGCTCTCTGGAAAAATTTCGTCCAGACGAAAATAATTATCGTACCGGACGATCAGCTCTCTGGAAAATTTTCGTCCAGACGAAACCAAATTATCGTCCCCGGCGATTGGTCCTCTGGAAAATTTTCGTCCAGACGAAATAAATAATCGTCCAGGACGATTGGCTCTCTGGAAAATTTTCGTCCAGACGAACATATTTTCGTCCAAACGATAAACCGACTTAGGACAGTTTTCAGCAGTTTCTAGAACCGACCTTGTAATAACCGTTCGTACTGGACGAACCTAGTTCGTACAGGACGATCAGCTGTACGAAGTCATTTCGTACACATATACAAATTGGGTCGTTTCAGATCGTTTAAGTAAAATCGTCCAGGACGATCCAGGATCGTACGGGACGATCCACTGCGTACAGAATTGAAAATATGCAGTTTTTGGGCGGTTTTTCATGTCTTTTGTATAAATAGTCCAAATTAGACTGCCACCCAATCTTTTTGTCATTTGATCTTCGTGCCTATTGAGAGAATAGTCAAGGGGAGAGTGGAAGAGAGCATTCAAAGGAGGATTCCTACCATTGGAGCAAGAAGGCTTCACTTGGATTGCTAAGGTAAGAATCTCTACTTGTGAAATTGGATTTCTTCACTCTTTTCTTTCTTCCTTCTAGATTCTTGTGAGAAGATCATTCAAGAAGGTCCGGTTCACTGCCGACACTTGGAGAGTGTGAACAGACGTGGGTTCTCTGCCTACACTAGGAGAGTGTAAAAGGAAGAAGGTTCTCTGCCTACACTTGGAGAGTGTGAACAGCCGTAGGGTTCTCTGCCCACACTAGGAGAGTGTGAAAGGACGACGGTTCTCTGCCAGCACTGTGGATTGTGTAAAAGGACGACGGTTCTCTGTCGCACCGGGTAGTGGTGAAAAGAGGGTTTTGTACAGGCTTCTCCGCCTTGCTGTGGGTGCAAAAGGAGAGTCACTTTGTGGTATTAGTGCAATACTCAGAGGGTGCCTCTGAGGAGTGGATGTAGGTCTGGTTATAGACCGAACCACTATAAATCTGGTGTCTTTTACTTTATTGCTTTTACGTTTCCGCACTTTAAATTTCAGTTTTAACAACTCTGTGGTTAAAAAAAAACATTTTTCTACAAACTTTAAAAGAAAATTTTATTTCGGTTCAACTTTAACATTAAGAGGGTTTAAAATTTTAAAACTACCAATTCACCCCCCTCTTGGTAGCCGTGGGACATTTACTTAGGCTTAACAACCTAATTACTAGACTCAACAGTTATGTATGAAAATTTTTTTTAACAAATTTGGGAATTCAAATGCAATCCCTAGTAACAGTGTGATAAATGTGAATTCACCTATTTTGGTTAGCAAAATTTGTCATGACAATAACGGAAGTATATATGAGGTCAAGAAGGATGATGTTGTTGTGTTGAAAATTAATGATGGAATTTCTATTATTGCTGAAAAAGAAATTGGTGTGAATCCGTGGCACAAGAAGCCTTATGAAGGTAATATTATGCTATTGTTGATGATGGTAAAAATAAAGGAACTGTTGGAGTGAAGGATGAGATCATTTTGGCTTGGAAGAAACTAAAGCACATTAAGTTCCCCTACAAGTTTGAATGAGTAGAAATGTCAGATGGTGGAGTTGCAGTAAAATTAAATGCTGATTCGAAATAAAAAAAAAATTGCATATATTGAAGAATTCCCTTGTGGTTAAAATTTTCGGGAACAATCCATCATTTCCTATATGTAGCATGGAGTTAAGAAGGCGATGGATTAAAATTTGGAACTTCAATATGACTACTCTTGAAATGGGTTGGATTCTCTGTTCATTTAAGAATCCTGAGGCAATGGAAGAAGTGCTAAATGGCAGTACATGGTATGTTGGAGGCCACATTGCTGGGATAGAAAAATGGTCTCCTTCGTTTGATCCAAATTCCTTCAAAGGTACAACTTCACTCATTTAGATTTAGTTTCCTTATTTGCCACTATTTTGTTGGGATGAGGATAATATTGCAAGAATAGCTTCCTGTGTTGGAGTGCCATTGTATTTGGATGGAAATTCTTTCAAATGGGGAAGAAGAGAGTTGTCTCATGTGTGTGTAAGGATCAACTTGGGGAATAAACTCCCAAATGATGTTTGGGTAGATTGAATCTTAAGTAGATTCTTTCAAAACGTGGAGTACAAGACAAAACGTGGAGTACAAGAAGATTAATTTGATTTACTACCATTGTGGCAAAGTTGGTCGTGAGAGATCGGTTTGTCCAGATGATGCTACCATTCCCACAAAAATTCAACCTGTGAAGCAATTTGGTAAAGTAGGGGGTGATGTTCAGGTTGCACATGAAGTGAAGGATTCTTATGTGCAAAATAATGAATATGGCCCATGGATTCATGTAAAGTTTAAAAATAATAGATTCAAAAATGGAAGGATCACTGGTGGAGGAAAAGCTAGGAGAAATTATAAAGTTGTTAATCACAAGGTGGCTGATATCAAAGGAGGTGGAGAGGAGATACCAAAGCAGGTCGGGAAAGATAGTGTTCATATGGAATTGCTGGTTAAAATAGTAGTAGCTGAAGATGCATGTGCATATGTTGTTAAAAAAAATTACACTATTATGACAAAAAAATTTAGTGTCTTGGCTAATGAGGTTGAAGATGGTGAAGTTGAGGTTCCCATGCTTATGGAGATTATGAAGAATCGTGAAGAGGTTGTTTACCATTCAGAATATGAACCAATTTCTATGGATGGTACAGATTGTGAACCAATTGTAAGAAAAGAAGAAACTAATTTTTTAAAAGTTGTTTCAGTCAAAAACAAATTGGTTAAGGAGCTGAGGTCTTTGGGCCCAGTTGAACCTGAGCATAGGTAAAAGAGGGGAGAGGGGAAAGGTAGTAGAAAAAGCGAGGATGTTTCCCCTTTGGTTATTTAATATCTTCTCTTGTTTTTTAGAATTGTAGGAGGGGCATGAAAAAGGGAAGCCTCCTTATATCTTAGAGAGATTGTAAGGGATCATGATGTGTTTTTTATTGGTTTTACTGAGACTAAGTTAGCAAACATGGATAGGAGGGATATTAATAGTATCATTGGGAGTGATTGGGATTTTTTCACCATCCAGCTGAGGGTATCTCCGATGGAATTTTGGTAGTTTGGAATAAGAATGTGGTGTCTTTTAATGTAATTGAGCATTCTTCTTAAATGGTGTTTGGGGTTCTTACTACTCCTATGGGGATATGAAATGTTGCAATAATTTATGGGAATAAGTGTTGTCATGAGAAAAGTACTTTGTGGGATAAACTCGAGAAGTGTATGGTGAGTAGCATCCCATCCATTGTGGGGGGATTTTAATTGCATTTTATGCAAGGAGGATAAAAAAAGGAGGAAAGAGGTTTATTTTCTCGAAGGGACCTAGAGAAATGAAGGGCTTCATGATTAATAATGATTTTCATGATGTTGGGGCGGTTGGACCAACATTTACTTCGTGTAACAATAAGGAAGGTTCCACCAGAATTTGGGAAAGGCTTGATAGATACTTGCTGAACTCTACAGCTTTACAATTGGTTCCTTTAGCAAAAATCAGACATCTTGCAAGGGTGGCTTATGATCATAGCCCTATAGTCTTTAAATTGGAAGGAAAGCATTACAACAAGGTAAAAACTATCATATTTGAAGACACTTGGAGGTCTTATCCAGCTGCTTAGAGTATTGTGCTAAACTCTTGGAAGAAATCTGATTTTTGGTAATGATGTGGATATTTTACATAGAAAACTTTGAAGAGCTTTAAAGGAACTTTTATTTTGGAATAAGAATAAGTGTAAGGACTTATGTTTGCTAAAAGAACAACTAAAAAAGGGAATATTGAAGCACATATGGAGGAGTCCACGGATGAAGGTATTACCTCGGATAACTTATTTCTTCTTCGAAGAAAGGTGCATGAGATAAGTCTTAAGTTAAGAAGGTTATCCACTTGGTGGAATCAAAGGGCTAAGGTGAGATGGCATGAGGAAAGAGATACAAATTCTATGTTCTTTCATAATTTTGCCTCGGCAAGAAGGAATGGGAATCTTATAAGGCAAATTAGAGATGAAAGAAATAATGTGTTATACGAGTTCGAACAAATTGAAGGAGTTTTTCTAAATAATTTTAAGAAGAAGTGGAGATGTAAAGACTACAAACTTATTGATTCCTTTGATTGCTGAAAATCAGAGGTTAACTTCTACTAACATTGAGATTTGAGTGCTGAATTCTTCGAAGAAGAGTTCAAGGACTCAGTTTTCAATAAGTAAACTATAAAGCACCAAGATTATATGGTGTGACTTCTCCATTCTTTAAGTTCTATTGGAGCATTTTTAAAGAAATTACATGGAAAGCTATTAATGGGTTTTTAGGTTTGGAGTTATGCATAAGGAATAGAAAGATCCTTTGATTGTGTTAATTCCTAAGGTAAAAAACCCGATCTTGCTCTCCAATTATAGGCCAATAAGTCTTTGCCAAACCACTTATAAGATTGTTGCAAGTGATGGTCAATAGAATAAAAAGATGTATATCAAAGATTATTTTTGACATTCATTCCCGATAGATCAATGCCAGAACACTGTTTATTGTCTCATGAGATATTCAATAAGTTTAGGATCTCTAAAAATAAAAAAGGCATGATAGCAATTAAGTTGGATATGGAGCAGGCATATGATAGTATGGAATGGCCAACACTAAAACAAATTCTTATATGGTATGGTTTTCCATCTATGTTTTCTGATCTCATTATGGAATGTGTAAGGAAGGCAAGGTTCTCTATTATCTTGAATGGAAAGAACACAAAATGGATAAATGCAAAAAGTGGTTTTCGCCAGGGGTGTCCATTATCACCTTACTTGTTCATTATGTGTTCTCAACTCCTACCAATGCAATTAAACAAAGGAGACAGGATTTGGGTGTTAAGGTGTCACCAAGAAGTCAGAAGATCAGTCATCTTCTATATGCCGTTGATGTGCTTGTATTTGCTCAAGCAAAAACTTATTTAGCTGGATTATTAAAGGCAATTGTTATGATTTTATGTGAATGGATGGGACAACGGGTTAATATCAACAAATCTCAAATCATATTTGGTAAGTTTGTCAAACAATTCGTTAAGAATAAAGTTGCTATAAGACTTGGTTTTAAAGTTGTAAAGGAAATGAAGCATTTGGGAATTAGAATAGTTATGAGAAGGTCGGGTTTGGCAGATTCCAAGATATGTTGAGTTATGTTTTAGAAAAATTGAATGAGTGGGGGAGTAAGATTTTATCTACAGGGGGAAGGATAACCCTTGTGAAATCCTCTTTGTTATCATTACCAAATTTTTTTGATAACACACTCTTTGGTTCCAAAAAAACTGTTACACGAGCTGGACAAATTTAGTATGGATTTTATTTGGCACAAACCAAATGGAAAGAGAGGTGTGCACTATGTTGTGTGTGATGATATTTATAAACTGAGATGTGTTAGGGGATTGGGGATACACTCAGATGTGCTTACAGCTGGTCCACTTAGAGCGAGGTTGGCGTGAAACTTAATTAAGAATCCACATTCTTACTTCATATGAATATGATTGCAACATATGGTGATAACATTTTGAATGGTGAATATAAGAAGAATGCTTCTAGTGCATGGCATATTCTTTTAGATGGTGGTAAGCATCTTAAGCCCATTGTCAAATGGAAAGTGGGTAATAGTAATAAAATCAGTGTTCTGAATGACATATAGCTACTTGATAAATGTTTAAATATATGGCCAACCTTTGCTGATTGTGGGGCATTGGATGCTTCGCCAATTCTTATATAGTGATGGTGGCTGGAATGTGATGGAGTTGCAACGCTACTTTCATTGTGAACTTTTATTGCTGATTGTGCAGATTCCTACTAGTTCCACTAGGGATGATGATCAAGTGAAAGTTATGTTCCAACATTTGGGTAGATCCATATCTGCCTTGGCTTATGAAAAAATGATGGAAGGTAATATCGAGGAGGATGATTGTGGATATTATAAATGGCTTAAGAAGCTAAAACTTAATCTAAGAGTGGAACTATTTTGGTGGTGGTTGAGTAAAAATGATATTCCAACAAATCAGTTTCTTAGATATAAAAGGCTCTGTTATGATGAATTATGTGTTAGAGGGTGTCAAGAGGTTGAAAGTTATGCTCATATAGTTGTTCAGTGCAAATACCTGACTGATGTTATTCTAAAGCTTAGAGAGTGGGGCTTTAGTATTCGAATATTTAATTCATTGGAAAATTATTTCGAGGAACTTAGAAGGCTCTCATTTTAGTACACTAGTGTTGTAAAGATGTATTGTGCTGCAATTGTTTTATCCTGGAAGAACCGAAATGAAGTAAAGCATGGCAAGTCCGCTCTTTCAAGTTCGGTGGTTGCAGACAATGTCTTGTCTATAGCTATGATACAATCAAGTCCAATACTAGATAACTAGGGTGTTAATCTCCCTAGGGAGTTTCACGATACTTGGCACCCTCCACCTCTAGATTGGATTAAAATTAATGTTGATGCTTCGGTTTTGAGTTCTAATCAAGCTAGAATTGGAGGTGTTTTTAGATACCATAAAGGAAGGCTTCTTCTTGCGTTTGGGAAGAAAATAGTTCATTGGGATGTTGCACAACTTGAGATGGAGGTCGTATTAGCAACAAGGGAGTTTATACAAAGATGGATGATTGACAGCAAATGTGTTATAATTGAAAGTGATAATCTCAATATTATTAACTTCATTCATGATTCAATGAATAAGTCGAAATGGCAATTGAAGAATTGGGTGGCAAAGGAGCTATTCTGTCTAAATGATTTTAATAAAGTCAATTTTCATCATGTTAATAGAAAGTGCAATAATTAGCCGATTTATGTGCTACTTTGACTTTAGAAAATAGTTTTCTTTTTTATAGCTTTTCGTATTACAACATTCCTCCTTCATTGCTTAGATTGTTAAAGGAGGAATGTGATCCTTTTATTACTTGTATTTAGTTCTTCTTTCTAATGAAATTTGCAATTAAAAAAAAAACAATAAATAAGAGTAGAGGAAGTTGCCCTCTTGATTAGTTGAAGTCACCGACTTGATGAGCAAACTGCCAAATTGCATGTGTGTATGACTATAATTAGTTTATTAGCTCGGACGGGGTATGCCGGGGTAATCACTTGAACGATGTATTCCGGAGAGTTCACGTTTATTCTGCCCAGTTTATGAATATCTTGATTAGTTTAGGATGGTCGCGGAAATTTCAAGATAACGTTACTTCATCAAGTTAATTCGATTAACTCAGGATGAACAAATAACCAAAAGAAAGTTTATCACTGTTACATAATTATTTACGATACATGCTTTCTGCTTTTGGCTCGTTCTTAATCTCATGATAAAAATTTGAATGAAAGATTTATTATAAATAAAATCAACCTCATTCTTAAGATCTGCCCGCCCGGTCAGCCCGATGAGCACGCAACTACGCATAAGCCAGCAATGGCAGTTAGTTAGGTTTGGTGAGTTAGCTCATCTCCAAGCCTACTCATATCATTCTCGTTTCCCACCTGCTCTCATCTCGCCCTCTTTCCTAATTTACTCGCATTCCTCTCTCTCTCTCTCTCTCTACCACTCTGCATGGACTTGCCAATCAAATCCTTGCCGGAATCTGCTGGAAACAGCGGCCGGAATGCCCGCTACTTCATCGAGACCAACTCCGTCTCCTATGAGCTCCCCGCCGGGAACTCCTCCCACAAAACCATACTAAAAAGCGTTACCTGCCAGGCCCGGCCTGGCGAGCTCCTGGCCATCGTCGGTCCTAGCGGCGCCGGCAAATCAACGCTCTTATCCGTCCTCGCAGGCGCCATTCAGCCGGGAAATGTCTCCGGCCGTGTACTCGTCAACGGCCGGGAGATGGAAGCATCCTCTTTCAGCCGTATCTCCGGTTACGTCACCCAAGACGATGCCCTCTTCCCTATGCTCACCGTCGAGGAGACCCTCGCCTACAGCGCGCGTTTTCGGCTTGGCTCCACGCTCCGAGAGGCCATCCTCCGCGCACGCGCGCTGCTTCTACAGCTCGGCCTTGTGCACGTCGCGAGTTCGAGGATCGGAGGGCCAGGTACGACTGGAATCTCCGGTGGCGAGCGACGGAGAGTTTCCATCGGCGTCGAGCTCGTCCACAACCCAGCGGTGCTCTTGCTAGACGAGCCCACAACTGGTCTTGATTCTGCCTCGGCACACCTCATTGTTGCAATGCTCAAGTCTATGGCGGCTACTAACGGCAAGACGGTGATATTAACCATCCATCAACCCGGATTTCGGATCCTTGAGCTTCTAGACCGCGTTGTTCTCATCGCCGACGGCGTCCTACGGTACCAGGGGCTGCTTTCTGTACTTCAAAAGTGGCTTGAAGAAGGGGGTCACGTAATTCCTCCTCATGTGAATGTGCTTGAGTACGCCTTGGATGCCATGGAGATATTAACAATCGAAACGCATATGATGGGGAGCTGCAGAGTTCCATACTCTGTTTTGAGAGAGAATAGAGAAAAAAATAAATATTACTATGCTAATTCTCCAATAAATGAAGTACTGATTCTCGCCGAAAGATTCGCCAAGAATATGGTCAGAACAAAGCAGGTCTTTGTTGCGAGAATGATTCAATCAGCGGTGGCCGGATTAGGACTTGGAACCATATTTATGAATGCTGACAACCAACAAGCTAAAGTAGGCTTTTTTGCCTTCAGCCTCACTTTCCATCTGTCTTCCGCCGTGGAAGGCCTTCCCATCTTCTTACAGGAGAGGCGGATCCTCATGAGAGAGACTTCCCGTGGAGCTTACAGAGTCACATCGTATGTAATTGCTAATTCACTTGTTTTCCTTCCATTCCTCTTCGCCGCTTCAATTCTCTACGCTACACCGGTGTACTGGCTAATCGGTCTGAGGAGGGAAATCGACAACTTTCTTTTCTTTTCTCTTGTTATTTGGCTGGTGATGTTGATGGCAAATGCCTTTGTTGCTTGTTTCGGAGCACTGGTTCCGAATTTTATTATGGGGAATTCAGTGATCGCAGGGCTTATGGGCTCCTTTTTCCTGTTCTCTGGTTACTTCATATCGAAGCAGAATATACCCAGTTACTGGATATTCATGTACTATCTTAGCTTGTTCAAGTACCCATTTGAAGCTTTCTTGCTTAATGAATTTGGAGGAGAGAAGGGGAGAAAGGAGTGTATACAGAGTGGAAAAGGAGGGTGTCATCTAACAGGAGAGATGCTTTTGAGACAGCAAGGAATGGAAGATTCTCACAAATGGAGTAATCTTGGTGTGATGTTTGGGTTCATTTGCGTGTACAGAATTCTCTCTTTGGTGATTCTTTGGATCAGGTGTCTTAAGATTAGAAGATAAGTCTTTTAGTACAGCTTGCTACCTTCGTAGGATTTTAGAAGTTAAAAGGTATTTTGTGCATTTCTTTCTTCGTTGTTTTTTATGTTTATACGGCATATGCTATATTTATATTAATGTGATCTATGTTGACAAAAAAAAATGTTATTTTAAATATCAATTTAGTTACTACAGTTTTATTTTAGAATTCTTGTGTGTGTGTGTCATGACTGATAATCTTCTCAAGAGTTTTACAAGTTAAGAAAATTGCAAGCTTACATCATGCTTGTTAAATTCTTTGATAAATATCTTAAATTTTATTATCAAAATTTTAAAACGAATTACTTCTTTATCAAGTCAGTGTTTTAAGTTTTTTTAGGTAGTTATCGTAATATTTATGGTGTAATAGTAGTTAATAAATATTGCTTAAATGTTTGTGGGGAAAAAAACTAAAGTGTTTTTAAAAGCTGTTCAAGAGAATGTTTAATAATGATTGATAAGGAAGCAAACATTAATCATGTAGCGCTTGATCGAAATACAATGTTTTTCTTTGTATCTTCTTTCAGCCGTAAAACAAAAGGATGGTTATGCAATTTCTTCTTGATGTTAGACATTGGCGGTAGATCACATCTAGAAAGGCAAGAAGTCTCTCTATCATTATGAGGAAGACTTTGCAGTTGACAGCTCAAGAAGTGTGTCAGCAGAGAATGCCCAACTTGCCATCTAAAACATTTGGCAGAAAATATGATTTTGTGGCTCGAGCATCGTGTTTATGAAAAACAAGTTATCAAAAACGAATCAATTTTTGTGGAGTTGTGAAGATATTGCATGCGGATTGTTTTGTGAGAAGTCAAAGAAAACATATTATTTGAAGTACTTTAGGATTAGTGTTTCATTAATTGAAATACCACATATAAATCTTCCCGGCAAAACTTATAAACGAAAACTTCACTAAGATTTTTTGTAGAATGATTATGATAATTTTGTTAAAAATGATTTAAATTGTTTAAAATTTTCTTCAGCTTGGCAACCTAAATGGCAGCAAAGTCGCTTATTAAAGGGCAAAAAATTCGCTGTCATAACGGTTGCGTGTGTGGAGCCAAAGAACATAGTTTTTTCATTCCAAGTTTTCTATTTTTAATATTTAATTTCAAGTGCAGTATCAGAATTAGACTAACTTCGATAATAAATTATGCGTATTAGTCGAATATTAATTAAATTAAAGTTAACATAGTTAATTCATTAAATGAAATTAAAAGGCAAAAAGATTAATCAACATTAAACCAAATAATTTAAAATCATAATACAAATTTTTTCATTTTAAGATTTATTATGCTAGGTTTTTAAAATTAATTTTGTTGGATGCCAATTTTTCCATGGTAGAACCTATGCGAGGATGTAGAGATAATGAGAGCATATAGAAGAAATTCATTGAGTACTCGAGAGACTATGTGAGTTTTAAGAGCTAAATAAAAGGCTACATATGAAAAGTAAAACGGACAATGCTAGAAAGAATACCCTATATAATATTACACACTAGCCTAGACACTTTTTGCCACCTAATTGGTTGGAGGTTAACGTTGGCAGAGCTTCGCTAAGTGACCTTCTGGTAAGCTCAATAATTTTGAGTGGGCTAGTGTATTAGGATGATTTTGCAAGTGATCATTAATTTGAGGGTTGATAAGTGTAAATAAAGTATTATTTATGCATTATATTTTCAGTGAAAATATATTATTTTGGTTGTGTTGAGAAGGAAAAATATAAAAAATGCAAAAAATTCTAAGCATCCTCTACCAACACGGCATCGGACAAAGCAACGTTGCAGCGCCATCAAAAAAACCACTGGAACACCAAAACATTGACATGGTGGTGCCAACTTCTCTGTTGGATAGTGCTACAGCATCAAAATTGCTAGCTTTGCACTGCCATGCTTTCTGTCTTAAAGTCTCAGTGTTACAATTTATCACACCTTGGTGCCCAAATTTTCATTCTAGCACCGCAACATTTGAAAGTTAGTACAACTGTGACATAGCAGTTGTAACTTCCAAAGGACATGACCTGTTAGCGAAATGAAGCGACTGTTCACTAAGTAACTTAACCACATCAAAAAGCATCGCAGCAGAACCAAAACAGTAGCACATCCACTTTAGTTCACTTGTTGGGCACAGCGACACCAACCTTTCAAGAGCTTTAGTGCCTGTTTCCTACTTTGTGTTTTTCTATAAATAGTCACAATGTTATATTTGTGAGAAAGTTCAAACACTTCTTTAATTTTAGTACATTTTAGTGTACTTCTCAGAATCTCTCTTTGGGTGACATATAAGGAATTTAGTTAAGTGCATGATACAATCATTTGAGAGTTTAATTCATGTTTGTTTGAGAAACTCCATACATTAATGAAGGAGTGTAGAGGAGATACATTGATACTTCTTCGTGATATGTTTTTCTTGTATTTTTGTTCGTCTATGATTTCAATGAAAATGAATTTGTTTATCATTTCTTCAATATCTAGTTTGATTTATTATTATTAATATTAGTTTAATGCACATAGTGATCATATGTATAGTTAATATCTAGTTTGATTTATAGCATCAACAGAGTAGATATGTAAGAAATGTAAGGAATATTAATTAGTATATATGTATATCTAGATAGGGGGTGTAAAATTTGCTAGGTTCTTAAAGAGATTATAAAACTATAAGAGGTTAGTATAAATCTTAAAGAGATATACTTAAGATATGTGAGTTATAATAATAATTATTATTTAAGTATCTAAAAAGATGTACTAAAATCCAATAAATCATAAATGTGCCCTACTCATAAATGGTGGATTTTTATTCTAAGGATAAAATGAGATTAAAATTTAATTATCTTAGTCAATTTCTGATGCAATGCATTCCAACTAGCACGTTAATTAAATTAGAATGTCAAGTTTTTAAATGGCTTATAAAATAGGTTTTATCCAAAAAGTAAAGAACACCTTGACTGTCTATTTCTACCCATGGACAAGGAAGTGCCTAATAAGGAAAAGAAGAGTTTAAAATAAATATGCAATCATAGTCATTTCTCAACTTGCTTTCAAATATGATTATCTTGATAAATTGTTACACCAAAATTTTATTATTTAATTACAATTTGCTAACTTCTCCTTGAAAACTAGATATTTAAATTTAAATATCCCAAATAGATGGATTAAAATTTGACTAGGATAGTTTCTCCTAAATAATAAAGATTGAAATCTTAATGAGATTGCGGCTCTTAAATAGATAGCTTTAAACTTGACTAGGATTGCTACTTCTAGATAAGTAAATATCTAAACCTAGATGGGATAACATATTTCAAATAGATGGATTTAAACTAGACTAAGATAGTATCTCATAGACAAGGAAGATTGAAATCTGATTGAGATAGTGGCTCCCAAATAGATATATTTAAGCATGACTGTAATATCATCTCTAACATAAGAAATGTTAGAATCTGAATGAGATGGCATCTCACAAATAAATTAATTTAAACTTAACTAGGATAGTGTCTCCAAGACAAATGGATATTGAAGTATGGAAGGGATTACGTCTCCCAAATAGATGGATTTAAACTATATTTAAGGTTATAAAATATCTAAAAGGGTTTTATAGTTTTACGATATTTAAGGAATATAAACCTTATGAACTTTAGTTTGAACTTAAGATCTAGCCTTATCTTCTGAACCCAATTTCTTTTGCAAATTTCTATACATTTAAGCAATTATGCAAAAGCAAATGAAAAGAAAATTTTATTTATTATCAAAATTTTCCTTTAACACTAACCACCATAATAACACTTTGAATACCATTCATTTGTAGGTAACATTGGAAAATCTCCTTTATAATCAAGAAACTTGTAAGATTCCCAAGTTGGTTCAAATTTACAGCCAATCTTTTGATAGACTAAGATATGTCTTCACATAACCAAAATAAAGTCTCCTACATGAAAAGTTCTTAAATGAATCAGCTTGTCGTGTGCTTGAATCAATTTTTCTTTATATAACTTGAGATTCTGTTGAGCTTGTAGATGCTTCTCTTCTAATTAATTTTTTACGTTCTTCTTTTTAGTGATCTTTTAGTTGACAACTATCCATAATGATGGTAATAGTACCTCCAAAGGGAGAATTGCCTCTTCTCAAAATACCAAAGTAAATGGTGTTGATTGAGTAGGTGGGGAAGTCTCGTATCTTTTGTTTGGGTTGTGGGTGAATAATGTTGTTGCTATTTGTCTAATCCCTTTTTTGGAGTGGACATTGATCTTCCTTCAACTGCGAATTCTCGCAGGGGTTTTAGTTGTTGCAAATTATCGATGAGTTTTCTGGGAACTTAGCTCAATAAAGCTTTATTGACAGATTGTGATCTATAGGTAGTTAGTTGGAATAGTTTTCATGTCCCTCGACCAGGGTTTTAAGCTCAGCCCCCCTACTACCACCTAATCTATAAGTGCCTGATGTGGGAAAAGGTCTCTTATAAATTGTGAGTGGACCATTGATTCTTTTTTTTTTTTTGAATCCTAATTCTTCTTTATTGTGGATTGGAGATGGATGTGTAGAAGAAATAGTATAATGATAAAAAAAGAATCTTTTACTTCTGAAATTCTCATTATGTTTTTTACATCACAATACAGTAGAAAAGTCTAGAATTTTGTCTAGGTCGATCGGAGATTCGACTTGCCTGTGTGTTTTATATGTGGTACTGTATGCCCACAAAGCCTCTCCTAACTTCATGCCAATGAAGTTTATTATCATCCATTGTTTTGTTTAGAATTTTAACTAGTGTTTTATTAAAGGCCTTAGCTAATCCATTTTTCCTGGAGTAATAGATTGTTGAGTATCTCCAATCAATGTTATAACATTTTGCAAAAGTATTTATTTTAATGCTTCTAATTGATGGGCCATTATCAGATATAATTCGATGAGAAATACCAAATCAATATATGATATGGTCATTAAAGAAATTTAGAACAAGATGAACTTTGAATTCCCTCAAGGGAACTGCCTCTGCCTAATTTTGAGAAGTAATATATAGCTGCTAAGATGAACCTGAGACTCTAGAGAATGGTGGATCAATTGGACTGAAGCAACGATTGGGTGTAACACATTTAGTGGTTGATATAGAACCACACCATGTACTTGGCATTGATGTCAACAACATATAACTTTCAAGTAATTGTCAATAATCAATGGCCATTATAATCCCATTATTTTAATTTTTATTTTTATCTTTGAATGCAAATGATGTGCACCACGCAATATAGACTGTACTTGTTAGATAATTTTAATTTATTTTATTTACTCAAAACCTTAATAATGTTTGATCGAATAATTTTATGTACAAGGTTTCATTAATTAATGTATAAGACATGGATCATATTTTAATTTGATGAACCATCGATTTATCATGAGGGAACTTATTTTCTCACAAAAATTCAATGAAGGATTTTCTCCAATCCCCCACTTCATCATCCACTGCTAAAACAATTTTAACCTTGGTTGAAAATTTTTTGTTTATATAAGTCTAATGATGATAAGACTTGATGACCTTGTTTTTTTATTGAAATTTAATCCTCTTTAGGGAAACTAGAGCCTTGGTTAATTTTGCTAAAGCATCTACTATATAATTCTATCTATGAGGAATCTTATACAGTGTTACATTTTGGATCAAATTTTGCTTTAGTACTTGCTAAATACCAACTAGCTTATTAATCCCTAGTTGTAAATCTACCATGATTTTACTTCTTGAATTTCATTTAGGATCATCAATTCTAGCTCTGTTATTAATGCCTCAAACTCAACTTCATTATTCATACAAGGTCCTGAAAAATAATAAGAGTAATACATTACACAATTTTCTGGGATAACAAATACTATACTGATTCCAACCTTTTTTGGGAAATATGATCAAATGTTCCTTACTGATTAGAATACACATTGTCAAAGTAGAATTTTCAGATATATTTTTTATTTATTTCTAGACTTAAAATTATTCATTTGGTAGTTCATCATTGATTGGACAATCATCCTATATTGGGTGATCTCCTAGAAAATCTATCACACCTTACCTTTTTACTACTCGTAAATGAATGAATATAATATCAAATTATAACAATAGTATTGACCATCTAGCTAGCCTCCTTGGCAACGGTGGATGAATCAGTAGATATTGAAATGAATTTACTCTGGATATTAAATTCACTTTAGGATAGAGCAAATAATGCCTTAGCTTTTGAGAGGCAAAGATTTAAGCCAAATAATGTTTCTCCATCGGAGGATAATTTACTTCAGTTGGAAATAAATATAAACTTTGATAGCATAGTGAATTCTCATTTCCATCCTCATTAACCTGAGCTAATGAGGCGCTAAGAGATTCATTTAAAGCTGTAGCATACTAAATCTGTAGCTTCCCTGGAGTTGTCAAATACTATTTTATACTATCAAATACTTTCTAACAATGATAATCTCACTTGAAATGAACATCTTTTTTATATAAAGCTACAATCAATTGACATCTGCATCAGCCTTAAAAAGATCTTAACTGTGTAAGACTTGCGGTGGCATTTTTTTATAACTTTCATTTTTTTTGATATATCTCAATTCTTCTATATTAGATACCAAAACCTAAAAACTTTATTCAAGTAACACCAAAAGCACACTTCAACAGATTCATTTTAAAATTATGTATACATAATCCACTATAAGAAAAAAATATCTTAATACTGGCGGCCCATATCCACCAAAAATTAAAAAATAAAATCGTTGAAAAATGAGCATTTATGGCAGATTTTTGACAAAAATGTAGTTGATGGTAAAACACGAATAAGATACTTTATTCCGATGGAATTTTCCCATCAGAAATGTTTCTAGCGGATTTATCGACAGAATTCAAGCAGAATTGTGTCGCAATATTCGTCATTTACAAGGCATTTTTATCGTTGATTTAGTCGCCGAAATTTTCAGAAAAATTATTTTGCCAGAATTCCAGTAGATAACCCGTTGAAAAATTCCACCGAACACGGACCAACAAAAATTTCTAACAGGTTATCCACAAGAAGTTCCAATGGAATTTATCTGTCGGAAATAAGATAAATTTTCATCATATCATGCAGAAATCTACTGGAAACCAATAACAAAAATAAAAAAATAGCACTCCCTATTATATTTTCTATAACACAATAAACCTCTATAAAAATATACTTATATTATATTTTTTCAAACATTGAACATAAAGACATGCTATATGTACGTAATAAAAGATTTGATCACAACATTTTATTAAAAATTCATCAAATATTTTTAAATTAAATATAAAGTTCGATCGTTGCATAATTAAAAACATGCCATAAAATATGCAAACATTGAAAGAAAACGTCCAACATATAAATGAAATGTCAATTAATTAAAAAATAAACTAACCAGATCCAGTCTCCTCCTCTGCTGATGCCCCCTACTTTACAGTGAACTACTCCCTAAATTATGCATCTCATCCAATAGTTTACTTTGCATCATCTGCATCTGCATCTGCATGTCAGCTTGTAATTTTTTAATTTAATCTATATCAACTGTAAGGGAAGCTAACTATTGTCTATACAACAACTCCTGTATACTTATTCAGAAGTTGGAGCCACTAGATGTCTACCCCTAATACGTATAGGCTTGCGAGCCTAAACTGTAAACTCGGTCTTTTGCATTCCACCTATCGCTTGTGACCAAGTATGGTAGTCATAATAATATGTTAATCCCCCAGAAAATCCCTCACCATCTTCGAGCTGGCACTCTCAAAGTCGTGTATACTCATCCTATAAAAGTTCATACAAGACTAAAGAATTTACACATGACACCTAAAATATAAAATTTCTCTCCTTGCTCACTCATCAACCCATTGCTTGTCCTTTTAATGCTTGTGGATGTGACTATAAAACTGAACAACGGTTGGTTATCTACCTATCACATCTTTATGCAATATACTTATATTAGTATTCATATCTAAGTAAATTAATTAAATCTTTTAAATTTTTTAACCAAAGGGCATATGTGCTCATTATGTGGAACTGAGCTCCTAATATGGAGGAAAGTACACATGCCCCCAACATCAGAAGCTCAGTTACTGTGAATAAGAGAATAATTTGACCATGATTTGTTGCAATAATGATTAAGACTAATTGGAGCTAGTGTAATAAGCAATGAATGTAATGTGTTGTCTTATTCTCAGTGAGGAAACAATATCTTTAACCCATTAAATTGAATATTAGGTGTATATTCAAATATAAGAATTCACAAACCATGATCAAATGGAAGGTTCTCTAAATCTACTTCTAGATTTCTTGATGATTCAATTTCCACGTAAATTCTTTTTTATTTTGCTCGTCCTATTTGTTTGTCTCGTTTGAACTCTTTGATAGCTTCTTACATATTTATGTATAAAATTTGTGTCGGTGGGAGGGAATCACAAAAAGGATGGAAGAAGGCCCCCCCCCCCCCCCCCCCCCCCCCCCCCCTCAATCCACCCAAGTGTGCATGGACTCTAGCAATATTAGTCTTTTTCTAATATATTTGATGTTCTGGACGCAACGTCAAAATCTATTTTATAAACAGGCAACATTCAGATAGTGACTAGCAACTTTACATTCGTAATTCATCGATTTTGACCGCCTTCGCCATAATTACGTACGTGAGATATCCCATTAGATAAATTCAATGTCCCAAACTCATCGATAAGGTCTATTTGACAATCAGGGGTCGCTTGAGTAGCTTGTATGATGTTGTGTCCACAAATAGTCGCTTACATTGCTTGAGTAAATATGCATTATACACGGATGTCAACACGCATTTATTTTATGATCATCCAAACAACTCTGAATTATTCATTTTAAAATTCATTTTCTTTTACACTACATTCTTTTTATAATGCATTATTTTTTACATTATATTCGTCTTTCAAAACCCAAAATGCCCCTTCATCAATCATCCCATCTTTTTCCTATTGTTCACCAAAAGAAAAATAAAAAATTGTATAACAATCACATCATATGAGCCATCCTGAAACAATATAGATTCATTTTTCTCAAGCATTTATTAAAATGATTTTTATCAGATTTCCCCTGGCTTAAGAAAATACAGCGAATATGTTGTTAGTTGTTTTATGAACACCGTGATGGCAACATTATCATCTAAGAGACTATCATTTAAGGCCTTCAACAGTGAAAATGAATGACCTCCACTCCACTAAGGGCATCTCCAACCGAACGTCAAACGAGCGTTTGGCGTCATTCTTTCGCTCCAGCCGAACGCCAAAAAATCGCTTGCTGTTCACCCACGCCATTTTTCTCTGTCAACTGGAAAAATGCGGGAAAGGAGAAGGGTCGTTACCTTGGCGCAGAAGCAAAAAAATGGCGTTGGATTTGAGCAGCATCACGCCATTTTTGCTTTTTGCACTATTTTGACGTGAAAAAAAGAGTTCTCGGTTGGAGATGACCTCAGAACGATCTTGACATTATCACAAGTACGTAGCCCAAATGAAAAGAACCAGGCAATGAAAAACATCTTTTGAGAAGGAATAAGTAAAACAGATTCCATCATTTTTTGCTCTTAAAAACCTTTAGTGAGGCAAACAAATTTCAGTTATCAATCGTCAGAAAAAGGTACCTCGGATTACAATACAATTACGCTGAAATCATCATCGAGTGGAATCCTCGACATAACTTTTCAATACAAGAAGATAGGAAGAACTTGCCCAACCTACGAAGTGGCATTCATTAGCGCAATGCTCTTCGTGGCCACAAAGCAGGCACATGATTGATGGACAACTTTTATCTTATGACGGATTTCTGCAAGAATCTAATAACAACGTTGCTTCGAACAGCATTTTTCTTGACACTTTCCAAATCTCCATAAATATACCATAAAAGAAAGGTCCACTCAGTTTAGCCATCTGCTCCAACAACAAAACGCAGCAACTTCTTCACAAGAGAACTAGCAATTGAAGATGATATCATTTTCAGGACAGTCTCCAATACTTAGCCATCTCTTCCACAAGTTAAAAACATCTACCACTTAAAACTCCTGCTTCAATGTCTGGAAGACATAATTCCTCACCTTTTGCGAGCATAGAAAACCCATGGAAGAGACATAGAAGCTGGCTGCTGCACTCATCCAGAATGCTCCCACAGACATCCAGCCTTCCTCCACGAGATAACCACCGCTTCCTCCGGCAGCATTCCCAGCAGGCAACTTTGAAGCCTTTCCCTCACACTCTTTCACACCGCTCTCCACACACAGCCCAGGGTTCCCCGCAAACGCTCCTGGAAACCTCAACAGGCCCTCCTCCCTCTTTGGAACCTGGCCTGTTAAGCAGTTAAATGAGAGGTTCAGCGTCTCAAGTTCCCTCAGCTGCGAGATGCCCGTTGGCACACTTCCAGTTAGCGAATTATGGGACAAATCCAGTCTCCTCAGCTTCCCCATCCTCTCCAGGCTCGCTGGAATCCGACCAACCAGGTGGTTGTGGGAGAGGTTTAGATATTCCAAACCTTTAAGGCCAATCAACCCTTGAGGTATTTCCCCATGAAGAGAATTGCCTGCCAAATCTATACCCACCGCTGAGGTTAGCTCATAATGCAGCTCCAGCTGCCGGCTGCCCTTAAAGTCTAGCATCCCCCACACAAAAGCATTCTCACCAGTAAGACTTCCACCATGGAAAAGGAGGTCATGCTCATCTTCATTGAAGTCAGAACTTACATTAAAATCGCCACCAGGTATGTATCCAAACAGCTTGTTGTCAGATAGGTCAAGTGATCGGAGATACTGGAACGAGAATATCCAGTCCGGAAGAACTCCCGAAAACTTATTACCTGCCAGCGAAAGAAGACGGAGGTTTTGCCACTTGAGGATGGCACCACTGAGCTCTCCTGCGATGTTGTTTGAGCTCAGGTCGATGACTTCCAATGACTTGCATCCCGCTAGCGGCAGCGGAATCTCCCCAGAGATCCGGTTGCCCGCGAGATCAAGTATTCTAAGACTGTCTAGGGCATCCAGCTCCGGCCTGAGAGTGCCGGAAAGGTTATTGTGACTGAGCTTGAGCTGCCAGAGCTGGAAGCATCCTGCAAGGCTGATGGGTATCTGACCCGAGAGGGAATTGTGTGACAGATCAAGAGCTTGGAGGTAGGTGAGGTTACCTATGGCTGCGGGGATGTCGCCAGTCAGCTGGTTGTGGGAGAGGAACAACCCTAAAAGGCTTCTCAGTTCCGTTATCTCCAGCGGGATCTCGCCAGAAAACAGGTTGTTGGAGAGATTGAGCAGTAGCAGCGCCGAGCGCGCCGAGTACTTGACGATTCCACGGGGTACTGGGCCGGAAAGAGCGTTGGAGCTCAGATCAAGAACTAGGAGCCGATCAGAGAAGATGAGCCTCGGCGAAATACTGAACTCAAAGCCATTGGAAGAAAGATTCAGCAAGGTTAACGCGCGAAGAGATGAAATGCAAGTGGGGACGCCGCCAACGATGTTGTTTCCGGCGAGGTTGAGGACAGAGAGGGAGTTAAATGACGCCCAGAAGCAGGGAAGAGTTCCAGAGAGCTGATTGGAGGCCAGATTAAGCGAGATAAGCGGCTGGGAGAAATCCTTCAGAATACCCACTAAGCGGTTGTCAGAAAGATCGAGCTCTCGAAGGGAGCCCAGGTCGAACAAACTTACCGGAATCTGCCCTTCGAGGGAATTCGAGCTAAGTTCAAGTTTCGAGAGAGCTGAGGAGAAGTTCCCGATCCATTCGGGAATCTTGCCACCGAAACTGGGGTTGTCAGAGAGAAGCAGCTTCTTGAGGCGGCAGAGCCTCGCTAGCTGAGTGGGAAGGGGGCCGCGTAGATGGTTGCAGCCAAGGTCCAGGGTTTCTAGCGCGTGGAGACGGCCGAAACAAGGAGGGATGACACCGGAGAAGGCGTTTTTGGAGAGGATTACGGTTCGGATGAGGGGGAGTTTGCAGAGGCTCAGGGGAAGGGAGCCCACGAGACCAAAGCTGGAGAGGTCGAGGGCAACGACGCGGCCGCTAGCTTTGTTGCAGGAAACACCTGCCCAGGAGCTGCAATTAGAGCCATTCCAGCTTGAGAGGCTGCCCCTTGGATCGGTCGACGGGGAACGGAGCTTCACCAAGGATGCCTTGTCGTCGGGATGGAGGACAGAATCGGCGGCGAGAGGAGGAAGCGAGGACACCGAGCACGCGATGCATATGAGGAGTGTGAAGATCAGTCGAGGCATGAAGTTTTAGGGTTCGAAGTCGAAAGCTAGGTTGAAGGCGGGGCTAATACAAACCGCTCACACCCACGGGCAGGCAATAAGCACTATGAATTACACTCCTAATTTTTGGACAGCTGTTTGATGCAATGGTAAGGGACATATCAAATAATAAATTTTTAGAATATTTTAATACTTTTTTTGTTAAAATAAAATTATTTTTATCTTATTTTATGATATGAGTTCCGAAAAAAAAAATTAATATATGTATATTATTTGGGTTATATTTGTTGCAAGTATTTGTAATTTTACAAGTTTTATATTAATTAAAAATTAAATTAAACTAATAAAAATATATTAAATTAGTAGATAAAATAAAATTATATTATAAATAATGTAAAAAAATTGTCATGCATCTAATAGTTTTGTTCGTATGAGAGTTGATACATTACATGCTAAATTAATAACATGTGTCACAAAAATATTATGTTATTGTGAAATATATTTTTAAGAAAATTTTTATTGACCAAATTTGTGAGATCATATTTATAAATGTAGTGTTTGTGTTGAATCAAGATTTATCACTAGAAGATACCACATGTGACCAACATGCATGCATAAGATACTTGAACTAGTAGACCTATCGAAAATATGGAAAGACGAAAGAGATTCTTGGAGGAAAGACTCTTGCTTGTTGAATTAGTCTAAAAGATTCAAAATATGTGCATCATTATTTATAATGATTTAAGGACTACAATTAAGGTTACCACCATAAAAATAATAATATAGTAAAATAATAAATGAGACCCAATGTAGATGGACCTAGACATGTCACTTACACTGATAGGTACTTTTCATGATATATAATTTTTTAGTATGACTTCAACCTCAAAGCGCGTTCTCTAGTGACAAGTGTTTGTGAGTGAGTTAATGGAGCCAAATTATCAAATGGATTGACCCAGAGGGACTATTGTTGACATGTTCTTTGGTTACACTAGCGACATCATAGATGGAGCCCTTAAGGCATCTTGGCATGAAGAGCATGTCCACGAGTGGTGGGGATTACAAACTCCTTGTCTTGTTGAGTGTAGGGAAAATTGATTGAGTCTTTCTAGAGATAATCCTTCCCTACAATTGGGTTAAAATTTCATTGGTGGCTTACTACTCGAGGTAATTGCTAGTTGCTTTGAGGGTGTTGTTCTCATAAGGGACAAGTTCTCCAAGACTAAGGGGTTATTAAACAAACCTTACATGTTTCCCTGAGATGCATCACCCATTAAATTATTTTATCATGTTAAGAACAATCACCCTGGGAGATTTCTTCACTACCAAGGACTATGTGGTTTGAGTTATCCCGTTGGGACCTATTAAATGCATATCAAGCCCCTGAGAGGGCAGCTAAAAGTATACATATAGCTCAACAATTTACTCAGACCTTTGGAGGGCAGAGCAAAAATGATAAGTGAATTAATGAAGAGCATTTATTGTGCATATTAAACAACTAAAAGAAATGTGAATATAAAACTACCCTATTTTTTACTATATCCATAGCGTTGACCCTTATGATGACAATGATGTGATGCAACTCAAGCCTTTCTACAAAAATTGTGATCCAAAGGATATTAAGAAGATGTGCACCCCGTTGTAGTTGAGGTAAAGGTGCATCTGAGGAAAGTGGAGCATTCCTCAAGTATTGAGGATGTCCCTCGATTATTGAGGATTTTAAGATGATTCCTATTTAGAGCATAGTGGAAATAATAGTTATGGATGGGGTTTCAACTAAGGTCGCTGTGATGTTTGATGAAGCTAGTTTGCAAACCTTAGAAATAATAGTTAGCAAAGACTACTACAATCCTTAGAACATATCCTATTTAATGGCCGAGAATCATCCCCCACTAATGATCCGATAGTGTGCCTCTCCTCATGTGAGTTACTTAGTTATCCACCAAGTGAGTTTGAGGTGTTGGTTTTAATAATGCGGGTGATTGGCTTGTATACAAAGGTGAAAACTTTCAACAAGAAAGTGCTTAATGATTTTTTATTTCTTTTTGAACGAGGAGTTCTATAATTTTGATCTTTCAATATTGACTATAAGGGAGCCTCCCCACGATGACGAGTGCCTTACCTCCAGCTTGTAATAAGAGACAAGTCAATGATGAAGGTTTACCCTACTAAAGATTTTATTGGAGAGTAGGAGAATGCATCCTTTAATGACTTAATCCAACATAACTCACTCCAATGGGTCATATCGGGTTCATTGCATGACTAATCATTTACTTAAAATCTTTAATGTAGAATTTTTTTTTATAGTTCCATTTATACACAGAGCCACTAAAATCCAACCATATATAAAATAAAGATCCATCTAGATTATATTTGTACAAAAATCCATTCATATCAAAATACATGTAAAAAAATCATGATTCATTATATATCCATAAAAAAACATATAACATTTTGAATAAAAATGAAACTATCAACCTTAAATAAATGATACTACTAGCTTACAACTCTCTTAATCTACCTTACCAATACATTACCCTTAGCTAAGACATGAAAATAGAAAGAGAAAGTGTATAGCTAAGTTGGTTATAAATAACTAACTATATTCAATACAAGGAAAGTAAATTAATATGCATGATACTTGATACGTCATAAAAAAATTATCTTGATCGGGCACGAATCTCAATTTAAAATCATGTTGGAAACTTCCAAAATTAAAATTGGGACAAACCAAACTCTGATTTCAGCAAACTTACAATCAAACTGAAAGTCTCGAAAATTTGAATCCAACGACACCAAATTTGACTCAATCCAAGCCCAAATGAGTCCAAATCAAGGACCCGAAGCACTATTGGAAGGTTCAAACCACAATTTGGATTACCAAATGGTTTCCAAACATTATTTTCTTTTAGTCAAACCGAGCGGCTCAACGAGACAAATCCAATGAGCCCAAGATCACTAAATGTTGACTTCTTTAAGAGCTTCAAATGTCTGACAAACAGTCCACGATCAAGGGATTCAATATCGATCATCCATCCAACCACTCCCCATTTACTCTTGATCTCTCACCTATTTATGGGCCATGCCACTCCAGAAACCTATAAATAGACCCCTCTTTCTCTTGAAAAGGGGGCTCCAAAAAAGAGATCAAGAGAGAGATCAGAGATCACTCTTTCCTCCTCTCTTCTCCTCGACCACCGCCTGAGTTTTGTTGGACCACCGCCTTATGTAGTTGCTCTGCCGGACCACCACTTGAGGCCCTTACCCTCACTAGACCATCACTTGAGGTCCTCACCCTCGCCGGACCACCACTTGAGGCCCTCACCTTAGCCAGATCACCACCTAAGGCCCAGACTTCTGCCATACCACAAATTGAGGCCCGAACTTCTACTAGACCACCACCTGAGGCCCAAACATCCACCGGACCACTACCTGAGGCCTAAACTTTTATAGAACCACAACCTGATATCCAGTCTTCGTCGGACCACCACTTGAGGCCTGAACTTTGAACAGACCACCACTTGAGGCCCAAACTTCTATCAGGCCACCACTTGTCACTCAGATTTCTTCTGGGCCACCACTTGATGCCCAGAGATCTCCTAGAGTACTACCCTTCTATCACACTCTTTCGGACCCCTGTGTCATGCCGACTATGGTCCTTCCAACCTCCATCACCATATATTAATCTTTTTGACTCCGACCTCCTGCCAATTACGATCTTTCAAACCCCTATCTCATATTGATTATGGTCCTTCCAACCTCTATCACAAAATAACAGTCTTTCTAACCCTAGTCTCCTATCAACTACGGTCTTTCGAACCCATGTCTCATGCTGACTATGGTCATTCGAACCAAACAAACACTTCTATGTTTATTATTATAACTCACACCATATGATAAGCTCTACAAAATGTATATTTGAGACATCAAGCCAAGGCCTTCTCTCAAGGAAGGGCCTCATTTATAATTGACTGCAAATACTAGTGGATTCGCTCAAAGTGGGCTAGGCCCCATGGTTTTTCCCCCTTATTAGGGGTTTTCATATAAAAACTCTGGTGTCTCTTATGAATGCTACACTCTCTTTCTTATATGATTGCATGTTGAATCATTGTGCAATGCTAAGATGTTAAACATCATATTTCTTTACCACTGTGAATACTCTAGGATGCAACAGTTTGGCACCGTCTGTGAGAATATGATTCCCGAATGGGGGGGGGGGGGGGGCAATTTTTTCTCCAACCTCAAAATTTATGATTAAGGTCAAATTGCTAACATATACTATTGATGGATCAATTTTATGGGAATCAGATCCATACTGGGGGTAACCTTGACTCCAAAAGTGGTTAAGACAGTCCCTCCAATAATGTCATAACCAGGATGATATATCAAGAAACTCCTGGCAAATGCAAGGATGCCTTTAATAAATTTCAATCCACATACAACCCCCTACGGAACTTTACTCCTTAAATACGGTCTTGATCTCGACCTCAAAAAGGCATTAACAGTCTAAAGATTGACCCTTCTTTACCTTTAATTCATAATACATATGGCATTCACCCCTCTAAATCAAGGCAAAATCAATCTCAGAGGAATTTGATTTAACATCTTCCACACAGGTTCACGCCTTCGAGTAGGGCTCTGACATATAATTTCGGATAGGTAAAATATCCTAGGAGGATGTCAATCAAATCTTAAATCCTTGATTTAAGAAATACACAATATTTATTGAATCTCAATCATTGGATAATCCATCCCAGGGGAATTCGATCCAACCTCTTCTGCACAGGTTAACATAATCGAGAAAGGCTCTAACATATAACCTCGGATAGGCTACACATCTTTGGTTGATTCTCTTGACCTCTTCCATATAGGTTAACATCATCGAGCAAAGGCTCTGACATATAACCTCGGATAGGTCACACATCTTTGGTGGATTCTCTAGATCTCTTCTATATAAGTTAACATCACCGAGCAAAGGCTCTAACATACAACCTCATATATGTCTTACATCCTTAGTAGATTCTATCAACCTCTTCCTTTAATGTCATCGAACAAAGGCTCTGACGTACAATCTCGGATAGGTCACACATCCTTGGTAGATTCTCTTGACCTCTTCCACGCGTGTTAACATTATCGAGCAAAGGCTCTAACATACAATCTCGGATAAGTCACACATCCTTGGTAGATTCTCTCGACCTCTTCCACACAGTTTAACATCATCGAGAAAAGGCTCTGACATATAATCTCGGATAGGTAACACATCTTTTATGGATTCTCTCAACTTCTTCCACGTAGGTTAACATCATTGAGTAAAGGCTCTGACATACAATCTTGGATAGGACACACATCCTTTGTGGATTCTCTCAACCTTTTCTATATAGGTTCACATCATCAAGTAAATATTCTGATATACAATCACGGATAGGTCACACATCCTTAGTGGATTCTCTCGATCTCTTTTATAAAGGTTAATGCCATCGAGCAAAGGCTCTAATATACAATCTTAGATGGGATACATATCTTTGGTGGATCCTTTCAACCTCTTTAATATATATTAACATCACCAAAGTGTCAGCGGACTTCTATCCTATGCCAAAATTCTACCCGTCATTGGACTCCTGCCTATCAATGGACTTTCGGTACACTTATACTTGACACCAAAATTCTACCCGTCATCGGACTTCTACCCATTAATGAACTTTTATCGAACTTCTACCCGATACCATACTTTTACCCAACATCTTACTTCGGTCTGTCGCTGAACTCTCATTGGATTTCTACCTGAAGCTAAATTTATACCCGATATCGTATTTCTACCTAACAATAAAATTTTGCCCATCATCAGATTTTTGCCTGATAATAGTCCTATAAATTGTTGCAACCCATGACCCCAAGCTTAAGATTTTGATGATGATAAATAATAATTGTCTTGAGATTCATTGAATATTATTTGCTATTGTCTCTGAGTACTAACATTTCAGGAAGATCAAAAGCTACTCAGGACGATAGGAAGACTCAAGGATGGGTAGATTAGGAGTAAGAGTCTGCAATGTATTTTCTTTTTTATTTCATTTTTATTTTCTTGAGTCTGGCCACAAAATGCATAAAAGCTCAAGCAACAATGCACACACACAGGGGGAGAGGTTTTAAATGTAGAATATAATAGAATTTCTTCTTTGTAGATCGTACTGTACGATTCTAATTCATACCGTACGATCAGAGGGTTGTAGTACGATTCTGTGAATAGATCATACCGTATGAAATTATATCGTATTGTACGATATGTTCAAATCCAAAACCCTAGCAATTGTTTAACTTAGGTAAGTAATTTTCCGCCGTTCGTACGGTATACTGTACGATTTTTTTTAAATACTTACTTAACTTAACCCGTGATTAGTGTAAGAAATCCGGGCTTAATTATAATTTGAACATCGTACTGTACGAACTTATGCGTACAATATGATGAACAGAGATGAATTATAATCATCACGGATATCATCCTGGATGATCAATTGTTTTTTTGTCTCATCGTACTGTACGATGTATATCGTACCATACGATGAACAGAGACGATATTTGATCGTCCCGACTATCCTCTTGTATGAACTATGTTGTCATGTATCGTACCGTACGATTTAGTATCGTACTGTATGAACATTTTTGAACTATTCGTACCACTTCGTACCAGGATGAAGTCTATTTATGAAGATCATACTATACGATTGTATAACCGTACTATACGATAGTAATGGCTACTTTAAGATTTCAGGGTTTTTGGAGCCTGTTTTTATGTATATAAAAAAGTAATTTTTTAGAGAGTGTATGAGAGAGGAGAACGCGGTTAGAGAGGGATTCCAAGGGAGAGAGCTCTAGAGAAGTTCTTTAGGGTTTGAGAGAGGAAGGAGAAGGTGAGCATTGTGAGGGAGAAGAGGTGTGAGGGAGATCACACGGTTGCTCCAAACTTGCTGCATCTTGCTCCTCCTGTGGCCCTAGAAGAATTTGAGGGAGGATCTCCAAGGGAAAGGCTCGTCTACATCCGTGACCTCAAGGTACTATGCCTTCTCCAGAAGGGAGAAAAACGAGAAGGTTCTCTGCCGTCGCCAGGAGGGCGAAAATAGAGTTTGGCACTCTGCCACGCCGGGTTGGTGAAAGGGAGGTTTGTAAAGGCTTATCCGCCTTGCCGAGAGGGGCAAAAGGAGAACTATAGTTGGTAGTGAAAATTCCGGAGCGGAGGACTCCGGGGAGTGGACGTAGGCCGTATTTTGACCGAACCACTATAATAATATTGGTGTATTTTTTCCTTACTGCTTTTTCATTACTGCATGCCTTTTTAATTTCAAAATATTTTCCTTAAAAATTTTGAAAAAAAGGGTTGTTTAATTTTTCATATTAAAATTCTAAAAACAACGAAAATATTTAGAACTCCTGTCTAGGGTTTAATTATTGTCAAAAAGTTTTTACAATTCACCCCCCCCCCCTCTTGTCCATCTAGTAATTTCAATTGGTATCAGAGACTACTTTCAAAAATAGTATTTTAGAAAATCTTGAAAGAAAATGATCATGTCAAACTTTGGTAATCGTAACACTGCGGAGGGTTATTCAATAACCCGTCCACCACTTTTTGATAATATTCCGTTTGATTTCTGGAAAATTAGAATGTCTAAATTTTTGCAATCTATAGATTACCGCATATGGATGGTAGTGAATGATGGATATGTTGCACCTGTTAAAACTGTGAATGGAGTAAAAACTTTATTACCCTTCCATGAATGGAGCAATGAGGATAGGGAATTAGCCCAACTGAATGCTAAGTGCTTAAATTATTTTTTTTGTGCATTAAAGTCTGAGGACTATATGAGAGTGTCTACCTGTGTTTCTGGTAAGGAGATTTGGGATAGACTGTGTATTACATACAAAGGAACAAACGAAGTAAAACAATCTAGGCTTAACATTCTACTTCATGATTATGAACTCTTCCGTATGAAACCTAATGAAATAATTTCTAACATGTATACTAGGTTCACCCAAATCATGTCATCCTTGCATACATTAGGTAGAGAGATTTCAAATTTTGAGAAAGTGAATAAAATTATTAGATGCTTACCTAGTTCCTATGATGCTAAGATAACTGCTATCACTGAGTATAAAGACCTTAATGTTTATTCTATTGATAACTTCCTTGGGTCACTCATTGCATACAAGCAAGGAGTGAGCCAAAGGCAAAGTGATGCAGGAGAAAAGAAAAAGGAGCAAACTATGGCATTAAAAGCTGGCAACTCAGAAAGTGAAAGCTCTGCAGGGGAGGAAGAGGATGAGATAGCACTGATGACCCGACATTTCAAAAATTTCCTGAAGAGAAAATAGAAGCGTTATCAGAACAGCTGGAATAAAGGTAAGAGCTCAAGGTCCAATAAGGTTTCATTTGATACAATTTGTTTTGAGTGCAGGAAGCCAGGTCACCTTCGAGCCGATTGGCCCAATCTGAAGAGCCAACCAGCTAAGGAGAAAGGTGATGAGAAAGCCAAATACAAGAAATGAAAGATAAAGACACAAAAAACATTTTGGGCCGACTCTGCCTCAGAATCGTTAGAAGAAGAAACAGAGGAGGAGGTAACAAACTTGTGTCTTATAGCTAATGATAACCTTGATCCATTAGATCAAGATGAGGTATGTCAACTTTCATATGAAGAATTATTGCTTATTTTTTAGAATATTCATGACTCGTATAGGAAACTGAAAAAGATGTATGCTAAGCTTAATGTTGAATTTAGTTCTTTACAAATTGAGCATGCTAACTTAGTTAAAGAAAATTCTGATTTAGATAAAGATCACATGTTGCTTCATGATGAATTTGATGCATTAAAAAAGAAACATGTTGAATTAACTGAAGAGCATAAATCCTTGAAAACCACTCATGTTGAACTAGAAGAAGCCTTTCATAGATTAGACAAACTTACATTAGAAGTAGATCACAGTGAGTATTTGTTAAAAATAGAAGTTCATGGATTGACATATCAAAACAACACCTTTAGGAAATAATCAAAGAATTAGAAAATGAAATTGCATCACTCACATTAGGCCATCCTAACAAACCCCCAACACAGCATGCATCATATAACTTTAGTAAGAGGCACCATTACCCACATAGAATAGTAAACCCATTTCCTGGTGTTAGGTGTTTCTTTTGCGGCATGGTAGGTCACATAGCTCGCACATGCACAATTCACCGTAGGACACACTTAGTATGGACACCCAAACTGCATCCATCACAGTATAACATGCATACATCTCATTCATACAAGCATAAGGTGGAACCCAAACTCACTTGGGTTCCCAAATCTAATCTTTGAATGAAATTATGGGGGTGCTCTCACAAAAGTCCTAGTGATAGCATGTGGTAGCTGGATAGTGGCTGCTCACGACACATGACTAGAGATATGAAGAAGTTCATCCTACATGAGACCAAAACTGGAGGCAAAGTAACGTTGGGAGACAACACTACCAGGAAGGTGATAGGCTCAGATATTGTTGGTAATGCCAAAAAAATTTTAATTAAAAATGTCTTACTAGTTGATGGATTGAAACATAATTTACTTAGCATTAGTCAACTGTGTGACAAAGGTTTTGATATTAAATTTCTATCTGATAAATGCCTAATTAATTTATTTTATAAACTAGTTTTAGAAAGAAAACGAATGAACAATGTTTACATGTTAGACCTTGATTGCATTGATAGCTCAAATTCATTTTGTTTGAAAATAATAGTTGATGACTCGTGGCTATGGCATAGGAGACTATGCCATGCTAGTATGAAAACTCTTAGAAACATCACTTAGAAAAACCTAGTTAGAGGCGTACCTAAGTTAGATTTCACAAAGGATCATTTATGTGATGCTTGTCAACTAGCAAAACAACTCAACACATCATTTCACTCAATTAGAGATGTGATCACCGCTAGGCCACTAGAAATCCTACATATGGACTTATTTGGACCCGTTAGTACAGCCAGCCTAGGTGGGAAAAATTATGGTTTTGTGATTGTAGATGACTTCACTAAATTCACTTGGGTAAGATTCTTATAACATAAGAATGAGTCTTTTGAGGAATTTAAGATATTCTCAACATGGATTTAGAGGAAATTAGGTTGTGAAATCTCAACAATTTATAGCGATCATGATGGAGAATTTCAAAATGATAAGTTTGAATCATTCTGTCAAGAACTAGGAATAGAACATAATTTCTCAGCCCCTAGAACACCACAACAAAATGGTATAGCATAAAAGGAAGAATAGAACATTGGTAGAAGCTGCTAGATCAATGTTAGCGGAGTACACCCTTCGTAGATACTTTTGGGCAGAAGCAGTCAACACAGCATGTTATGTTTTAAATAGGGTGAACATTAGATCTAAGCTGAACAAAACTCCGTATGAACTCCTTAAGGGTAGGACACCAAACCTTTCACACTTACATGTCTTTGGGTGCAAGTGCTTCATCATGAATAATGGTAAACATCCCTTAGGAAAATTTGATCCCAAGTCTAATGAGGGTGTCTTCTTAGGTTATTCTTCTGTAGGTAAAGCCTATAGAATCTTTAATAAGAAAACTCTAGTAGTAGAAGAGTCCACCCATGTGGTATTTGATGAATCAGATAAGTCCTCTGAATCTAAAATTGAAGATGATAAAATAGAGATAATTCAAGAAGTAGAGACTATGACATTAGGAGAAAGGGTAGAACCTCAGGAAGATTTGCCTAGAGAATGGAGATATTCTTCTAGTCATCCTAAAGAGTTAATTTTAGGAGACCCTTCAGAAGGTGTAAGGACTAGGCATGGACTTCGGAGGGAGGTTAGTCATTCAGCATTCATCTCTACGATAGAACCTACAAGTATGGATCAAGCCTTAAGAGATGAATTTTGGATTCTAGCAATGCAAGAAGAGCTGAACCAATTCACCAGGAATGATGTTTGAGAGTTAGTCAAGAGACCTAAAGAACAAAGTGTTATTGGAACAAAATGGGTCTTCAAGAATAAGGTGAATGATTCAGGAATAATAATAAGGAATAAAGCCAGACTAGTAGCTAAGGGGTACAACCAAATTAAGGGAATAGACTTTAAAGAAACCTTTGCCCCTGTTGCTAGACTAGAAGCCATTAGAGTGCTCTTAGCTTTTGCTTGCTTCAAGAACTATAAGTTATATCAAATGGATGTAAAGAGTGCATTTCTGAACAGGGTAATTAAGGAAGGTGTCAATGTTGAGCAACCCCCCAGATTTGAAAGTTCACAATTTTCAAACCATGTATTCAAATTAAAGAAGGCACTTTATGGATTAAAGCAAGCACCTAGAGCATGGTACGAAAGACTTAGCTCATTTTTATTGGATTAATGATTTAAAAAGGATAGTGCATATATTACACACTTTTTATAACCGGTCAAAGAAGAAATTCTCATTGTTCAGATATGCGTTGATGACATTCTATTTGGATCTTCAGATAAAATGTTATGTGATGAATTTTAAAAAATAATGAGTAATGAGTTTGAAATGAGCATGATGGGAGAACTTAATTACTTTCTTGACTTTAGCGTAAAACAAATGGATAATGAAACTTTTCTTAGCCAATCAAAGTATATTAAGGATATCTTAAAGAAATATGAAATGGATAGTACTAAACCCACGAACACTCCAATGAGCTCAACAATTCAATTAGACAAAGATCCTAGTGGAAAATTAGTAGATCAGAAGAAATATAGAGGAATGATTGGGTCCCTTCTTTACCTAACTGCCAGTAGACCAGACATAATGTTTAGTGTGTGACTTTGTACCCGTTTTCAAGCTGATCCTAAAGAGTCTCACTTAACTGCTGTCAAGATAATTCTTAGATATCTACTAGGCACCCCAAACTTAGGAATTTGATATCCTAGGCACAACACTTCCTTTGAAATCTTAGGGTACTCAGATTCTGACTTTGCAGGATGTAGGATAGATAGAAAAAGCACCTATGGTACCTGCCAATTCATAGGACAATCATTAGTTTCTTGGTCCAGTAGGAAACAAAACTCAGTACCACTTTCCACAGCCGAGGCAGAATATATTACGGTAGGAAGTTGTGTTGCACAAGTACTTTGGATAAAATAACAAATTCTTGATATTGGCTTGCCTGTAGGAATCATTTCAATTATGTGTGTGTTGACCTCATTTTTGTATGAGGTCACTAAGGCCCTTCCAAACTCCAGATTAATTTTAGATCCTATGATCCACTCTAGACCTTAGGATTCTTTCCTAGAGCCAGACCTTAGAGCATACTCTAGAGCCTAGGATTCCCTTAAATCCTAGATATTAGAACTCCTCTAGATCTTAGGACCACTCCAACTTCAAATCAATCCCCACCCTTGATCAACCTCAACCTCAAATCAATTCCTACACTTGATCAACTCCAACTTCAATTTGATTCCTACCTTTGATCAATTTAAATCTCAAACTTCATTCAACTCAAATTCAAATTAATTCAAGTTTCAAACATATCCAAACCTTGATCCAATCAATTTGACAATCCAACCTTCAACTTAGACTTTGATCCAAACTTCAATCTAGCTTTGACCTCATCCATTCATTAACAATCATCACATGATTGTAAATGATCTGGATACTTCAATACTAATCATTCAAACTTAAAATCCATTCCAAATCCAGAAGTCTAAACTCAAATTCAAAGTCTTAAGGTCTTGTCCTAAAGACCCTTTTCAAAGAATTTTTCAAACATTTCAAAACCCAGTCAAATGGTCTCTGATTCAGGGTCTATCACTTGCAAAGTGATAAGACATGTCTCTAGAGGTTACCCTCCAAATTTGAGCTCATTTGGAGGATTCTAACCCTTTAAACTTAATCCAACTCCAAATGTTGCAAAACCTTTAAATATTTACAATCCATGCCACTAGGCCTTTCACCTAGTGGAATTTGACTTTGGATCCCCCTCCAAATCTTTTGATCCCTCTTAATACCTTGATATTACCTTATTAAGCAATGATCTACATCTTTTTAGATTCAATTTGACCCAGAATTGACTTGAGTCCAAAATGACCAAAATGCTCTTAAATGGAGATTTTTGGACTTTTGGCCTAAACTCAACTTGATTTGACTTATCAACCTTTGAAATCTTCTTCAAATATCATTCCAATGGATCCTAAATGACTTTAGGAACACATTAAACCCAAACTTAATCTTTGGTTTGACTTGGTTGACCAAGTCAATCATGGTTGACCAAATCAACCCTTTAACCCAACACTTGTTAATTTTAACTATTCTAGTGATTTTGAATCAATTCAACTCATCAAGATTGGTTAATTATACACTTTTGACTTCAAATTCCTTGGCATGATGTCTTGTAGCACTCTTGACCTCCCTCATGCACATTCTAGTCACCATTGACTAGTCAACAAGTCAATGGGTCAAAAACAACCCTTGAAATGAGACCATAGCTTGGCCACCTCATCATCCCATAAAGCAAACCCTTTCTCCAAGCCAAAATCTCCTTTTGGCTAATGGGAATATGCTTTTTCCCTCCCTAATTGATCATTAAAAAAGCTCTATTAACCAAGACAATCATTGGTTCATCTAAATGGGGGAAAAGGTGTGGTCCCTCTTCCCATGGACCAAGAGATGTCACTCTCAACCACCAACCCTATTCCATAGCTTTGGGCAGCATAGGGGACACTTGGCACTCATCCAAAACCACTTCAAATCAAATCTCAACCATCCAATCCAAAAGCCAAAGGTAAAGTGAGGGAAAACTTGACCTAAAGGTGGCTTCTTCATCATTCCCTTTGATATGATCAAAATCTCCAAACTCCAGCAGCTCCCAACCTTCCAAGAGCTCCTCCCATACACTCCAACACTTTTCAAGGCCTTCCCAAGCTTTTCCCAACCATTTCTAAGCCTCAAATCACTATTTTAGTGAAGAGAGAGCATTCTAGAGAGAGAAAGAGGACTTTCCCATATACCTTTCGATCCAGCAAGATCCAGCTTTTGGAGTCTTCAGTACAGTTGTAGAGGATTGCTGCAGCTTTCCAACAAGCTAAAGATATCAAAAATCCGACGGTTGGATCGTAAGTTATGCTCATTTTAAGTTTAAATTTCAATTTGAAATTGTAGCAATTTTATACTGAATGGAGCCTCCAAACTCTAGGCATTGTAAGATCATATTGTCCTCTAGCTACAGTTCAAATTTCGTGCAATTTCGTCGAGTATTTTGAAAGATATGAGCGTTTAAAGATTTCTATTCAAAATGAACTAGAACAGATCTGGACCGTCCGATCGACGATCAGACGGCTCAGATCTGGGTATACCGTGCGGCTTCCTCCATGTTTGAACGTGGGTCATCCCGTGGTATGGGAGGGTGACGTGGCGTCACGCCACGCCGCCACGTCACCGTCAGCTGATTTGACTAAAAAAATGCTTTAAATGTTCCAAATCTTCAAAAATTCACAGAAAATCGAGTTCTACACCAAATAGGGCGTCCTTGGGCTCGTTGGAAAGATAATCTAATGTAGTATTTATTAAAATTAAAATTATATTGATTTGATTTCTGTATTGTGAGATATTTGATTTTATGTTAATTTCATTTATTGCTATTTTCTCACAATCCAGTGATCAAATGAAGCCTAAATTTTGGTGGATGATTATTGAGTATCTTAGGCATGTTTAATAATTTTTCTAGGTTCATATGCTCAATAGATTTCTGTGATATGAATTTTTAAGGTAAATGGTCTATTTTGGACCCTAAACTTTGAAAATTCATAACTCTTTAGGGTTTTAGTATTTTGCTGTGATATTTCTGTGGTATGATTGAATGTATGTCAGGGTTAGACACACCAAGTTTCATGCCTATTTGAATAGTAGAGACACCTAGGAAAAATAATTAAGGAAATGTCTAGAAAACTTAGAAAATTCATAGGGCATTGTACACACACCCAATAGGGGTGAAACTTAAACATAGTAAAATTAGTGGCATCATATACCTTAGGTTTAAATTTTACTCAATTTGGAGGTCATTAGGTTAGAAAATTGAGCATGTCAAATTTCAGCCCCTTTAAGGACTTAAAAAATTCAATAAATCATCATAAATTTATATTAAATCCACAAAATACCCATAATACCTCTAATCAACCATATTTCAACTCTTAATCATTGAAAATTGAAATTACATTAATTTGACATTAAAATCCACTTTAATTTAATTTTAATCAAAATCAATATTTAATCAATTTTAATTAATTAAAAATTATTAAAAATCCCAAAAAATCTTTAAACACTTGATGATCTCTCCTTAGATCATTTTTGATCTTTGGAGTTAATTTCAAGAAGTTTGGGACTCATTTGGGATCAAATCACAAAAAGGCCCTCTAATTAAGAAATTCCAAAAATTCATTAAATAGTAAAATCTTCAAATATCCATAACTAATTCCAGAAAAATCCAAATCACCCAAACTCACTTGCATTCAATTCCTAATAAGCCCTAATTTTTATTAAAAATGTTAATTCCAGAAATCTGCAATATTTCAAAAAGTCAACAAATTGGTCAAACCGTAGTTAAATCTAGTACAAAACTTCAAACCTTTGTAATAAAATGCAGAAAAATCCGATTTCAACGTACTTACCTTCTAACTGATCGTAGTAAGGTCTAGTATTTTAATAAAATACAAACGTTCCATAAAATACCTTTAATCAAAAATTCAATTTTTGACCCTTTAATTAAACGATTAAAATATTCAAAATTCATAAAGCTCAAATCACTCTAAAACTCCAGAAAATATTGGTTTAATGCTTAAAACATTTAAAAAATCCTTTAAAACACAACAACCATCCTAAATATGAAGTTTATTGGCTGGACTACTCCGGGCTGCGGGGCTAAGTGTCCTAAGGAGGCTGGTTCCTCGAGCCTGGTGGCACAACGCCACGAATAAATTCTAAGGGGTGTTAAATCTTAAAATAGATTAATCTTTAATTATTTAACATTTTTAAAATCTCTATTTCAATTACATTAATTTGGTTTATCGGCTGGACTACTCCGGGCTGCGGGGCTAAGTGTCCTAAGGAGGCTGGTTCCTCGAGCCTGGTGGCACAACGCCACGAATCAATTAATGGCAAACTTAAATTAATCAAGCTTTTAAAATCAGTAACTAACTCATTTTAATATTAATCCACTCTTTTAATTCTAACCAATTTAAATAACTTAATCAACCCCGATTGCTACTGGGTAACCCAGGCCTACGAGGCTATTAGCTTAGCCCCAAGGAAGGTGAAGTAAACTTCACGGCCTCGGTGTGAAACAAAGGTAGCAATCAATTAACTTTTAAAATATGTTTAATTAAAATTCTTAATTCATTAATACTTAAATTTTAATCTAAATTCCCTCCTAAGCCTTAACATATCCACACTTTTAGACAACTTCAATTAATAACCCACTTTAGGATCTACCCCAGCCACACGACCTTTCTCACACACTTTAGATGATGTGCTAGGACAACCAACTCTAGATCTAGGTTAGGCCGGTGTTTACTTTACTGCTGTATGCCGGATTTTTCGTAGTTTTCACTGCATGTTGTGGATGAAATTGCTTTGCTGTGTCTGCTTACTTTTTCTGTACTCTGTGGATGGATTGATGTGTTTGGCGACTAGATTACCCTTAGGTTAGGTACGATCTGGATGTTGACACAGTTTTCTGCAGGTGGCCACGCTCATGCAGGGCAATATAAAAAGGGGGCAAATTAAAAAAAATGCATAAATATTATAAATTCTTTGCACAGGTGCTCCAGCTGCTAAAGCCCCCAAATCATAAAAAGAGCGTGGCTAGTGTGTTTACTTTCTTTTCTGCTCATATACAACTGCTTGGGAATAACTGCTTTTTTTTTATATATTAATTACTTAGGATAACCCTGCAGGTGAGTCTAGATTTTTATTTTGATATCAATGTAATTTGTGCAAGTGTCAAGTGTTGTGAAAGTTTATTTTGAGTTGGGATACATAGACCCAAAGCTTGGATTCCAAAGAGGAAAGGATACCCCTTTAGGGAATACTCCTTTTCCATTTGGAAATCCAAATTTGGATCATACCTCTTCCTTACCCAAAGAGGAAGGAGTGGCCTTCCCCCTTAGAGGGAAGTGCCCTCTTGTCCATTTGGGTAATCCACTACGAAGATTCCAAGAAGATTGAAGAAAAGGAGTCCAAAGAAGAATGAGATTGAAGATTTAAAGATTTGAAGATTGAGAGTATCCCACTCAAAATAACTTGCGTCATTACTAGGTTTAGAATCCAGGTTGTTGTCAGTGGTGCCCGGCCACTTTACTTTCTGTAATATTCTGGTTTGTAATAAGCAAGGCAATTCTGCCTATGGACATTTATTAATTAATTTATATTTGATGTGATGATTTGATTGCCTTTAGGATTACTTATTTTTACTAGTTTTTTTTGGCGATTGCATGCCGCTTTTTGTTTTCGCCTGGATACGTGAGGCTCGTGAGGGTGTGAAACTTTTCTACTCATAATTTTAAAAGTCTAAAATTTTAGTGAGTCTAAATAACATAGAAAGATAACGAATCTAGGGAATTAGCCGGGGATCGACCCCGGGGTCGCATGCATATTTCTGCATTACTCTTTCCTTGCTTTAGACCCTTCCCAGCCTGCGGGTAGAGTCCGGATAGTCTGACCTATGAGGACGAGGTGCCGGACCTGGGGAAGTCCAGTCTTCTAAAAAGTTATTTTATAAGCCTGTTTTTAAAATTTCAAGCATATTTGATTTGAGGTTGTTAACCAGCATGCATTGCATTAGATACAAATCAAAGAGTCAAAATTTTAATTTCATAGTCCTTAGCATTTTTGCACCCAACATAAGTCAAAGGGGCCAAATAGGAGAATCTCTAGATGTCGGCCCCAACTTTCCAAAACTTTAAATACAACGTCCCTACCATTCTTTCATAAAAAGACTGGATTCATGTATTTTAAATCGATTAGGTGGTTAGCTGGCTCCCCAATCCAGGCCGGGGTAAGTCCAGATCTTGCACTGCATTAGTTAGGATCGGATGACTGTGGTCCAGTGTCCAAAATAGATTTAGGATCCGGGGCAGATCTTCGATTATAAGACCCCAAACTTCGGGAATATAATTCCAAATTTCTAATAAAATGCTCAACTCTAATTAAATATCATTTCAAATCCAAAACATAAAGCCCAACACTTAGATTAAGTTGGGACACTTCCGGATGGTTCTGGAATCTCAAAGTGTCCCCTACCTCTCCTCCTTTAACTCCGTTAATAACTGCTCAATTTTGATCCATTCCCTGTTGAATTTCCAAAAATTTATTTCCTTTTTGATATCACTCCTAGAAAATCTGACAAAATTTTGCCACTATTTTAATCGAGAGTTTTTATAGGGGATTTTGTCTCCCTACGATGTAATTAACTACGAGGGCTTGCGCTCGTAGGAGATTTAGAACCACACACACTTGATTTTAAAATTGATTTTTCAAAGTTCAATTAGATTTCTTTGGGAAAACTTAAAATATTAGTGATCATTATTATAACAATCAAAGAATTATCATCGAATAGTATTTTCTCCCTACGGGGAGATACACTTTTCTTTGATAAGGCTTTGGATGTGAAATCAACGATCAAACTTCTTAAATATTATGGTTGGATATTCAGTAGAATCGCATTTTGACCCTTCAGGGCCATACGAAGTTCTCTTTAGCATCCGATCACGATATTCAAGATGAATTTCATAATTCTAAATCTGAATACCGTTATGAATTTTTATTTTCACCTCGAGAGGTGATATACTTTTTCTAACGAGATAATTCGATTTTAGAATTCAATTTTAAGTCCTAAAGAAAACTAATATTTTTAAAATATGTTTTCAAAATTCCACCAACAAAAAATGGCACGCCCGGTGGGACAAATCTCTCTCTCCATCTTTAATAATGGCAAAATTTTATTTCATCAGTAGTCTTAACTACCTTTCTTCCGTTGGTCCCTCTACCCATTTCTTTCTTGGGTGAGTGTGGCCAACATCTAAAAGAAAATACATTTCAAGTAGAGAGGCGAGTGATGAAATCTTTGTCTAAGCCGGGCTTTGACATTTTGCCTCCAAGTTAATTGGTAGAGCAAAGGAGTTAAGCCAGGTTCCTTGAATATTCTCAATCAATTTTGTAAACTCTCTTATTGGGTGAAAACTCAACATATTGAGGTTCAAGATTTAGAGAAAATTAATCATGCTTAAAATTCAAATTTTAATTCAAAATTGACTAATTTAAATCACTTTTCCTTAATTCCAGGATACTTAAATACTCAAATGGCTGGAAAACTCATCTTCTCCCTGGATAGAAACTTGACAATAGAAGAAATTTCCTCTGGCAACTTGATCCAGTTTGGGATAGAATTTCAAAACTTTAAGTTATCAGTCAACGGGGAAGAAATGATTGATCTCTCTGCTGGAATACAAAGGGATGTCCCCCTAGTCGAGATTACTTTAGGGTCAGGAGTTGACTCCCCCATCTCTATGATGGAGGTCGTTGTCGCCCCTTCGACCACTGTGCCCTCTACTCAGGAGGATAAGAATCGAGAACCATTAAAAATGGAGGAATTACCATCTCAACATGGGATTGGGTCAAGTTCTAACACCACTGTTGCCAGCAAAAGTAAGTGGAAGAAATACCTTAAAAGGGTTAAGAAGAAGGTTGCTAAGGCCAATAAGACTGCTAAGGTAGAAGCCTTGAAACAAGTTAAATTTGAGACCAATCGAGAATTCGTTGCTCCTTACACCTACCCCCTCCATGGTGGAAATGTTTTCCACCCTACTCCTGTTACTCAAAGGAGAGGGGTTGTGAAAATGAGAGCACGATCTCCGATACACCTTCTTGACTACTATACAGAGAGAATCAATCAAGAAAGAGCTAAGCAATCACCTGTAATAAATCATAGGCCCCTAGTTGAAGGTTATGACCCTTCCACTCTATTAGATGAAGTTTGGTCACGATACTACACGTGCCCTACTATATCATCTGTAGAGGAGGAGGTGCAGAAACCACCCGGGGTGCCACTCTCATAATTGCTAGGTCACTAGTAATTAGGAAGGGGAATAATAATGGATCTGAGATCTTATCAGATAGTGATACCATTTGAATTTAACTTTTAAAAGGGGTCCTATCGCGATAGATCCTTAGATTGAGATGATGCAGCACTAGTTAGGGGTAGTGCAGACCCCACAACAATCTCTTTATTTTAAGATATTGTGGAAATATAATTTATATTGATAGGGTCTTGCCACCTGGACTTGCTATTTTGAAGAAAATCACATTATTTCTCAAGTGTACTAGATCAGAATTTTCAAGATAGTTGATCCATCTTTTTAATGAAAATTGACCTCTACTTTAAATCAAAAATAGGAGACAGTAGTGATTGACCCCACTGGATCTTTAAAGGCCCCTCCCTCCCACCGGTTCTGCGGGTTGATTTGATTTTTGAATTAAAATCTGTATCAAACTTAAGTTAGTTTTAGAAATGAAAATCTTCTTAGTCTTCTCGCAATTTTTCATCTTATAGGCTTCTCTTGCATGTTCTAAATCTATTCAATGATTTTCAAAGCCAAGTTGATATTTTCTTATCAAAAGATTGGGTCCAATTTGGGGATTATTCTTCCTTGGATAAGAGAATGAATTTCCTTCTCTTATACTTGCGATATAATCTTGGATTAAAAAAAAAAAAGAGCAATTATTTTAAGGGATTAAAAAAAGTGAAGCCTCTTGTTAAAAAAAATTCAAAGGATGCACAAACTGCATTAAAAAAAAAATTCAAAATCAAAAAGGCGCAAAGTGCGTCAAGGAAATAAAAAAGATGTGCAAAGCACATCATAAAAAAAAAAGTGAAAGAGGCTTCCTTCTTTTTAAATCCTTAAATCTCAAATAGCCCGATCATATTTAATAGCTTGACTTTGAAAAATCTTGAATCTAGATTTATTGTCATGCATGGACAGTTTATTAGATAGAAAATTCTATGCAAGAGAATTGAAAAGATTAAATTTCTCGATCCAACTTAAATCCTTTTGAAATTAATTTTAATTCAAACTTTCTACAAGGGAGAACTTAGTTCAGTTTCTATGAAATTTGATCCGGGTCAACAAAATCCAAAACCCTTGGCTCTTTTCGGGTCAATTGGGGTCACTCTACTTCTTACTATACTTTTGAATTTGTTCTCACTTGTCATTTTGACAGGGTCCAAATGATTAAGAGGAAATTTTCAATAAAAAGAATGAATCTTCTATTCTCGATAAGAATTCAAATCCCATTCTCAAGAGATATATGTGAATCTTTAAACATAGGCATCGTTTCTTTTAAGATCCACTATGTAAAATAACACTCTATGCTGGGTCCAAGGTTATTCTCAAATAGAGGTGTGTTTTACATCGCACAAAATTAACTTTCAAAATTGAGTCACAACTAAGTAGAGTGCCTGACTCCAATTGGAAGAGCATGAAGGCCTCGAAGAAAGTTACTTTGAACTCAACAAAATTTGAAATGACATAAGTCATGTATGATTTAAGCTTGTGATAAAATTGTGTTACCTCAGGACTTTCCAAGTAGGAGACTTGGCTATAGTCCTTTGGAGACCAATTTTAGTCCACCATAAGATCAATGGAAGCTTTGAATCAATATTGATTGGATCGTCCACCTTAGAGATGATCTATAAGGGAGGTTCATGACAATTGCTTAATTTTGAAGATGCCACCAGATGATTCATTTCATTTGGGTGGTTCTTTAAGAAGTATCATGCATGATGAGGATCAAGTTAAACATCAAATTCACCCCTTAAAATTCATAAAAATCAAATCAAGTTAAAAATCATCAATCAATTGTTTTCAATTCTCTTTTCCTCAAGGTTAGGTCCTTCCTTCCCTTAGGATTAGGCCCGCTAGTGGTGGAGTACGCCCTCCGTGGCACCACCCTAGCATTTGACCCGGGGATTAGTGGTGGAGTACGCCCTTCGTGGCACCATCTTGATTCTCATTCACTAGTGGTGGAGTACGCCCTTCGTGGCACCATCCTAGTTTGCAGTTGAGGTCCTCTCTGTGGAGCAAGTTTCCTCCCCACATGACCATTCGCTAGTGGCGGAGTACGCCCTTCATGGCACCATCCTTAGTTTGCCAGTTGAGGTCCTCTGTGTGGAGCAAGTTTCCTCCCCACATGACCATTCGCTAGTGGTGGAGTACGCCCTTCGTGGCACCATCCTAGTTTGCCAGTTAAGGTCCTCTGTGTGGAGCAAGTTTCCTCCCCACATGACCATTCGCTAGTGATGGAGTACGCCCTTCGTGGCACCTTCCTAGTTTGCCAGTTGAGGTCCTCTGTGTGGAGCAAGTTTCCTCCCCACATGACCATTCTCTAGTGATGGGGTACGCCCTTCGTGGCACCATCCTAGTTTGCTAGTTGAGGTCCTCTGTGTGGAGCAAGTTTCCTCCCCACATGACCATTCGCTAGTGATGGAGTACGCCCTTTGTGGCACCATCCTAGTTTGCCAGTTGAGGTCCTCTATGTGGAGCAAGTTTCCTCCCCACATGACCATTCGCTAGTGATGGAGTACGCCCTTTGTGGCACCATCCTAGTTTGCCAGTTGAGGTCCTCTGTGTGGAGCAAGTTTTCTTCCCACATGACCATTCGCTAGTGATGGAGTACGCACTTCGTGGCACCATCCTAGTTTGCCAGTTGAGGTCCTCTGTGTGGAGCAAGTTTCCTCCCCATATGACCATTCGCTAGTGATGGAGTACGCCCTTCGTGGCACCATCCTAGTTTGCCAGTTGAGGTCCTCTGTGTGGAGCAAGTTTCCTCCCCACATGACCATTCGCTAGTGATGGAGTATGCCCTTCGTGGCACCATCCTAGTTTGCCAGTTGAGGTCCTCTGTGTGGAGCAAGTTTCCTCCCCACATGACCATTCGCTAGTGATGGAGTACGCCCTTCGTGGCACCATCCTAGTTTGCCAGTTGAGGTCCTCTGTGTGGAGCAAGTTTCCTCCCCACATGACCATTCGCTAGTGATGGAGTACGCCCTTCGTGGCACCATCCTAGTTTGCCAGTTGAGGTCCTCTGTGTGGAGCAAGTTTCCTCCCCACATGACCATTCGCTAGTGGTGGAGTACGCCCTTCGTGGCACCATCCTAGTTTGCCAGTTGATCTGCCTATTTGGAGTAAGTCTTCTATCAGCATCCTATAGGCCTAAGGTTGGGTGATGCCCTTCCTTAGACCCAAGGCTAGGTATTCCCTACCTTGGTTTCCAGTTGATCCGTCTACTAGGAGTAAGTCTTCTATCAGCATCCTGTAGACCTAAGGTTGGGTGATGCCCTTCCTTAGACCCAAAGCTAGGTATTCTCTACTTTGGTTTCCAGTTAATCTGCCTATTAGGAGTAAGTCTTCTATCAGCATCCTATAGGCCTAAGGTTGGGTGATGCCCTTCCTTAGACTCAAGACTAGGTATTCCCTACCTTGGTTTCCAGTTGATCCGTCTACTAGGAGTAAGTCTTCTATCAGCATCCTATAGACCTAAGGTTGGGTGATGCCCTTCCTTAGACCCAAAGCTAGGTATTCCCTACTTTGGTTTCCAGTTAATCTGCCTATTTGGAGTAAGTCTTCTATCAGCATCCTATAGGCCTAAGGTTGGGTGATGCCCTTCCTTAGACCCGAGGTTAGGTATTCCCTACCTTGGTTTCTCCAGTCCTCTCTTCAGAATAGGTGTAAGCTTTTCACTAGTTTCCAATGGACTTAAGGTTGGGTGATGCCCTTCCTTCAACTCTTTAAGATCCTACTCCTATTCGGTCAACGCCAATGTGTGCAGCAGAAGTTCCTTCTACCACACACATTGGGGGTCCATTTGTTGACCTCATTTTTGTATGAGGTCACTAAGGCCCTTCCAAACTCCAGATTAATTTTAGATCCTATGATCCACTCTAGACCTTAGGATTCTTTCCTAGAGCCAGACCTTAGAGCCTACTCTAGAGCCTATGATTCCCTTAAATCCTAGATATTTGAACTTCTCTAGATCTTAGGACCACTCCAACTTCAAATCAATCCCCACCCTTGATCAACCTCAACCTCAAATCAATTCCTACACTTGATCAACTCCAACTTCAATTTGATTCCTACCTTTGATCAATTTAAATCTCAAACTTCATTCAACTCAAATTCAAATTAATTCAAGTTTCAAACATATCCAAACCTTGATCCAATCAATTTGACAATCCAACCTTCAACTTAGACTTTGATCCAAACTTCAATCTAGCTTTGACCTCATCCATTCATTAACAATCATCACATGATTGTAAATGATCTGGATACTTCAATACTAATCATTCAAACTTAAAATCCATTCCAAATCCAGAAGTCTAAACTCAAATTCAAAGTCTTAAGGTCTTGTCCTAAAGACCCTTTTCAAAGAATTTTTCAAACATTTCAAAACCCAGTCAAATGGTCTCTGATTCAGGGTCTATCACTTGCAAAGTGATAAGACATGTCTCTAGAGGTTACCCTCCAAATTTGAGCTCATTTGGAGGATTCTAACCCTTTAAACTTAATCCAACTCCAAATGTTGCAAAACCTTTAAATATTTACAATCCATGCCACTAGGCCTTTCACCTAGTGGAATTTGACTTTGGATCCCCCTCCAAATCTTTTGATCCCTCTTAATACCTTGATATTACCTTATTAAGCAATGATCTACATCTTTTTAGATTCAATTTGACCCAGAATTGACTTGAGTCCAAAATGACCAAAATGCTCTTAAATGGAAATTTTTGGACTTTTGGCCTAAACTCAACTTGATTTGACTTATCAACCTTTGAAATCTTCTTCAAATATCATTCCAATGGATCCTAAATGACTTTAGGAACACATTGAACCCAAACTTAATCTTTGGTTTGACTTGGTTGACCAAGTCAATCATGGTTGACCAAATCAACCCTTTAACCCAACACTTGTTAATTTTAACTATTCTAGTGATTTTGAATCAATTCAACTCATCAAGATTGGTTAATTATACACTTTTGACTTCAAATTCTTTGGCATGATGTCTTGTAGCACTCTTGACCTCCCTCATGCACATTCTAGTCACCATTGACTAGTCAACAAGTCAATGGGTCAAAAACAACCCTTGAAATGAGACCTTAGCTTGGCCACCTCATCATCCCATAAAGCAAACCCTTTCTCCAAGCCAAAATCTCCTTTTGGCTAATGGGAATATGCTTTTTCCCTCCCTAATTGATCATTAAACAAGCTCTATTAACCAAGACAATCATTGGTTCATCTAAATGGGGGAAAAGGTGTGGTCCCTCTTCCCATGGACCAAGAGATGTCACTCTCAACCACCAACCCTATTCCATAGCTTTGGGCAGCATAGGGGACACTTGGCACTCATCCAAAACCACTTCAAATCAAATCTCAACCATCCAATCCAAAAGCCAAAGGTAAAGTGAGGGAAAACTTGACCTAAAGGTGGCTTCTTCATCATTCCCTTTGATATGATCAAAATCTCCAAACTCCAGCAGCTCCCAACCTTCCAAGAGCTCCTCCCATACACTCCAACACTTTTCAAGGCCTTCCCAAGCTTTTCCCAACCATTTCTAAGCCTCAAATCACTATTTTAGTGAAGAGAGAGCATTCTAGAGAGAGAAAGAGGACTTTCCCATATACCTTTTGATCCAGCAAGATCCAGCTTTTAGAGTCTTCAATACCGTTGTAGAGGATTGCTGCAGCTTTCCAACAAGCTAAAGATATCAAAAATCCGACGGTTGGATCGTAAGTTATGCTCATTTTAAGTTTAAATTTCAATTTGAAACTGTAGCAATTTTATAATGAATGGAGCCTCCAAACTCTAGGCATTGTAAGATCATATTGTCCTCTAGCTACAGTTCAAATTTCGTGCAATTTCGTTGAGTATTTTGAAAGATATGAGCGTTTAAAGATTTCTATTCAAAATGAACTAGAACAGATCTGGACCGTCCGATCGACGATCAGACGGCTCAGATCTGGGTATACCGTGCGGCTTCCTCCATGTTTGAACGTGGGTCATCCCGTGGTATGGGAGGGTGACGTGGCGTCACGCCACGCCGCCACGTCACCGTCAGCTGATTTGACTAAAAAAATGCTTTAAATGTTCCAAATCTTCAAAAATTCACAGAAAATCGAGTTCTACACCAAATAGGGCGTCCTTGGGCTCGTTGGAAAGATAATCTAATGTAGTATTTATTAAAATTAAAATTATATTGATTTGATTTCTGTATTGTGAGATATTTGAGTTTATGTTAATTTCATTTATTGCTATTTTCTCACAATCTAGTGATCAAATGAAGCCCAAATTTTGGTGGATGATTATTGAGTATCTTAGGCATGTTTAATAATTTTTCTAGGTTCATATGCTCAATAGATTTCTGTGATATGAATTTTTAAGGTAAATGGTCTATTTTGGACCCTAAACTTTGAAAATTCATAACTCTTTAGGGTTTTAGTATTTTGCTGTGATATTTCTGTGGTATGATTGAATGTATGTCAGGGTTAGACACACCAAGTTTCATGCCTATTTGAATAGTAGAGACACCTAGGAAAAATAATTAAGGAAATGTCTAGAAAACTTAGAAAATTCATAGGGCATTGTACACACACCCAATAGGGGTGAAACTTAAACATAGTAAACTTAGTGGCATCATATACCTTAGGTTTAAATTTTACTCAATTTGGAGGTCATTAGGTTAGAAAATTGAGCATGTCAAATTTCAGCCCCTTTAAGGACTTAAAAAATTCAATAAATCATCATAAATTTATATTAAATCCACAAAATACCCATAATACCTCTAATCAACCATATTTCAACTCTTAATCATTGAAAATTGAAATTACATTAATTTGACATTAAAATCCACTTTAATTTAATTTTAATCAAAATCAATGTTTAATCAATTTTAATTAATTAAAAATTATTTAAAATCCCAAAAAATCTTTAAAAACTTGCTGATCTCTCCTTAGATCATTTCTGATCTTTGGAGTTGATTTCAAGAAGTTTGGGACTCATTTGGGATCAAATCACAAAAAGGCCCTCTAATTAAGAAATTCCAAAAATTCATTAAATAGTAAAATCTTCAAATATCCATAACTAATTCCATAAAAATCCAAATCACCCAAACTCACTTGCATTCAATTCCTAATAAGCCCTAATTTTTATTAAAAATGTTAAATTCCAGAAATCTGTAATATTTCAAAAAGTCAACAAATTGGTCAAACCGTAGTTAAATCTAGTTCAAAACTTCAAACATTTGTAATAAAATGCAGAAAAATCTGATTTCAACGTACTTACCTTCTAACTGATCGTAGTAAGGTCTAGTATTTTAATAAAATACAAACGTTCCATAAAATACCTTTAATCAAAAATTCAATTTTGGACCCTTTAATTAAACGATTAAAATATTCAAAATTCATAAAGCTCAAATCACTCTAAAACTCCAGAAAATATTGGTTTAATGCTTAAAACATTTAACAAATCCTTTAAAACACAACAACCACCCTAAAGATGAAGTTTATTGGCTGGACTACTCCGGGCTGCGGGGCTAAGTGTCCTAAGGAGGCTGGTTCCTCGAGCCTGGTGGCACAACGCCACGAATGAATTCTAAGGGGTGTTAAATCTTAAAATAGATTTATCTTTAATTATTTAACATTTTTAAAATCTCTATTTCAATTACATTAATTTGGTTTATCGGCTGGACTACTCCGGGCTGCGGGGCTAAGTGTCCTAAGGAGGCTGGTTCCTCGAGCCTGGTGGCACAACGCCACGAATCAATTAATGGAAAACTTAAATTAATCAAGCTTTTAAAATCAGTAACTAACTCATTTTAATATTAATCCACTCTTTTAATTCTAACCAATTTAAATAACTTAATCAACCCCGATTGCTACTGGGTAACCCAGGCCTACGAGGCTATTAGCTTAGCCCCAAGGAAGGTGAAATAAACTTCACGGCCTCGGTGTGAAACAAAGGTAGCAATCAATTAACTTTTAAAATATGTTTAATTAAAATTCTTAATTCATTAATACTTAAATTTTAATCTAAATTCCCTCCTAAGCCTTGACAAATCCACACTTTTAGACAAGTTCAATTAATAACCCACTTTAGGATCTACCCCAGCCACACGACCTTTCTCACACACTTTAGATGATGTGCTAGGACAACCAACTCTAGATCTAGGTTAGGCCGGTGTTTACTTTACTGCTGTATGCCGGATTTTTCGTAGTTTTCACTGCATGTTGTGGATGAAATTGCTTTGCTGTGTCTGCTTACTTTTTCTATACTCTGTGGATGGATTGATGTGTTTGGCGACTAGATTACCCTTAGGTTAGGTACGATCTGGATGTTGACACAGTTTTCTGCAGGTGGCCACGCTCATGCAGGGCAATATAAAAAGGGGGCAAATTAAAAAAAATGCATAAATATTATAAATTCTTTGCACAGGTGCTCCAGCTGCTAAAGCCCCCAAATCATAAAAAGAGCGTGGCTAGTGTGTTTACTTTCTTTTCTGCTCATATACAACTGCTTGGGAATAACTGCTTTTTTTTATATATTAATTACTTAGGATAACCCTGCAGGTGAGTCTAGATTTTTATTTTGATATCAATGTAATTTGTGCAAGTGTCAAGTGTTGTGAAAGTTTATTTTGAGTTGGGATACATAGACCCAAAGCTTGGATTCCAAAGAGGAAAGGATACCCCTTTAGGGAATACTCCTTTTCCATTTGGAAATCCAAATTTGGATCATACCTCTTCCTTACCCAAAGAGGAAGGAGTGGCCTTCCCCCTTAGAGGGAAGTGCCCTCTTGTCCATTTGGGTAATCCACTACGAAGATTCCAAGAAGATTGAAGAAAAGGAGTCCAAAAAAGAATGAGATTGAAGATTTAAAGATTTGAAGATTGAGAGTATCCCACTCAAAATAACTTGCGTCATTACTAGGTTTAGAATCCAGGTTATTGTCAGTGGTGCCCGGCCACTTTACTTTCTATAATATTCTGGTTTGTAATAAGCAAGGCAATTCTGCCTATGGATATTTATTAATTAATTTATATTTGATGTGATGATTTGATTGCCTTTAGGATTACTTGTTTTTACTAGTTTTTTTTGGCGATTGCATGCCGCTTTTTGTTTTCGCCTGGATACGTGAGGCTCGTGAGGGTGTGAAACTTTTCTACTCATAATTTTAAAAGTCTAAAATTTTAGTGAGTCTAAATAACATAGAAAGATAACGAATCTAGGGAATTAGCCGGGGATCGACCCCGGGGTCGCATGCATATTTCTGCATTACTCTTTCCTTGCTTTAGACCCTTCCCCGCCTGCGGGTAGAGTCCGGATAGTCTGACCTATGAGGACGAGGTGCCGGACCTGGGGAAGTCCAGTCTTCTAAAAAATTATTTTATAAGCCTGTTTTTAAAATTTCAAGCATATTTGATTTGAGGTTGTTAACCAGCATGCATTGCATTAGATACAAATCAAAGAGTCAAAATTTTAATTTCATAGTCCTTAGCATTTTTGCACCCAACATAAGTCAAAGGGGCCAAATAGGAGAATCTCTAGATGTCGGCCCCAACTTTCCAAAACTTTAAATACAACGTCCCTACCATTCTTTCATAAAAAGACCGGATTCATGTATTTTAAATCGATTAGGTGGTTAGCTGGCTCCCCAATCCAGGCCGGGGTAAGTCCAGATCTTGCACTGCATTAGTTAGGATCGGATGACTGTGGTCCAGTGTCCAAAATAGATTTAGGATTCGGGGCAGATCTTCGATTATAAGACCCCAAACTTCGGGAATATAATTCCAAATTTCTAATAAAATGCTCAACTCTAATTAAATATCATTTCAAATCCAAAACATAAAGCCCAACACTTAGATTAAGTTGGGACACTTCCGGATGGTTCTGGAATCTCAAAGTGTCCCCTACCTCTCCTCCTTTAACTCCGTTAATAACTGCTCAATTTTGATCCATTCCCTGTTGAATTTCCAAAAATTTACTTCCTTTTTGATATCACTCCTAGAAAATCTGACAAAATTTTGCCACTATTTTAATCGAGAGTTTTTGTAGGGGATTTTGTCTCCCTACGATGTAATTAACTACGAGGGCTTGCGCTTGTAGGAGATTTAGAACCACACACACTTGATTTTAAAATTGATTTTTCAAAGTTCAATTAGATTTCTTTGGGAAAACTTAAAATATTAGTGATCATTATTATAACAATCAAAGAATTATCATCGAATAGTATTTTCTCCCTACGGGGAGATACACTTTTCTTTGATAAGGCTTTGGATGTGAAATCAACGATCAAACTTCTTAAATATTATGGTTGGATATTCAGTAGAATCGCATTTTGACCCTTCGGGGCCATATGAAGTTCTCTTTAGCATCCGATCACGATATTTAAGATGAATTTCATAATTCTAAATCTGAATACCGTTATGAAATTTTATTTTCACCTCGAAAGGTGATATACTTTTTCTAACGAGATAATTCGATTTTAGAATTCAATTTTAAGTCCTAAAGAAAACTAATATTTTTAAAATATGTTTTCAAAATTCCACCAACAGTGTGACAACACAAGTGCAATTTGCATCTCTAAGAACACAATTCATCACTCACGAACAAAACATATTGACATTAGACACCACTTCATTAGAGATCACGTTGCTAAGGGAGATATAGAATTACACCACATTGCTACAGGAGATCAATTAGCAGACATATTCAGAAAACCTCTAGCTTTTGACACCTTTAGCTCATTGAGAACTAGATTAGGTGTCATCGATATAACTACATAAAAAAATAAAAAAAAATTTTGACAAAAAAAAAAAAATCTTATAGGGCTGCTCCTGATCATCACACACTCACCACACAAAAAGCACTAAACTTGAATTTGTGGTATCGTACTGTACGATCTTAAAATTGTACAGTACGATCTACTATGATCTACACAGAACATTCTGAACAGCAAAATTCATCTCTGTTGATCGTATTGTACGTTATTGCCACTTCGTACTGTACGATACACGAAACAGATTGGGACGAATTTAAGCGTGCTGGTACGTTATTATTGGTTATCGTACTATATGTTTTACCTCAAATCGTACTATATGATACAACTCAGCAACGGATGAGAACGAATTAAAGGAGTTCGATACAAAATTAATGACACTCGTACTGTACGATACACCTATTTGTATAGTATGATACTTTTGGTCAAAAGTCGTACCGACGAGCCTCGGGACGATCAAAATTCACTGATCGTACTGTACACTACCTATCATACTGTACATTTTGACCGCCTTTTCCCGGTACGAATCGTCAGAACAATTATTTCCACTTCGTACTGTACGAATCCTCTATCGTACTGTATGATTTGCTGAAAACTCTATAAATATAATAGAAGGGCAGATATCCTCACTACACTCACAAACCTCTCACTCACCTTTTAAGTCATGTCTAGTTCCAGCAAGCGAGGACTTTTGATAGCGGGAAGCTCGTCTTCCTCTCGCCGCCATAGTGCCCGATTCTTGAATGCGGAAAACGAGGATGCCTACCACTAATTCAAAACTTGCAAAATCACACCCTCCAGGTTGCTCAACCAAGAGGCTCTGAACTTCGAGGTACTGAACCTCTTTGCCTCCACCACCCTCCAGTTTCTTCTCACCCTAGCCTTTCCTTATAGTTCTAAACTCCTCCTAGAATTCTTAGCCAATCTTACCTATACCGTCGACAATTTAACCTTCCACTTTTTCGTTTGTCGACAAAATGTTGAAATAACCAAAGCTGACATCGCTCAATACATTGGATTATCTTCTGAAGGGCCTATGGTCCGTTCTTTTCTTATAAACAATTTTGATTGGAGTGATGTCAATCGGGTTCTTAAAAATGCCGCTTTCTATCAACATCAACCTCTCTTTTCTTCCCTAAATAGAAATGCGTGCATAATTCAACATGTCCTTCATACCTCAATAATACCCAAAGGTGGTGACCGTGTCAATATGACCCCAACCCTATCTATCACTACCTACCTGATTATGACCAATACTAGATTCGATGAAGCCAATTTGATCATTAACTATATTTTCCATATGACCTTCATTCGTCTCCCTACCACTCGCCAAAAACAAAACATAGCTCTTGGTCACCTTGTATGATATATCCTCCAAAATAAATATCAAATGACCTATCCTGGTGAACCCTACATTATTCCTATTTTTTATATTAATGCCTCCTTCCGTATCCTTTTCCATCTGGGAAACGAGCCGAAAGAACCAGTTTTTGACGAAGAAGAAGGAGAAGATGCCCTAGCTGCACCACAAGCACGTCCACGACGTCATGCACCACCACCTCGAGCACCAGCACCAGCACAAGATGATTTGGTCGAATGCTTCGACCAACTTCAGACTCGTCTTAACACTCATATTCAGGAACAACATCAGTAACACGAGATATGCAAAGGTTTGGAGAGTGCTTTATTGCTATTGATCACTATTTTGACACTCTTTTTCAGTACTTCCAACCAAATCCACCTCCACCACCACCTGATCAGGATCCTCCTTTTTAGATTATATTTGTGTTGTACTTTTCTTTTCGTGTTTGCTCTTCTTTTTGTGCTGTCAAAAGGGGGAGAAGGTTGTTGTATCTTCTTTTATGGTTAAATGTAAGTTTTTATTTCGCACTGTATTTTCTTTATTTTTGTACCATTCTTTTTCTCATGTTTAAATTAAAAAAAATGCCTTTAATAATTGCTTACAATAACTATTATTTGACATCATCAAAAAGGGAGAGATTGTTGCAACCCATGACCCCAAGCTTAAGATTTTGATGATGACAAATAATAATTATCTTGAGATTCATTGAATATTATTTGCTATTGTCTGTGAGTACTAACATTTCAGGAAAATCAAAAGCTACTCAGGACGACAGGAAGACTCAAGGATGGGTAGATTAGAAGTAAGAGTCTGCAATGTATTTTCTTTTTTATTTCATTTTTATTTTCTTGAGTCTGGCCACAAAATGCATAAAAGCTTGAGCAACCATGCACACACACAGGGGGAGAGGTTTTAAATGTAGAATGTAATAGAATTTCTTTTCTATAGATCGTACTGTACCATTATAATTCGTACTGTGCGATCAGAGGGTTGTAGTACGATTATGTGAATAGATCATACCGTACGAAATTATATCGAACTATACTATATGTTCAAATCCAAAACCCTAACAGTTGTTTAACATATGTAAGTAATTTTCTGTCGTTCGTACAGTACGAACTTGTTCGTACTGTACGATTATTTTCAAATACTTACTTAACTTAACCCGTGATTATGCGGGCTTAATTATAATTTGAACATCATATTGTACGAACTTATGCTTACAATACAATGAACAGAGACGAATTATAATTGTCCCGGATATCATCCCGGATGATCAGTTGTTTTTTGTCTCATCATACTGTATGATGTACATCGTACCAAACGATGAACAGAGATGATGTTTGATCGTCCCGACAATCATCTTGTACGAACTGTGTTGTCATGTATCGTACCGTATGATTTAGTATCGTACTGTACTAACATTTTTGAACTGTTTGTACCACTTCGTACCAAGATGAAGTCTATTTATGAAGATCATATTATACAATTGTATAACCGAACTGTACGATATTAATGGCTACTTTGAGATTTCAGGGTTTTTGGAGCCTATTTTTATGTATCAAAAAAGTAATTTTTCAGAGAGTGTATGAGAGAGGAGAACGTGGTTAGAGAGGGATTCCAAGAGAGAGAGCTCTAGAGAAGTTCTTTAGGGTTTGAGAGAGGAAGGAGAAGGTGAGCGTTGTGAGGGAGAAGATGTGTGAGGGAGATCACACGGTTGCTCCAGACTTGCTGCATCTTGCTCCTCCTGTGGCCCTAGAAGAATTTGAGGGAGGATCTACAAGGGAAAGGCTCGTCTACATCCGTGACCTCGAGGTACTCCGCCTTCTCCAGGAGGGAGAAAAATGAGAAGGTTCTCTGCCGTCGCCAGGAGGGCGAAAATAGAGTTTGGCACTCCGCCATGCTGGGTTGGTGAAAGGGAGGTTTATAAAGGCTTTTCCGCCTTGCCGAGGGGGGAAAAGGAGAACTATAGTTGGTAGTGAAAATTCCGGAGTGAAGGACTCCTGGGAGTGGACGTAGGTCATATTTTGACCAAACCACTATAAAAATCTTGGTGTGTGTTTTCCTTACTGCTTTTTCATTACTGCGTGCCTTTTTAATATCAAAATATTTGCCTTGAAAAATTTGGAAAAAAAGGGTTTTTTAATTTTTCATATTAAAATTCTAAAAACAACGAAAAGGTTTAGAACTCCTACTTAGGTTTTAATTATTGTCAAAAAGTTTTCACAATTCACCCCCCCTCTTGTCCATCTAGTTATTTCATAAACCTCCCTCCTTAGAACGATCTCTTCGACCTCCATCATAAACCAACTACAGATGTGAATCTCTCTTAGTCGTGGAATTTCTTGAAGAACAATGGCCTTCCGATATGTCCTCTCTATAGGGACGGATCCTGCAATCGGATAAGGGATGCCACCTATTCAAGGGCACCTCCACCTAGGAGAGGGGAGGTACACAGTACCTATGGACCATCAGATAAGAGAAAGAAGCCCTTAGGCAGTTCAGCAGCACATCAGCAGCAGTCACACTCCTCTGTTCAGTCAGCAGCACAGTCTAGACCCTCCCATAGGACTCTAGAGAGTCAGCAGTACTTACAGGAGAAGCTTAGTAATGAATATTCCTTCAAAAGGAAAAGTGTAAGAAATATTTTTAAATTCCTTACTAAGAAGAACATTATGACATTCCCAAACAACAATAGAGTGGAGGAGGAGGGATAGACAGACCACCCACTCTATTGTCCTTATCATAGACACATTGGGCATGTTTTAGAGGACTACTATATTTTCAAGGATAAAGTAGAGAGGTTGATGCCACCGGATAAATACACCTCCAAGATAGTAATTTAGTGCAGCCCAAGGGCAAGGTTGCTTAGACAATCAGATAATCTCTAGTCCTAGCCACAGTCCTAGCTACAGTGATAGTCAGAGTTATAGTCATTGCAGTAGCAGTAGATCACCCCACAGTTCTAAGAGAGAGTGGAAGTTATCACTCTCTAAGAAGACCAAGAAGATGATTGATCGAGTAGTTTAGAGTTCAAAGACAGTTGAGAGGAGGCCTTCCAGGCCAAATCGACAGTTGACACTTCAGTTACTATGCCAGCACCTTTTCCTTCTTCTCTTTCTGTTGTAGTACTAGATGAGCACATTATTTTTATGCTTTTACTTGTACTAAGAAAATGTATGAAAGAGAAAAATTTATTATAACCTCATAGGGGAAGACAGGGTTTCTTCCAGCACTTACGTTGAAGGACTTTTTTCTCCCTTATATTGATGATGAAATAATAGAAGAGAATGATTCTGGCTACTTTTAGTCTTATATACATTTTACTTCTATTTCTACTTTTACTCCTTCTAGTACTCACTTGGCTCATGCTTTGCATGTCTCTTATAATATGAATAATTCTGAGTGTAATAATGAGTCTGAGTCTGAGTATGAAGATGAGCCAATATTTATCATACTAGAAGGTGGATGTTACATGGATTGAGAAGATGAATCCGAGAACCCACTCTAGGAACTTTCCTTAGAGTCAACACAAGCCAACACCACTGAACCAAAGGAATCTCCTACTGAGAATGACTCAATACATGAAGTTCATTTGCGTTCAAGGAAGGTCCTTCCACCTTGGATGGCTAAAAATACAAAAGAAAAGGATAAAAATATAGTAACCCAGTAGGACGATCCTATCCTTTCCTCCCAAGATCAGCCTAAGAAGAAAGGGAAAGGCCCTCAATTGGATGTTGACTATAATGTGTTGGCTCACTTAAGAAATTTTTTTTCTTTCTAAGTGTCTACGACGCTCTTCGCTCTTATGATGTCCCCTAACTTGAGAGAGTCACTAGTGAAAGCTCTACTTGAACTAGTCTTATCAAGCCTTCTTTGCTTCTGAATCTGTAGGGGAGGTATGTCATTTGAAAGAGATGCCATGCATTACCTTTTCTAATTGTGATCTACTTTTAGAAACTACTGAGCATAATCGTCCCTTATATGTCATTACTGAAGTCAATGGGTATGAGTTGAATAGGGTCCTCATCGATCTAGGGGCTTCAGTAAATGTTCCTACCCATGAAATCTTAAAGAGCCTCTTCCTAGATCATCTGAAGCTCACTTAAGATAAGATTATGTTGAAAGGCTTCAATGACCAAGGCCGGCGTGCTCTAGGGTCCATTACCCTACCTCTGAAGTTTTGAAATTTTCTAACTGAGGCAAAGTTTCATGTACTTGAGGCTGACACTTCATATAGGACTCTCTTAGCTAGGAAGGCCTTAGATCCATGAGTATGGAATGGTGCCTTCCACCTTGCACCAGTGTATGAAGTTTATGAGGAATAAGTCATGTATACCATTCTTGGAGATACCCAGCCCTTTTCCGTGCATAAGGTCTCTATTTACGATGATGCTGAGTACTACGTACCTCAGAAGACTCGTAAACCTCCACCTGTTCAGTCACCAGTGACACACTCTAGTGTTATATAGGGTCATACGCAGTCATCTATATAGGGTCCTATACAATCATCAGTACAGGGTCCATCACAGGTTAACATTAAGCCAGGTGTTTCCACTACACATTCTGATAGAGATCCTTTCCAGTTTGCAGTGAGGCACGATATTCCCCCTAGTAGAGATAAGGGAGTATGAGTTAGAAGTAAAGGATCGACCCGTGAGCCACATAACTACGACACTCGGACACCTCCTCCCCCTCACCTTTACACTTCTTCTTTGACTGTAGAGTCTGACTCTTTGGATGATTAAGTGAGCGATATCCGTCATCGTTCAGTCCCTTCATCACCTCTGTATTATGCTGGTTATGATTCATGTCCTACCTTTCATAGTCATTTGATACCTAAGGGTGTATTAGTTATCGATAGTAGCTCAGACGAATAGGACCTCCGATGTCAGACTACTAGTAGACAACCTTCTCCCCATCAGATACGCGGGATAGGAGTTGAGTATTCTGGTCAAAAAGTTTCTAATGCTCCCTCCACTAGTGATGATGATCCAATATGGACTAGTGAAAACTCTATACCTCACTTGTACGATATATTCTGGCCAGTATGGGCTAAGGAATATGCCTCTTCACCCCATAGTGTTGGTGCCCCACTGGGTCCTGTGAGCTAGGATCCAGAGGAGATCGCTATGGAGATAGAGATTAAGAGTGCTCCTTGTTAGTTTTCCCCTATTGTATAGAGATTTATTGAGCGGGCTCTTGTTCATTCCACTTGGCTTGATGAATAAGCCCTGCAGCAAGCTCAAGTTTGGCAGACTGATTTCCCTCAAGGTCTATGAGGTGTAGGTTATATGGAATTGAATCAGTCTAATAATACCAATATTCATGCTATCTCCCATTCTTATCCGGTTATTTCTCTTATCGATGAAGAAGACCTGTATGATGGTGAGGATAGAGTCCTTGATGCTTCAGAAGAGTTTGAAGATGGCATCACTTCTGTCATGGATGAACTGATTGAGATAAACTTAGGCACTGAGTCAAATCCTAGGCCTATGTTTTATAGTGCCATATTGTCTGATTCATAGGCTAAAAAATTCAACAAGTTACTATCAGAATTTAGAGACTATTTTTCTTGAAACTACACTGAGATGTCTGGTCTAAATCCAGAGGTAACGATCTATAAGTTAGCCATTAAGCCTGAGGCAATCTATAATAAACAAGCACCTTGTATAATGAGGTTAGAGATAGAACAATAGATGATCGCTAAGACTAAGAAGCTTATAGAAGTTGATTTCATTTGCGAAGAGATGTACCCTACTTGGCTTGCCAACTTTATTCCAGTTCGAAAGAAGAGTGGACAGATTCGTGTCTGTATAAACTTCCGTGATTTGAATAAGGCATGTCCTAAGGATGATTTTCCTCTTCCTATCCCGAGCCTATGGTGGATATAGCATCATCTCATAACATCTTCTCATTCATAGATGGTTCATCTGGTTACAATCTGATAAAGATGAACCCTAAGGATGAGAAGTTCACTGCGTTTCATACACCTAAAGATATATTTTGTTACAAGATGATGCCCTTAAGTCTCAAGAATGCTGGGGCCATCTATCAACGTATAATGAATGTTATCTTCTATGAGATGATACAAGATCAAGTTGAGTGTTATGTGGATGATTTGGTAGTAATAAGCAAGGTCCGTGGAGATCGCCTTCAAGATCCACGAATCATTTTTGAACGTCTGTGCAAATTCGATCTAAAGATGAATCCTTTAAAATGCGCATTTGGAGTTAGTGCAGAAAAGTTCTTGGGGTTCATAGTGCGCTACCGTGGCATTGAGATATACCCTTCTATGATCAAAGCCATAGTAGATTTAAAACCCCCTAAAAGTCTTACCCAATTGAGATCCTTTCGGGGTAAACTTGCTTTCTTGTGGAGATTTATCTCTAACCTTTCTGGTAGGTGTCATCCCTTCTCTATACTAGTGAAAATGGATGCCTGAGTCATCTGGGATGAGCGTTATCATGAGGCCTTTGAGAGTATAAAGCGCTACCTGATGAACCCCCTATTTTAGCTACACCTATCCCAGGTAGACCATTGATTCTCTACACTACAGCTCTGGATGAGTCCCTAGGTGCATTGTTGGCTCAAGAGAATGAGGAAGGCAATGAGAATGCCTTATACTACCTTAGCAGGAGATTGATACTTGCAGAACTTAAGTACCCAGCGATGAAAAAGTAATGTTTAGTCTTGATCTTCACGGTACAGAAGCTTAGGCATTATATGCTTTCGCATAAGATTAACTTGATTTATAGAGTTAACCCGTTGCAGTACTTGATGACCCGTCTGACCCTCTCAGGTTGTCTAGCATGATGGTATATGATCTTACTACAATTTGATATCACTTTTGTTCCTCAGCGGGCAGTCAAAGGATAGGCTCTAGCTGACTTTCTGGCCGATCACCCGATCCATGCTAATTTCTCATTCAATGATGATCTACCTGATGAATTAATCATGAGTATGGATGAAAATGGATCCCTAATTTGGGAGTTTTACTTTGACGGAACATCATCCGTTAAAGCTTTAAAGCCATAAAAAACTCCTAAAATTAGGGAAGGATTAGGCTTGATTTTTGTGTCCCCTGAAGATCACACTCTACAGTACTCTTATAATTTATCAAAATATCATACTAATAATGAAGCTGAGTACGAAGCTCTGATTTTGGGGTTAGAGTTGGCCATTCATATGAATATTATGTAGGTGAAAATCTTGTTGAAAATTTATTTTCATGACTTATGTTTTTATGATTGACAAACACTATTGATTCTCTTGGACTGCTTGTTATTTCTAACTTTTCAGAAATTGAAGATCAGATGAACGAACAAAGCCAGTTCAAGATTGCGTAGGTTTAGGGTTGAGTCAGTCTGTACTTTATTTTTTCTCTTCTTGAGTCTATTTGTAATATTTAAGAGACTGATGCTAAGTAACCCTACACACACACACACACACTTGAGAGACTTAGAATTTTTGTTTTTACTCATATCGGCCAGGACAATATTTACATCGTCCGGGACGAACTGGCTTAAAATAAAAAGTCTAAATAAGAATTCTTAATTAAGACAACTGTCATTAATAGATCGTCCTGGACGATACGTTTATCGGCCCGGACGATAAGCTCAAAACAGAAAGAAGTTGCCGTCATAGACAATTAAGGTATACTGTATTTTTTAATAATCGACATAGATGATCAATAATCGGTCTGGATGATATTCACAAATTATGCCTTAATTGATCAGAAAATCAAGGGAGTAATTAAGGATGATTGATACGATCATATCATCCTGGACGATCGCAGAATCGGCTAGGACGATCTATTCAAAAACCTTAGTTACTTCAGGACGATAAATATCAGCCAGCTCGAATTCAAAGCGATGCTCTAGATGATTTTCCTCTGATTTGAACTGATCGGCCGGGACGATCAAGCCAATTTTAAATCATCTAGTTTGCATTCAAGGCGATGCTTTGGCCGATCTTCTGAGATTTGTACTGATCGGTCAGGCCGATGTCCATATCGGCCTGGTCGATATAGTCGGTAACTTGTAATTAATGAGCTCCTTTGAAGCTCTTCTATTTAAGATCTCTTGTTCAATGTTTTGAAAAATATTTGCTGCTGCCTTGACCTGAGAAGACCGTAAGGAGAGAAAGAGAGAGAGAGAGAGAGAGAGAGAGAGAGAGAGAGAGAGAGAGAGAGATCTTGTGAGGAGATTCACAAGGGTGCTTCAAGGATCGCTCTGCTTCTTCTTCGTCTAGAGTTACTTGTCCGTAGAAGGGTCAGTAGAGGTAAGGTTTTCAGCACCGGCTTGTGGTTCTCTGCCAGCTTCAGGAGGAAGCAAAAGGAGATAGGTTCTCTTCCTTGCTGGGGTGGCAAAAAGAACTTCTTTGTGAGAGCTTCTCCGCCTAGCCGTGGGGGCTAAAGGAGAGACACGTTTTGTAGTGCAATACTTGGAGGGTGTCTCCAAGGAGTGGACGTAGGTTAAGTGGTATTAGAGCAGGATTCAAAAATTTTAAGTTTAAAAACTTTTTTATTTTGATCCATGGCTAACCTTGGGAATCGTAACACTACGGAAGGGTATTCTATTACCCGACCTACCATGTTCGATAACCTACCTTTTGATTTTTGGAAAACCCGCATGTCAATGTTTTTATAATCAACTGATTATCGCATGTGGATGCTTATCAAAGAAGGTTATTCTCCACCTTCTCGTGAAATTAATGGTATTAAAACGGAAGTTGCTTTTACTGAATGGACTTTCGATGAACGAGATTCAGCTCAATTGAATTTAAAATGTTTGAACTATTTTTTCTGTGCTTTAAAATATGAGGATTACATGCGTGTCTCCACTTGTAAAACTGGTAAAGAAATTTGGGATAAATTGTGTATCACCTATGAAGGGACTAATGAAGTTAAACAATCCCGTTTGAATATTCTCTTACATGACTATGAACTTTTTTGCATGAAACCTCATGAATCAATTTCTAACATGTATACTAGGTTTACTCATATAGTTACTTCACTGCATGCATTAGGAAAAGAACTTTCAAACTATGAAAAAGTAAACAAGATTTTGAGATGCTTGCCTTCGTCATATGATGCTAAAATCACTACAATCACTGAATCTAAAGATTTGAATACTTATTCTTTTAATAACTTACTTGGATCACTCATTGCTTACGAGCAAGGGGTGAATCAAAGAAATCTTGATGCAGGTGAAAAGAAGAATGAGAAAACAGTTGCACTAAAGGCACACAAATCAAATTTTGAATCTTCCGGCTCTGAAAGCGATGGAGTTGCCTTCATCACAAGGCAATAATTCAAAAGTTTTCTAAGGAAGAAGCAAAAGCATCATTGGAGAAAAGGTAAGGATCATAAATATTCTAAAGGATCTTCTAATGTCGTTTGTTATGAATGCAGAAAACCAGGACACGTGAAAACTGATTGCCCTACACTTAAAGATCACTCAAGTAGAAAGGGTCAGAAGAAATCTAAGCTAAGGAAGGACAAGATGAGAGTACAAAAAGCATTTTGGGCGGATTCTGTATCGGACTCATCGGAGACGGAACCAGAAGATGAGACATCGAAATTGTGCTTAATGACAAACGACAATCTTAATCAAGAAGAGGTATGTGAACTTTCCTACGATCAACTTCTTAAAGTTTCAGAAAAATTTTATGCATCATATAGGAAATTAAAGAAAACACGTGCTAGCTTGAAATTAGAATTTTTGAATCTACAAAAAGAGCATGAAATTTTGACTAAAGACCATCAAATGATTGATTCAAATCACATGACTTTACTTAATGAATTTGATGTGTTAAATAAAAATTATTGTGAATTAATTGAAAAGCATGATGCATTAAAAGTTTCACACACATCACTTGAATCTGATTGAAAATGAGATCTTAAAAAGCACAAATTTGAAGATTCAAAATGAATTAGAAACTTATAAGAAAATTAGGATGACACCTACTTTTGATCAATTGCCAAAACTTAAGAAGAGGCATTATAATTCAAACCACTTAAGAAATTCTTTTCCTGGAGTTAGATGTTTTTCATGTGACATGCTAGGACATATCTCACACACTTGCACAGTTCACCATAGTACACATTGGGTGTGAAGACCTAAGGTGCATGATCTACATCATACCACACATGTATTGCATTCTACTCTTCATAAGAAGGAACCCAAACCTGCTTGGGATCCTAAATCTAACATTTGGTAATTTTGCAGGAGGGCTCTCACAAAAGGCCACGTGAGAGTATGTGGTACCTGGACAGTGGATGCTCTCGACATATGACTGGTGATGCCAACTAGTTTGTTGTACTAGAGTCCAGGACTGGAGGCAAGGTTACTCTTGGAGACAACACCACCAAGAAGGTGGTAGGCGCAGGTTTAATTGGTAATTCCAAGAACTTTATGATTGAAAAAGTTTTGCTTGTAGATGGATTGAAGCACAACTTGCTCAGCATCAGTCAACTCTGTGACAAAGGCTTCATCGTGCAATTCTTTGCAAATTCATGCATTGTAAGTTTAAGTAACAACACTATTTTGCAGGAAAAGAGGTCAACAATGTTTACATGCTTGATTTAAATAACATTGAATGTGCTACTTTATTTTGCTTAAAAACAGTGATTGATGATTCATGGTTGTGGCACCAAAGACTTTGTCATGCAAGTATGAAAATCCTTAGAAAAGTGACCCAAAAAGACCTAGTTAGAGGTGTCCCCAAACTCAAGTTTTCAAAAGATATCCTTTGTGATACATGTCAACTAGGAAAGCAAGTCCACTCCACCTTTCACCCCATTAAGGACATTAGCACCTCTAGACCTTTAGAAGTCCTTCACATGAATTATTTGGACCCATTAGCACTGCCAGCCTGGGAGGGAAAGTCTATGAATTTGTGATTGTTGATGACTACTCGAGGTTCTCTTGTACTAGATTTCTTTCTCATAAAAATGAGTCTTTTGAGGAGTTTAAAACATTTTCTACTTGGATTCAGAAAAAGCTAGGTTGTGAGATTTTGACCATCCTTAGTGATCATGGGGGAGAGTTTGAGAATGAAAGATTTGGAGATTTTTGTAAGGACAAGGGGATTAGCCACAATTTTTCAGCTCCTAGGACCCCTCAGCAGAATGGGGTAGCTGAAAAGAAGAACCAGACCTTGGTGGAAGCCACTAGAGCCATGCTTGCTGAGTATTCACTTCCAAAATACTTTTGGGCTGAAGCGGTTAACACAACTTGTTATGTGTTGAATAGGGTGAATGTTAGAGCCAAATTAGAAAAGACACCCTATGAGATCCTTAAGGGTAGGACACCCAATCTTTCCCACCTTCATGTATTTGGTTGTAAGATTTTTATTCACAATAATGGGAAGTCTCACTTGGGAGATCCTAAATTTGATGGAGTATTCTTGGGATATTCTAGTATTGGGAAGTCTTTTAAGGTGTTTAACAAAAGAACTTTAATGGTAGAAGAGACAACCCATGTTGTATTTGATGGGTCTGATCCTAAGAAACATGGAGTTGAGAATGATGATGAGGGTGGAGAGATTACTAGTGGAGTAGAAAATTTGGGAAAGGGGGTAGAACATCAAAGTAATGAAGGAGTGGGATAAGTCACCCAAGGAGTAGAAAATATTGATTTAGATGAAAGGGTTGGACCTTCTCACACTTTGCTTAGAGATTGGAAATACTCTACAAGTAACGCCAAGGATTTGATCTTAGGAGACCCTTCTAGTGGAGTTAAGACTAGATATTGACTTAGGAAGGAGGTGAACCACTCTGCCTTTATCTCAATGACTGAACCCACCACCATTAACCAAGCCCTTACTGATGAGTTTTTTATTTTAGCAATGCAAGAAGAACTAAATCAATTTGTAAGGAATGATGTTTGGGAGCTTGTAGAAAGACCTAAGGGTCAAAGTGTAGTTGGGACAAAGTAGGTATTTAAGAACAAGGTGAATGATTCAGAAGTGGTGGTTAGGAATAAAATAAGATTGGTGGCTAAGGGGTATAACCAAAAAGAAGGGATAGACTTTGAGGAGACTTTTGCCCCTGTAGCTAGATTGGAAGCCATTAGAGTGCTATTAGCCTTTGCCTGTTATAAAGGATTTAAGCTTTTCCAAATGGATATCAAGAGTGCCTTTTTAAATGGGAAAATAAAAGAAGATGTGTTTGTAGAACAACCCCCAGGTTTTGAGAGTTTCCAATTTCCAAATCATGTCTTTAAATTAAAAAAGGCTTTGTATTGATTAAAGCAGGCACCAAGAGCTTGGTATGAGAGGCTTAGCACATTTGTACAAGAGAGGGAGTTTGTCAAAAGGAGCGTAGACACCACCCTTTTTCTCAGGAGAGTTGGAGATGATTTACTCATTGTTCAGATTTATGTTGATGATATACTCTTTGGATCTTCAAATAAAAAATTATGTGATAATTTCTCTAAAATAATGAGTAGAGAGTTTTAGATGAGTTTGATGAGAGAGTTGTCCTACTTTTTGGGATTTAGCATAAAACAATTGAAGAATGGAACCTTTTTAAATCAAACAAAATACATAAAGGACATTTTGAAGAAATATGAGATGAACAAAGCTAAGCCAATTAACACTCCCATGACTTCTAGTGCTCCATTGGATAAGGACCCAAGTGGTAAATCTGTTAATCATAAAAAGTATAGAGGCATGATTGGATCTTTACTTTACTTGACTGCGAGCCGACCTGATATTATGTTTAGTGTTTGCCTTTGTGCTAGATTTCAAGTTGACCCTAAGGAGTCCCACATGACTACTGTTAAGAGAATTTTTAGATACCTTTTGGGGACACAAGGCTTAGGAATTTGGTACCCTAGACACAACACTTCTTTTAAGATTATTGGTTTTTCTGGCTCTGATTTTGCAGGATGCAATGTTGATAAAAAAAGTACTTCAGGAACTTATCAATTCATTGGACAGTCTTTGGTCTCTTGGTCTAGTAGGAAGCAAAACTCTATTGCACTTTCCACTGCTGAAGCTGAGTACATCGCTCTTGGAAGTTGTGTGGCCCAAGTCCTTTGGTTGAAACAACAGGTATTAGATTTAGGATTACCTATAGGCACCATCTCAATTTTTTTGTGACAATACTAGTGCCATATGCATCTCTAAGAATCCTATCCAACATTCAATGACTAAGCACATTGACATTAGGCATCACTTCATTAGAGATCATGTGACTAAGGGAGACATTGAGTTACACCATGTGACAACTGAAAATCAATTGGCTGACATCTTTACTAAACTACTGGCCTTCGACACTTTCAGTTCTTTAAGGACCAGATTGGGTGTGATTGACATAAATGCATGAAACTTGATCTTTTAGTTACTTTCTTTTGCTTTTGTGTTTTTATTTTTAGCTTTTTGTGTGTTTTTCTTTTGCGTTTTTTTCTCTTTTACTTAGTTTTTAAAATCATCGCTAAAATGATAACACATTCCATGCCCTTATTTTTAAAAATTTGTAGTCATTGGGTTTTTCATATCTCAATCACTTAAATGGTAAAAATATTTTGTGATTGTGTCTCTTTCTCTAACCCATTTTAGTGGTATAGTTTTCTTTTCTAATCAAAAAACTATTTCAAATTAAAGATTGTGTATGAAATTAAGATCTTTTCTTAAGCTTGCTTAAGCAAATCTATCTTGTATTTATAATGTTTAAAGTTTTTTTGTCAAATCAAGACCCCTCGTTACTCTTGTCTTTAATTATTGATTTTGTTTGTGGTAATTCTTCCTTGTGTTAGAGAGAGAGCTCATATTTTCTAATATCTAAGAAGATATACTCACAACTAAGAATTTTTTAAGAGGTTATAAAAGAGAATGTAGCTTGCAAAAAAAAAAAATTTTGGCCAATGATGCCAACAAAAAAAGCGCAAAGACGCCAAAATTGAAAATCCATAAAAAGATGCGCAAAGCGCCACTCAATTGACAAGAGGCATAAAATGAGCCCACTCAAAAGCAAGCTATTCTCTCTTTTTAAATCTTTTAGAACTTAGAAGTTTTGATTCTCAAAGGCTTGGTTTCGATTGTGATAGATTTACTTTGATTCATTATTTTATAAAGATATTTTTTTCTTAAACCAAGTGATGGATGAATTCCTTTTTTCATATCCAATTAATTCTTTGAGTTAGGTCATTGATTTCAAAAGACGATTCTACCCTAAGAAAACGTCTGAGCTAAGGGTAACCATGACCGGATATTCTACAATTCTTTGGATTGTTGAGATTGTTAACTCATTAACCCACAAGTTTTTAAATCAATTACATGGAATACTACATCATTTTCATGCCTTGGTTTAAAAAAAAAAATTGTGTTCCCTCTTCCTTTTTGATATGTCAAAAGGGGGAGAAGTTTTTGATATTTTTACACTTGTAGATCCAAAAATTTTACTGCTAATTGTCTTTGTAGTGTTTGACATCATCAAAAAGGGGAAGATTATTGCAAATATATTTTCATGACTTATGTTTTGATGATTGACAAACACTATTGATTCTCTTGGACTGCTTGTTACTTCTAACTTTTCAGGAATCGAAGATCAGACGAACGAACGAAGTCAGTTCAAGATTGCGTAGGTTTAGGGTTGAGTCAGTCTGTACTTTGTTTTTTTCTCTTCTTGAGTCTATTTATAATGTTCAAGAGACTAATGCTAAGTAACCCTACACACACACACACTTGAAAGACTTAGAATTTTTGTTTTTACTCATATCGGCCAGGACGATATTTACATCATCCAGGACGATCGGGCTTAAAACAGAAAGTCTAAATAAGGATTCTTAATTAAGTCAGTCATCATTAACAGATCATCCTGGATGATACGTGTATCGGCCCGGATGATAAGCTCAAAATAGAAAGAAGTTGCCGCCATAGACAATTAAGGTATAATGTATTTTTTTAATAATCAGCCCGGACGATATTCACAAATTATGCCTTAATTGATCAGGAAATCAAGGGAGTAATTAAGGATGATTGATACGATCATATCATCCTGGACAATCTATTCAAAAACCTTAGTTACTTCAGGACAATAAATATCGACCAGCTCGAATTTAGGGCGATGCTTTGGACGATTTTTCTCTGATTTGAACTGATCGGTCGGGACGATCGTGAGATCGACCTGGATGATCAAGCCAATTTTAAATCGTCCAGTTTGCATTCAGGCGATGCTCTGGCCGATCTTCTGAGATTTGTACTGATCGGCCAGGCTGATGTCCATATCGGCCTGGACAATATAGTCGGCAACTTGCAATTAATGAGCTCTTTTGAAGCTCTTCTATTTAAGAGCTCTTGTTCAATGTTTTGAAAAATCTTTGCTGCTGCCTTGACCTGAGAAGAATTAAAGGAGTGAAAGAGAGAGAGAGAGAGAGAGAGAGAGAGAGGATCTTGTGAGGGGGAGCTTGTGAGGGGATTCACAAGGGTGATTCAAGGATCGCTCTGATTCTTCTTCTTCTAGAGTTTCTTATCCGTGAAAGGGTCAGTAGAGGTAAGGTTTTCAGCACCAGATTGTGGTTCTCTGCCAGCTTCAGGAGAAAGCAAAAGGAGATAGGTTCTCTGCCTTGTCGGGGTGGCAAAAAGGACTTCTTTGTGAGGGCTTCTCCGCCTAGCTGTGGGGGCTAAAGGAGAGTAATATTTTATAGTGCAATACTTGGAGGGTGCCTCCAAGGAGTGGACGTAGGTCAAGTTGACCGAACCACTATAAATTTCTGTGTTATTGTTTTCTTACTTCCGCACTTTAATTTTTGCATTATTTTTATCTTATGATGTGATTTGGTTTTGGTATGTAATCTTATTGCTTTTGTTGAAAAGAAATTTTAAAATACCAATTCACCCCTCCCCCTCTTGGTTAGCTTGGGACTAAGTTCATAGGGCTTAACATCCCAAACGAACTTTCAAATCTTTGGAGACTCCCAACTAATAATAAATTAAGTAGCTGGAGTTTACCAAGTGCTTAAGCCTGGGTTCTTACCATATTATAACAAAGTGATGGAGCTCTTATTCTTTATACAATAAGTAACTTTGGCCAAGATCCCTAGATTTTAAAATGGAAAAGCAGATGCCTTGGCCAAGTTAGCAAAAGAATTAGCTGATCATACTAGAAACCATGTGTCTATTTCTATTCAGTATCGTCAAGCCCTGTGCCCCACATACTTATCTTCTCCCGATCAGACCCTCTTAGTATTTTCTGTGGATGAGGAGTCAGATTGGAGAGAGCCCTACATAGAGTGCTTGAAGCATGGTAGGATTCCAGATGATAGATCTCTTACCACTCAAATTAGAAAGAGAGATCTATCATTCTCCTATGTAAATGAAACCATGTATCGATACTCTTTTAATTAAATATGGTTGCAATGCCATAATAAAGAAGAAGCTAGTAGGGTCATGAGAGAGATACATGAAGAGCTTTGTGATGCCCATCAGTCCATACCTAAAATGAAATGCAGAATTAATCGCCTTGGCTACTACTGGCCGACTATGATCCACGATTATATGAAGCACGCTAAGAGGTGGCACCAGTGCCAGATTCATGGCACGATGATTCACCAATCCCCTAATCCGTTGCACCAAACTATTTCATCTTGGCCATTTGAAGGCTGGGGAACGGATGGGGTCATAGGTTTATTTTAGCTGCCACTGATTACTTCTCTAAGTAGGCAAAGGCTATCCCTTTAAGAGAAGTTAAATTAGAGGATGTGATGCACTTCTTTTGTGATAACATTGTTTATCTCTTTGATGTTCTGCGCCGTATAATTTCTGATAACGACCTGTCCTTTAAGAGCATCAAAATTGCTCTTAAATTTGCCCACTTCCATAATATTAATTAGCGATATTCTTCGATTTACTATTCCAAAGCCAATGGTTTGACAGAGGCATTTAATAAGACTCTTATGCAACTAATAAGGAAAATCTTTGTTGCAAATAAAAGAGAATGACATGATAGGTTACCTAAAGCATTATGGGCCTATAGGACTACCTACAATACTCCTACTCATTTCACCCCGTATGCTTTAGCTTTTTGGGTTGAGGTGGTCCTCCCCCTTGAGTTCGATATTTCCTCACTACGTGTGGCAGTTAGTTATAATATATCTAATGAAGATTAAGTCCGACTAAGGTTGGAAGAGCTTGATGGTTTGGAGGAGCTTCATTTATAAATTTATCAGAGCCTTAAGCTATGCCACTCCTGAATGGCCTGGCACCACGATCGCCTTGTTAGACCTCGCACTTTTCGAGTAGCCGATCTAGTTCTAGTTTTACGTATGACTATCATTTCGTATCGTCGATGAAGTGGTAAGTTTTGGCCTATTTGAGAAGGCCCATTCGTTGTAGAGCAAGTTTATGAAGGTGGTGCCTACCTACTTGTTGATGCAAATGTCGTTCACCCCATGCTTGTCATCAATGGGCAATACTTGAAAAAGTATTATGCCTGAGTCTAGTACGTTACATGGGAGCCTCCCTATGGCCTGTAGATATCCCTCTGTATATGTACCTCCTAAAAGGATCCCTTTTACTTTTCAGTATTTTGTGTGGCCACGATGATTTATCCTCTACCACACGACATTCGCTTTGAAGAGTATAAGGTTATCCTTGAATGTGATACACTAATATGCCATAGTGATGTTTTGTACTTCTGTCTATACGCACCAATCACATTGATGCTAATGCATAAAATTTTAGTTGGCTCCCTCCTTTGCAGAGCCTAGTCCCCCAATTTCACTTGCCACCTCAAGTGTGGTCTAGGATATCAAAACCAATAATTCAAGCCTATTTTTGAGATGTGATACTAGGTCCACCCCCTCCTAGGCTAATCAGGTGTGGTGATAGAGATCCACTATCTCTGTTTGTGTTTCTCCTTCCTATCAGTCCTGATCTGATAGTTGTAGCCCCGAGTCCATTCATATGAGTTAAATTTGATAGGGGATGTCGTAGTCTTTATATTAGACTCTTTTGAGATAGGATACTAGGTCCATACCATCCTATGTTAGTCATGAGTGGTAGTTTTGATCATCTATCTTGATTTTGATTATACATTGATTTTGCAATGATTGTGCTCCCTAGTTCATTCACATGAGTTGAATGTAGTCTGTGTTATCAAAACAAATTGTTCACTTGTTTACAAGATCCTGTGTAATCTCTTTCCCAAGTTTTGTTCATGTGGCAAATATGGCCTGGATTATCAAAGTCATTCACTATTCCCTCTTATAAAAAATATACATGTGATAAAAGAGGGAAGCTCTTAGTAGAGCAAAACTGGTTACCCTTCTCATAGGAGGAACCTAGTAAAACTCTCTAAGAGTACAAATTCCCCAAAGAATTCTTCTTTCTTCTCTTTTGAAGCACCTTGCTGATTGCTTCAAGGATGAGTCCACGTTCATTTGGTTATGATTTTTTATGATTTTATTTATTTTTTGTTGTGTCGTGGTGCATCTAGTCTAAGATGATAGCATCACTTCTCCACTGGGCTTAGGTTTTTCTGAGAAAAGATCGATCCCTTTCTGCCCTCTTTTGGCAACCTACTCTCCCATTCATGCACTACTCTGAGCTGCTAGATTGATCCTATTAAAGTGGTAGTGTCACTTTTACTTCTCACAGGGTTCTACCCAGTTAGGGTAGTTGCTACCACTATGACCTTCTGATTATCTTGGATCTCACTCATGATTACTGTACTAGGTGTCAGGTGTGCTCCCTTGTCACCTCAGAATTATTTCTTTATTGTGATGTAGTATATCTTGTCTCAGATGTTAGCATCACATCCTCAGGAGTCTTAATTTTCTAGTGAAAGATCCACTTCTTCATTTCTTTCATAGGCCTACTTCAACATTCGTACCATACTCTTAGCTGCTAAAGTAGTCTTATGAGTGTAGTAGTGTTACTTTTACTCTCCACAGAATCCCACCAGTTTGTGTAGGTAGCCTAGTGTTTCTTTCACGTTATTCAACTTTATTCATGATTACTATCCTCAAGTAGTAAGTGTGTCTCCTTACTACCTAGAGTTGTCTTCCTAGGTGTGTAGTATATCTTGTCTTCGATATTAACATCACTATCATGAGAACTTTGATCTTCTAGTAGAAGATCAGTTCTCTTACTCCTTTTCCTGGCCTATCCTATCATTCATACACTATGCTCAGTTGCCAGATTAGTCTTATGAATGTGTTGAGGTCACTTTCACTTCTCATAGGGTCTCACTAGTTTATATGGGTGTTACCCCTGTGAACTTTTTCTCGTTCAGAATTTTTATCCTTAGTGACGAGAGTGCTCCTTCGCTACTTTGGTTCTTTTCCTCTAACTAGGTGATATGAGGCATCATGCCTTAGGTGCCACCATCACTTTTTCTTGAGCCTTGATTTTCTAGCAAAAAGTCAGCTTTTCAGTATCTTCTCCCACTAGTTTCCCATTGAGACCACTCCTAGTTGCCGAAGAGGTCCTTTGGATGTGTTGATGATACTTATACTTTCTACAGGATCCCCATCAGTTAGTATGGGTTTACCATTATAGCTCCTTTGATGATTGTTTCTACTAGGATTAGTCTAATTTTTCTGTAGCAGAGGTGCCCCCTCGCTACTACAGCTCTTTTTTTTTACTCCCTTGGAACGAGATTACCCATTTGCATACTCTACTGAGGGTGTATCTCTTCCAGCTTTCTTGGGAGACATCATTCTGATGTCTTCCTCACCTTTAGTGTAAGGCTAGGGTTTCCTAAGAGATCCTAACGACATTTGGATACTCATGGCCACGCCAATTTGTCTTCTACCATGTGGTTATCAAAACGCTAGCTTGGGATTCCTTAGGTGGCTCTACCCTTAGAATTATTATATATACCTTTCCTTCCTCCCTCACATCCCTACACAGATTTGTGCCAGGTTGATGTTGAGGTGACTTTTATCTCCTATCCTGCCGTTTTGATACTAACAAACAGGTAGTTAGTTTTACTTCTTTGGTTGAGAGAGCCTAACAGAGCCCTTGGAAGGTACTCCTCACCATTCTTTTTCCCTTCTGATTGTCCTATTGTGACCAGGCATACATAAGATCATGAATCTTTATTCACTCAGTTCAAATAATGGAATGAGTATTGAGCCCTTCATTATTTGTAAGGACGAGTTGGTCGAGCAGATGTTGAAGCTTACCTAGTTAAGAGAAGTTTAGCTAGAGCACCTAGAAGGCATTCCTTACCACCTCTCTTTACTCTGGATGTCCCATTAAAGACTAAGTAGGCTTCCATTTTCGTGGCTCATAAGCTTCTTGCTGAGGTCAGGTAGAAGTAGTGAGTCACCCCTATCCACCGTTCTGAAAAGATCAAGAGGAGCGGGATCCTTTTTACCTTCTACCCCACTATCCAGATACAGTCAGACTGGTGGTTAGTTTTACTTACCCGTTGAGAGGGCCCGACAGAATCCCTAGGAGGTAGTCCTCAACACCCCTTTATCTTGGATGTCCTGTTAAAGACTAAGTAGTCTTCCAATTTTGTGGCACATGAGCTTCTTACTGAGGTCAGACAGAAGTAGTGAGTTACCCCAATCAACTGTTCTGAAAGGATCAGGAGGAGCATGATCCTTTTCACCTTCTACCCGCTGTCCAGATATGGCCAGACTGGTAGTAGGTTTTACTTACCAGTTAAGAGAGCCCAACAGAGTCCCTGGGAGGCATTCCTTAACACTCCTTTACTCTGGATGTCCTGCTAAAGACTAAGAAGGCTTCCATTATTATGGATTATGAGCTTCTTGCTGAGGTCAGGTAGAAGTAGTGAGTCACCACAATCCACTATTCCAAAAGGATAAGGAGGAGCAGGATCCTTTTCACCTTTTACCCCGCTGTCCAGATACGGTCAGACTAGTAGTTGGTTTTACTTACCCAATTGAGAGAGCCTGACAGAGTCCCTAGGAGGCAGTCCTCAACACCCCTTTACTTCGGATGTCCTATTAAAGACTAGGCAGGCTCCCATTTTGTGGCTTAGTCACTTTTACTAAGGTCAGCCAGAAGTGCCGAGTCACCCCTATCCACTGTTATGAAAGGATCAGGAGGAGACGGGATCTTTTTTTTCCTTCTATCTGGCTATTTTGATATAGTCAGGCAGATAGTTGGCTTTACTTATCTGGTTTGAGAGAGCTCGACAAAATCCCTGGGAGGCATTTCTCATCACTTTTCTACCCTGAATATCCTGTTGTGATCAGACAGGCGCCAGATTTTGTGACTCCTCTATTTGTTGTTTCGATTTGGTCAGGCAATTATTGAGTCACTCCAATTCATTGTTCTGAGATAAGTAGGAGGAGATGGGGTCCCCTTAACCTTCTATTATGTTGTTTCGATATGGTCAGACATATAGTCGGTCTACTTTTACTACCTTACTTTTGGTTCTTCCTTTGGCTCTGCCCCTGCTACAGGGTAAGGCTAGGGGAGAACCCCCCTTACTTTTTCACCCTTATGGTGATCTCTACCTTGGTTCTTTCCTTTGCTCTGCCCTTCCTGAAGGGTAAGGCCAGGAGAGGGCCCTACTATTTGTTCACTATTTTTGTGATACCTTACTTGTCTAATGCTGTTCTTCCCTCTCTACTAGGCTCTGCCTTCGCTATAGGGTAAGGCCAGGAGAAGAGCTCTCTACCTTGCTTCCACCTCTTGGATACTCTTACGCTCATGTTCTTCACTCTACTTTCATTGTAACATTCGGTCAATGCCAACACGAGTGATTCACTACTTATTCGCCGCTCCTATTGGGGGTCCATTTGTTGACCTTCTTTTTTCCCCAGATTATGTCAAATAGTTGACCTGGTCGGTCAATTTTTACCAGGCTAGACCTAAGGACCCATCCCAATGGGTTCAGGGAGTCAAGTCAAGTCTGTTGAGCCCAAACCTAGGTCCTGGGTCAACCTGGTTGATCAGGTCAACCAGGGTTTACCCAATTGGACCCTGATTCCCTTCTAATTGATTTCAAACTAATTTCAAAGCTCCTCGAGCTCGTTTCTACCCTCCACTGGACTTAGTGGGTCAGACCCAGCCTATTGGGCCAGGACTTGTGCCTTAGGTCAACCCAGGTTAACCCGTTAGACCCATTTGAGCTTATTTCAATTTCAAATCAATTCAAACTAATATATTGCTCAAAACCATGACTCCTTTGATATAATTGACCAGATTAACCAAGTCAAAACCTTAACTTGGTCAAACCAAGCCTTAATTAGGATTATTTGGCACATTAAGAGGGAATTAATCCCATTTAATGCATTGGATTGATTCCTACCCCTTTGGAATTTAAAATCCCGACCTCATCAGCCTATTTTCCCTCCTAATTTAATTAGGATCTAATCCTAGCCATCCAACTTAGGTTTAGGAGCTTTAAATATAAAAATTTAAGTCGTTTTAGGGATCTTTTGCTCTCTTTTTCTCGTTAGACCTCCTGAGGCCCTAGGATTTTGTGTGAGAGCTTCTACCACTTCCCTCAACCTTTACCGACCAAGTCTCTCCATCAAACCCCAGCTGGCGATGAGTTTCTGGTGAGGCTGAGGCCCAATCCCTTCCAAGGTGATTTTTGTTCGATCAAAGATGAATCAGAGCTCGCTGTCAACTAAGAAAGGATTTGTGGACAATCTACAAGTGCAACAAGCCTAAGATCTCCTGAATCCATCATTTGGATTGAGGTAAAATCAAAACCCTAGTTAGATCACACTGGGTTAAATATTATTTTGTAAAGTGCATTTTAGATCAAAAGAATACGCCCCCATGAATGATCTTCGTACATGAGATTTAGGTTTAAAATTTCATTCGATTTGGTGCTTTAAATCTCGAGAATGAGATAGCTTTTTTATTTTGGTTTTCAGAACTTCAGCGTGCATGCATGGAGAGAGGTGTGAGTCGTTGATCTTCTAGATCAACGGTCCAGATTTGGGAGCACAGTGATTTCTTGTAACTGTGCGGGATGCCTATCTGGTCAAATTTCGGTCCGCTAAGATCGTGGTCGTCCTTGCTATTAGCTGATGTACCAGTGGCTGCAGTGGGACGCTAACATGGTTAAGTGAAACCGCGTGGGTCCTGCCTCTATTTTAATGGACCTATCCGCGCACGCCAAGTAGCAGCTTATGAGCGGCCACCGTAATTTCCTTTTTTGATTAATTTGATTTTTTTTAAAACCTGATTCCTTCAAAAATTCATAGGAAATTCGTTTTTCCTCCTAAAATTGTGTATAATATTTCGAATAGTTTGGAATTGAATCCTCTTTAATTTAAAATTATTTTTATTTAAAAATATTAAGTAAACTTTTAATTATTTTAAAAATAGTAAAAATATGATTATTTTAATTATTTTTAATTATTATTTATATTATTATTATTATTACTATTATGTTTAAATATCTTAATATTTATTTTTTTGTTAACTAATTATTATTATTATTATTATTATTATTATTATTATTATTATTATTATTATTATTATTATTATTATTATTACTATTATTATTATTATTATTATTACTATTAGTATATGTTTTTATTAATATTATTTTACTATTTTAAGAATCATCCTAAATATTTATTATTGTTGTTATTTTAATTATTAATTATTCTTATTATTATAATTCTTTAATTTCAAACCAAATTATTTATAATTATGTTTGCTATCTATATTACATTATTACTTTAAAGTTTTGTTATTATTATTAATATATTATAATTGTTTTAATCTTTAATTATTTATATCATTATTGTTATTACTATTATTATTATTATTATTATTATTATTATTATTATTATTATTATATTTTAAATTACTTTTAAATTTTAGAAATTTCATTATTCTAAGTTAATTTCATTCAATAATCATTTTTAAATATTATTATTTTAGAATTATTTTAAAAATATCCTTTATGGCCTTAAAACATCCATAATTCATATTTAATTTATTTTAAATTGGATTTCAGCGTGCAACCCCTCGTTCTTTTCAGAACAGTATGTATTTTATTTAAAATTTATTTTCAAGAATTTATCCTTACTGTACTGCCAGATTTCTGTCTTATACTCCTATTTAGCTATTTTATTATTATTTAAATAATTAATATCTTAATTATTTTGAAATTAAAAAAATTATTTTAAAACCCTTTTTGAAGCCTCGTTAGGGAGGTCAGTGTGTCCCCCTATATGTACTTATTACAAATTGATTTATTTTGAATTACCTTATTTTCAAAAATATTTATATATTCATAAGTATTTTTAAATTATTTTAAAATTACTTATAGTTTAAATCCTAATTTTTGGGAGATCCACTATTTGTGAAATTTTAAACATAGATTGTATTTGTGAAGAGCAAATCATGGGGAGTAGATTAGTAGATGATTGAGTTCCAATCATTCACTAATCACTTCATTAGGCATATTTACTTTCTTCTTATCGTAGTTTACATGTGTAGGATGCTCCACCACTTAGTTTAGGCTCTCCTAGATATAAGGACATTATGTGTTTACTTTGTTTGTGTATTCCCTGCATTGTTACATCGAAGGCTAGCTAAAACTTCACTTCAAACTCCTATAATATAGTGACACCCTAAGGACAACAATTAAGGACCCATCTAGCAAACTTAATAAATTTCTAGGAGATAGGGTAGATCACTGATTGATATGGAAACTTCAAACTTAAACTTAATGACATTACAAACCTCCCAGAATGTTCTAAGAATTTTTAGTGCTCTTTAGACCCCTTAATTAACCAACCCTAATTCACTGGGTAAATAGAGCCCGATACCTTCTAAAAATTACAATAAATTCATTTCAACTCAGAAAAATATCCATAATACCTCAAACTGTTCAAAATTTGACCCTCAATCTTAGATAAATAGGGCTCCTTAGTTTGACTCTTGATTTCAACTTTAACCAAAATTATCATTTTGCCCCTAATAAATCATTAAAAATTATTAAAAATCCCAAATTTTTCTCAAACACTTGGGAACATCTTCTTAGGTCATTTCTAACCTTTGGGAGTGATTCCAATTAGTTTGGAGCTAATTTGGACCAAAACCATAAAATCGCCCCTTAATTAGATATTTTAAATAATTCCCAAAAATACCAGAACTTTTGAAATTCATAACTAATTCTAAAAAATTCTAAATTAGGCAAACTCAATTGCATTCAACTCCAATTAGGGTCTAATATTTATCCAAAATATTAGGAATCCAAAAAATAACTTAAATTAGAAAGCCAACTTTCCGGTCAACCCCAGCCTATAGTCTAAGGCCTGAAATTTGTAAAATTCATATCTTTGCCTAAGAAACTCCAAATCTAACAAACTCAAAGCCTAACGACTCACCTTAATCCCTAATATTTACTTAAAATGTTAGGAGCCCCAAACCTAGCATATTTCCTATAGTTACCTTTTGAACCCCCCTCAGCCTAACTCCCAAGAGGACTTGGGATTTTCCAAAATTGGCTAATACAATTTAAACTTCAAATATCACTACCCTAAACATTTCAAAGTAGATCAACATACTAAATTAACTGAAATGGACCCTAATCCACTAATATTTGAACTTTAATTAAAGTTTTTTTTCTAGCCTTCAATAAACCTAAACTATATGCAACTTTAAATAACTATCCTATATAAGACCTATCCAAAGCCATACAAGCCTTACACACACATCGAACTGCTTGCTAGGGCACCACTTCTAGACTTAGGCTAGGCCGGTGTTTACTGTTTCTACTGTGTGCCGGGATTTTTGAGGTTTTCACTACATGTTATGATGAAATCGGTGTGTTTGCTTACCTTTCTTGCACTTTGTGGATGGATGTGACGTGCTCTTTAGACCCCTTAATTAACCAACCCTAATTCATATCTGTACGAATACGTGTTCGTCTGTACGATCGTCTTGGTCAAACGTCTGTACGAAAGGACGCTTCGTAAATTGTATGATTACAAAAAGCTGTTATTTTTCTAACTCATTTATTCGTCCATATGAAATATTTTCGTACGGAGATTAATTAATTTCGTACGAGACGAACGAAAATTCGTCCAGTACGAACATCAGTTTTTTTTTAAATTGACGGTAATTTTTACTGAACAGTCACTCTCACACATCACTTTCAAAGACTTCATCTTTTCAAATCCTTCAATGGCTAGTTCTAGCAAGCGCCAAAAGATTTTGGCTAAGGGCCCTCTTAGGAATACATCCGAAAACTTCCTATCTAGAGCCAATGAAGAATCTTTTCCTAGGTTTGTCTATGAAAAAATCACTCCATCTAGAGTTCTTCTTCAGGAGCAGTTGACCTTTAAGGTAATTCTCCTTTTTGCTTCAACTCAATTTGGAGTAATCCTCACCTTAGTCCATCTCTACAATAAGGAAACCTTCCACTATTTTCTAGCAAACATGTCATTTAATTCCGACCACTCTGTTATCAGTTCCTTTGTCTTCAAAAAGAAAATAAAAATCACCAAGGCTGACCTTGGTATCTTCTTAAATTTAAGGACTGAAGGGATTAGAGCACACACATTTACCACTACTAGCTTTGACTGGACTGAAGTTAACCATGTTCTTAGAGGAATAAAAGTTAAGGATCATTTGCCAAAAGTAGCCACTTTAACTCTTAATGCTCGAATCATCCAGCATGTTCTTAGATCTTCTATTATACCTAAAGTTGGTGATAGAGTCAACATCACTCCACTTCTCTCTACAGTTACCTACCTGATAATGACCAGGCAACCCAAAGATGAGGCCCAACTCCTAATCGACTATATTTATGGTCTCTCTGAAATTGGTCATGGAGATCATAAAAGGAAAAAGAACATAGCCTTAGGCCATCTGATTGCCTATATTTTAGAGAAGAAGTATGATTTAATTCACCCAATTTCAGACTTTGAAGAACCACTCTACTACAACGACGGTTCATTTAGGGCAATCTTCAACAAGGACGAGTCAAGCAAACCTCATGTAGTATTGAGTGAAACAGAAGAAGAGAGTGAACCTTCACATGCTGCGGAACCAAATTATCAGGATTTGGTTCAAAGATTTAACAACTTAGAGGCTCATTTTGATCAAAGATTTGATCAAATTGAAACTCATCTACAGCAGCAAGACCTTCAGTACAATAAAGACATGGAATTCATGAGTGAACAGATTAATTCCATTAATTCCAATATGTTTGTGATGAGTAGTTATTTCAACTTTTTTAGTGCTGCACCACCTCCTCCTCCTCCAGATCAGGGTCCTTAAGAATGATTATAGTATTTGTTTAAGTGTTTCTTTTTTAGTTAATGTGTTTGTGATGTGTTTTAGATTATTATCTTTTTCCTTGTTTTAATGTTGTTGTTATTGATATAATGTACCTTAAATTGTAATATCTTCATTTGATATCAATAAATGTTGCAATGTTTTGTTGTCTAATGTCTTGGGAAATGTGTGTTAGACTTTATGACTTTCAATTTTTTTTTTAATCTTAATAGTGCCTTATTTAAATTGTAAATTAAAATTAATTTCATTAGAAAATATATTTATTCTATAATTAAGAAATACTTATAACTTGATATTACTAGAATCTTCAATTCCATGTCTCTTATTTAGACTACTCTAGTACTAATATTATTATTGCATTTTAGATGTTTTCTTTTTTTGTATTTCTCTTTTCAAATAGTATTTATGCACTTAGAAAAATTTGAAATCTTATATTATTGACTTTAGAAAGAATTCAATTACTCTTGAAAAGTGTACAAATGTACAAAAATCAAAAGAGTTGTGCAAAAAATTTGCAATGATAAAAAGAGGCATAAAATAAGCCCATAGTAAACAAATGCACAAAAATGTGCCAAAAAATATATATGTGAACAAGATGCGCAAAGCACCACATGTGGTAATTCTTTCTTTCCAAACTCTTTCAATCTCTTAATTCAAATTGATCTTATGATCATTTATACTTGACATTGAAATGTGAAATATAAAATTTTTTATTCATCCCTTGTGCAATGATTTTCTTTATCTTAATGTCTAAATTGACACATGCCTTTGATAAATTCTTTTTATTCTCTATGTTATAACACTTCTTCAATTATATGAATCTCTATGATTTCTCTAATGACTTAATTTCATTTGCATATCTTATTTCAATCACTTTCAAGATTAAATTATAAACTAATTTCATACTTCTACTTACATTTCTATCTTTCTTCTCTTTTTCACTTTTTGTTGTTGTCAAAAAGGGAAAGAAATTGATTTTTTTTTTAATTTTTTTTTGTTTTGGTTGTTCTTATTATAGTTGAGTGTGTGTTTTGATTGTTTCTTCAAAATTAAAAATAAAATTTTTTTTACATATATGCCTCCTTATATTTCATGTATTCATCAATTCAGGGGGAGTTTAAGGGAGATATTTAGAATTGGAATTCCTATAAATAATAATTGTTTTGCCATCATCAAAAGGGGGAGATTGTTAAGAGAGTTGTTATTTTGCATGTTTTACATTCTTGCAACTTGTATTATTTTGATGATTTCAATTATTATTGTTTTACATATATCTCCTAACACTATTTGGAACATTTATTTCTTGCTATAGTGTGTACTGACATTTCAGGAAAATCAACTCCAAGATATTGAAGACTTGTAATCAAATTCAACAAATTTTCATAATTTTTTATATGAGAGGGAGTGATTGTAATTGAGTGAAAAATCACAATATACACACTTGGGGATTTTTTTTTAATTGATCGTACAGGACGAACTTAGTTCGTACGGGACGATCATGTCAATTACCCCTAAGGAGAGCAATGGATCGAACAGCGGAGAGAAAATTTTTCTAAGTCCTAATCGTCTAGGAAAAATTTAATAGTCGTCCTGGGACAACGTCTCGGGATTCTCACTTTCTACTGTTCGTCCAGACAAAATCAATGGTTCATCCCAAGACGAACATCTCTGTATTCTCACTGTGCCCTGTTCATCCAGACAATAAAATAAGGTCGTCCTAGGACGAACGTCTCTGTATTGAGGCTCGCTCTATTCGTCCAGACAAAACCTATTCGTACCAAGACGAATTGAACCGACAAACGTCAGTTGGTTACGTCCTGAAGAATTTCGTAAACCGATCTATGTAATAACTTTTTCGTACCGGACGAACTTGGTTCGTACGGGATGATTAGCGTGTACGAAAATAATTCGTAACAATATACATAAGGTTCGTTTCCGACCATTTAAGTAAAATCATCCAGGAAGATCCACGATCGTACGGGACGATCCACTGCATACAGAATTAAAAACTTGCAATTTTTGGGCGGTTATTCTTGTCTTTTGTATAAATAGTTCAAATTTGACTGCCACCCAATCTTTTTGCCATTTGATCTTCGTGTCTATTGAAAGAAAAGTCAAGGAGAGAGTGTGAGAGAGCATTCAAAGGAGGATTCCTACCACTAGAGCGTGAAGGCTTCACTTGGTGTTCAAAGGTAAGAATCTCTACTTAAGAATTGGGATTACTTCACTCTTTTCTTTCTTCCTTCTAGATTTCTTGTGAAAAGATCTGTCAAGGAGATCTGGTTCTCTGCCGACACTTGGAGAGTGTGAACAGCCGAAGGGTTCTCTGCCGACACTAGGAGAGTGTGAACAGCCGAAGGGTTCTCTGCCCACACTAGGAGAGTGTGAAAGGACAAAGGGTTCTCTGCCCACACTAGGAGAGTGTGAAAGGACGGACGGTTCTCTACCAACACTGGGGATTGTGTAAAAGGACTACAGTTCTCTGCCGCACCGGGTAGTGGTGAAAAGAGTGTTTATAAAGGCTTCTCCGCCTTGCTGTGAGTGCAAAAGGAGAGACACTATTGGTATTAGTGCAATACTCAGAGGGTGCCTCTGGGGAGTGGATGTAGGTCTGGTTTAGACCGAATCACTATAAATCTTGTGTCTTTTACTTTACCTTTTTTATTTTCTGCATTTTTCTTTTATTTAAAAAAAAACTCTGTGGTTGAAAAACTTTTCTATAAAAATTTCATTAAAATTTTCATTTCGGTTCAACAAAACATCAAAGAGGGTTAAGTTTATAAAAATACCAATTCACCCCCCCCTCTTGGTAGCCTTGGTACATTAACTTAGGTCTAACAACCTATTCACTAGACTCAATAATAATAACCACCCTCTGGAATAGTGAAGATAGGTTCTTTCTCACACTCAGACTCATCATCACATACATAATCATTTACATTACAAAAAATATGTTAAATATGAAAAGAGCGAGTCTTACAAGAAGTAGAAGTAGAAGGAACACAAGACCAAAAGTATCCAGAGTCATCTTCTTCTGTTATTCCAACATCAGTTAAAGGGAGAATGAAATCATTCAGCGTAACCGTTGGTAGGGGTCCCATCTTCCCCTCTGAGATTACAATAATTTTTTCTCTTTCATATATCTTTTTACTAAAAAAAAGAAGAATAAGAAGAAATGTGCTCAGTAGGCACTATAATAGAAGAAGAAAAAAAAAAGTAACTAGTGTAATCACTAGGCTAACAACTATCGACATGACCTGGGAAGGCCTCCTCTCAACTGCCTCTGAACTCTAAATTGCTTGCTTCACCTGGTCAACCAGGTTGACCCAGAGCCTGGGTTTGGGCTTAGCATGCTTTGTTTGACCCACTGAACACAAGGGAGATGGTCTTGGGGCCTAGCTTGGTCAATTTGATAAAGTTAAACCCTTTGAACAAGGGTTTAAAGAAAATAAGGTCAATAATACCATATTATAAAATTTGACCTTACAACCTTCACTAAACCCATTGAAAATCACCAATGACCTACAAATGATGCAATGAGCCTAAATTGAGCCTTGGTTGACCATGACTATCCACAAAACCCAAAAACATACATCCTTGAAAATTAAATTTTCCCTTAAATCTTAACATGGATCAATCAAACCAAGTGTTGCAACCTTTAACAAATATATATTAAAATATGATGTGACATCCATTAACCAAAACCTAAGCTCTGGCCAACCTTGATTAACCAAGTCAACCTAGGTTGACCAAATTGCCCCTTTAGCCATTTAAACTACATCATATGCATAAAAACCCCACCAAATCATGGAGTAATTCCAACAAACCCTAAATGACATTTAAAATATATTGGACCAAATTTCTACCCATGGTAAAATATGGTTGAACAAGTCAACTATAGTAGAAATAACCCTTTAAGCCCTTAATATTACATTTTGTTCCAAATGCCCTCATCAATGCAGGAGACCATTTCCCACATGTCCTAAGCATGATTTAGAAAGAGTTGGATCCACCTTTGACCCCTTGTCAAACTTGGTTAACCAAGTCAACCATGGTTGACCAAAACTTATCCTATACATTTAAAAAATTCCTTTTTAATGATTTTGACCAAATCATATACCAAACTCATGGAGACTATTGATGAGGTTGACAGGAGTCTCTTAAGACTTTTTCAACCCTTGGGCCCATATGGTTTGACCAATAAGGTTGAATTAAGGGTTAAAAATGGTTTTTGTTTTTGGTCAAAATATTAACGCTTGTTAAAATAAATTCTAAAAATTTTTGTAGCAAGTGTGTATTAAACTCATGCACACGCCGTAAGAATTTGAACCCATTGTTTAAACTGGGTCAAAATTATGGGTTGAACCAAGCCTCCCATAACCCATTTAATGGAGCTTAAACCCAACCTAGCCCAAGTTGGCTTGTTCCAGCACATGGGTAGCTATAGAAACTTCATTGCATATGCCCAAGCCATCTCTTGCTACCTAAGAAATTGACGTGCCAATAACTTCCAAATAAATCTCTCTCCAACGATTAGTTCAAAGCCTTACTCCCTCAACAACCAACTATGTTATTTTAAACTCTCCAAAATATTTCCTTGACTCCTTTTGATCAGTACCAAATTGAAATGGTTGCAGCTCATGACTTAGGTGGAAATATATCAACCCTTTATTCAATCTTTCTCTCTCATAGGCTTAGTTTAAACATAACTCCCTTTTCACTTGAACCAATGATTTAAAATTGTCCAGAATGATCAATTAGCTTTTATTGGTTAGTCCCAAGGTTCCTTGGATCAATGGCATGGCATGCATGCGACTCAATGGCTAGATTCATTTTCTCTCTTTTATAAATACCTTCCATTCCAAAGGCCCAATGGATGATAAACTGAATTCCATAGCCTCATAAAAAGTTCCCCCTATCTCCCATAGCCTCTCTAGTCCTTTTCTAGTTCAAGAATCTTCCAAGCCAACAAGAGAGAGAAAAAAGAGTGAAAGCATAATTACAAAACAACTACTTGTCTAGGTAGAACTAGCTCAAGGTGCCTTGAAGAAAGTTGTAGAGGATTTCTAAAGCTTTCTAGAAAGCTTATGGTCTTGAAAATCCATCCACATGTTATAAAGTTATTTCAATGTTAAAATCTATGACCAAACCTTAATTTCTCCATATCTTAATACACAGAGCCTTGAAACTACATGGATTTCATGATTAGGGTGTCTAGATCTTATGTTTCAAATTTCATCAAATTTGGACAGTTGGATCAAAAGTTATAGGCATATAAAGTTTGAGTTTATTTTGAACTTAAAAAGTACGAGTTAGAGTAGAACTGTCCGATCGTTTACACACGTGATTAAACGATTCAAAGAACTTCAAATGGAATTGCTAATCTAACGGTTAGTATAATCGCACGAAATTTCAAAATAGTGGGCAACGTGGCTACATTCAAGCCTTTTGTTTTCCACGGGTTTAATCAACAGTATTGATCGAGCGATAAACATGGCTTATACATTGTCATTCAATCATTACTAATGATAGGCAATGATCATGTGCTAACTCAAATTTGTTTAAGATGAATTTAAAATTTTATTTAATGCCCGGATCTTCATAAAATCATAAAAAATTCATTTGAAGTCCAAATAGTGTGTTCTTTGGCTTGTTGGAAAGATCTTGAGCTCTATTCTATTTTCAAATTAATTTCATAAGATTTTTACTAATGAATTTAGAAAAAACATAGATGGTGTATTTCCATTTTTTTAATTTTATTGTGATCTAATGGCAAAATTTGGATGACATATATTAGGCTGTATCTTTAACTTACCCTAATTATTATGGGTCTTGATCTGACTTTATTTTCTATGAATTGAAATTTCAATGTCATGGGCCTATTTTGGACCCATAATTTTGAAAATTAATAACTCATTGTGCACTTAGAATTTTATTGTTAATTTGTTTTGTTGTATTTATATATGTATAATGGTTAGTTAGACACTGATTTCACCCTATATATATATATATATATATATATATATATATATATATATATATATATATATATATATATATATATATATATATATATATATATATATATATATATATTAATTGATTTCACAACCTAGGAAGGCTCTAATGAATCTAAATTTAGTGGGCTTGAAGCATATTTATTTAGTTTCTTATGTTTCAAATTTCACTGCATTTGTAGGTAATTTGGTTTGTGAAATTTGACTGTAGAACCTTCACAAAACCCATTAAACATTACCAATGGCCTAAAATTGATGTAGTTAGATAACATTGAACCTTAGTTGACCTTGGTCTGCCATGGTTCACCATAAAATTTTAAAACTCTAAACTTTTGAAAATTGAATTTTTCTTAAATTACAATATGGCTCAGTCAAACAAAGCCATGCAATATTCTACAAAAATGTTTAAAATATCATATAACACCAATTGAGCAAAAATCGAAAGCCTTGGCCGTCCTTAGTTGACCAAGTCAACCTAGGTTGACCAAATTGCCCTGTTTGCCCTTTAAACTATGTCAAATGCATGAAGCCCACCAAACCTTAGAATTACATCCAACAAACCCTAAATGACATTTGAAATGCATTGGATAAAATTTTAACCCTTGGTCAAATGTGATTGAACAATTCTACTATGGTTGACTAAATGACCCCTGAAACCCTTAGAATTACATTTTGAATCGAAATATCTCACCAATGCATGTGACCACTTCCAACATGTCCAAAATAACATTTGGAATGATTTGGACCCCCTTTGACCCCTGGTCAAACCTAGTTGTAGGAAAAATTGTCCTATACACTTAAAATTTTCATTTTCATGATTTTGACCAAATTATTGAACCAAACTCGTGGGGACTATTCATGAGGTCAATATGAGTCCCCTAAATTTTTTCAACCCTTGGGCCCACATGGTTTATCTAATATGGTTGAAATAAGTGCTAAATACGGGGTTTCATTATTTAAATCACCACCCATTGTTAAAATAAATTCAAAAACTTAAAGTAGCAGGAGTGTTTTAACCCCATGTTTACACCACAAATATTTGATTCCACAGTTTGACTTAGGTCAAATGTATGGGTTCAACCAAGTCTTCCAAAACTTATTAAATAGAGCTTCAACCCAACCCCGCCAAAACATTCTTGAGCCATCACATGGGTAATATCTAAAATCTTCATAGCATATTCCAGAGCCTTAATTTCTTCCAAATCCCAATGCATGTCTTGAAACTCCATGGATTGCAAGATTAGAGTATCTAGATCATATGTTTCAAATTTCCTCAAATTTTTTTTTTTAATTTTTTTTCATCAAATTTGGACTGCTTGATCGAAAGTTTATATCATTTAAAGTTTTAGTTCATTTTGAGCTAAAAAACATAGGTCAAGGCAGAACCTTCTGATCGTGATACATACGTGGTCAAATTGTCCAAAGAACATTGGATGACATCACTCCTCCGACCGTTAATATAACCACGTGCGATTTTGAAATAACAGGCAACATGATTGCATCTAGGCCTTCTATTTTCCAAAATTTGATTCAAAGGCACTGATCAAGCTGCTAATACGGATTAGTGGCTTGACCGCCACTACGCCACAATTTAATCATTGCTGGCTAGAATTTGATTAAATAGATTAAAAAAATTCATTTAAATGCCCAAATGTTCATAAAATCATAGAAAACCACTTTTAAGTCAAAATAGGGGTGTTGTTGGGCTTGTTGGAAAGTTCTTGAGCTCTACATTTTTTAAAAAATAATTTTATGAGATTTTGACCATTGAATTTAGAGAAAAAAAGAGGTGGATTTTCATTTTTCTTGATTTTATCAAGATCCTATGGTCAAATTGACCTTAAATTCGATGACACATATTAAGGTATATCCTTAACATACCCTAATTTTCATGTGTCTTAATCTGACCTAATTTTTAATGAATTGAATTTACAAAGTCGTTGGTCCATTTTGGATTCAATATTTGAAAATTTATTGCTCTTTATGCATCTAGAATTTTCTTGTAACTTTTTGATGGTGAGTATGTATTTCTACAAAGATTTGTTAAACACTGATTTAACCCAATTCCATTAAGTACATATCCAAAAAAAATTTACCATATATATATATATATATATATATATATATATATATATATATATATATATATATATATATATATATATATATATATATATATATATATATATATATATATATATATATATATATGATTTCTCAACCTAGGATTGTTTCGATGAGCTGAAATTCAGCGAGTTTTAACCACATGAACCTATGTTTCAAATTTCACTATATTTGGAGATCATTTGGTCTACCATTTAGCAAACCCAAGAATCAAGGATCTTTGAAAATTCACAATAAATTCAAATTAAATCCAAAAATTACAAGTAATATATTGAAATTTTTGGAATTAAAAGCACAATAGAGGAAAAATAAAAGCTTCATCATCTTCAACCAAAATAAAAATAAATTTTAAAAATCAAGAAAATCAATAATTAATTAAAATAAATATTTAAAAATATGTAAAATTACCAAAAAAAATTTAATAACTTGAAATCATTGTGAAATATTATTTCTATTTTTTGGGGAAGATTTCAAAAGGTTTGGAGATGATTTAGTACAAAAATAAGAAAATGGCTCTAATAATACAATTAAATAAATAAAAATACATCAAACTTTAATAATTCATAATTAATAAGAGAAGAGTCCTAATTTAGTCAACACAAAGGCCTTAGACATATCTCAGGGTCTAGTATTTAAGAAAATTTTGAAAACTCTAGAATTCAGTATAAATTAAAAATTCAATATTTGGGTCAAATTTAGTTCATAGAATACACTAAGCTTGTAAAATTCATAATTTCTTTCAAAAAACTTCAAATTCTATAAAGACATTGGACTCATCTTTGGATCTAGTATTTATGAGTAATATAAAAGTTGTAGAAACCAATGTAAATAAAAAGTTAAGAAATTGAACCTATATTTAATGTAATTAAATATTCATTAAAATATGATAATTTAGAAAATAATCAAAACTTATATAAATCATTAATTTAATAAAATTAAATTATTAAAAATCATTAAATAAACAACCAACATTTCTGTCATTGAAGTTTTTAGGCTGGACTGCCTCAAGCTGGGGGGGCTACATGTTCTTGGGTCCTGGTGCTTTGTTGTGTCAATGCCACGAATGACTTTGACATAACGTAAATATTTAAATATAAACTTAAATAAATAAATAAATAATTTAATTTAAATAAAAAAATCATTAATAAAACATGTAAACATTATAGTTTCTATACCCTTTGCTTGATTACTTTTAAAAGGGCAAATGTGTATGATTTGAAGTTTTAATGACTAAAATATTTAATTAAAATGAAGGAATGCTTTCAATCTACACTAGTCTTAAAGGATTCATAGCATTACAAATATGATATTAGGACTTGCTGGTCAATAACATCTGGTAGTTACAAGTTGTTGAATGTCATATTTTTTAAAATCTAAAGTTAAATAACTTCAACAATAAACATATCTATAAAAGAAGTTTATAACCTTTAAATCATTAAAACTTAAATTTAAATTACTCTTTAAAGACTTTGAACAAATAAGTTCATTTATAGATAATTTTTAAATAATAAAACCTAGGATTTATCCAAACCATATAGTCTTTCTGCACACACTTAGATGGTTTGCTAGGACAACCAACTATTACCTAAGCTATGTCAATGTTTTGATTTAGTTTACTTTGAGTGCCTTGTCGAGAGGGTACTCTTCTGTGTTTACTAATTTTATACACTCTCGATGTCATATATATATATATATATATATATATATATATATATATATATATATATATATATATATATATATATATATATATATATATATATATATATATATATATATATATATATATATATATATATATATATACACACACACACACACACACACATACACACACATACACACACATAAAGATTTCAAATGGAAATGACTCTTCTTACTTTGAAGATCATTGCATTTTAAAATAATATGGAAGATCCAGCATTCAAAAGATTCAAGACTAAAAATAAGCAATCATATTTAAGTACACATTATACAGGCACATAAAACCTAGTTTGTTGTTGGTGGAGCTTGACCATCATTTCATTCTGTAGACCCTAGATTATTCTATAAAATTATTAATAAATAAAAATTTTTATATACATTCATTTCATTGCACAATTATATACATATTGTATAGTTATGATTACAAAGTTTTTTGAAATTTAAATCCTTGATTCAAAGATAGAGCCTATCAAATCTTCTATTTATATGGAGATTTATTGGGTTTAGATTAATAGCTAGCTGCTCAGTCTAGCCAAGTGTAAGTCCAAAATATTTACACCCCTTCAGTCTCTACAAATTCTTTTCCATGTCCTATTCTTTCAAAATTGAAAATCTTGAATCTAAATATAAATTTAAAATCCAACCAAAGAATTACAATCTAAAGCCTGTACATTAAAATCTTGTTACCCCAATCATTTCTTTAAACCTATATGAATTTAAAAATATTTAGCCTTTACCTTAATCAATTGCTTGATTATAAAGAAGATCATCCAATGTTACCTACAAATGGATAGTATCTCAAGTGATTATGGCGGATAGTGTTAAAAGAAAATTTTTATTATCATTATTTTTATAAATTATTTGAATATACAAAATTTTTCAAGAAAGACTGGGCTTAGATGATAAGATTGGTCTGAAGTTTATACTAAAATTTATAAGTTTTAAATTCCACAAATATCATTCAACTATATCTTTAAAAGAATTGTTGTAAAATCTTTTATTGTATCATTTCTTTTACGATTATTATGATTTAATCATCTAAATCCTGACATTCAGTAGTATCCTCTCGTTTGATCTTCCATCTACATCTAAACTTGCTATTAGGTACAAGCCCATTTATATGAAACCCTATATGTTTAATTAAATTTACTAGTAGTGCAACGAGCCTCCCATGTCACCATCATAGTTTATATCAAAATTTGATCATCTATATTTGGGTGTAAGTCCATGAAAAATGCTTTTGATCTTTTCATATGATCATCTACTAATGGTGGACCAAGCCTCTCATGGCACCATCCAACTTTAAATCTAAATTTGATCCTCTATGGTTAGGTGTAAGTCCCCACCACAGGCTTCCTTCTCATATGATAATTTGGTCCTCTAAGATAAGGTGTGTGTCCCCACACTTATTATATGAAAAGGAAGCCTGAGGTGGTCAGGTGTAAGTCCCCACCTCAGGCTTCCTTCTCATATGATAATCTAGTCCTCTAAGATAAGGTGTGAGTCCCCACACTTTGGCTCCCTTGCCTCATGGTTATCTACTAGTGGTAGAGCAAGCCCTTGGTGTCACCATCCTAGCTTAAATCTAAATCAAATCCTGTGTTTGGGTGTGAGTCTATGCTACAGGCTTTCTTTCTTTCTATATGATCATCTTTTAGTGATGGAGGAAGCCCCTCATGGCACCAACCTAGTATAAACCTAAATTTTAACTATTATGGTTAGGTATAAATCCCCGCCTCAGTGTTTCTTTATTTGATCATCTATTCCTCTAAGGTTGTGTGTGAGTCCCCACATTTAGGCTTCCTAGCCTCATGATCATTCTCTTGTGGTGGGGCAAGACCTTTGTAGCACCATCCTAGTTTAAATCTAAATCAACTTGTTTGTTTATGTGTAAGTCCATGATAAAGGCTTCCTTCTAATACAATCATCCATTAGTGGTGGAGTAGCCCTTTGTTGTACCATCAAAACTAATTCTTAAATCCAAACCATCCAATTTTAGGGGTAAATCTTCTCAAATATTTTTTTTCTTTCTTAGAAGATGCCCGCTGATGATATTCTTCTTGTTGATAAGACTAGAGAGAGAGTTGAAGGTAAACTTGAATTATGGAGGTCAACCTTAGAGTCTAAAGGTTTTCGCTTGAGTAGATCTAAAATGGAATATATGGAGTGTAATTTTAGTAGTAATAGACCTAGTGAGGGGATTGTGACTTTGGGCGATCAAGTCATTAATAAGAGTACACGTTTTAGATATCTTGGATCTATTGTTCAGAGTGATGGTGAAATAGATGGGGGTATTATCAGCAGAATTCAAGTTGGATGGTTGAAGTGGAGGAATGCATCGTGCTTGTTATGTGATAGAAAATGTACCCCTCAAACTTAAGGGAAAATTCTATAAGATGGTAGTGAGGCCTGCAATGCTTTATGGTGTCGAATGTTGGCCATTAAAAGAGAAGTGTGGCAGAGATGAGGATGCTCAGGTGGATGAGTGGCTTTACCCTTATAGATAGGATATGAAATAAGCATATACATGAAAAGGTTGGAGTAGCTCCAATAGAAGATAAGATTAGAGAGAGTCGCCTTAGATGGTTTGGTCACATAAAATGGCGGCCTTCCAATGACCCGGTTAGGAGAGTAGAGGTATTAGATTTCACTTATGTTAAGAAAGGTAGGGGTAGACCTAAAAAGAATTGGTTAGAAAATATTAGGAATGGCCTTTCTTTATTAGATTTAAACGAGAATTTGACTGTTAATAGAACACAATGGAGAAAAATGATTCATATAGCCAACCCCACATAGTGGGATAAAGGCTTGATGTTGTTGTTGTTGTTGTTGTCGTCGTCCTAGAAGATGTCCGCTAATCTATTAATATAAGTTCAATTCCCCTTATGCTTTTATTACTTTTCTTGGACTGAAAAAGAAGACTTTTAAGTCTTATCAAATCCATATATTTTTAAAATGTTATCCCATTTAGAGTTTAATCGTCTTATTTAGAATATACTATCCTAATCAAATTCAAATATCATCTATTCGAGAGCTATTAACTCATTCAGATTTTAATTCTCTTATGTTCAATTGATCATTTTGGTCAACGCCAACACATGTTATTTATTCATATGATAATCCTTTTTATTTATTCATTATTTATTTATCATTTTATATGTTATAAATGAATGTATCAATTTCATATAATTTAGCAAAACAAAACATTCATCTTTAATGTGGTTTTTCAACATCTGTATATTATTCATCTTTCAATCAATCAATCACTATAAATGAATCTCATCTATCAATCAGTTATATCAATCATCTCTTTTAAGTACTGTTAATAAATAAATAAAGAGTCGTCACTCTTTATCTATCAGCATAATCAATTCATTAATTCAGGCTACCATCAACGATTATACCACAAACCTTTTTATTTTATTGAAAGCCCATCAACCCATATTAATTATAATATTCACAGTCAATCTTCATTGCTTAGATGCAAATGTTACATTCATCATGTATCACTATATAATGCAATATTATATATAAAATACCATGAAATGTCTTGCAATTTATATATTCTCTATTACGCGGTGATGCTATCTTAGCGTCATTGTGCTCACATTCAACATCCCACTCTAAAATTTCCAATTTTTTTCAAATAGTAATTTTAAAGAATTTCAAGTTATTTCAATAGCATTTTATGAGAACTTTTTGTGTAGCTTACATTTTTATTTTTCTCTAATATAACCTTTCTAGCAGCCTTCAAAATACTATAAATAATAAATGATGAGAATCAATTGAGAATCTTTTTAACCTTTTTTCCTTGCACTTTCTTCAAATATTTCAGGCCTCTCGAGTCCTATTTCATTTTTTTTATTGAGACATGAGAGATTCTACCAATTTACTCTCCTCTCCATCCTCTCTACTATTTCTACTCTCCCCATTATCCATTCTCACTATATCACACAAATTTACTAGAAAAATCAATTATAATCCACCAGACAAATATAGATTCAACAAATGACCTTAGGAAGAAATACATTCCATGATACTTTAAAAATCTTTTCAAATTTTAAAAATTTCAGAATTGGTGTGAATCCATCAACTCCTTTATTTCCTCAGCGGTTTTGAATGTTAATAGTGTCTAAATGAATTAGCCCCTTTAAAATATCTTAGAGGCATATTGATGAAACTAAAATTTGAAATGAATCATCTACAAAAACTTTCAAACTCATTAAAACATCAAATATTATAGATAAAAGTGGGGATCGGTCATACAAATATTAACTTGAATATTGTAAAATATATCATCAAAATACATTACCAAATTCTTACCAAGAAAAGATCTACACACTTAAAACATCAACTTATGAAAAGAAACGGAGCATTAGACAATTCAGAAGACAAACTAAACATTGTCAACCAATGAAGTCGTCAATCTAAAACTCCAGGTCTAACTAAACAATGGGTTCATATAATCCATGAAACGTGGAAGCTTCGACTTTGATTCTTTTAATAGGGATCATGAAGATCATCAGTGAAGCGATAATAATCAATAGTGGCGCTGCAAAAGGGATTGGCCTAAGCTATTATTAGCAATGTACAAGGGTCAAACCTAGTGATCTTCATAATGAGGACAAGCTTCGTCAAACACAATGTTTATTTATTTTTATTTTTTTTGGGTAAACCTGGGGCAAAAGCCCATATATTAGAAGCCAAAAACAATTACATGTAAGCCTATAAGGAATAAAGAAAAAACACAGCTAACCAAAAAAACCAACCCAAACCGCCATAAAACCGGTAGAAAGGGTACAAAAAATACAATCCATAGGACTCTGAGAAAAAAGACCAAAACCCAATCATCAAATACTATCAGAAGATATCCAGCGAAGCAGCGGAGTTGGCTCAAGTTGCCAAAATAAACCGAAGGAGAAAGGACCAAAGCAGCACCACATAAAAGTTGAAATATTGGCCTTCATAAAACCTCCAGCCGCAAACTTCAAAATCCATTCAGTCCCACAGCCAGGTTGCCACAGAGGCCATCCATGGTAGGATAGCCTCTTTTAGTTTGAATAAAATAAGTGTTGAGGAAGCTCATTTAAACCCTCGAGTAATATCAATTTCAGTGCATTCAAAAGTACAAAATATAAATTATTTCAGATTTGGATGGAATGGTCGGATACTTATAGTTGAACTTTCACTTCACATGTAGAAAAATCAAGAAGCATAATAGTTTGCAGGAATATGACTAAATTACTTTCAGTAAAGTTCAGCTAATTCATGGTTCATGCAAAATAATCAAACTTGTTAATAATATGTTTAAATCCCCGGATCAACAAAGATTATATATTAAAAGATCAATCTTAGAAAGCTATGATCATGTAGACAAGAGATCACCTTCACGTAGAATTTGAAGTCAGCAAAAGAGATCGATTTTAGGTAGTTGGCGAAGCTTGACATTTGGGCCCGTGATACTGACAAGGTAGAGTCGATAAATGGATAGAATATTAAAGCGGGAAGATGAATTGCGCCTGCTGGAGATGCAAAGGAAGATGAGATTCAAAGCCCAAAGAGCGTTTGGAGTGGTGGCGAGTAGCTGAATGAGGCCAGCGCTAGGGCCTTGAAAAGGTTGCGACAATAAGATGTCATTGCAAGAAGGCAGGACTTAAGAGTAAAAAAAACGAGAAAGAGCGCAGCACTTGCAGAAGTCATGAGAAAAGCTGGGTGTAGGAAGCTTATAGGATTATGATTTACGGGAATTGGGATTCATATTTTGGAAACATTTATGGGATATATGGGCATTTACAGCACAGACATTGTGAAAGTTGGAGATTGAGCAGCAAGTAATACGTGAATACGAAATGGGGGGTTTTCCACAAAAGATTTTACAGGATGGTGGAAAGAGGCTATCACGAGATGAGATTGGAGAAATTTTGGGTTTAGGATGGATTTAACAATTTTCGAGTATATTTTCTTCATAGAACATAGCAATATAAAGAAAAGTCTATTAGAGTACTATAAAGTTTAGATTACAGGTTAAAATTCCCCTTTAATGCTATGGACAAGGCATTTTGTGGGATATTTTGTAACGAAAAATTAGACAAAGTTTAGGTTTGTTTCTTCATATAAGCCCAAGTTTAGTCTACTAAACGAGTAAACATTTCACCAAAAATTATCTTCCAAGCATCAGGCCTTAAATAAGACCAGGCAAGTCCACGCCTGCTTCAAAATCCAAATCGCATCCATAAATTTTAACACAAGAGGTCATTATATAAGATATTTCTATAACTAACAATCCCAATCAAATAAAACGCAGCAACAACAACAGATATTGCTTGGAAAATTTATAATGGAGTTGGGAAAAAAGTCATTCATAGCATAATTATACACTTTCACATCGAACTAATAAATTTCAACACCAAAGAATACAAGAACAGTCATTACCTTTACAAAGGATCTGATTAAAATTGAGAGAATTCTCTGTACAGAAAATAAATAATTAGTCTCTTCCCTCGAGATCCGCGTTGCCCTGCTCCAAAGAATTAAGGTAAGCAAAGGTGAAAAAAAAAGTAAGAACATTAAGAAAGCCAAACAAAAAATAACGTGAATAGAGTGGAGAGAATTTCTACTCTAAGCCCTCTGGTCAACTAGACGGATGTCTTTCAATTTCTTTTCTTTGCTGTTTTTTAAAAATATATTAAAAAATCTCCAATTAGCTAAAATTATAGTAGAGAAAAACACACTTTTGTCCTATGCATAAAACCATAGTGCTAGATTTTAATTTCTAAAGGATTTGAAATAGCAATGCAAACATAAAAATAGTAGAGAAAATTTTGTAGTAAGCAAATACAGAAAATCCTCAGATTGACCCCAGAGGCAGTGCTCGCCTATTACCAAAAGATCTTTCTTCAAAAAAAAAAAATTCCAAAAATCCAATCAACAGTAAACAAAAATGGCATATGCCTAAAGTCGCCATATACGAAAGGTATAAATTTTCATACTTCTTCTCAAGCAGTACTATCACAAAAGCTAAAGATAAGATAACAATCCAAGACATTAAATCAAAATTTATGCTATATATCATGCACAACACTACAAGCAAATCCGTGGACAAACCCTTACCCTGCAAAATCATTGGAAAATAATTTAAAAAAAAAAAAGCTTAATTTATGATCTCTTGATGGTAAGTCGCAAATGATGAAGTTAAAATCTTCAAAATTGCTCAATTATAAAATCAGTCCATATATCTATATTTGGCATGGCCAAATATTTTAGCATATAAAAGTTTAAATTTTGTAACATTTAATTTATATTTTTCCCTTTGAAATATAAGTTGTCGATCCATGTGAATATACTTATCTTACAGTTGTGCAAATTTCATGTAAAGAGACTTGGTTGCTACTCTACTCTTTGATGAAACTTGATGTCTGATTCCCTACTATTTTGGTGAGCCTTGAGTTATCTTTTCCTACTCTTACTATCTCCCAACATAATGGCTTTGCAAACCCTAAATCATAGCCTCCCTCAACTCAAAAACTCCTCCAACCATTTCATGAATCTCCAACAAATCCCCCACAATCCCTATAACTTCCCAAAGCCTCAACTGCTCCTGAACCTCAAGATATTCTAATCAAAAGACCAATAGAGAGACTGCATTATGAGAAACAAGATTAAAAAATTTAGAACTCCTTACCATCAATCCAAAACTCATAAAAATACCATCATTAGTTCCCTAATATTCTAAACATCGGATCTAGAGATCCTCGCCCTTTTCATCCATGAAAAACTTATTCTTCAAAAGACTAAAAGTTTCAACTTTAAATCTCTCTAAAATCATAAATATCCTCTTTTCCACTTCCAGCATAACCCTTCCGTCATCACCAAGGGGATACCTAGAAGTGTAAGTTAGCCAAATTGACTCGAACTCCACTCGTTGACGAGCTCGCCAGTCGAGCTTATTGAGCCTCGAGCTTGAGCTCGCATATTAAACAAGCCCCGAGTTCAAGTTTGATGAGACTTAGCTCATCAACTCATGAGCCTGCTCAAATACTTAAATATTTAGGGGTGGAAAAAGCATAATATTTATTAATTTATAATATTTAGGGTAAACTCAACTTCTTTTAGTAAGTTATATTCATTTTAAAAAATGTACAAAAGCTATATTGACTAAGCAAATCTTTGGTGTCCTCAATGCAAATTGCAAAAAGATAAATACAATTCATCCTATTGCAGCTGCTATTGAGCTTGCAAAATAAATGCAAAATGTGAGTTCACCTGCCAAGTCTCAATTATTGCAGCTTGTTGCCTACTGTTTCTTCTCCCAAAAAAGAAAAGCTTCTTCAATGAAGCTGCTCCTCAACGGGCCACTAGTACTTTGCCTGATCAGCCTTGCTCCAACAGTGACTTTGCCAGTTTACCCATCATGCTTCTCAAAGAGATCCCATCAACCTTTGTGACTTTGCTCATCTCCCATAGTGACTTTGCCAATTCACTTGTGCTTCTCGAATAGATCCTACCAACCACTATGTATTCGAACAAGCTCTCATAGTGACCACTATATGACTTTGTTATAGAAGAGCTCCCATCAAATTTGAATCAATCTATCGAGCCTAGAAGTTAAAGGACGAATCAAGTTCATTTTGGGGGCTCAACTCGAGCTTGAGCTTAAGCCGGTTTTCTAACCGACGGGCTAAGCTCAAGTTTGTGTGTTCAAGCTCGACTCGTTTACACCCTTAGAGACACCACTCAAACTGTTGCATTCTCTATCAAGATCCTTTGTACCCTAAATAACTTTCCCTTTATATTTTTCTTTGATATTTGATTGTTTCTCATTCTTGATAAGAATAAATATTTGGACCTAAAAATTGAAGGAAATAAGTGGGGCATTTAGACAATGGATAAAGTAGAACCCAATTACATCATAAAGAAGAGGGTATATCCTCGATCATCAACTAGAAACTAATTTGTTAAAGCTGAAAATTTCTGAATCCAAAAAGCTTCATAAATATGCACCCTATAACTTATTATATTTAGGGTAATACACATAAAAAATAGAACAGATGCATGTCAACTCATAATGTAAATAATTGCATGGATTAGAAGGCATGCATTTCTCAGTAAAATACAAACAATGAACTTTCTATGAAAGCCCATGCAACACAACGATGAGCATGCGTGTTTGCATACACCACCACATTTATCATCATCATAGTGATTATAGGAACCTTATTCTTCATTCATTCCTATTGAATGTTAATTGAGGCATTAAATTTTATTGCACACATTATATCATTTTTACCTTTGATCTTAACATTTTTTTTCTTGATAATCCTTCCACATCAACTCTAATAATTCATCTTATCATCACTTTATATCAACAACTTTAGTCTATTTTTCATCATCTTACTCAAATAGGACTACACCCACAGTCCCTCTAATATAATCTCATAAATATAACCTTCCAAGAAAAATGGAGGAAATCTTTTAGAAGATGAAGTGCATAAAATTTGTAGAACAAATATTGAATACAAAAGATGCAAATTTAGACAGGAGTTATAAATCCATATTACTAGAAGATCAAAAGATATCAAAGTGTGATAAATTTAAGTATATAAAATTTCTTATGTGGAAAATAAAATATAATAAATGAAAATTCATCAACAAAATTCATCAACAAAATTCATCAATATAAATAACTAATACTGATTCCTTCAATTAGATACGAAAAAAAGTTCCGAAGATGCATGCAACAGAAGAAAAAAAACAAGGAAAACAATTGTAGCCACATCACGAGAATAATTTAGAAGAAGCATATATTAAATTTTTCTGAGAAGATAGTGGAAACGAATGTGGCATCAAACTGAAGAACAGAAACAGCAAGAGGAATCGTGAAAACAAAAAAAGAGATTAGGGTTCAATGGTAAAGAGATTTGCTAACACAATGTCATGTTGAAAGATTAGGGTGCATGGCATGTTGAATTTAAGACATGTAACTAAACTTCCTACGAACTAGCAAAGAAAATTTTGATAGAACCAACACAATGCATTAATAATGCCCAAAGTCTACTATGTTTAGTAAAAGCCAGTATTTAATTATTTTGAACAGAAATGTAAGAATACAAACATTTGCTTGTTTGTAAGAATTGTGTAACAGGAATGTAGAGAAGTTGAGGGTTATATGGCAATTCGAGGTGCTGGCAACTCCATAAAATGCAGAATTAAAAAGAGAGAGGAGAATCACAATAGAATGGGCTAATTTACTGTTTCATTTGCAATCCTAATACTCCCAAGAGAAAGTATTTATAGACACAACACTCTATGAGTCATTAATAATCTACTAAGAACTAAACTACTTAAGCATTTATCACAATTATTTAACTACAAACCCACTTACCTTATTACCATTCCCTATCATTATCCACCCCTTTAAAATCAACATTTACCTCAAGTTCAAAAACAGAAGAAAAAAAAAAATACAAGCAAAAAAAGTTAAATCAATGTGAGAAATCCATACAAGATGTTCAAGTCAAGAAAAGTAGACAACAATATTGGTGAAACAATAGGAGATGCATGATTATCAACCCACACTTAACTTTGACGAACCAGGGGTGGTGGTGATAGAGGTGGCAACAATCCATACATCCATAACTTCATGTTTTGTAATTGATTCAATCTAGTTGAGGTCCTCTTGGACCAACAAAGAATACAAGTTAAATTATGTGTGGGGGTGAGAGGGGATGTTTGGATTTCCTATTGAACCAGACGAGAAGCTCGAGCGTGTGCTTGTACTTTGTTTAGGGCTCGAAAGCATCACATAGTTCCTAATATTCATTGACAAACTAAAAATTCACGAGCAGCAATCTAAACATTGTTCCTATATTCATTGACAAACTAAAAATTCACGAGCAGCAATCTAAACATTGATAATTTAGTTTAGTTGTTGAGGGACTTGCCATGCAGAAGCTATTACTTGTGTTCAAACACAAGGTGGTTTGACCAAGTATTTTCCTATTTCAGTTGGGTTACATCAAGGATCAGCCTTAAGCCCATATCTTTTTGCTTTAATCATGGATGTTCTCACTAGACATTTGCAAGAGAATGTACCTTGGTGTATGCTTTTTGCTGATGACATTCTTCTTGTTGATAAGACTAGAGAGGGAGTTTAAATTAAACTTGAATTATGGAGGTCAACATTAGAAACTAAATGTTTTCGCTTGAGTAGATCTAAAATGGAATATATGAAGTGTAATTTTAGTAGTAATAGACCTAGTGAGGGGATTGTGACTTTGGGCGATCAAGTCATTAATAAGAGTACATGTTTTAGATATCTTGGATCAATTGTTCAAAGTGATGGTGAAATAGATAGGGATATTATCAGTAGAATTCAAGTTGGATGGTCAAAGTGGAGGAATGCATTGGGCTTGTTGTGTGATAGAAAAGTACCCCTTAAACTTAAGGGAAAATTTTATAAGATGGTAATGAGGCCTGCAATACTTTATGGTGCTGAATGTTGGCCATTAAAAGAAAAGCATAATACTAAGTTAAGTGTGACAAAGATGAGGATGCTCAGGTGGATGAGTGGCTTTACTCTTAGAGATAGGATACGAAATGAGCATATACGTGGAAAGGTTGGAGTAGCTGCAGTAGAAGATAAGATTAGAGAGAGTCGCCTTAGATAGTTTGGTCATATAAAACGGCGTCCTTCCAATGACCCGGTTAGAAGAGTAGAGGTATTAGATTTGACTTATGATAAGAAAGGTAGAGGCAGACCTAAAAAGACATTGGTTAGAAAATATTAGGAATAACCTTTCTTTATTAGATTTAAACGAGAATTTGACCTTTAAAAGGAGACAATGGAGAAAAAAAGATTCATGTAGCCGACCCAACGTAGTGGGATAAAGGCTTGATGTTGTTGTTGTTGTTGTTGTTGTTGTATTTGCCCTCGACAAGTTGGGATATTAGAGATAATTTTGCTCGAATTTTATTTTGAACAAAGTTAATCTTTCACTTTTGCCATGTACAATACTCTCAAATTATCCAAGTTTTGGTTTAATAAGTGTTACAACTACTTGATTATTGCATCAATTACATTAGTCATTGTTTGCCTATCAGATGTGGCCTCCTGTTGCTTTTCGGGGAATTTTAACGGATTAAGTTCCGGGGTAAATTTTGGGAAGGCAGATTGAGTTTGTAGATAAGACACTAACCAGAGATTTCGCTCTCATTTTGCAAGGACTTTATGATCTGAGTTCTAGTTTCCTATAGGCGTAAGCCCTTATAGTTAATTACCTCTCTTGGTAACGAGAGAGAACTTTCGATTAAGTCTAGTCGTCAATCAGATACATAGAAGATATGTGTATCTGGCGTATAGTAGCAGCATGGATTGATACTTTGAGGTTTGATATTTAAAATTAGAAATTTCAATATTTTGTACTTAAAGCGGATTGTTGGGGAATGGATGATGGACCCGATCAAGATCTCATGGTTCTGTTGTCCCGGACCATCGTGGTCCCTAGTCTACTTAGACAGAGGAGGTAGTCGACCCAACCAGACAGCAGGATCAATGTGGCAGCTATTGAATGCGTCGTCCAAGGGTATCATATAGACCTGAGACGTATATTTGTCTAAGGGGATAAATTTGAATCCACCTTAGTTAACATAGGGCTTTATGCCTATCGATTATATCATATTGATTCATATCTCAAAGATTTGATGTCATTAGGGAGCATACAGGCTCTGTCCATGACCGTAATTTAGCGATGTTATTTGGCGACAAACCACCCGGCGGTTTCAGAGGGCCCCGATCAAAACACTTTACCTGCAGTGTCTTTTGATTGCAAAATCGTCAGTTAGAGGACGTGTGTCACATCCTTACTGGTAGGAGATTGTTTGAGAATGAATCATAGTGATATTCTCGACCAGACATTAGCTCATTGTAAATTGAAATTATTTTTATATTTGTTTACCTCGACAAACTTTGGATTTTTCGTTAAGTATTTGATGAGTTTATTTCAATTTTAATTATTTTTTTTATTTTGAAATTTTGGACATTTGATTTTTGAATCTTTTGAATATTTCCGTGGCATTTGAAAATATTTGGAATTAACCTCTTCGGTTGAGATCTATGTTCAACACGAGCATCATCAGAGTGTTAACGGACAATTGCATTTATAATTGAACCTTATCGACTATGTCAACTTATCGACAAAAGATCAGGTTTTTCGTAGGCTTCAAGCCTTTATCGGTGAATTTCATTGTCATAGTCCTTAAAGGCTTAATAATCAACTACCGTCATCATCATTTTCTGCTGTTGGCTTAAATAAAAAATCAATCATTTCAACCTTAGATGATTGCGTCCTCACTGATGTCTTATAATTCGAAATCAGTAGCACTACCTTGAACTAAAAACTACAGTGATTGAAGGTACACCAAATTGTCTAGGACAACTATGCGAGGCATCCATTACTAAAATAATTGTTGCAGTCTTTGAGATGGTTGGAATAACAGGTGTGTTTTATACTTGTAATTATGAGTTTAGGCCGCCAAACTTTGCATTAATTTTTAACAGCACATTTGTCAAATATTGATCATTAACTCTAGTTAGCACAATACATCGTGTGTTAACGTTCACTTGAATGCATTATGATGTATCACACTATTGCTTCTACTGCAAGCTGAATCCTCTTAGTAGCATTTGATTTCATTATTGTCCTCATTCGCAGGTTGACTGCGAAGACATCTTTGCAATCATTATTTGCTACTCGCCATGGCTCGTAGAAGTCTCGTGGATTGGTGTTAATTGTAGAAATGTTGTTGTATTCCTTGCATGTCAAACCCATCTGCTTGTAGGGGATAAATACAATTACTTTCCACCACATTATTGCAGGCTGTATGAGCATCCTGACAATTGTTATAGGTTTTTGCATATGCATTGAGGTTGAGCGTGGGGCGTTGTTTAATATATCCACAAGCTAATTCATTCATTTCATACTTATTGAATGCATCAGTCGTTATGTTCATTATGCGATAGATCCTTTCGTCAATAGCAGAAAGATGCCTTTGCTTGATATTGGAAGGTTACAAATGGTAGGGATGCTACCACATTTGTTTATATAGCTTTCATGTTTCACTTATAGATACCCCTCATCATTGCAATTGTTCTGAATGAGCATGATTAAGATAAATATCTTTCATAGGCGAATTAAAGGAAGATGTAGCATTAATCGTATCCATGCATGTCGATCGATAATTTGTTATATTCATTATGCTTTGATTTTCAATACCCATGAGAAATTAGTGTATTTGTTTGCAAGTTGTACATATCACTAAATGCAATTAAGCATATCACCACAGATTTGCACTATATACATTTGCTTATATTGCTTGTTGGTGTTTGCATATTAACAGATGTAATTGCCACATTTTTTACAATTTCTATTGATTGTTGCTTAAGGATATGTCATGTCCAATGTTGCAAATGGACTATTATAATCCAAAGGCCCCCATGTCATGGCTTTGGTATATAGAACTATATTCCTCATGCTCTTCTTGTTACTTGCAATCAAATCACACTTAATGAGCTCTTTGCAATGAACTTGATATCAAATTCATCAATTTCTCCATTCCAATTGAGATGATTGCTAAGATTGGTCGTTATTGCTCACAAAAATTTCATGTCCACATTTGTAATGAATTTGCATATGAGCCTTTGCTTGTTTTTATGAAATTAGGATGAATCAAATTTTCTTAATTAACACTTATGATGGTTCTCTAACATCTCATTATAACTTTGTATTATCATCCAGATCAAGCCTTTCATTGATCATTCATTTTTTATTATGTTCAAGCTAAAGTTATATTTATGTTCAAGTATATTTGTGTCAAAAATGAGTTCCCTTATAATCATTTAAAGTCCCCTGTATGTGTTCATGCAAATTTGAGTCAATTGATTTAAAGTTCTTTTTATTTGTTCAAAGTTGAGTCCAAGTTCAAGTTTCAAATTGTCCTAATTCTGTTCAAATTAGGTCCCCTATTCACTGAAAAATTAAGCAGCCTTCTGACGTCTCCCCATTCAGGGGAAATTCTAGGAGTCTGGACCTCCCACCACACTAGAAAAAAGCATGTACGGTAGGTGTAGGATGACACCGTGGTCATCTTCAATCCCATGCCACGTAAGAGAAAGGCATGTATGGATCTTAAAATACCTGTTTGGAATGCACAATTCTTTCCCCATAGGCATTGAGGCTTCTACGAGTACTTATATTCATCCCCGCCGCGCTAGAAAAAAGCGCTTAAAGGGCTACCCACCTCGCCTTAACTGTCACGCCGGGTTCACTTCCCACTACACTTGAGAAAAGCATGTATGGGCAGTTTTTTGATGCGCCGCAAACGCCGAAAACAGGGTTTTGAGTTAAGAAATTTTTTACTTGTGCGGCGAGGGCGATGACTACGGCGATGGAGTAGGCAAAACCTTCTCCTCCTTTTACCATTTCATCACCCTTTTTTCTCTTTTTCTTCTTTTTTTGAGAAAATCCCCCTCCCCGTCTCTTTTTTTCTGTTTCTTCTTCTTTTTCTGTTTAATTTTCTCTTTTTTTTTAAATCTCCTCTCTCTCTCTCTCTCTCTCTCTCTCTCTCTCTCTCTCTCTCTCTCTCTCTCTCTCTCTATATATATATATATATATATATATATATATATATATATATATATATATATATATATATATATATATATATATATATATATATGACATAAGTTAACAGGAAATTAGCAACATCTTGCACAGGGCTGTATGCATTGCTGGTTTAGTATACAGTAATGAATCCAATCACAAGGCCTGCCCAAAGGCCAATTGCAGCACAGAAGAACAATTCCCAAATTTTTACCTCCTTTTGGGTACCAAAACTAATGATAGTGAATGAAGATGGAAGGGCCAACCAACTAACAATTGCAATCCCAACAGTCATAAGTGCAGTGTTGATCATTAGCTGCCTCTTAAGAGCAGGTTCAATCTCCATAACAGCCTTTATCTCAAAGAAGTCGGTTGCAAAAAGTGTTGTGATTTGAGCATTTTCCTAAGAAAATCTCTTCAGCCTTTTGAACAGTTCCGTTGCAGTCTTGCTGAATATTTCTTTTTTAACCCACGCCTTAGACATCTAGAATAGTTGTGCCAGAATCAATTTTCCTTTTTGAAGCAATAGAACACGCTGGAAACTTAAAAGTTGGAAGCTCCTTTCAATCTCTTTAACATAATATTTGGCATATCTTTCCATGGTTTTAACATGCATAAGTTTGTTGGTTTAACATTCCCCAATCTTTCAATATAAACTGGCATACCCTCCTTGTCTCAACCATGATACCATGAGGATAGTACTTCAGAACTTCAGGCAACTCTTCATAATCAAAATCCTCAATGATTATGTCGGCACCATATTCCTTCCTCCACTGAAACATTTCAGCCCACATCTGGTTTGCTTTCTCAATATCGAATTTACAAGCCTTTATTAATGGAACAAGAAAAAGTTGTACGGATGTTGGATAGCAACCAGGATTGGCAACAAGCTGAGCATCCCTGGTCTTCTTTCTCCTAACCTCAGTTAAGCCATATATGGCTTCTTTCTGCAACTCTGGAGCTTTATGAGGCTGGCCATACCATTCTTCATATTCACCAAGCTTTCGTAACTGAAAATTAGCAGACAGATTGATAATCTTTAGCCCGTTAGGTAGGCCATTTATTATATCCAGCTTTCCAATCAGCAGTCATCGATAATACAAAATAGGGGATGGTTTGCAAGAAGACGGACTATCTCAGCCCCAGTATAGCCACTGGCCCCTGAAACGCCAACACAAACCGCTTTCGTTGAGTTCTTCGGTCTCATGTTCGCGGCCAGCAGACCTTGCGGTGAAGTAACAACAGATCCTCTGATCGAAAGTCTCCTTCCTTCTGAATTTCTCGGAGCATTCTTAGGAAGGAGTCCAACATCTCGGAAAACCGACCCCAGCACTACCGAACTCATCCTCGCCATTGTCTTGTAACGGAAAAATTAATTATTTAACCTTACCAATAATACCGAGCCTAGACTGTGTTCGCTCGTAAATTACTGGATAAATAGAAGGCGGATAGGGTTCTCTCTGCGAAGCTACTGAAAATCTTTCGTTAGTGGAGATCTTGACGGGAAATTGTGAACTGCACCGTGGAAGGAGATCGGTTCTGTTGGGTGATGGGGAAGGAAACGAGTCGTGGTTGTTTGAGGGGCTAAAGGTTTTGACGTGAGATTGGAGAAACGGGTTCAAGCTCTCAAAGATCCCTAACTCTACCAGGTTTTGAGTTTTGTTCTTTTTAACGTCAAAACACAGCATTAAAGCGAGGTGATCTTCGACGGACATCTTAGGAAGGGACACAAGGTACAAACTCAACATAATTCGTGGGATTTAGTTGGAGATTTCAACAATACGAGGTTATGCTTTTAATGAGATTTAAGATTTCATGATGATTTGTGTGCGCAATTTTAATTAAAAAATTTGTAGTCAATTTCAATGTTGACGACGTTACAGATGCAACGGCGAAGTCTGTTCTGCGATTAGACGTTGTTTGGGCGATGTTGTATGCTAAATTTCTCAATTTGTGTTGTTGCCTCAGGATTTGTGCCACTGCCTCGGCCGATACCAATTGATCAAATAAAATATATATTTTGAATGTCGACGACGTTCCGTACGCAACGGCGAAGTTCGTTCTTCGATCGGATGTCATTTGAGCAATGTTGCACATCAATTTTGGGTGTCGGTCGTCCCTTTGGACCAATCTCGTCCAATTTAACCGCGAGGAGTCTCAACTTAAGCGGATTCTATGTCCTGATTCCAACGCCGCAGTCTATTTGGCAATCGGAGGTCGCTTGACCCTTCAAGTGACGTGTCACATCGATGCGCGCATTGCTTATTTTGCCAATTTAGCCCCTTTTTACGTGTGATTTGATGTACAGGGGTCAACATCAGATTTGGGAATAAACAAACTAAGTGCAAGGAATGTAACATTAGGTTAAATTGGGCAAAGGCACAAAGCTAGAAAGGAGGTTTTGGAGAAGCCGCATACAAGGATGCGGTGGTTGGATATCAATGCTTATGGGGTGTTAACAGTTTGCCATTGAAGAGGAGTTGCACACCAAGCTTTTAAGTCGAACACCATGCCAGTTCACAGCAACAAAATTTTGCTAACATTGTCAAATGACTAGTAGATGGCAAATCTAGCATATTTGGTCACATGGCTCATAAGTGACAGTTGGAGAACGAGAAATGTGGAAGGGAGTTAAACCTTTCATGGTTGCAATTCTACATGAAGGTTCTAGGAATTATATAATGCACTTGATAAGGCACGAAGCCCTCTACTAACTCTGTTCGACTTGGAATTGACCTCTTAGATAAATATCCACCCCAAATTTTTAAAGTACTCTTAAACAAAGCGAAATATAGCTACTAAAAATAATCTTTTGGTCAAGTTGAAATGACAACCTCCACTAAGTAAACTAGGGTCCATAACCAAGAAACATCATAAAATTACCAAAACATCATCATATTAAAGATACAAATCAAATAACCTAAATCACTTCCCCAAATTTTTAAAATACTCTTAAACAAAGCGAAATATAGCTACTAAAAATAATCTTTTGGTCAAGTTGAAATGACAACCTCCACTAAGTAGACTAGGGTCCATAACCAAGAAACATCATAAAATTACCAAAACATCATCATATTAAAGATACAAATCAAATAACCTAAACCACTTGACCGTAACTAACCTACTCCAATTGATCGTAACTAATGCACCTTAAAATAGAAAAGATAAAAATAAAAAATAAAAAAGATGATGTATTCAAGGAATTGACTACAAACCATGAGCTCTGTTACAAGGCCTTATAGCTAATGAACCTACCATTACATCCATTGTTTCACTCATAAATGGCTATTCCTCAATCAATACAACATTGTGAAAGGCAGATTCAAAATAAGCTTGTAAATTCAACAAAAGCACCACGATATCTTCGGCCCTCTTCAGCCAACCCAAAGTTTTCTCCATGTAGAAAAGAGATTATTTAGGGATTTGTATCTTTGCAAGTTTATTTCGGATCAGCATTGGATTAAAATTAAGAATTGAATCATGAGGAACTTGTGAGTAGATTGGTGGATGTGCGTTTACTCAGTGGTTTTTCCTTCTCCATCAACATAGGCTTTTGGTATAACTGCCTGCACCAAATAGTTCATTTGACATCACAGCTCAAGTCACAACTTTGAATTCTCATAACCATGGTCGGTTTCCCCTTGAGTGTGGGAGAAAAATCCAAAGGAAAGAAAAACGATTATCATAATGCTCTTTGCATATATACAAGATTATATTGGACCTGCATTTGACCATGTTTAAGGAACAAGTCATGGGTACTTCCAAACACACTCCTACAACCAACAAATTCTTCAAGGATATATGGTAACAAGTGGTTCTACATCAAAACGTGATACATACCTAGTAGTAACGCAAGAATGCAACATTTTCTTTATTTTTAGTATTTTTTAAATAAATTCAAGCATGATGAGTGGTCCAAAAAAAAAACAAAGAAAACAATCTGGCTGTCCAAAACAACTGCATAGATTACTGGTAAGCTGAAAATAGAACCAACAAAACAAATGCAAACTTTTTTATGTTGAATAATACTTGATAAAAGTCAAGATGCATAAAAAAATTAAAAGAAAAAAAAAGTAAAGGAAATGCAAAAATGTGTTAAAGTTACAACGGCAACATTACATGGAAAGTTTTAGGTTATACTTCAAGAAATGCGAATCAATATGTAAAATGGACAATTTTAGTACCACTTTTTTAGAGTTCAGGAACAAGTTATCGAGAGATAGAAAGCCACCTCTCAGTTGCTTCTTGTGGAACGATCCAATTCTGCAACAAGAATTTATCATCAGGCTGTTCTGCTTGTTAATGCTGCTCTAGTCATTCAAGTTGCTAGGATGCCAGGTGTACATGACATATTTCCTTAACTGGATAAAGCATTAGTTACTTGTAGGAATCACAAACATGCTCTGGATTAATACTACTAAGACAGTGAAGTACCTTCTCCCAGTTATGACGAGCACGTGTTCGACTCTTAATTTCTCTTATGATGCTGTCCTCATTACGCAATTTCTTAAACCTGGCTTCACACTTTCAGATGAATAATAGTCAAAACTAATTTCCAGAAGAATAAACAATAAAGACAACCAATAAGAGCTACAGCAGAAAATCCTAACAACCCAGTCAGCTGCTAGAATACAAGGATCGAAATGTGTTGCAAATAAGGATAGCCAAAATTATATATTAAAACCATCCAGAGAATTTTGTAGATGCAGTATCAAGAGAACTTAAATTCACAAAATAAAGGAAAAATTCAACCAAACTGAAAATATTTTCTCAAAAGGACATTTCATTGTTCCAATTTGAAGATATGATTTAAGCATTCAAAATATCCTACGAGTTTACGATTAAAACCAGATGTTTCAGAGTAAACTCGTGAAAATGATGATTAGTATGGCTTTTGGGCCTTTCTCTCACTTCCTTTTCAAGCCAATAATTGGTGACTACTAATAAATAATCCTAGATAACATCAATTAATAGCCAACACATAAAAAACTTACTTGCACTAGCAGGTAGAGGAAAACTGCAATACTAAGTGCATAAATCCCACCGACATTGGCTAGAAAACTAACTGCAACAATGTTATAGTTGAAATTAGTCAAAAAAGTAAGGAATGATTTTATACCATTATAGAGATGGTACAATCAGAAATCATGTGGATCACATAAGACAGAGAAATTCAAGCATAAGTTGATTAATAATAACTGCGGTAGTACCTAGGTACCTGAAAACAACTCACAACCAAACGTAAGTAATCATGAGCAGTCTCCACTTAAAATTTCCACTTCATGTGAATGACCACAGTGAAATGTATTTAAATACCAAAGCTTACTTTCTTCCTCTAAATCACGCATATCATGCAGAAGAAATGCAGAGAAAGCATATTATAGGCATCTCCGCTTCAGAGAATTTGTAAGACCAAGGTTGTATATTGAAATTGTGAAACAAAAAATTCTTCATTGTCAAAATATAAAAATTAGATAAATTATAATATTACCGCTCATTATCATGTCTAAGTCAATAAATCATATTTTGATCAGCGAATTGTTTTAGAAATATTTAAACAAGCTTTGATAATTGTTATCTTTCATTTAAACAGTACGGGTAATATCTAAGATTTATCAAAAATCATTTTATTCGCCTCTCCCATTAACCTTCCTGTACAGTAGGAGCAATCTTTAATGCTCTCTGCTAGAGAGTAGATAAGAATATTTGATTTTTTAGTCAAGAAAAATACGAATCTGGACTATAGAATACTAAGTTAAGACAAAGAACATGAAATCTATGCTTTGATCCTATTCCGCTATAACTAAGAAAATGGTTTCTCAAATTTATAAGAGTGATCATTTTAATAAGCATTTGACTCTTAATATATACCAAAGCCGGTCAGGAGAATAGATGCTTTAGAGCCGGCCTATATTAAAAAATATAGATGTAGACCTTAAAAAACTTAGAAAATATTAGAAATGATCTTTATTTATTAGATTTACATCAGAATTTGACTCTTAATAGGACACCATTGAGAAAAAGGATTCATGTAGCCAATCCCCCGTGGTGGGTTAAAAGCTTGATGTTGTTGTTGTTGATGATCATTTTAATTCCAGATTATTTAAGATGCTTAAGTTGATCATTTAACTACTAAAAAATGATCCAATTTAATAATAGAAGTAAAAAATATTTCTTTATTCAGACAAAATGTTCATGAATCTTAAAGATGTTATATTTGCCATTTTTCAACTTTAATACAACATAACACTAATTTTCTTACCTAAAGACATCGAACAACAATTGTAGTCTAGCGAGGAGTCCAATGAGGACAACCAACAGACGATAGACAAGAGTGATCATTCGTTAATGGATTTGCCTCCAACATCAAGACAAACTAAACACATGCCAAAGGATGCCAAGGCAAATGAAGGAAAAGGAGCATGTCTTGGCCAGTAATGGTTGTAGTAGTCTCCCTGGAGCCATGGCCATATACTTGTTCCTCTGGCAAACCTCACACTTGGCCACCATCTCTTCTACATCATTGTGCATTCCCTTCCAATATAATTCAGCGATCAATCTCCTGTATATCTTCTGCACACCAGAGTGACCGGCAACAATGCTCCCATAGAACTCTTGTAGCAAGTACAGGATATGAATCGAGGTTCGTGGTAGCACAAATCTCCGCTGGTATAGAAGTCTCTCCCCATCTACGAAATAGCCAAGATGGCTACTTTAATCCTTCCTTTAGCAGATCCTTCTCAGCTTCTTATTATGCACACTTTCTTCCTTAATAACCCCCCAATCCAACAACAACGGTATCAAAAAGGCCAACTCCTAGAGCTCCCTCATGCATCTAGACAAGGCATCAACAGCCCTATTTTCCAGCCCTGGCCTATACTAGATCTCGAAATAATATCCCAGCAATTTTGACAGCCATCTCTGATGCTCCTTGGTCACCAAAATAAACAAACCTCACCTACAACAAAAGAGATCGACTCATAAACATGATAAAAATGTTGTAAGCATATTGCACCATCTACAAGATGACAATCAAAGTTACTCACATTTTAGAGTTTAGAGTTGCAGAAGTCATGTCATTTAAGATTGAGTAGCCATAACTTTGAGTATTGCCCAATATGAACTTGTTTATGAGAAAAAAGCTTGAATGTGAATGAAAGAACTCGGCATAATTGATGAAGTTATACTCCAAGCTCAATAGAACATAAAAATTTATCGATGAAGGATGTCTAGGTCCTTTGTTTATATGGGGCGTCCTCAATAATTCTAAGAAGGAGAATTAGTCGTGGTATAGTGTAGGCCAGTTATTCATTATCAAAGAATTGACAACAATTTTGAGCCTACCTAAGAAAGACCCCTCATTATTAAGAGTGCATTATTAAGAAGCCTATTAACTTATCATGCCTCCAATTAATGACTAATACTCGAAGAAGTTTTCATGGTATATCCTCTATAAAGCAACCTAACCAAGAGATATATCTAAAATCCCCACACATGACAGGGTTTTTTTTTTTTTTTTTTTTGAATATCAAGCCTGTTTAAATTTATCCTAAAAGACATGGTATTTTTATTTAATTAGGTTTACATCATTCATCGTATCCAGACCCACAAATAAAACTCATAGTAGCTGATTTTAAAGTTCCAACCAATTGCATGAGCAGAAAGAATAATTTTATAACACAATATATATGAAGTTTTTAAAAACAATTATGTTGTCTTTTTGGCACACCAAGATTCTAAAATTTAAACAAGAAGAGTTCTAAATCTATAAGCTTCAACCGAGCATGTTGGCACTAATGACTCAAGTCTAAGAGTCAAGCAAATTTAATCATTGGACTAAACAAACCCAAATATGTTCGACTTGCTAACAACTATTCTTTACTCAACAAAGCCATAAAAATGATCTCAATAAGAGCGCACCTATTTCACTTGTCTAATGTCAAGAGCTAATAAGTTTGTGCGTCAACAGAGAACACATTGATGAGAAAGGAAGTTAGGCTTGATTAAAATGCAAGTCAACCTATCGTGTTGAATACTAGTGCTTTCCAAGAGGTTGATGAGTTGAGGATAGAAGGCATCCTAATGAGGAAGTTGATGTAGTGTTGATAGGATTTTATTGGTGAAGGCTTTTTAATAAATGGTACCACTTAAACGCTTCTTTATTAACATAAAACACTGATACATTGCTCCAAATCATCATTAAAACTTCCCAATTAGGAGAGCCATGATACAAAAATTGAAAATCTGACCGACTACTAAACTAGATGAATAAGATTTATGCTAAGTTCAATTACTAACAAATATACTAAAGCTTATTACTTACCCATCATACTTGTTTCTTCACTCAATTCTCCATTCTAACCCACCAAACAAAAACATGATAGTAGGATCAGGAGTCGCCTACAGATAAAATTTGAACCCAACATAAAGTAAAAGAAATATAAAACAAAAAAGTCATCTTACCAGGCCCCATTACATTTTCATTATCAATCTCTACTATATAATCAGAAAGATAGCTGACACGCAATGTTGTGTTGATCAATCCATCCTTGGGATTCATAAGAGAAGCTTGCAGATCAGCAACCTCAGAAAAGGATGAACCAGAAACAAAGTCATGAACCAGAGGCTTAATGAGCTTCAGATCATGTAAATTATTATGTATCTGAGGAAACAAATGAACGTCTAGAATATTCAGGTCAGCTCCTCTATAGGTTCTAGGTTTATCACTGGTATGATTGTTTGATATCACTGTACCGCTTACAAAGCTCATATGCCTGTCATTATTGTGATCCTTGGAGGTAATATTGAACTGAAAACCAACAGCCATGGCAGGACCATCAAGTATATCCACAAACTGAAATGAAATATAGTGATTTCTTCGGGGAATCTGACAGCTAGTGCATTTAAGAGTAATAGTAGGACCGCTGCTTGTGTTTTTGCATTGATAATCTACATAACTTGACAAAGAAAGGACTCTATACTCTATCGAGCCAGGAGTTCCAATCACTAATGTATCAAGGCCACGTAATTGGGAGCAGCTCATACTTGAAACTACTGTGATATTGAATTCCAGATCATTTAGAAATGATTGTAAATCTGGTGCATTAGCTGGTATGACTCGTTGCACCTCAATACTTCTCTTCGTAATCATCTGATACAGCAATCTGATACAAGAAAATGTCATGCTCAGCAAGATTCAATTCTGGCAAATAGAAACTACGGTTGTCAAGCTAATAAAAATGAAGACTGAATTACGTTATGACATGAAATGAGAAACACAATTAACATAATCAGAACGTTAAAGAAAATGGTGGCACATACGCCGACAATAGCCCAACGAAGAGTACCCAGCTTGCCATGGAAAATGTTCCACCCAGCTCTGTTTTCCTCTTAACTACCACCTTGTTATCCTCCTACATAATAAACCAAGGTTGGAAGGTAAACAAGGAAATGAAACCATATGATATATCAATACTAGAACTACCACAAGAATAACTTCAACTACTCAAAATTGCAATGACAAGCAACAAAAGCTAAAAAATAACAGTCATGCCGCACAAGTCTGGCCAACCTCCTCTCAAGACACTTTTAATCTGTCTGGCAAGAAGACTTTTCATTGCATACATATACGTAGCTGGCATGAATTGCATTTTATTTCTGCATCATAATGTGGTTAAAATAAAAAATTTTATCGACAGATAGCTCAGCAACAAATTTCACCATCTAGTTTTTGTGGATACCTTCTTGTCATAAGCATGCAGAAGATGAATCTTCAAGAAATTTCTTAAAATTATGCTGTGCAATAAATGATTTATTTTAGTGAGAGTGAAAAAGAATACATGAAATAGGTGCATAAGCAAAAAAAATAATAATAAGAATATCACGTCAACCTCCAGTTAACAAAAAAAGATGTACCCACAATATTTTTAGTAAGAGTGGGTTAGAACTCTTCAACATAGGCAAATAAGTAATTCAAAAAAATAAAAGATCATGACGACCCTCCACTTCCATAACGATGTGCTTCCATTCTTGACCTTTAGCCTATATATCAATTGATGTAGAAGTTTCTTTATAAATGTTATTGCATTTATGTGTTGTATTAGGGCATTTTAAGTTATGTATTGTATCATCAATTTTAATTAACCCAATTAAATGACAAAGTTGGAGTGGAGTGGCCGGCCTATGCAAGGGATTACTGACATGCAAAGGTGGGAAGAATGGCAGTGATTACATTTAGTGGCCACCCACCCCCTTTCCTCTCTTTTTTTAATTTTAAAATTTCCCCCGCATGTGACGTTGTATCAACTTCTAATTAGTACAATGAAGAGGCTATTGGAGTTTTAAGACTTCCTTTGATTGGAACTTGGTGGCCCACCAAACTAGAAATAGTTTGATGATACCATCTCTAGGATGGCTATTTTGGTAAGTAGTAGAGCTTTGCCTATGCTTTAATTTCTACATTTTTCTTTTGAGTTATTTTCTACATCATTCCCCATTCCAGAAAATTTAAACCAAATTTTTCTAGCAATCTAACCCATTCATTTAGGACTTTTTTGAGAATCAGAATAAATCAGAACATACCTAGTTTTAAATTTACTTTCATTTGGGTGACCTAAACACCTCCATGAAACAACAAAAACTCAAAATTAGGTTTTGTAGGCACTTTTACCCTTTGGTTTCCATATATTTATTAGGGTTCTTGTTCACAAAGATCCAAAGTAATAGAATTCTTAGATCCAAATTAGCCTACCACTAAATAGAGAAATTCTCTGACCAGCCTTTGGAAAAATTGAGGAAAATTTTCAAACTCAAAAAAATTTGCCAAATTCTCCAAATCCTAACAAGACATCTTCCCCCTCAATTTGGTTTTGATTTCATGTCATTTGGACTTCACAAGAGGAAGTTATAATGGGTTTAACCTAAGGCCCAGATCCTAGCTGGTTGTTGGAATTGGGTAGGCCAACAACTAACACCTTCCCAACCCTAATTCCACTCAAAATTAAACACCATCAAATATAGCATTACTCTCTTAGGCACCTTAAGAAAGCCGCCGTCCACCAATTTGATTACACAAGTGATCTAAGTCACCACCCAAACATCACCATATTTTTGGAATCATAACAAATGTTAATTGGTGGATAGCATTAGAGATGGACGCCAAGAAGAATGAAAAGCTTGGAGCAGCAGCACTGGAGTTGACTTCTAAACAAAAGGATAATCTTTGTACTTTGGATATGATAATAGTCCTTTAATAATATTTTATTTTTCATAGATAATTGTTATAGTAGATTATAAGTTTGATGTAATTCTATTAACTATTATAAGAATATCAATTAGTTCCCTCCACATATTGATCTAGCCATCAAAGTCAAATTCATCAAACTCTAATTAACATGAGAGCATTCAAATCTGTGAGGGAGTGATCCACTAAATCAAATTAAACCTCACCTTGATTCCTATTAACATAGGACAAGTTGTTCAGAACATTTTAGAGTTTTATCTTAATTCTAATTTAGTAATGATAATTATTTTTTCTTCTAATTATGATTTGCAAATTTACAACATGTGTCGAAGGTGTGTCTTGTCGGACACTGCATGCCTATTTGAAGAAAAGTCTTGGTACTTCATAGCTAATACAAACATGATGGTAAATAAGTTCACCATTAAAGTTGATAAAAAGTTTAGCAAAATCCAAGAGTTTATTTTGAACATAATCACTACAACTCAAAATTTGAGTGTGAGGGTTCAAACATCTCCTTTAGCTCAAAAACATATTGACATTGAAATCGTAAGAGAAGATTACTTAAAAAATGAAAAATCTAATGCATCTTGGAAGTAAAAATATCAAAATAGATAGAATAAAAATGCAGGAATACAAATATGGGGGCTAATGTTTTATTATTTCTTCAACATAAATGAGTGATACAATTGATCTACTATTCGAGAGGTAGATCGTGTCCCCAACAAACCCTAATTGGTGCAAGGTAACTCACAATCTATGCAAGGTAACCATCTTACTAGAAAATAAACTCAGCACATATGTCTCCTAACCCTAGACAAAACTCCCCTTAAATAGCCCTCACTCAAAATAAACACAGTTGAAGCATTCCTAAACAGCATAAACACAATTAGGAAACCTTCCTAAATAATTAAAACCTTCCTAAACATATAAACACAATTAGGAAATATTCCTAAACAAATAAAATCTTCCTAAACAACATAAATACAATTACATAATCTTTCTAAACAATTAAATCATTCCTAAGTAGCATAAACACAATTAGAAAATATTCCTAAATAACTCCCCCTTGATTCCTCCTTATAAAATGAATAATAGCTCCCCTGAACCCCACAAGGGGGACTGAAATATCCTCTCTGCTGTTGCTGGTTTCGCCCAACCAAAGTGATGGTTTGGCCAAGGCTGGGCCGGTCGGCTTAGCTACCCTGAACCAATCTGACTGGGCCAGTTTAGACAAACCATGTGCACCCCCCCCTTGGCATATCAAAATCCTAGGTAGCACATTCAGCGTGAAAAATAACCTTTAAGAATCTCCATAAAATGATCAACCTAAGAATCATGAAGCCTTAATTGAATCCAAAAGAAGATTAAGGTAGATGCTCCTATATATGATGGATTATGTCCCCAATAAGTTCTTAGATTGGCTTACAAAAATGAATGAATTCTTTGATTGGTATCAAATAGAGATGATTATCCAAGAACCACCTTTACTAAAATGAAATGTATAAGCCATGCAACAATCTATTGAACTAATATTTTAGTTAAGAAAGAAAGGTTATAAATAACCATCTTACTTAAGTAGAGAAAAAGGAAATGCTAAGGATTAAGTACCATCAAAAAAATAATGACAAAAAAATATAAGAATAATTCATGACAATTAGATAAGGCAATGTACAAAATGGTAGAATATATGAGCATATTTGAAGATTTAGTAACAAGGAAAAACTGCACAAATTAGGAGTGATAGTTAACAAGTTTCTTATTTGTCTTAAAAATGAGATTAGATATGAGATTGAGTTATATGACCCTCAAAACTTTTGAGGATTCTTTCATTATCTCTTCATCTAGATGCAAAGATTCAAATTTATCCTTTCAATCATCCTCTTATTGTACCCAAAGGCCTACCGCTATTTCGAGACCTACATCATTTAGAGCCCAACTACATAGGATTACCCCTTAAAAATCTTCAAAGCCATCATAAATAGTGTTTTTCATATTGTGAAAGAAAAGACATATGCAGCATCAGTGCAAAACTAAAATTATATTCTTAGATGAGACTGAGAAAGAAGTAGATGATAAAGGAGTTTATGATGAGGTGAAAGAGATCCGTGATGATACACTTCTTTTTAATGAGTCAGAGCATGTGAATTATTTTTTAAGCATCATTAGATGCAAAATCACATCTTGGGAGGAGGATAAGAGAAGAAGGAGAAATATTTCTTCTATATATCTTTTGTGTAATGAAAAGATATGTATTTTAATGATCAATGGAGAGAGTGTTATCAATGTTATATCTAGCTATTCCCTTACTAGAGTAAATCTAAAAGTTGAACCACACCCAAAACCTTTCCATATGAATCGAGTGAAGCAGATGACATGTTCACATCAAGATAAATAGTTATATTGATCAAATCTAATGTGATATCCTCCCTATGAAGATCACATATATCTTGTTAGGAAGGCCTAAGCTTTATTCGGGTTCACAACTAATAAATTTTCCCCATTATAAAATGAACCCCATTAAACATGCTACACTCAAAAAAATAAGTGAATGAACTTCTAAAGCAAAGCTTTATTCAAGAAAGCCCTAGTCCTTTAATAGTTCCAGTACTATTAATATATAAAAAGGTTGGTGCCTAGAGAATGTGATTAATAGTAGCATAGTCAATAAGATCACTATTAAATATAGGTTTCTCATCCCCAAAAGAGATGATCTGTTAGACCTTATTGAAAATGCTACTCATTTCTTCAAAATAAATCTCAGAAGTAGGTATCATCAGATGCAAAGTGGAGCAGTAGAAGAATGGAAAACTATTTTCAAAATCCCTAATAGACTGTATGAGAAGCTAGTTATACCTTTTGGATTATCAAATACACTTAACACATTCATGAGACTAATGAATAAAGCCTTGCGTACAAAAATTATTTGGTGGTTACTCCGATGATATTTTAATATTTATCCTCAATAAGAAATGCACCATCACTTAAAGCTCGTCCTGATTAAACTTAAAGAAGCTAAGCTTTATATCAATCTCAAGAAATATTTAATTTGCCAACCTTAAGTTACTTTTTTAGAAATCATTGTTACTGCTAATGGCTTGAAGGTAAACCATGCTAAAATTAAAACTATTCTAGATTGTCTAGTTCGTAAAAGCTTCACAGATGTCTACAATTTTTATAATTTAACCACCTACAAAAGGTTTATGTGAAACTTTAGCACGATTAGCTTTCATGATTGACATCCTTAATAAAACTAACTTTATTTCGACTACTTTTGCACAACAAACCATGGAACAACTAAAATTCTCATGACCTCGTCTCATGTCCTTAAGCTTCCAGACTTCAACAAGACATTTGAGATCATATGTAATGCCTCTAGTGTTGGTATAGGAGTTCTTAATAAAGAGGACCGCCTTGTAGCTTTCTATAGAGAGAAACTGAATAATGCCAAGTAAAGATACTCTACTTAAGATAGAGAATATTATGCCATTGTTTAGATCTATGACAGAGATATTATCAGTTACATAGAGAGTTCATCCTTAATACTGACCACCATTCTCTAAAATTTATAAATATCCAAATAAAATTAAATTGCAAGAATGCAAAACAGGTAGAATACTTTCAGGATTTCATTTTGTGTTCTAAAACATAAGCATGGGGTAGGAAATAAACCTGCAGATACACTTTATAAGGTGACCTTGGTAGTTTAATTTTTGTAATTTCAAATTTGAGGATTTCAGAGACTTAAAAATGATTATCAAGTTTGTCCTGGTTTTCATCTAATAAATCAAGATCATGCCAAGAAAAATTCATTGTTACTCGATTCATGTAGTGATTATCCCATTATTGATGGTTATCATTATAAAGGGAAGAGATTATGTATTCCTAGGACTTCAATGAGGATATTTCTTATCTTAGAGAAACATTCAAGAGGAATAGCAGGACTCTTTGGAAAAATAAAAATTGTACACCTTCTAAAGTCAAGATTTTATTGGGCAATATTAAAAAGAGATGTACAAAAAATAGTGACCCAATGTTATACATGTTGGAAAGCCAAAAGCCCAAAATAGAAAGCTGGAAATATTGTACTTTATCAATTTTATTTATGTCTTCGCAAGATATTTCCATGGATTTTATACTTACTCTTCCTAGGACTCCCAGGGGTCATGACAGTATTTTTGTGATAATGGATAGATTTTCTAAAATGACTCATTTCTTATATGGCTCTAAATCCGATGATGCATCTCATATGATGAGGTTATTCTTCAAAGAAATTATTAGGCTTCATGGAATTCCTTCCAAAATTATTTCCAATAAACTTATCAAGTTTGTATCATATTTTTGAAAAATATTGTGAAGTTGATGGGGGTACAAAACTTAAGTTTTCACTAGTATTTCACCTACAATTTGATGGTCAAACTCAAATTGTCAACATATCTTTAGGAAACCTTCTTAGGAGTATTATGGGTAAAAATTTACAGATTTGGGATCTTCATCATCCTACAACTAAGTTTGTTGATAATAGTTCAATTTCTATGGCTATCAACAAAATACTTTTTAGCATAATCTATGATTACAACCCTAGAAAGTCAGTTGATTTTGCTAGCATTTCCACACACACATTTTCTGATTCTACATTTTCATTTGCATAAGATTTTCGAAGCCTTCATGAAAATATAAAACAACAAATAGAAGTCAATAATACAACACATAAACTGAAATAACAAAAAAAAAAACCTTTAAAGAACTCAATATAAGAGACCATATTTTAATAAAAATCATTTATGAAAGATATCATTCCACTCAATTTAGAAAATTACAAGCTGGGCATATGGGCCATTTAATTATTAAAAAAATTGGCATGAATGCATATGTTATTGAATTGTCAAAAAACATGTACATTAACCCATTTTTAATGTGGAGGATCTTGTATCATAAAAAAAAAAGTAGTCAACCACTAAATACACAGGATGATTCTTTTCAAGAACATAAAATCACTCTTTGTAAAACCCATTTTTAATGTGGAAGATCTTGTATCAGAAAAAAAGTTAGTCAACCTCTAAATACACAGGATGATTCTTTCAGGAACATAAAATCACTCTTTGTAGGTGTCAAACCAACACTCATTGTTTGATGTGATTTACATTATTATAGATAAAGTAAACCATGCCGGAGATCACACTACAAACACTTGGCTTAAAAGATTATTTGTAGAAGCTAGCACTAGAGCTTGTAGCTCACAACTTGAACTTCAACTCTTCAGAGAAGAGTTTTTTGTGTCCAAGGAAATTAATGTGCCACATAGAGTTAGTCAAGAACAGAGAAGTCTAACCAGAAGATCCAAAGCTAGAATGACATCACAAGAATAAGAACACAAGAGTTAGAGTACTTATTATTGTCTTTATGTGAATGTATTGTTTTATGCAAATGTATTATCTTATATGTAACAGTAGAAGTGTCTTTGTAAGTATTGTACACCCATGACTACCTATGCAGATATCTATTCGCAGGTTTCTTGTAGGTTATGTTTGGGTCGAGCAAAAGAAGGATCCACTCCTCTCTCGGAATAGTCCATTCGAGGGACTCGCTAGGGATCTGGGAAGGAGCTAAACACTGGAGCACAGCGGACCAGCTTCGGCCACATCTTCCAGGTAGTCGACCTCCCCAGTAAGGGCAACCCCATAAGTTTCTCTCTAAATCAGGAGAATCATCATTCATCCAGGCTAGAGTCAAGCCTTCATGTGAGATACATCAACAATCAAGTTGATGGCACATGTCGCCCCCACAAGACATCTCTCGCACTCAGATCAACCGCAAGACCACATCAAGACGCTACTCGCCCCCTATTACCCCAAGACAACATCAAGAACACATAGCACCCTTCTCATGTAAATGCAGTCATCAAAATTTGGCCCATATGTGAAAAATATCTCCAAAGTAGAACACAAAAGAATTGAAGGAGTGCCTAATCTAGTGCTCTTTGCACTCATCTTCATCAATCATTAAAAGAGCATAACTAATGTAGGAACAAGACTAATTTACAACTCTCTTTCCTCCTCAAAGTATGATAATCTCTATTAATGTTTCATTACTTCTCACATAGAAGCAAATAGCATCCAAAAACTTATCATAAAAATTACTTCAACCATGGTTGGAGGTAGATCATTTATCAAAAGATTTCCCTCTAATCGCAAAAGAAAAAATCAAAATTCACATGATTAGGATTAAACAAGCATGCATCAATAAAAGAAAAGATAGGGTCTGATCTGCAAATAAAGAAACCACAATCATGGAGTATAAAAAAGACATTTGTCAGCCTATCTCAAAGCTAGAGAACACCATCTCTCTATTAAAACAAAAAAGGAACCAAGTCTCAGAAAAGAAGAACAAAAAAATTTAAGAGAAATAACAAAGAAAGGCAATAAAATAACTACATAAAAATTATCACTTCATACATTTTTCAAAAAGGTAACATCAGTTCATCGAGATGATACTTCAAACACATAAAACCAAACTTCTAGTGATTTCCTTCCCTTTCTTTTTCTCTCTTATCTTCTCTCTCTTCTCTCTCTCTTCTCACTCTTCTCAATCCCTTCTCAACTTCTTACAAAAGAACTTAAGATTATCTTATGCTCCATTGTGAATTAAATTTTTCTAAATACACTCATATATCCACCAATCCACTGCCAAGCCACCTAACTCATTTTTAAGCCTTCACATAAGTAACTTGATACCTAGCCCATAATGTGATTAAGGCTTCGTTTATTTTTTTGGTGCTTTTGTAAAAGATAATTTTAAAAAACATAAGTTCAGTAAATGGAGTTTTCTAACGGAGAAGCATATATAAAAAGCTTTCTCAAAACTACAGAAAAATGAAGAAAAGGAGTTATTGGGAACGTGATTTGACGAACCAAACAACACAAAAAAAAATCCTTCAAGGCAAAAAAACGCTCAAACAAACAAAGCCTAAGGCATGGATACTAAGCCAGTAAACAACAAATCACCAAACCTAATTTCATGCTTTCACACTTGAAACACACTTCAACATCCGATTCATGCATAATATTGAGACAAGAGGCTTGAAACATACCTTATCATCAGATTCGTTATATTGAGTCAAGACCTAAACAGTAAAAGTCCCCCCAAAGATTTGAAGATTTATACATTCAGCCTAGATTAATCTCACCGATGAAAAGCTGTTACTCAATTGAAATCAAAATTTTCAAAACAAACTAGCATAAAAAATTATCCCAAAAAACAAGAGGGTGCACCCAATCACGTAAAATAATAACAACAGGATTACAGGAACTGACCAACCAATGCTCGGCGGAGAAGAAGCAATCGATTCGGCTAATCCACCAGCGGAGACGAAACCAGATTGAATGACTGTCATTGCGGAGCGGGGCAAAGCGGATAAGGAAGCAGAAAAGGAGCCAGACGAGTAGGATCCCCAGTGTGGCCTCAAGTAGCACGGCTTGAGACAGTGTAAAGCGGCGGATGTTGTCCAAGGGAAGTACCGAGGTGAGGATAGTGGAAGAGGAGCCGACGCCGGAGCTGGTGATCCAGTCGCTGCCGCCGGAGAACAGCGCGCAGCTCCCGTTGGGCTGCTGCCAGTATCCTGGATTGCATGCGCAGTAACTTCCGTTGTACCCGAAAGCATGTGACGGGCACGACATCCGCCGCGTAAGACAATGATCTCTCTTTCTCCTCGATTCGGGTTGTTCCGCTTCGCATTCCACAACAAGAGTTCCAGAGAAGATATTGGGTACGGCGAGTTCGCAGCCAAAGAACTGCGTTTTTTAATCTTCCCCGTCTCGCGTTTCCATAGAAATTTCTCGACGGGAGAGGGTTTTTTTTTTTTTGAAAAATTTGGGGTGTATTAACCTAAAAGATGATTACAAGTAAGAGAGAGGTTTTTACATGTATAGCATTTAAAATTATCATATTTATTTATTAAACAAAAAAAGTTACCTATTTACTAATATACTATCTCAAACTCGCATTTTAAACCTTTTATAATACTTCCGTGACATTCATTGGCCTCTCCCATTTGCCACTCCGCTCTTATTCTCACATGCGCCCTCTCCGACCTCGTTCGCCTCTTCACCGTCCACACTCATCGCAAAGACTTCTCCAGTGACGTTGCACGCCTTAAGTGTTTGGCCCGTTCGCCCTTTCGCACGTCAGGTTCTTCTGTGACCTCAAACTCGCATTTTAAACCTTTTATAATACTTCTGTGACATTCATTGGCCTCTCCCATTTGCCACTCCGCTCTTATTCTCACATGCGCCCTCTCCGACCTCGTTCGCCTCTTCACCGTCCGAACTCATCGCAAAGACTTCTCCAGTGACGTCGCACGCCTTAAGCGTTTGGCCCGTTCGCCCTTTAGCACGCCAGGTTCTTCTGTCCTGTCCCCCCCCCCCCCCCCCCCTTTTTTTAACTGGCTTATATTGGGCTAGTTCATATGAAGTTTTTGTTGTTATTTAGTCCATTTGGCAACATGTAATTGATCTTCTGCATTAGTTGTTTAGGGTGAACTTCTCTAGCTTTCATTTACGATTTTGTGTTTGTAAGTTTAGAAATGCATAATAGGTGTTTGATGAAATGTCAAGGTGTATTTTTTGAATGAATTGAATGCGAAGGCAATTGTTTACTTATACATGTCTTCATTTTCTTTATTTTTTTAAGGTGTATTTTGTGAAGGCAATTTACAATGAGTTCGAGTTCCTCGCCTATGTCAATTAGAAAATTAAGTAATCAAGTATATTGTCATTGCAACTTACAATGTACAATATTTACATCTTACCAATCTCGTAGTAGAGGAAGAAAATTCTACAGATGCTCCCGGAATAGATCAGAAGACGATAGTCATTATTTTCAATGGTGTGATGAAGTTAATGAATTGTCGTATGATAGCAATTCCTGCAATTCAAATGTTACTGAAAGTGGTACAATGCATGTACTTTCAATTAGAGCCAAGCTGTTACAATTAAAAATCTTGTTGGTCATAGTGATTTTCCTTGATGTTGTTGTAGTGTTCATAGTAATTAAATGTAGTTGTGCATGATTGTCACTTTGCGTCACTATAACTTTTACTCAATCAATCTAAGCATGAGTCGATGTAAATTTTTTTTCAATCAATGCAAACTTGAACTGCTTCTGACGAGCTATAAAATATGTTGTGATCGTTCACATCTACACCAAATCACCAAAAACAAAGTGCGGAAATTAAATGCATGCGGAAGCAATAATAAGAAAAGAACACACCGGATTTATAGTGGTTCGGTCAAACCTTGACCTACGTCCACTCCTTGGAGGCACCCTCCAAGTATTGCACTAATTAAGTGTCTCTCCTTTAGCCCCCACATCTAGGCGGAGAAGCCCTTAAAAAATCACTTCCACCTTCCCCGGTGCGGCGGAGTCGCCGGATCCTTTGACACCAAAGAGATCTTCTTCTTTGGTGAAATTACCTCGAGACAAGCCTTGAATTCGATGGTACTAAGGTGCGAGTTTGCCAAAGCAACCGTGTGGAATCCCCTCCACACTCCCTTGAGTTCCTCCCCCTCACAGGATCTTCTCCCTCTCAAACTCCACCCTTTCCTCTTTCCCTTTCAAGCTTTCTCTTCAAGTTTCCCCCACAAGAACGAAGCTACAATGGCTGCCAAAGACACTTACAAAGTGTCTTGTCATAGCTTAAATAGAAGAGCTAAAAACGAGCTCATTAATGTAAGTTGTCGACATTATCGTCCAGGACGATAGGCATATTGTCCTGGCCGATTAGTTCAAATATGAGAAAAATCGTCCTGAATATCACCTTGAAATGAAGCTGGATGATGTCTAATCGTCCCAAACGATCTTGCGATCGGCCCGGACGAAATCACCATTAATTGCTTTCCAAAATTGCCAGAAAAATTTTGGAAAAATTGTCCCGGATCGTCCTGGACGATATTTTATAGTCCAGGCCGATATTCAAAAGTAAGATTTTCCTAAGTAGATATGGCAGCAGATTCTTTCTGAATTGAGCTTATCGTCCTTGCCGATACAAAATCGTCCAGGACGATGTGTTTTGCATAATAACGGCTGCTTTAATGAGGATGCCCTAATTAGAGTTTCTACTTTTGAACAGATTGTCCTGGCCGATATAAATATCGTCCAGGATGATGTTATCAAAAATAGTAAACTATAGGGAACAGTCAGAAACTCTTATACGTTACAAATCATCAGGAGCCACAACAAATACAATAGACGCAAGAAAGGAAAAAGTGTACAAACTAACTCAGACCTAGTCTACCCAATCTTGAGCTGATTCCAAATTGCACTCCGATCGTATGAACCTGAAATATTAGTAGAAAGCAGTCATATAGAAAAAGAATGTTTGCTATCATCAAAATCATAAGCCATAGTTCCGCAACAATCTCCCCCTTTTTGATGATGGCAAACATCATAAACCCTTATAGAAAAAAGCAATTTCTCCTAATCTCCCCCTCACTAGAATAAACCCTTATAAGAAAATGGGGGAGATAAAAGTATTTTTGTTGTTTTTAATTTTTTGAAAACAAGATACAAATACGATAACAGTACAAAAATTCAACAATACGTTCTCCACCTTTGACATTATCAAAAAGAGATGAGGCACAAACAAAAACAAAACGACCAAAAGATAAAAACATTCCCTGATCTAGTGAAAAATAAATATTCTTAAAATGAGAAAGTTACCTCTTGATTTTAATCAAAAACTTAGTAGAATTGGATTGGCAACGCATAGCCCAAAAAAGGTTAGAAATTCAGAGTTTGATAATCCCAACTCAAGTTCTTTTAAAGGCTAAAAAACTTTTTAATCCAATATCCAAATCAAGGAATAAATGGGAAAAAGAAACATATCTAATAGAAGATCAATGCACGAATTGCTGAATCAGGAACCAAGATTTTCAAGCACAAGTTTCGAACATATCAAGGATTTTCTTAAGTTTTTAGTAGTATAAGAAAAAAATAAGCATTTTTTTTTGTGGGCTCATTTTATGCCCTTTATCACTTGAATTGCTCTTTGAGCATCTTTTGATTTTAATACACTTTGTGTATTTTTTTTTAATTTAGCGTCATTGCGCATCTTTTGGTTTGGCATCATTGACCACTTTTTTTTTAAATTATTTTTAAAAAATATGCATTCTTTCTTATATTTTCAAAACCAAAGTAAACCCAAATTATTGACAACACGAACAACTTGATTAAGAAAATTTTATGGTGGATTCAACAATCTTGCAAAAGATTCCTATGTGATAGAAAATATGTAGGGAGATAAAAAAATCAGTTTTAAAATCCAATTTAAAATATGATGAAGATTTTGAATTAAAAGTAAAATAACCTCTTTAAGAAGAGAGAAAGAGAAATAAAATCATGACTTCCCTTCTTCTAACTGTTTTAGAGAAGTCAAACACAACTTACCAAAGATTTCAAGAAAAAATAAGAAGTAAATTTTTCATTTTTAGAAAAGTGAATGTGTGTGTTGATCAGAGAAAAATTTTCACGAAAACAAAAAATTCAAAGAATAAATAAAACAAAAACATAAAATAAAAATAAAAAACATAAAAATAAAAACTCAACACAAAAATACAAAAGGCTTTTAATCATTATCTCTCTCCTGGTCCGATGCTTCAGAAACCAGATCTGTCTATGAGATTTTTTGCCTTTCATTATTTTCCCAATTTAAATTTTGCTTTGTCTTGCCCTTTTCTTTCGTAGGAAGAATTCTTAAAATATGACATTGATTTTTCATATGTTCAGGCTTCCTGCATCGAAAGAAAATAACGTCAGAAAAAATATTGACATCCTTACCACTTTTACCTTTTTTCCACTTTTGCTTATGCTTTGGTGAGCTTTGTGATTTGCTTGACAATTCATTGCATTCGTCGTCAACTAAGCAATCTTTTTCCGTATCTTCGGTTTTTAGAACAATCATTTCACCTGCATCCAAAAATCTTTGACCCAAACCTTGCTCGTAGGCAATGAGTGAGCCAATCAAATTATCAATAGAATAATTATTCAAATCTTTTGATTCACAAATAGCAACAACTTTGGCATCAAATTTTTTAAGTAAATAATGAAGAATTTTATTGACTTTTTTAAAATTTGAAAACTCTTTTCCTAAGGCATGCAAAGATGTTACAATTTGAATGAATCTAGTGTACATGTCTAAGATCGTCTCATAAGATTTCATGGAAAATAGTTCAAAATCATGCATTAACAAATTCAACTTGTATTGCTTGATTTCACTAGTGCCTTCGTATATGGTGTAAAGTTTATCCCAAACTTCCTTACCAGTAGTGCACGTGGATACTAACATAAAATATTCAGAATTTAAAGCACAGAAAAAACAGTTTAAAGATTTTGCATTCAATTGAGCATTTACTTGTTCTTTCCCATTCCATTGATTAAAAGGAATATTAGTTTTAACTCCATTAACAATACGTGACGGTGATGAATAATTAGTTAAAATCAAATGCCACATGCGAAAATCAATCGATTGCAAGAAAATAGACATGCGAATTTTCCAAAAATCAAATGACATATTTTCAAATAAAGGAGGTCTGGTGATTGAATAACCTTCCACAACATTACAATTAGCCATGGATCAAAATTCAAAAGCTTTTAAAAACTTATTTTTTTGAAAACGGCTCTGATACCACTTGAAAGTAATCTGATGGCACTGAAAAGTTCGTTAGAGATGTTAAGCCCTATAGAACTGGCCCAAGGCTAACAAAAAGAAAGGTGAATTGGATAATAAAATTCTTTACACAAAGAAATAAAATCACAAACCAAATCACCATAAACAAAGTGCGGAAATTAAATGCATGAGGAAGCAATAATAAGAAAAGAACACACCGGATTTATAGTAGTTCGGCCAAACCTTGACCTACGTCCACTCCTTGGAGGCACCCTCCAAGTATTGCACTAACTAAGTGTCTCTCCTTTAGCCCCCACAGCTAGGCGGAGAAGCCCTTACAAAATCACTTCCACCTTCCCCGGTGCGGCGGAGTCGCCGGGTCCTTTGACATCAAAGAGATCTTCTTCTTTGGTAAACTTACCTCAAGACAAGCCTTGAATCCGATGGTACTAAGGTGCGAGTTCACCGAAGCAATCGTGTGGAATCCCCTCCACACTCCCTTGAGTTCCTCCCCCTCACAGGATCTTCTCCCTCTCAAACTTCACCATTTCTTCTCTCCTTTCAAGTTTTCTCTTCAAGTTTCCTCGACAAGAACGAAGCTACAATGGCTGCCAAAGACACTTACAAAGTGCCTTGTCATATCTTAAATAGAAGAGCTAAAAATGAGCTCATTAATACAAGTTGCCGACATTATCCTCCAGGATGATAGGCATATCATCCTGGACGATTAGTTCAAATATGAGGAAAATTGTCCTAAATATCGCCCTGAAATGAAGCTGGACGATGTATAATCTTCCCAGACGATCTTGCGATCGGCCCGGACGAAATCATCATTAATTGCTTTCCAAAATTGCCAGAGAAATTTTAGAAAAATTGTCCTTGATCGTCCTGAACGATATTTTATAGTCCAGGTCCATCCACCAGGCCGATATCAAAAAATAAGATTTTCCTAAGTAGATATGGCGGTAGATTCTTTCTGAATTGAGCCTATCGTCCTGGCTGATACAAAATCGTTCAGGACGATGTGTTTTGCATAATGACGACTGCTTTAATGAGGATGCCCTAATTAGGGTTTCTACTTTTGAACAGATCGTCTCGGCCGATATAAATATCATCAAGGACGATGTTATCAAAAACAGTAAACTCTAGGGAACAGTCAGAAACTCTTATACGTTACAAAGCATCAGGAGCCACAACAAATACAATAGACTCAAGAAAGGAAAAAGTGTACAAACTGACTCAGACCTAGTCTACCCAATCTTGAGCTGATTCTAAATTGTAGTCTGATCATGTGAACCTAAAATGTTAGTAGAAAGCAGTCATAAAGAAAAAGAATGTTTTCTATCATCAAAATCATAAGCCATAGATCCGCAACACTTAAAGTGTATTTTCTTTGGTCTTCCACGAGGTCTAACTGTAATAGGTGGACAAACAAAGTTTCCATGAGTTGGTATAGACCATTGTTCCTTCCTCAGAAGTGTTGAAATGGCTCCATCATAAGCCATTCGGTTCCTACAAAATAGTTTTGATGTCAAAGAACAACAATAACCATATGATGAAATTGAAGAAGTTAGAGTACCTGTAAACGTGGTAGTTATCATTCACATATGTGTGCCATATAGTATGATGATTAGTTCCAACAAATGTTACGGCATGCACACAAGATAATCCTGATAACTCCCAAAATCCACAACTGCACAAGTGGTTGTCTATGTCAACTTCATGACGCTCAAAACTGGATTCAACCTCTGCTATGGTTGAAGTAGATTGTCGTATAATGAAATTATCTTTCCTTGTTGTAATTTCTCTAATGTAATCTTCTACAAATGGAACAAGAGGCTCCTTCCAAGAATAAGAGTTTAACTTCTGCTGAGAGCGTTGTTTCATCATCATACCTCTTATCATGTCGATAAGATCCACTACAAGCTTATTTCTTGCTTCCTCCACCCATGAATTGAAGGATTCAGACATGTTATATGTGTTGTAGTGATTCTTAATATGCTTTGAAAATGTTGCTTTTGACCACTTACATGTCATAGAACTTAGGAAAGAATAAACATCTGGGTTGATTCGAAAGATCTCCTGTAGCTTAGTATTAAACAAATGCAGACTATAACAATTTGCTATTGTCCACACCAACTTTTGCAATTTGTGGCTTTCATCACAACGAAAAAGTTTTTTTATATTTTTCCAAAGGTGTCTTATACAAACTCTATACACAACAGTTGGAAATACAACCTTTATTGCTTCACCTAAGCCCTTTTTCATATCTGATGTGAATGCCAAGTGCTCTATATCAAGATTAACGGCTTGAGCCAAATTAATAAATAACCACTCCCAACTTCTCTTTGATTCAGATTCAGCAACGGCAAAAGCAATGGTATAGAGACCATTGTTTCCATCCAAATAATTTACGGATAAAAGAACACCTAAGTACTTGGATTTGAGATGACATGCATCAATGCCAATTAAATATCGACAACCAGCTAGGAACCCATCAATGCAAACCTTGAAACTAATAAAGAACCTCTTAAATGCTTGGTTTTGGTTCTTGCATAAGTATGTTATATGTGACCCAGGATTCCTAATGATTAGCTCTGACCTTAGTGTGGACACCCACTTATAGTTGTCATATATTGAACCAAAAATTTGTTCTCTTGCTAATTCCCTTGAATGCCATATTTTGATGTATGGTATTGATAATCCAAAAGTGGTCTCCAAGTTATTGCCAATGTCCTTCAGTGTAATATCAGGATTCCTTTTCACAATTTACTTGATTTCCTGAGCAATCCAATTAGTTGTAGCTTGCTTATTTCCAACTCTATTCACCCCTGGGCATAAATGTGTTGAATGTAATTTTTTAACTTCGAATGAATGACCATCTGAACATAACAAAGCATGTATTCTCCTTGGACATCCACAGTATGCGCATGTAGCTATCGCTCTAGATTTGTCACTAGCTTTAATCTTTATTGCAAAGTTTTCTAAATTACTTTGGAACGAATAGCTTGCTAAAAACTTAATGAATCCTCATATTGCAAACAAACACATACAATATGTAATTCTTCAACCTGGGCCGCTAAGGAACCATCACACAAATCATCTACAATTATGTCATTGTTCAAACTAGTATTTACAGTTACATCTTCCATATTGCCATATTGACCCATATCTTCTTCAACTTCTTTCACTGCAACCACCACCTCCATTCTATTGCCATTATAACTTCCTATTAGCATGTCCATAACATCCGCATCACTCCTAATTCACAAATACAATTTGGGTGATGTACCATTACAATGATAGTGTAAATCATATGCATGACCCCTAATCCATCCGCAGAGTGATTCAATTTTTTCTTTCAATAATAACAAATTAATTTGGCCTCTCTCAAAATTAAAAGTTTTTTGACTTCCTCCAACATATTTCATCCTAGATTGCCCCTTTACACTAGTCCAATATCCTCCATATTTGAAGATAATAGAACACAAACTATTGCAGTCCATATCTGCATTTTCGTTAGAGGTTCTGAAAATTAAAATCAAAATAAAACATAAAGCATAACTTGTAAAATAGACCATCATATACAATAAGTGGATTCCATGCTAACAGGGGTAAACAAATCAAGAACACTGATATAACCAGAACGCTATACTACATATCTCAGGAAACATTTATGTCTAGGGTTGTTTTATAAAGCTACAATGAATATATCATAAAAAAGATATCATAGAAAATATATAAAGCTGTAGAATATTTAGCTATCAACGGTTTTGGTGAGTGCCGTGCTGGAAACCAAAAACGATACATCAAGTGTTCTGTGTAAATGATATCAACTCACTCCGTTCGAATATTTGCAGTGCTTGAATGCGGAACTGAAAATCAAAACAGATAATGGCAGCATGCGAAAGGGCAAATAATGGCAGCGTGGGATTCATGAAATAGAGAATAGTCCTGCACTATTTCTCCTTAAGACCTACGGAAGACGAATGTGAGAGAGATGGTGCAGCGCTAGTATCAACAAAGAAGAGAGGAGATTCCCTCGCTATTTCGGCTTTGCTGTGACAGGAGCGAACGGGAACGAACAGAGTGATTTTTTTTATTAGGTTAAAGGTTTTGAGATGGTATATTAGTAAATAGGTAACTTTAGGTGTTTAATAGGTAAATATGGTAGTTTTAAGTGTTATACATGTACAAACCCCAAATAAAAAAGGTCTAACAATGCTCCAGTCAAAAAAGGAGGGGAAGGATCCAAATGATAGAGTCAAATAACTTGATTAAGTTAGAGAGAGAAGTTAGAGAGAGAAGGTCTGAGGAAATCGTCAAACTTTGTAGTTGGTTTTTCAAAATTTTCATCTGTGCGGTATTCTCGCTACCAATGGTAGAGGAAGTTCGCCGGCCTCCTGTGGCCGGTGGAACTCTTGATGATCCGCTCTTCTTCAAGAGCTCTGATTGCTCCTACACGATCGTATTCTTCTTCTCCCCCTGCTTTTGGAGATGAGAAGCCCCTGTTTGCTCAAATGTCAAAACCAAATATGAAATATGGAATGCCATTAGTCATTAACGAAGGTGGTTGTTTGCCAAAGAAAAAAATTAGATATTTCTGGTAAAGGGAAGAATATATTGTTGGAAGAGAATGTTAATGACATTTTCAAAGCTAGACTTAATACAATTTCCAAGGTTGATTTGAATGCATCGCCTTCCTCCAGGCCACTGGTAAGAAGTATCAATTCTGATAAAGTTATTTCGGATAGTATGCATTTGGATCGGGATAGGCTAATTGAACCCAATTCAAAGAGAAAGCTAGTGACAGGGAATGCTGATGAAGTTTGCAACATCTTAGATTTGAAGAAGGAAGGGTTAATCTCTGATCTGACGAATGTCCGAAATTACAAATCTGCTGACTTGGAAGATTGTGTGGAAGTTCCTTCAGTTCAAGTTCGCTCTGTAGATTTTTCGCAATAGAATGCATGGACAAAAAGAGAAAATATCAAAGTTTCTGATTTGGATTTGGGAGATTTTGTTTCTGAGGATGGTAACTCAATGAAGCTGCATGTTCAGAATGAAATGGAAAATTCAAAAAAGCTTCCAAACTCTCTAGTGATCAAAATTTTTGGAGGAGAAGCTCCATTACTTGTAATCAGCTCGGAACTTAGAAGACAATGGTCTCAATTCGGTAAGTTCCATCTTACAATGCTTGGTATGGGTTAGGTACTTTGTTCTTTTTTTTTGAACAAAAACACTTGGAAGCAGTTTTAACAAATGGCTCTTGGATCATTAAGGGTCAAATCATTGGAGTAGATAAGTGGTCGCAAGATTTCTCACCTACTTCACTTAAAGGCTTAACGGCTCTTATTTGGATTAGGTTGCCTAATCTCCCTCTTCAATGTTGGGATGAAATCAACATTTGTAGAATTGCTTCTATGGTTGGGAAGCCTTACCTAATTGATGGCAACATGATTCAGGGGATACCAAAATAGCATAAGTAGCAAATAAAATCGTCTAAGTTATGAATACGCATACGGCGAATTCTGAAATTGATCCCTATTTTTCCAAGTAGAAATTTTAATAGAAATCCCTTTCATAATAAAAATTTTGACTGTGTTGGAATTATTGTAATTGTTCTCAAATTTTCTCGAGTTTCTCTCCCTCCAAATATGGTAGACATAATCCCATTAAAGAAGCATATAAAATTTTGAATTGCCAGCAATAGGGATATTTCCACTAAATAAAACATCCACAATTTTACTAAGGTTAGGATAAACCAAAAACAACTTCAAGCAAGGAATAAGTATATATATAATGTTGTAAGTATAGTCACACTCAAAAAAGAGATGTGAAACACTTTCAAAATGCTTATTGCAAAGACAACAAAATGGATCAATGATAATATTTCTCTTAGTTATCACATCAACATATTTAATCTTCCCAGCAAAACATAATATCTACAAACAAAGAATATATAAGACCACAACTCTTATGCCAAATAGAAGATTGCTAATGCACCAACCTTTCATCCGTGTAAAATTATTGCATAAAGGTGTTAAAAGAACAACCTTTAGATGTGGACCATTTGAAACAGCCTTCACCAACAGCATAAGAGATGGGGATAGAAGTAATAAAAGCTTTGAGATAGTCATGAGTTTGAGAGGGAAGCCTCCAACCATTCATATCAAAGAGATCATATGCAATGCTTTTGGAGGATAAGGGCTCAACAAAGAGTTCTAAAGAGGTAAATCAGCCAGACAGGAACCTTGACACCAATGATCCCATTTGAAGAGATGGGACAATTAACAAATACTTTAAAAGAGAAATTAAATTTAGCCTTCACAGCAGTATCACAGATATTTTTCCACATAACAAATAAAGAAATGGTTGGAATTTTCCAAGGGGAGCAGTACTGAGGGAAAATCCATGGCGAGAGAGGGGAGGGAGTGTTATACATCCTGAGAATGATATAACAATTATATGCAAATATAAGCTTGGGTATAGCTGGAAAACCAAAGTCCCCCATATTCTTTGGTTTGCAAGTATTAGACCAAGATATTAAATGCTGCTTTCTAGTGTTAGGCTCACAAAAAAATATATGAATATTTTGCTGAAAGTTTAGCAATTTGTTTGCAGTAAAACTTAGATAAAATGGCACCACATGTCCAATACACTATAGTAATCCAAAGAAAATATTTAAGGAACTGGAACCTACCTACAAAAGAGAGATTTAGCATTCCGTCTAGAAAGCGTGTTAGTAATAATATCAATGAGAGGAGAATAATCATAGCGAATAACTCTCTTAATGGAGAGCGGTAATCCAAGATAGGTAATTTTATGCGAGTAGGTTGGAATGTTTAGGATACCACATATATCATTGATAGTATGGGAATTGTGTTGGAGAATGATATGGCATTTTTCAAGGTTGACAACAAGCCCAGAAGAGGATGCAAAGGTACAAAGACTTCCTTTCAAAATATTATAATTATGTATAGCGGCTTTCTTGAACACTAAGAGATCACCAGCATATAATAAGTGTGATAGATGAAAATTATTAATATCAATGCCAGTAAATTTTCTCCCATCCATTGCAATACATCATAGGTAAGAACTTAACAAACATTTTTGTCTATGCCCCACAGAAGAGGGAAAAAACCCCTCAAAAGCCCCATTGAAACAGACTGAGAAGTGTGAATTGGAAAAACAATCCATTACCCAACAAATAAAGACTGTAAGGATCCCTTTTGTAACATCCTCTAAAATAGGAAATATCTAGAAATTTAGTCAAAAGCCTTTTTGATATCCAACTTGGCGCACATAAATTGGCTATTAGTGCATTGTTTGAAATATCCTAGAAGTTCAATAGCCAAAATGACATTATCAGTGGAGATTCTCTTATTAATAAAACATGCTTGAGATGGGCTTATAATAAGTGGCATAATATGTTTAAGCCTAACAACCAAAATTTTGGATATGATTTTTTAGATGGTGTTACATAGAGAAATTGGTCTGAAATATGAATTAGAGTTATCATGACTTTTTTTAGGAATTAAGGCAATCACAGTAGCCTTCACACTTCTAGAAAGGAAACCCTTTTCAAAAAAAAGGACAATATAGCTTTGCTACGTTGGGCCCCAAAATATGCCAACCAATTTTGTAGAAATGGAAGTTGAAACCATCTAGATCAAGGGAAGAAGTAGAAGCACTCAAAAAGATAGTCATTTTGATCTTATCCATAGAGATAGGATAAGAAAGGATATGGGTTTGGTGAGGAGGAATAATTGGGCCTGTAGGGAAAGAGTGGGCATCAGGTTAAAGAACGATAGAGGGGTTACATAAAGTTTTAAAGTGTTGGGTTATGACACCTATGTCATTTCCAATATTCCCTTCTAAAGCAGTAATAATAAAGGAGCCATTATGGTTCTTTCGCAAATGAATTCTAACATAAAGAAATTTTATATCATCTTCACCATTCTTGAGCCATTTAGCTTTGGCTCTTTGGGAAATCCATGAGGCCCAAGAATTAGTAAGCTCTATAATCTCACTATTAATATATTTAAGGGAATTATTAAGGCCCTTATTGGTTGGATCTACAATAAGAATAGATAGATAAACGAATAGATTATTGCCTATAAAGGACCTTTAAGGAGTCTTCAATGGAGGAAGAGGATTCCCATTTTTTTTAATGCATGACTTCACCTTCTTAAGCTTATTACTAAAATCCAAAATAGGATTGCCATGACAAGTCTCCATAAAAAACAATAAGTAAAATGTCCTAATATTCATCCAAATTAGTCTAATATTTTTTTAACTGAAAATAACGTTGCTTATTATGAGATCATCCATCCTTCAAAAGAATAGGAGAATGATAAGAATAAAGAGGATCTTTGATAGAATAAGGAAGAAAAAACCTGTAACCACGTATTATTAACTAAGGCCCTATCAAGTTTAATATGGATTGGATTTTTAGCTTCCTGATTAAACCATGTGTAAAAATAACCAATAAAGGCCAAGTGTCACACTTTAGCCTTTCATTTTAACCATTTAAACTAGAGCTTAACAATGAACAAAAAAAAATATGACTACATTTTTGTCTCTTCTGGGGCATCATATTATAGGATCCTTATCCTTTCTTGAAAATATATAAAATTATGTAATGAGCACATAGCCCAACAAGTAACTAAAACCTTACAATTGAAATCAATGTAAGATAAAATAGAATAATATAGTATAAATAATATAAAGAAATATATGCATTAATGTCTATACTATCTCAATTTATTCTTCTATAGTTCATAAAATCTCAATCTATTACATCATCAATCACAGTATCATTAATGATCACCAGTACTAATGTTAGTAACAATATTAGTATCATGATCAATGATGTTAAATATTATTAATGGCCATAAATAGTATTATTATTAGTCATAATATCAGTACAATGCTCATAGCAATGTTGTTATCAGTATTCAGATATTCAATGAGTATATATTAAGGGTATCTTACTCTTGCACTTATGACTTTCATTTAGTCACCACTTATAACTCTCAATTGATGTACTCCTTATAACTCCCCTTAAATCATGTAACTTTACCTACACAGGATGGTGGGCCGATGAGCTTTCCTTTAAATACTATAGTTTAGTTTTATTCTCTACAAATTCACGTGATACATTGATTGTTAGTTATAAGAAGATGATTACTGTGCCGATGGGCAAAGAGTGATGACTCTATTTATTGACCATCAGTTTAATAATACTGATATAATACTAAAAATATTTTGTAGCCATAATTCTTACTTATTTAGTGTGACTACTGAAATGAATGTTATTGAAGTATTATTCATATTATTGTATGGATTTATTATTAACATTATTATAATTTATTAATATAAAAAGCATGGTATATTCTTTTTTTTTTTTTGAGAAAATGCAAAATTGCATTAATTAAAAATGAAAGGACAACCTAATACAAACTAGGTAAAAAAAACTAATGGTTCCTTTTCTAATATTAAAAAGGAACCTTATTGAACTTAAATTTATTAATTTAAACTTAATATAAATGATATGAAACTTACTATTTCCTATTTTGAAACTGTTGAGATATAGGAGATACCAAAGAATTAAACAACCCAAAAGTTGATTAGTATCCCATAGTTCCCATCCAGTTAGAGAATAAGACTTAGTAAAGATCTCATAATCAATTAGAATAAGTTTAAAATGAAAAATTTTAAGAAAAAGGAAGCAAAAAAATCTAAAAGGGAAATTACAATCCAATGGTGAATTCCAAAAATCACTTAAGAATATTTGTGAAAAATATTCTATAAGCTTTTTCCAACTTCCAAAGTCAGAAAATAATGATGGAATTAATCCAATCCTTTTGATAATTTGTCTCAACTTCAAATAATTATTCACTTTGTTATTATCACCTGGATTATCATCAATCATGTTAATGGGGCAAAAGGGACGAAGAACCTTTTAAGCCGTTCTTCGCTTTGTTATCTGTTGTCTTCCTTCTAGGTAGATCTTTGACCGGTCCTAATGATTGGAGTTCTTTGAATAATGTATGCTTTGATCCCGGGGACTTATACTCCTTGGCATCTTTTTTAAGAGAAGTTCTCTTAAAATTAAAACAAACAGCCGACAATGGAGAAGAGTCTCCTAATAAGCCAATATTGCTCTTTACTTCAGTTTTTGAAGATGAAACAACATCAGTAATAATGCTTGAAACATCCTTCAAAACTTCCTCCTGAGCATCTGAATTTTTGAATTCAAATTCAAGTTTGTTAGAACCCTGAATTTCAGCAAACAGATATGGATCGGTTGGGACAGCATCTCTTGTATCTTCAAAATCTCCTTCCATAATACCTTCCCCACTATCCGGTATTTTGAATTCAGGATAATTCAAATTACTAACTGATCCATTAATTCCCGGAAAAGGAGTGGAGCAGTTTTCTCTTACGGGTACAGCCATATCATCCATTTTTTTCAGCATTTTGAGTTGAATTAACAACTTCAATTCTTACTTCCACTCTTTCCTCCACAATTCCCTGAAATTTGAATTCAGAATTTGAACTCAAATTGATGTTTGGCTTCAAGTTACTGCTACCTCCATTCACGGGATCAGCCAAATGCAATTCAGAATTAAAAATCTGAATTTCCTGATTCTGATCAGTAAAAAATTCTCCTCCCTTTGTAGGATTTGAATTTGAACTTTTTCAGCATGTTGGACAGTTGGATAACCACCTCCTTGTATAACAGCCTTTCCATCTTCTTTCTTGTTTTCAGCAACAATATTAGCTGGGAATTGAATTTTAGAAGCAGCAGAATTTGTCTTCCCGTCTCCTTCAACATCTACCATGGCAATACTATTGAAAGCACAACCATCTTTTGGTTTATCCATGGTTGAGTCCTTTTTAAATTTTTTTTCTCTGGAATCAATCTTCTCTTATTTTTGAACTTCACATGCATCTAAGGACCCAAAATATTATCAGATTGCAGTGAATTTATAGGGTTCTCTTTGACAATAGGATTTTGATTCTGTGTTGAATTGGGACACACAGAATCAATATGTCCGATTCTTCCACATTTGAAGCAAAAAGATGATAGATTTTCAAACTCAAACTTTTGAAAAAATCTACCATGAATCCCTTCCTCCCAAATTCCAGCAGGGAGTTTTGAATTCAAATTAACTCTGATGCAAGCTCTAGTAAATTCTCTCCTCCCCCATCTAAACATGTTACCATCCAATAAAAGTGGAGTACCAATTCTTGAAACAATTCTAGTTATGTTGGATTCATCCCAACAATGTAATGGAAAATGAGGAAGACGAACCCAAATTGGAGAAGAAATACCATTCAAAGAATAAGGAGAGAAGGTAGGAGACCAAATGTCTAAGCCTACCACAAAACCCCCTACAAGCTAAGGACTTCCTCCATGGCTTCATGAGTTTGAAAAGAACAAAGTAGCCAATCAAGACCAAGCAATGTAATATGAAATCCTCCAATTTTTTACCATTGCTTTCTTAATTCAAAAGAACACTTAGAAAAAGGGTAGTTCTTTCTAAGAATTTTAACAACCAAGGAATTGTTCAAAATTTGAACATTTGACTTTTCCTTATCCTTGTCAAGAATGACAACATTTTCATCTCCAATATCGTCATGAATTTAACTAAGATTTATTTTGATGTGAGGTTTTTTAGTCCACACATTAGGGATATCCAATTTTGAAGAAGTAATAGGATCCTTCTTCAAAATTTCAGCAAAACTTCCTCCAGATGAAGATGCTTCCTTATCATTTGCTCCATCAATGATATCCGACCAAGCTTTTGGCTTATCATTCAAAAAAGAAACTATTTCCTGAAATCGGCATTGGTTTCTTCATAGCATTTAAACCTCCTTCTTTTATGACTAAAGGATATTCCAAAAACAAAAAAGAAGAAGTTCATTTGAAGGAGAATCTACCTTTTGAATCCAACATGATTGGACTCGCGGTAGAAAGCAGATTTTTGGTGTTCTGGTCATCCTTAGATGACCGGCCACCTTCTTCCATCTCCAACAATGGAACTCGAGATCTTCAAAATCTTCCTTAATTTGTGGAGCTTCTCTCTCTTCCCTCTTCCTTAATTTCTAAGATTTTATGGTATATTCATTGAGCATATGATATACATGATATATTGAGCATGTGATTAAGATATTAATTTAATGCTAATATAGAATAACTAGATTATATATATATATATATATATATATATATATATATATATATATATATATATATATATATATATATATATATATATATATATATATATATATATATATATATATATATATATATATATATATATATATATATATATATATATATATATATATATATATATATTCTCATATGATTTTACTACATTGATTTGATTTCAATAGTCTTTATTGATATTTTAATTTAATGCTTTATCCAATTTCTATACAAATTGATATTATGGATATGGTAATTGCTTTATAGATTTAATACTCATACTAGTTTATTACTTTACTAACTTTTATATTATAGTTTTATACTATTTATAGATTTTACTATTACTATATATGAATTTTATTTTATTTTGCATTGATTCAATAATCATATGAAGGCTACTACTATGATTTAATCTCTGACAAGCATATTACTCTTTTATCGTGCTTTGAATTCAGTTGTAGGTTTTGATGATCTATTGAGCATTTTAGCATATTATATGTGATTAAATGATTTTAGGTTAGGGCATGAGATCAGAAGTGTGAGGCTGGTTAGGATTTTTTAGGTTCCATTTCTTTTTATTTTAGTTATTCTTTTATACTCAGGATAAGTGGTAATGACATGATTCTAAAGATCATGAATAGTGTATATATTTTTTGAAAATTGAATACATATGTATATATTCATGTTTTGATTAATAATTTTATTTCTGCTATTATTAATATTGATAAAAAAATTAGGTAGCTCTGATTTTTATTTATTTAAAGATTAAAAAATAATTCTTTTAAATTAGATTATGGGATATCACACCAAGTCCTTTAGTTGAGTTTCAATGATTAGTGAATTAAAATCTCCCAATCTTCAGAACTATAGAGTAGTCTCTACAATTTTTTTTTTTTGGAATCTGCAACAATCAAAATCATCCATGACAAGCCAAGGCATGGATGAGTGAGGGACAATGTCTCAAATTTATTGCCAAATGATGAGATTATCTTCTTTAGAGTTAGAAACATATATATTAAATAGTAAAAGGAGGCAAAAGAACCAAAGTGATAATGCCACAAATTATTTGGGATGGAGCAAAAGAGGGGGAGATTTGGAATTTTGAGGGAGACCATTTAATCCATATTCTACTAGAAGTAGATAGAATAAAGTTATTTTAACTAGCTTCACCATCAAAGATAGAATGGTTAGCACAAAACCAATGGTTAGGAAGAGAGTAAACATGAATGTGATTCTGCAATAATAGAGCATGTTCAAATTTTATTTCATAGCTAAAAGCTTGTACAAACTAACTTTGGTGGGATTGTTAAAACCCCGAATGCTCCAAGATATAATAGAAGGAAGTATCATTAGGTTTTGGATGAGGTGATTGGAATATTCCATGAATGATTGACTCGATTAGATTTTGTTTGAGTTGTAGTGTTTATGGAGGCAGTAAGGTTTTCAGAGCTGGCTTTTGACATATTATAAAATGATGAGGAATGGTTATCCATATTTCTTGACTTGATTTGAGGATTCATAAGGGCATCAAAATTATTTGGAGAGAAAATAATCTTTATTGTTTATCCAGAGGGAATAATAGAGTTTAGAATGGTTTTTTAAGTTAGGGAGTTTAGGTTAGGCATTGAGGTGGATTAGGGGGGGGGGGGGGGGGGGTTATGATAGTGTGGTTAACAATGATGGTTGAAGTGATAGTTGGAGGTGGATTGGTAGGAGATGTGGTTGTGGAAGTGCTTGGAAGATCAGCTGTTTAAGGATGGTTGCGTGGCTTGGGAGGTTGAGTTATCAAATTTTTTGCTAGTTAGGGGTTTAGTATACGAATAGATAGGCCCTTACTGTGATTATGTATGGGAGCATGATATCTAAAAGGTTGCAGCACTTGCTTCTTCCTCTAATTTTATTTCCTTCAACATGTGGAGAGGGTGATTTTAAAGAGCAAGATATAGGAGAGTGGAAAAGATATTCATAATAATCACAAGGTGTAGGCTTCCACTCATATTGGATCTTGAGGTTAATAATTTCATCCCCAATAGAAATTAAAATGGTCTCCAGATAAACAACTTTTATATTCACTTGGACGCAGACACGTGCATATATCAAATGAGTTTTTTGGGAAATTAGGGCATCGAAAGCCAAAGGAATACCCATTTTCTGTTATGTAGGCTTGCTGATAGGGTAAATGTTACAATCTGGGATCCTGAAGTTATGATTTTGATGATAACAAATATTATTGTTTATCTCTTTATTTCTCCAAGTATATATATATTATATATTTGCATTTATGTATACTAATATTTCAGGAATATAATGCACCATCTACTGAAGATTCAAGGCTCAAGACTAGGTAGAATAGGATGATGCATGCAAGGGACTATAATTTTTATTTCTTTATTTTATATTTCTTGAATCAAAGTTATGAAAGTGTGTAAGCTAACTTGGCGACTGTGCACACACAAAGGGAGTGAGAACTTGAATTTTAGATTTTTGAAGGTTGTACTCTTTGATATAGATCGTACTATATAATTAGTTATTTAGAAAGTCAAGTAGAATAATAAATTGAGTAATTAATATTCATTAAATTAATCATAATATATGAACCAAATCATATATGATATTAATGGTGATTGGTTATTATACTATATGAATGGTATTTTGTTCTATACAAATTGAGAAGATACTAAAATGATAATTAATCACTCGGGGTTCATTCTATATGAATATAAGATTTGATTAAATTAATTGTACGGTATGCATTACCTCTTATAGGACAACCATATCAAATTATTTGAACAGATTCTATTGTGAATCCCTCATTGTACAATATTATCAAGGCTTGTTTAACTAATCATAAAGTATGATACTACTATCATACATTACAATCAGTAATGGCAGAATTAAACTTTTAGGTTTTTTGAGCCCTTCTTTTAATACTCCTCTTAATTCATTTCAAGGGGTCTTTTGCAAATTTTATTAGGTAGAGCTTCTATAAGAAAGGGTTTTAAGAGGGAGAATAACTTTGGAGAGAGAGAGGTGAGATCTTATGGAAGAAAGGTTTTAAGGGATAAGAGAGAGGTTTCTACACACGGTTGCTCTATGACCGTGCAACTTCATCCTTCAAGGTTATTTTCTTTACCTGAGGGAAAAATCCAAGAAATACCTCTTCATGGAAAGGATCCGACCACTCCACTGTATTGATATGGAGAAAGACTCGACAATTCCATCGCACCAGGAATGAGATTCAGCTACTCTGCCGCACCGAGGAGGTGGAAGTGATTTGTATGAGCTTCTTTACCTTACTGTGGGGTAAAAAGGTGAGTCCCTAAATATTTAGTACAATTCTCAAACTGGAGGACTCCAGAGAGTGGACGTAGGTCAAGGGTGATCGAACCACTATAAATCTCTAGTGTGTTCATTCTTATTTGATTTTACTTTTCTACACTTTTATTTCTTACATTTAATTTACTTTAAAATCTATAATTTGTGGGCTTTTTTAAACTAGAATTATATTGATTTTTTTTCCAAGAAAAAGGTTCAAAAAATGAAAAGGACAAAAATTATCATGGTTACAAGTTTGTGGTTTACAAAAATCAAGTCAAAAACATTTTTCTTTGGTTATTCATAAGTTTTTTAAGTATATATAATCAATGAAAAGTGAATTATTTTTAATCACCAATTCATCCCCCTTCTTATTCTCTTGTAATTCAAGTGGATCTAACAACTCACTTTTGAACTTTAAATTGGTATCAATACATGTTCTCAAACTTACCATTTTAGAAACTTGTGAGAAAACTGATCCATGACACACCTTGGGAATATAAATACTTCAGAGGGTTATTCAATAACACATCCTCAATTATTTTACCACATTCAATTTTAAAAAATGTGCATGTCTATATTTTTGTAATCTATTAACTATCACATGTGGCACGTGATTCAAGTAGGATATACACCTCCATCTTGTATTATTAATAAAATCAAGGAAGAAAATCCTTTTAATCAATGGAGTTATAAGGATAGAGACTTTGCACAACTGAATGCTAAATGTTTGAAGTATTTTTTATGCACTTAAATCATAAGATTATATGAGAGTCTTTACCTGTATTACTAGGAAGGAAATATGTGATAGATTATGCAATACTTATGAGGGTACTAATAAGGTCAAACAATCTCATTTAAATGTTATGTTGTATGATTACAAACTATTTTGCAGTAAACCAAATAAGACTATCTCAGATATGAACACTAGATTTACTTAAATAGTGGCATCCATGCATGCTTTAGGTAGAGAACTATCCAACTTTGAAAATGTTAACAAAATTCATTATTGTCAACCTAGTAATTATGATGATATTTGTGAATCTAATGATTTGAATGTTTACTCCATTAATAATTAGCTTGGCTCACTAATTTCTTATGAACAAAATGTAAACCAAATATTACATGATGTAGGAGAGAAAAGGAAAGAGAAGATAGTGGTGTTAAAGGCCAATGACTCTGATAGTAACAGCTCTACATTTGATGAAGATAATGATATAACATTGATGAACCAATAATTAAAAAGCTCTCTAAAGCAAAGCAAAGACACCATCAATAGTGAATAAATGTAAAATAGATAGAACTACTCATGTTTATTCTAACACTATCTATTTTGAATGCAGGAAGCCCAAACACTTATAAAAAGTATGTATAGGTTGTTAGACCTATTTCATTTGTCCCAAGGCTAACTAAGAGGGGGGTGAATTAGTTATTTTAAAATCTCTTTGAAATAAAACCATTCTTTTTAATTGTTTGTACAAAGAAAATTTTTATCAATTTAAAAAATTTTTCAACCACAAAAATTTAAATGTGTCGGAAGATAAAAATGCATTAAAAATAAAAATACAAAAAATTTATAGTAGTTCGATCCAACTAGATCTACATCCACTCCCTGAAGACTCCCACTTTACATATTGCACTATTACTAAAGTGACTCTCCTTTTGCTCCCTTAGTAAGGCTGAGAAGCCTTTACAATTACTCTCTCTTCCACCAATCCCCGGTGCAGCAAAATACCATCATCCTTTCACACCCTTAAAGTTTTAGTAGAGTACCATTATCCTTTCACACCTCCAAGTGTCAGCAGAGTATTATCATCCTTTCACACTTACTAAGTTTCGACAGAGTACCATCATCCTTTCACACCCTCCAAGTGTCGGTAGAGCACCGTCATCCTTTCATACTCTCCAAGTGTCGATAGAGTACCATCATCCTTTCACACTCTCCAAGTACTGGTAGAGTACTGTCATTCTTTCACACCCTTCAAGTGTTGATAAAGAACTAAATTTTCTTCAAAGATCTTCTCTCAAGCATCTTCAAAAAAGTAAGGAAGAGATTTTCCTCAAATACAAAGAGATTCTCACCTTTGAGTAACATTGTGAACCTTTCGCACTCTCAACTTGCAAAACTCTCTCTCAAATACTCTCCCAAATCACACACTTGCTCCCAAAGAAAAATGAAGAAGAATATCATCTACAGTCAGTTTATAGAACCTTATATATGAAAGATATAAAAAATTATTAAAAAACTAAAATTTTTCAATTTGATCATCCACGATCGTATAGTATGACTGATGATCGTACAACATGAAAGACGATCGTACAACATGATCGATGATCATACGTATGAATAGTTCAAAATTTTCTCGTATGATCCAGTACAAACTGTTGCAATCCACGACTCCCAGTCTGAGATTTTGATGATGACAAATAATGTCATTTTGAATTACTATTCATTGAATACTTTTGATTTCTACTCTTGTCTGTGAGTACTAACATTTCAGGGAGATCACAAGTTACTCATGATAGCAAGAAGACTCAAGATTAGGTAGAGTAGGAGTGGAAGTCCATAACATTATAAATTTTCATTTATTATTATTTTTTGTTTCTTGAGTCTGGCTATAAATTATATGCATGATTGAGCAACAATGCACACACACAAGGGGAGAGGATTTAAAAAATGAAGAAATTTTTTTTCTGTTGATCGTACTATATGAGTTTAAGTTGTACTATACGATCTGATTTAGCTGAAATGGCTATCTGTAAACAAGTCGTACTATATGATTGATATTGTATTGTACGAAAGGTTTCTAATTTAAAAAACCCTAGCGGCCAGATTAATTTAAGTAAGTTTAATAACTAAGCATGATGTATAATCTAATTCATACTGTATGATATATTTTGAATACTTACTTAAATTAACCCCAAGATTAGTGCATAAATCAAGGATTAATTTTTGATTGGTTATCATATTGTACGATCGAGATCATATTATACTATCAACTGAGGCTATTTTCGATCATCCTGGTTTTTGTACTGGACGATCCCCTGATTTTAACTAGTTCTACTGTACAAAGTGGTTTGTACCCTACAATGTACAGAGATGGGTTTCATCATCTCGGCAATCGTACTGTACGAACAGAAGGATTTTACAGATCGTACTGTATGGATATTTATCGTACTATATGATTGTATTCAGAATTTTTTGCCTGTTCGTAAACCTTCATACCAGGATGATGGCCATTTTGTACTAATCGTAATGTATGATACTAGTAGCTAATTTAAAAATTTTAGGGTTTCTTAGAGCCTATTTTAAGTATCAAAACTTTTATTTTTTTACATATGACTGTGAGAGAGGAATGTGATTAGAGAGGGATTCCTTGGGAGAGAGATCTTGAGAAGATTTTAGGGTTTGTGAGAGGAAGGAGAAGGTAGGCTTAGTGAGGGAGAAGGAATATGAGGGAGATCACACAGTTGCTCCAAGCTTGCTGCACTTTGCTCCTCATGTGGCCCGAGAAGATCTTATAGAAGGCTCTCTGAGGGGGAGATTTTTCTACATCTGTGTCCTCTTAGGTACTCTGCCTTCTCCAGGAGGGAGAAAAATGATAAGGTATGTTTCCATCGTTAGAAGGATGATAAAGCGCTTGGCACTCCGTCACGTCGGATTGGTAAAAGTGAGGTTTATAAGGGATTCTCCACCTTGCTGTGGAGGCAAAAGGATAACTACTATTTAGTAGTGAAATTCCCAGAGTGGAGGACTTTTGGGAGTGGACGTAAGTCAAGTGATCAAACCACTGTAAAATCTCTGGTGTGATTTTTCCTTCACTACTTTTTATTTATGCTTGTATTTTATTTTAATTAAAATTGCTTGGTGAAAATCATAGTGAAATTAGTTGTTGCAAATTATATTGTGAGCACTTGCTTCCACATTATTTAATTTCTTGTTTATGTTTTAAAAACACAACAAAATTAGAACTCATATTTAGGATTATTTTTTATTTCAATAATTTTCCCATTCACCCCCCTCTTGTCCCATCTTGTAATTTCAATTGGTATTAGAGCGGGGTTTCAAAAATTGCGTTTTAGAAAACCTTGAAAATAGATCATGTCTCATTTTGGTAATCATAATACTGCGGAGGGTTATTCAATAACCCATCCACCTCTTTCTGATAATATCCCATTTGATTTCTAGAAAGTTAGAATGTCTACTTTTTTACAGTCTATAGACTATCGTATGTGGATGTTGGTTAATGATGGTTATGTTGCACTGTTTAAACTTGTGAATAGAGTGAAACTCAAGTACTTTTTAATGAATGGAGCAATGAGGATAGGGATTTAGCTAAATTAAATGTGAAGTGCTTAAATTGTTTCTTTTGCGTATTAAAATCGAAGGACTACATGAGAGTATCTACCTGTGCTACTAGTAAGGAGATTTGGGATAGACTATGCATCACGTATGAAGGAACTAGTGAAGTTAAACAGTCTAGACTTAACATTCTATTGCATGATTATGAACTCTTATGTATGAAACCTAGTGAAATAATATCTGACATGTACACTAGGTTCACCCAAATCGTGACATCCTTGCGTGCAATAGGTAGAGAAATTTCAAATTTTAAAAAAGTTAACAAGATTCTTAGATGCTTACATAGTTCCTATGATATTAAAATTACTGCAATCACAGAATCTAAAGATCTTAACATTTATTCTATTGACAATTTTTGGGTCACTCATTGCGTACGAGCAAAGAGTGAGTCAAAGGCAAAGTGATGCAGGTGAAAAGAAGGAGCAGATGATGGCATTGAAAGTAAACAACTTAAAAAGTGAAAGTTCTACAGTGGAGGAAGAAGATGACATAACCTTAATGACCCGACAGTTTAAGAACTTTTTGAAAAGAAAACAAAGGCGTAATCAAAATAACTGAAATAAAGGAAAAAGATTGAGAACTACTAAAGTTTCATCTGACACAATTTTCTTTGACTGTAGGAAACCAGGTTACCCCCGAGCTGATTGCCCCAACTTAAAGAGTCAACCAACTAAGGCAAAAGGCGAGGATAATGCTAAATATAAGAAGGGGAAGATGAAGACACAAAAGACATTTTAGGCTGACTCTGCCTCAGAATCATTAGAAGAAGAAGCAAAGGAGGAGGTAACAAATTTGTTTCTAATGGCTAAAGATAATCTTGATCTATCGGATCAAGACGAGCTATATCAACTTTCATATGAAGATCTATTGCTTATTTCTGAGAAAATTCATGACTTACATAAGAAGTTGAAAAAAATGCATGCTAGTCTTAATATTGAATTTAGTAATTTACAAAATGAGCATGCTAACTTAGTTAAAATTTTTTTGATTTAGATAGAGATAACATGTCCCTTATTGATGAGTATGATGCATTAAATAATAAGCACATTGAATTAACAAAAACATATGAATCTTTGAAAATAATGCATATTGAATTAGAAAAGGATGTTGACAAACTAGACAAACTTGCATTGGAGTAAGATCATAATGAATATCTGTTAAAATGGGAAGTTACAGGATTGATATTTCAAAATAACACATTTAAAGAAAAAATATAGAACTAGAAAAAGAGAAGACATCACCCACATTAGCTCAATCTAGCAAACCCCTAGCACTAAATGCATCACATAACTTTAGGAAGAGGCATCACTACCCACATAGGTTAGTGAACCCATTTCTCGATGTTATGTGCTTCTCTTGTGGCATGCTAGGTCATATAGCCCGCACTTGCATGATTTACCATAAGACACACCTAGTATGGAGACCTAAATTACATCCATCATAACATAGCATACATATATCTCATTTATGCAAGCATAAGGAGGAATACAAACTCATTTAGGTTCTCAAATCTAACCCTAGAATGACATTGTAGGGATACTCTCACAAAAGACCTAATGAGAGCATGTGGTACCTGTTCAGTGGCTGCTCGTGACACATGACTGTAGACATGAATAAGTTCATTTTACTGGAGACCAGGACAGGAGGCAAAGTAACATTGGGAGACAACACCACCAGGAAAGTGGTAGGCTCAGGTATTATTGAATTGAGAATGTTTTATTAGTTGATAGTTTAAAGCATAACTTACTAAGCATTAGTCAATTATGTGATAAAAATTTTGACATAAAATTTCTTTCTGACAAATGTTTGATTAGTTTTTATGACAAACTTGTTTTAGACAAAAAATGAATGAATATTATTTACATGTTAGATCTTGATTGCATTGACAATTCAAATTCATTTTTCTTAAAAATAATAATAGATGACTCGTGGCTATGGCATAGGAGACTATGTCATGCTAGTATGAAAACACTTAGAAACATCACTGAGAAAAACCTAGTTAGAGGCATACCTAAGTTAGACTTCACTAAGGACCGTTTATGCGATGCCTGCTAACTAATAAAACAAATAAAACCATCCTTTTATATAATCAAAGATGTGAACACATCTACGCTACTAGAAATCCTTCACATGGACTTATTTGGACTCATTAGAACAGCTAGCCTAGGTGGAAAAAATTATGAATTTGTGATTGTAAACAACTTTACTAGATTCACATGGGTAAGATTCCTATCACATAAGAATGAGTCATTTGAGGAATTTAAGATATTCTCCACTTGGATTCAACAAAAATTAGGATGTGAAATCTGAACAATCCATAGTGATCATGGTGGAGAATTTCAAAATTAAAGATTTGAATAATTATGTCAAGAGATAGGAATAAAGCATAATTTCTCAACCCCTAGAACTCCTCAGCAAAATGGAATAGCAAAAAGGAAGAATAGAACCTTGGTAGAAGCTGCTAGGGCAATGTTAGTTGAGTAAACCCTTCCTAAGTATTTTTGGGCTGAAGCGATTAACACAGCATGTTACGTCTTAAATAAGATGAACATTAGATCAAAGATGAATAAAACTCCTTATGAACTCCTTAAGGGTTGGACACCGAATCTTTCATGCTTGCATGTTTTTGGTTGCAAGTGCTTTATCATAATCAACGACGAACTTCCCTTAGGAAAATTTGATCCCAAGTCTGATGAGGTTGTCTTCTTAGGTTATTCATATGTAGGTAAGGCCTATAAAATCTTTAATAAGAGAATCTTAATAGTAGAAGAGTCCACCCATGTAGTATTTGATGAATCAGATAAGTCCTCTGAATCTAAAATTAAAGAAGATGAGGTAGAGGCAATTCAAGGAGTAAAAACTATGACCTTAGGAGAAGGGATAGAACCTCAGGAAGATTTGCCTAGAGAATGGATATACTCTTCTAGTCATCCTAAAAAATTAATTTTAGAAGACCCGTCGAAAGGTGTGAGAACTAGGCATGGACTTAAGAAGGAGGTTAGTCATTCAACATTAATCTCTATGATATAAACCATGAGTATAGATCAAGCTTTAGGAGATGAATTCTGGATCCTAACAATGCAAGAAGAATTGAACCAATTCACCAGGAATGATGTTTTGGAGTTAGTCAAGAGACCTAAAGAATAGAGTGTAGTTGGAACAAAATGGGTCTTCAAAAGTAAGTTGAATGACTTAGGAACCATAATAAAAAATAAGGCCAGACCAGTAGCTAAGGGGTACAACCAAATTGAGTGAATAAACTTTAAAGAAAACTTTGCCCCGGTAGCTAGACTAGAAGCCATAAGGGTCCTCTTAGGTTTTACTTGCTTCAAAAGTTTCAAACTATATGAAATGGACGTAAAGAGTGCTTTTCTGAATGGGGTAATCAGGGAGGATGTTTATGTTGAGCAACCCCATGGATTTGAAAGTTCACAATTTCCAAACTATGTATTCAAATTAAAAAAGAAACTATATGGGTTAAAGCAAGAACCTAGAGCCTATTACGAAAAACTTAGCTCATTCTTACTAGATAGAGGATTTGTTAAGGGTAGTGTGGACACTACACTCTTTTACAAAAGGTTAAAGATAAAATTCTCATTATTTAGATTTATATGGATGAAATTCTATTTGGATCTTCAAACAAAAATTTATGTGATGAATTTTCAAAGATAATGAGTAAAGAGTTTGAAATGAGCATAATGGAAGAGCTTAATTACTTTCTTGGCTCTAGTGTAAAATAAATGGATAATAGAATATTTCTTAGCCAAACAAATACATTAAGGATGTTCTAAAAAAATATGAAATGGATAGTGCTAAGCCCATGAACACTCCAATGAGCTCCACGATTCAACTGGATAAAGACCCGAATGGAAAATCAATAGACCAGAAAAAATATAGAGGAATGATCATATCTCTCCTCTACTTGAATGCTAGTAGAATGGACAAAATATTTAATGTGCGCCTCTGTGCCCATTTTCAAGCTGATCATAAAGATTCTCACTTAACTGCAGTTAAGAGAATCCTTAGATATCTACTAAGCACCTCGAACTTAGGAATTTGATATCTTAGTCACAAAACACTTCTTTTGAAATCTTAAGGTACTCAGATTCAGATTTTACAGGATGTAGGATAGATAGAAAAAGCATCTATGGTACTTGCCAATTTATAGGATATTCTTTAGTTTCATGGTATAGTAGGAAACCAAATTTGGCAGCCCTTTCTACAGCCAAGGTAGAATATATTACAGTAGGAAGTTGTGTTACATAAGTACTATGGTTGAAATAACTTCTTAATCTTGGATTACCTATAGGAACCATCTCAATCATGTGCAACAACACAAGTGTAATATGCATTTCTAAAAATTCAATTCAGCACTCTCGAACAAAACACATAGACATTAGAGACCATTTCATAAGAGATCATGTTGCTAAAGGAGATATAGAATTACATCACATAGCTACAGGAGATCAATTGGCATATATCCTCACAAAATCACTAGCCTACGACACCTTTAGCACTTTGAAGATAAAACTTGGTGTCATAGACATTAATGCATAATTCTAAATAAAAAATAAAACAAATAAAAAAAATAAACAAAAACAAACAAAAAATTTCTTCTAACGCTATTCCTGATCATCACACCCTCACTACACAAAACTCAAAAATTGACATTTTCTTTTTCGTACTATACGATCCACTGTTATACTGTACAATATATCAAAACTACACAAATTACAACCCAACTAAAATTTCATCTTTGTTGATCGTACTATATGATCATCATCGTAATGTACGATATAGGTGTCTGGTCATTCAATCCATTTGATATGACATTATTGCACATCATACGGTACGATATCTCCTCTTTGTACTGTATGATCCATATCAGCAATGTATTGGGATGAATTTACTCTGTTTGGTACGATATTATTGCTCATCATAATGTACGATACCTCATCTTCATACTATACGATCCATATCAGCGAAATGGATGAGGACGACTTAAAGGGGGTCGGTATGATAGAATAGCTATTCATATTATACAAACTCATGTTCATACTATATGATGCTTTCCGTCAAAGGTCGTATCGGTGACCCTCAGGACGATTATAATCCTTCTATTCATACTATATGATTCATATCGTAATGTATAATTTGACCATCTTTTCCCAACTGTTTGTTCAGATGACATTATTACCCATCGTACTATACGATCCTAGATCATACTGTGTGATAGTTCCAAAATTCTATAAATTGGCTGAATCTGAAGCTGCTTTCACTCACTCTTCCTTCACCTGACTTGGTATCACCTTTCTTCACGAAATGTCAAGCTCTAGCAAGTGCAGTCATCTCGTCATTGGAAGCTTATCTTCCTTTTGCCATCTCAATAACCATTTCTTGACTTCTGAAAATGAAGAAGCCTATCATACATAAAAGGATTGCAAAATTACATCGTCTCGGATGCTAAATCAAGCAGATTTAAATTTTGAGGTAATGAACCTCTATGCATCCACCACTCTCCAATTCCTCCTTACCCTGGCCCTCCAGTACAATTCAGAACTCTTATTTGAATTCCTAGCCAACCTAACCTTCACTGTCGAAACTATAACCTTCCACTCTTTTGTTTACCGATAATGCGTAGAAATCACTAAGGCTAACATCACCCAATACATTGTCATATATACTGAAGGCTCTAAAGCTCATTCCTTCCTCTCAAAGTAATTTGACTAGAGTGCTGCAAATCTAGTCCTTAGGAAAATAACTTTCTATCAACACCAGCCTTTTGTTCAATCTTAATCCGAAATGCCCGAATTATTCAGCACGTCCTTCGCACTTCAATCATACCCAAACCTAGCGACCGAATCCGCAGGACCCCAGTCTTATCAGTTGTTTCCTACCTTATAATATCAAACACAAAATTTGATGAGGCAGATTTAATTACTGATTATATCCAAAATAAGATCTTCGTTAGCCTCCCTTCCATCCGTATAAGATAAAATCTAGCACTTAGCCACCTTATAGGTTACATCCTTCAAAATAAATACCAATTAACCTATCCTGGTGAACCTGATAATCTACAATCGTCTATATGGATGTCTCTCTATATTCTATTTCATCAGGAGCAAGAGCATGAAGAGCAAGACTTTGATGAAGAAGAAGGAGAAGTTTCTTTAGAAGGAGCTCTTATTCCACAAAAATGGCATGTACCACCCCGAGGACCTGCACCATCCTACCCTCACAATGACTGTGTTGAACGATTCAACCAACTCAAGAGTCATCTTGATGCTCACATCCATGACCAGCACCACCAATATGAGGAAGATATACAGTGGTTTAGGGAATGCTTCACTTCGATTGATCACCAATTCGAGTGAATCCACCATTATTTCCAACCACCACCACCTCCACCTCCAAGGGATCAGGATCCTCCCTTCTGAAGTGTTTCTGTTTTATGCAGTTTTTCTTAGTGCATCTATTTTGTGCTGTTACTTATGACTCCTCTTTTTGTTGATGTCAAAAGGGGGAGAAGTCTGTGGTAGTTAATATATGATGCTTATTTTTTTGCTTAAGTTCAATGAAATGTATTTTTTCTTTTCCTGTTTATTTCGTGAGGTTTTAGTTAATTAAAAATAACATATATAATGCCTTACAAATTTACTAATAACCAACATTATTTGACGTCATAAAAAAGGGAGAGATTGTTGCAATCCATAATTCCTAGTCAGAGATTTTGATGATGATAAATAATGCCGTTTGAATTACTATTCATTAAATACTTTTAATTTATGCTCTTGTTTATGAGTACTAATATTTCAGGGAGATCACAAGTTACTTAGGACAACAGGAAGACTCAAGACTGGGTAGAGGGAGTCGAAGTCCATAACATTATAATTTTTCATTTATTATTATTTTTTATTTCTTGAGTCTGGCCACAAATTATATGCAAGATTGAGTAACCATGCACACACATAAGGGGAGAGGGTTTAAAAAATGAAGAAATTTTTTTCTGTTGATCTTAATGTATGAGTTTAAATCATACTGTACAATCTGATTTGGCTGAAATGGCTATCTATAAATAAGTCATACTGTACGATTGATATCACACTATACGAAAGGTTTCTAATTTAAAAAACCCTATTCGCTAGATTAATTTAAGTAAGTTTAATAACTAAGCATACTGTACGATCTAATTTATATTGTACGATCTATTTTGGATACTTACTTAAATTAACCTCAAGATTAGTACATAAATCAAGGATCAATTTCTGATTGCTTATCGTACTGTACGACCAAATTCATATAGTACAATCAACCAAGGCTATTTTTGATCATCTCACTTTTTGTATTGGACGATCCCCTGATTTTGACTAGTCATACTGTACTAAGTGGTTCATACCCTACGATGTATAGAGACGAGTTTCATTATCCCAGCAATCATGCAGTACAAACAGAAGGATTTTTCATATCATTCTTTATAGATGTTTATCATATTATATGATTGTATTCAAAATTTTTTGCAAGTTCGTAAACCTTCGTACCAAGATGATGGCCATTTTGTACTAATTGTAATGTACGATATTGTATCGTATTGTACGATACTAATGACTAATTTGAAAATTTTAGGGTTTCTTGGAGCCTATTTTAAGTATCAAAACTTATATTTATTTATGTGTGACTGTGAGAGAGGAACATGATTAGGGAGGGATTCCTTAGGAGAGAGCTCTTGAGAAGATTTTAAGGTTTGTGAGAGGAAGGAGAAGGTCAGCTTAGTGAGGGAGAAGGAGTGTGTGGGAGATCACACGATTGCTCCAAGCTTACTGCACTTTGCTCGCCCTGTGGCCCAAGAAGATCTTGTGGGAGGCTCTCTAAGGGGGAGATTCTTTTACATCCATGTCCTCTAAGATACTCTGCCTTCTCCCGAAGGAAGAAAAATGAGAAGGTACGCTGCCGTCACTAGGAGGGTGACAAAGTGCTTGGCACTCTACTATGCCGGGTTGGTGAAAGTGAGGTTTGTAAGGGCTTCTCCGTCTTGTTGTGGGGGCAAAAGGAGAACTATTTTTTAGTAGTGAAATTCCCAGAGTGGAGGACTCCGGGGAGTGGACATAGGTCAAGTTTCCAAACCACTATAAAATATATGGTGTGATTTTTTCCTTTACTTCTTTTTATTTACACTTGCATTAATTTTCATTAAAATTGTCTGGTGAAAGTCATAGTGAAATTAGTTGTTGCAAATTATGTTGTGAGTACTCGCTTCCACATTATTTAATTTCTTATTTAAGTTTTAAAAATACAAAAAAATAAGAACTCCTGTTTAGGATTATTTTTTATTGCAACAATTTTTTAATTCACCCCCCTATTAGCACATCTCGTAATTTCACAAACCAATTTTGTACTCTAATTGACCTGGGTATGAACTTATATCTTACAATACAATTAGTTCAAAATTGAATAGATTCATCCGGTATGATTTTGGTATGAAATAATTTTGTACTCTGAATAACGTACGGTATGAAATCCAAATCATACAGTATGAACTATTTTAATCAAATCAAGTTTTATTTGGTACAAAAATGGCCTTAACCATTTTGTACTATGGAAGTTATCTGTATGATCCTATGATTGTACAGTATGAATAGTTAAAAAAAATTTACCTGTTCATCAGGATGAAAAGATATGTATTCAATTCGTACTCTGGACATCATTTATACGAACCTATGATTGTACAATATGAATAGTTTAGAAAAAATCAGGAGTTTGTTAGGAGAAACTTGTACGTATCTATTTCATATTCTATAAGATGTACGTATGAAGCTAACTTCATATAGTACGAATAGGACTTGAAAAATTTTCTTGTCATGGTTTGATTAACTGCTTTCTAGAGGTACTCTTAAGTCAAATCATCCCGTACAATCTGAAATTGTACAATATGATTAGTTTTTAAAATTACAAATTTTTACACTCCTCTAGTGTCTGTGTGCAGGTTTATCCAATTACAATCACACTTTCTCAGACTCAAGAATAGTATAAAAAGTATATACTCCAAAAATAATAAATCCTAATCTAATCTGACTTAAAGTCTTCTGTAGTTTGGAGTATAATTTTCCTAAAATGTTAGTGCACACAAATAAAAAAGCAAATATTTCCAATATTTATTTGGAGAAATAGTAGTCAATACAAGAATATTTTGGAATCATAAAAAATACACATGATATAAATGCATAGTTATGAAAACTAAGTTGTAACAACTTAAGGTCCTAATACCCCAACCTAAAAACTCAACCAACCAAGGAGAAGGGTGAAGCAAATAATGCATAAGGCTTTCTCGGCAGATTTAGCTTTAGCCTTTTAAGAGTCGAAACCCAATGAGAGGTAACAAATCTATGTTTAATTCATTGTCAACTTTAACTAGGATGAGGATTGTTAATTCACTTATGATAAACAATTTTCTATTTCAGAAAAGATGCATCAGTTATATAGGAAATTAAAAAATTTCTTGCCAATTTAAATTTGAAATTTTCTAAATCAGAAAAGGAGCATGGTTGTGTTAGAGCTAAACACATTTCATTAGATAAAGAGCTTGCTACTCTACTTTATGAGTATGATGATCTAAATGGAAGCCTATTGATTTAATTAAATTGCATGAATCTTTATAATGTGAACATTTTGAATTAGAGGAAGCACTTAAGGAATTAGAAGCACTTACAACCAAACCAAATTTTAATGAGCATGCATTAAAATATGAAGTTGAAAACTATAAGAGTATAACTGGGTTTTTGAAAGAGAAATTTCATGCACTTCAAATTCATTAACCACCACTCACACTAGCATAATGGTATAATCCCAAAACACAGCATGCATCTCATAACCCTAAATGGAGGCACTACCACTCACATAAGTTAGTGAATCCATTTATAGGTGTTTTAGGTGCTATTCTTATGGCATTGTATGGCATATAGCCTGCACTTGTAATATACACCATAAAAAACATTAAGTGTCTAGGTCAATGTCATTTTCATTACAAAATATCATGCATGTATCTCATCCATTAGAGCATAAGGTGGAACCCAAACTCACTTGGGTTCTCAAATCTAACCTTTGATTGACATTTTATGGATGCTCTCACAAAAGGCCTAGTGAGAGCATGTGATACCTAGACAGTAGGTGTTCTCAACACATGACTGGAGATCTAAAGCAATTCATCTCACTAAGGCCAGGGCTGGATGCAAGATTATATTGGGAGATAACACCATCAAGAAAGAGTTCACTTAGGAATGATTGGAAACTCTAAAAAATTTATTATTAAAAATTTTTTACTAGTGGATGGATTAAAACAAAATTTTCTTAGTATTAGTCAACTATGTGACAAAAGATTTGTCATAAAATTTTTATCTACTAAATATTTGATTCGTTTGAATGAAAAAAAAAATTATGAGAAAAAAGAATAAATAATATTTATATGCTTGATTTGAATTGTGTTGATTATTCAAATTCTTTATGTTTAAAAATTGTTGTTTATGAATCATGGCTATAGTATAGACAACTATCTCATACAAGCATGAAAACCCTTATGAAGATAAATTAAAAAATCTAATTAGAGGCATACACAAGTTAAATTTCTCAAAGTAACACATCTATGATGCATGTCAATTAGGAAAATAAGTTGAAATCATCATTTCATTCTATTAAAGACATCACCAAATCTAGGCAGCTAGAGATCTTACATACGTACCTATTTGGCCCTGTTAATACAACTGACTTAGGTGGAAAAACTTTTAGGTATGTAATATTTGATGATCACTCTAGATTCATATGGGTTAATTCACATCACATAAAAGTAAATCATTTGAAGAATTTAGGATGTTCTCCACTTATATCTAAATAAAGTTAGGATGTGAGATATTTGTAATCTATAGTGATCATGTCAAAGAATTTAAGAATGATAAATTTGAATCCTTCTATAAGGAACTAAGAATTGAAGAAAAAAAAATTTCCCTAGGACACCTCAACAGAATAAGATAGTTGAAAGGAAGAATATAATTTTAGTAGAAGTTTCTAGGGCCATTTTAGCTGAATATTCTCTCTTTGGATATTTTTTGGGCTGAAGTAGTGAATACTGTTTGTTATATTTTGAATATGGTAAGTATTAGATCTAAACTCAATAAAATACCCTATAAGCTTCTTAAGGGTAGGACCCCCCAATATTTTATATCTTCATATATTTGGGTGTAAATATTTTATCTTTATCAATAGAAAATCTCCTCAAGGAATGTTTGATCCTAAGTTTGATGAAGGAGTCTTCTTAGGTTATTCATCTATTTGTAAGGACTATAAAATCTTTAATAAGATGATCATAATTGTAGAGGAGTCTAACCATATTATATTCGATGAATCTAATAAATTTGGTGAGGCTAGGTTAGAAGAAGAAGAAGAGGTAGAGGTTACCATAAGTAAAATATATTGACTTAGGAGATATAGGAGAATATTAGGAGCCATTTCATAGAGAATAAAGAAACTCATTTAGTCATCCTAGGGAGCTCATCTTTGAAGATCCCTCTATAGAAGTTAGAACTAGGCATGAACTTCGAAAGGAGGTAGAACTAGGCATGAACTTCGAAAGGAGGTTAGACACTCTGCATTTATCTCTATAGTAGAAGCTACAAATATAGATAAATCCATATCTGATGAACTCTAGATCCTAGCTATGCAAGAAGAGGTAAACCAATTTATTAAGAATGATATAGGGGAGTTGGTCAATAGATGTAAGGGCCACCAAGTGGGTATTAAAAAATAATTAGATGAATAATTCTAGAGAGGTTGTTATAAATAAGGCTAGATAGTAGCTAACGAGTATAATCAAATTTAAGGGATTGATTTTGAGTAAACCTTTTCCCCTGTGGCTAGGTTAGAAGCCATTAAAGTATTGTTAGTGTTTGCTTGCTTTAGAGGTTTCATGTTGTATCAAATAGAGGTAAAGAGTGCTTTCCTAAATAGAGTTATAAAAGAAGATGTATATGTAGAACAATCCTCTATATTTAAAAATTCAACCATTCCCAATCATGTGTACAAATTAAAAGAGGCTTTGTATGGGGTTGAAGCAAGCACCTAGGGCCTAGTATGAAAGACTTAACATATTTCTCCTAGATAAATATTTTTTTATGGGTAGTGTAGATACTTAAAAAAATTAGGATATAATCTACTCATTGCTTAAATATATGTAGATGATATATTATTTGGATCACTAATGATAACATATGTAATGATTTTTCAAAAACCATGAGTAGAGAGTTTGAGATGAATATGATGAGAGAGCTGACATATTTTCTTGAGTTTAGTGTGAAGCAAAAGGAAGATATCCATTTTTTTAGTCAAAGTAAATATATCAAAGATATCTTAAAGATGTATGAGATAGAGGGTGCTTAAATTGTTAATAGACCCATGAGCTCTACCATTCAATTAGACAAATATTTAAGTGGTAAATTAGTAGATTATAAAGTATAAGGGGATAATAGGATCAATTTTTTATTTTTTTTTCTAGCAGACCTAATATTATATTCAGTGTTTATCTTTGTGCTAGTTTTAAGCTGTTCTAAAAGAATCCCATATGACTGTAGTTATGATAATCTTTATATACCTTCAATATTGCGTATCTAATTTCAGGAAATAGATATTTGATAATAGCAAACAATTCTATTTTCTCTACGACTGCCTTTCCTAATGACATTTCAAGTCTATAAGATCAATTTGTAATTTGAACCATATCAAGATTGTGTAGACTAAGGCTGAGTTAGTTTATAAACTTTTCCCTTTCTTGAGTCTATTGTAAACGTTGTAATTCCTGATGCTAAGTAACCTTGCACACACACACTTGGGGGAATTGGTTTTATCTGATTTAGATTTTCTATTTTTACTCACATCATTCTAGACGATCCATAAATTATCCTAGATGATTAGTTAAAAATATAAACCTTAATTAGGGCATGATGGTTAAGGTAGCCATCATTAAGCTCATCGTCTTGGACTATATTTGTATCGGTCGGGACGATAGGCTCAAATCTGAAAGAACAAGCCATCATATATATTTATATTTTGTTTATTTTTAGACATTATCCAGGATATCGCCTTAGACAATGAAGCACAATTATGCCTAAATTAGTATGGCAGTTAAGGAAAGTAATTAAGATTTAATTGATAGACATTATCATCTTGGATGATCTTAGGATCATACCGGGCAATCATATAATCTAACCTTAGATTCATTCTAGACTACTAGTACGATGTTCTGGATGATATATGATGTTTTATGCTAATTGTTCGGGATGATCGTGAGATCAGCCTGGATGATAAAGCTATTTTTTCTTCATTCAGACATCCATCCAGGGCGATGTGCTGGACAATGTATGAGATCATCTTGGACGATCAAGCTATTTTTCCATCATCTAGATATCCATCCAGGGCAATACACTGGATGATATTCATTAACTTGAACTAATTGTACAAGATGATATATTTTCGTCCTAAACGATCTGAACAAATTTCCTTCTAATTGTCTAGACTTACCCAAATTGTCCTGATTGATTGGACTGATTTTGTACTGATAGGATGATCAGCTGATCGCCCTAGATGATAAAGTCAGTTTGTGGTAATTAAGAGCTATTTTGAAGCTCTTCTATGTAAGACCACTTGTTTACTCAAGGAGAGTATCTTTTATTGTTGTCTTGACCTAAGAGAGCCTAGAGGATAGGGAGAGAAAAGGAGAGAGAGAGAGAAAGAGAGAGAGAGGATCTTATGAGGGAGAGTTTGTGAGGGGTTTTACAAAGGTTGCTTCAAGAAAGGATCCAAGTCACCTTCTTCGATCATCATCCCTTGTCCTTAGAGGTTAGAGAGGTCTTCTTCAGTAATCGATCAAGGTTCTCTGCTTGTTTCAAGAGAAAGCAAAAGGAGTCAGGTTCTTTACCTCACCACTGTTCGTGGAAAGGAGGTTTTGTAATGGCTTCTCCGCCTTACTATGGGAGCAAAAGTAGAGTAATTGAGTTTATTGCAATACTTGAAGGGCGCCTCTGGGGAGTGGACGTAGGACGAGTTGACCGAACCACTATAAATCTCTGTATTCTTTACTACTACTTTTTCTGCATTTAATTTCTGCACTTTAAATTTCTTTCTGGTGAATTTTGGTTTGGATTGAGTTTTATGTTTTGATTGAAATATTTTTTTTAAAAATACCAATTCACCCCCCCCCCCCCCCCTCTTGGTTAGTCTTGGGCTAGCTCATAAGGGCTTAATATCCCTAATGAACACTCAAGTGATATTAGAGTGGGATTTATAAAATTGAGTTTTTTAAAACTTTTGAATTTTGATTCATGGCTAACTCCAATAATTGTAATACTGCAAAAGGGTATTCTATATCCTGACCACCTTTGTTTGATAATATTATGTTTCATTTTTGGAAAACTTGCATGTCTATATTTTTACAATCGATTGACTATTGCTTGTGGATTCTTGTTAAAGATGGTTATACACCTCTAACTGGTAAACTTAATAATGTTACTATTCCACTTCCTTTCACTGAATGGACTCTTGATAATAGGGTTTTAGCATAACTTAATGTAAAATATTTGAATTATTTTTTATGTGTTTTAAAATCTGAAGATAACATGCGTGTTTCAACTTGTACTACTGATAAAGAGATTTGGGATAGATTGTGTATTACTTATGAAGGAATAAATGAAGTTAAGCAATCTCAATTGAATATTTTATTGCATGATTATGAAATTTTTTGTATGAAACCTTATGAATCAATTTCTAAAATATATATAAGGTTTACTCAAATTATTACTTCTTTGCATGCTAGTACGAGAACTCTCTAACTATGAAAAAATGAATAAAATTTTAAGATGCATGTCTTACTCTTTTGATGCTAAGATTACTGCAATTACTGAATCTAAAGATTGAAATACTTATTCAATTAATAACTTACTTAGATCACTCATTGCTTATGAGCAAGGGGTGAATCAAAGAAATCTTGATGCAGGTGAGAAAAAGAAGGAGAAAACTATAGCACTGAAGACCAACGACATAGACACTAACTCTTCTAGGTCTGAAAGTGATGATGTTGCCTTAATCACAAGGCAATTCAAAATCTTTCTAAAGAAGAAGCATAAGAACCATCATAAGTGGAATAAAGGTAAGGGTAGCAAAAAATTTAAGAGTTCTAATGATACTATCTATTTTGAATGCAAGAAGCCAAGACATGTTAAAGCTGATTGCCCTACACTTAAAACTCATATTAGTAAAGAGAAGGGTGAGGAGAAAACTAAGTTAAAAAAGGATAAGAAGAGATTCCAAAATGCGTTCTAGGCAGATTCTGCATCTGACTCCTCTGAGACTGAAGCTGAAGAGGAGACTACAAACTTGTGCTTGATGGCAGACGAACATCTTGGCCAAAGTGACCAAGAAGAGGTATGTGAAATAACCTATGAGCAACTACTTGAAATTTTTGAACAAATTCATGTGTCATATAGAAAACTTAAGAAAACACGTGCTAGCTTAAAATTGGAGTTTTTAAATTTGCAAAAAGAGCATGAAATTTTACTTAAAGATTATTCTATAATTAATAGCAATCACATTTTATCTTAAAGATCATCTGATGACTTCATGGAGGAAATTCATTCTTTATCAGGCAAAACTATTACAGCCAGGGCGTATGAGGCTCCCTGCAGCAGCAAGAAAGTATGTGAAGCCGTTTCTGGGTTTGCTATCTGGTTAAAAAAACTAAAAATGATGGCACAGGTGGAAATGTTTTGGTGGAGGTTGAGTAGAGGTGTTATCCAAACTAATGAGTTCTTGAAATTCAGAAAACTCAGTAATGATGATCAATGTGCTAAAGGCTGTGGAGAAATTGAAAATATGTCACACATAACTACTATGGGTAAACATTTGCAGGAAGTGCTGAGGAAAATCCATGAATGGGGTATTTTTGTTCCAGTTTTATACTCACTGGATGATTGTCTTAGTGAACTTAAATGTCTGTCTATGATTGCACCTAATATTTTTATTCTTTACTGCAATGCTGTGTACTGGAATTGGAAAAATAGAAATGAGGTGGTTCATGGCAAGAATGCTAATACGGTTTCAACAACTGCAGCAAATATGTTATCAACGACTTACTTATCTTCTAATCCTCTCATTGCTAGCTGGGGTGCTAATCTCCCTAGGGAGTTTCAAACTATTTGGTACCCTCCACCACAGGGATGGATTAAGATCAATGTTGATGCGGATCTCCTATCTTCTTATAATGCTGGAATTGGAGGTTGCTTTAGAGATGATAAAGGAAGATTATTGGTGGCCTTTGGGGAAAACAGAATTCATTGGGACATTGCAAACCTTGAGCTAGCAGCTATGATTTCAATCAGGAAATACTTACAACCTTGGATGGTTGAATGCAAAGGACTCATAATAGAAGGTAATAAAATCAATGTTATCAAATTCATTCAAGATTCTTTGAATAAGACGAAGTGGCAAAGCTACAACCGGATAGAGGAGAATCTTCTATTCTTGGCCGATTTCAATAAGGTAATTTTCAACCATATACATAGGAATGGTAATAGAGTAGCCGACATGTGTGCTACTATGGCTTTAGATTACAAATTTAGTTTTGATAGTTTTTCTTTTGCAAACATCCCTTCATTTCTAGGCTATCTTTTGAAGAAGGAATGTGAACATTTGCTTTAGTTTGTACCTTGATTTTCATTCTTTTAATGTATTTGCTATTGCAATCTTTAAAAAAAAAAAAAATTGATAGAAATCATATGTCATTACTTGATGAGTTTGATGCATTAAAAAAAGCATATTGAACTATCTGATGCACATTATTCCTTAAAAACATCTCATGCTAAGTTAGAAAAAGAGTTTAAAAAAATTAGAAAATCTCAAAGCTTTTGAAAATAAACCAATAGTGTATGCATCACATAATTTTAAAAAGAAGCATAATCACCAGAGTAGATTAGTAATTCCTTTGCCTTATGTTAGATATTTTTTATGTGGCATATAATGACGCATCTCACACACTTGCACTATTTATCATAGTACACATTGGGTGTGGAGACCCAAATTGCATGATTCACAGCATAATATACATGCATTATATTCTTCTTTCCATAAGAAGGGACCTAAATATGTTTGGGTTCCTAACTCTGACGTTTGATGATTTTATAGACTTGCTATCATAAAAGGCCTCATGAGAGCATGTGATATATGGATATTGGATGATCATGACTCATGATTATAGATGCTAACCAATTTATTTTGCTAGAGGTCAAGGCTGGAGGCAAGGTTACACTTGGAGATAAATAGATTTGCAAAACCAACATTATAGCCCAGGATGATCACCGGATCATCCCATATGATATGCATAAAAAGAGAGCTTCCAAAAACCCTACAAACTCAATTTCAGTGCCAAACATCATCCAGGACGATCGCAGGATCGTCCCGTACGATGTACTTAAAAAGAAGGCTTCAAAAACCCTAAAAACTCAATTTCAGCATCTAGAATCATCCTGGACGATCGAAGGATCATCCAATATGATGTGCAGAATTTTACCTAATAGTCCTGAACAATATTAGGATAGTTCAGAATGATTAGTACAAAAAATATACAAATCATCCAGGATGATGTTGTGGATCGTTCAGGACGATCAGAAAAAAAAATTATGTTATTTCAGCTTGGACGATTTAGAAAAATCAACTATGTCGTAAACATTGTCCTGTCTGATATACAGATCTTCCAGGATGATCAGATTGAAAAATTTAACCATAATTAGTCCCCTAATCACAGGATCAATTTAGGCATGATTTGTACTGATCGTCTGAGACGATCTGATCGTCCGGGATGATTTGAACAAAAATTTAAACTTAAATCCTTATCCAAATTATCATTGGCAGCTCTTTTCCAAGATCATAAATGATCGTCCTGGACGATCCAAAATCATCCAGTATGATTAGTTCAAAACTTGATCTTCTGTATTTGACTATATCTCACTCCCTTGAGTGTGTGTGTGCTTGGTCACCAAGCGAGCATACACCCTTACAAGACCTGACTGAAGAAATAAAAAATTACATCATTTAATATTACAAACCCTTTTACAACATAACATTATTCAACCCAATCTTGAGCTCTGATTCTTTGTTTGATGTTGTATGGTATTCTTGAAATATTACTATACACATAAATAAACATTTATTGCAAATACAAATAGACAATATAAAGTGAGCCATAATATTTGTTATCATAAAAAACATAAACTCATAAGCTTGATTTGCAATAATGAACTCCTTAAGGGTCAGACACCGAATCTTTTACACCTACATGTCTTTGGGTGCAAGTGCTTCATCTTGATTAATGGTAAACTACCTTTAAAAAAAAATTGATCCCAAGTTTGATGAGTGTGTCTTCTTAGGTTATTCATCTATAGGTAAGGACTATAGAATATTTAATAAGAGAACCCTAATAGTAGAAGAGTCCACCCATATAGTATTTGATGAATCAGATAAGCCCTCTGAATCTAAAACTGAAGAAGATGAAATAGAGGCAATACAGGGAGTAGAGAATATGACCTTAGGGGAAAGGATAGAACCTCAAGAAGAGTTCCTAGAGAATAGAGATATTCTTCTAGTCATCCTAAAGAGTTAATTTTAGGTGACCCTTCAGAAGGTGTAAGAACTAGGCATGGACTTAGGAAAGAGGTTAGTCACTTAGCATTCATCTCTATGATAGAACCCGCTAGTATAGATCAAGCATTAGGAGATGAATTCTGGATCCTAGCAATGCAAGAAGAACTGAACCAATTCATTAGGAATGATGTTTGGGAGTTAGTTAAAAGACCTAAAGAATAAAGTGTAGTTGGAACAAAATGGGTCTTTAAAAATAAGGTGAATGATTAAGGAATAATAATAAGAAATAAAGCCAGACTAGTGGCTAAGGGGTACAACCAAATTAAGGGAATAGACTTTGAAGAAACCTTTGCTCCTGTTGCTAGACTAAAGGCCATAAGAGTGCTCTTAGCATTTGCTTTCCATAAGAACTTCAAACTATATCAAATGGATGTAAAAAAGTGCTTTTTTGAATGGGGTAATTAAGGAGGATGTCTATGTTGAGCAACCCCCTGGACTTAAAAGTTCACAATTTCCAAACAATGTATTCAAATTAAAAAAAGTACTTTATGGATTGAAGCAAGCACCTAGAGCTTGGTATGAAAGACTTAGCTCATTCTTACTGGATAGAGGTTTTGTAAAGGGTAGTGTGGACACTACACTCTTCTTACAAAAGATTAAAGATGAAATTCTCATTATTCAGATTTATGTGGATGACATTCTATTTGGATCTTCAGATAAAATTTTATATGATGAATTTAAAAAATAATGAGTAATGAGTTTGAGATGAGCATGATGGGAGAACTTACTTATTTTCTTGGCTTTAGTGTGAAATAAATGGATAATGGAACATTCCTTAGCCAAACAAAATATATTAAGGATGTTCTAAAATAATATGAAATGGATAGTGCTAAGTCCATGAACACTCCAATGAGCTCAACAATTCAATTAGACAAAGATCTTAATGGAAAATCAGTAGATCAAAAAAATATAAATGAATGATTGGATCTCTTCTCTACCTGACATAATGTTTAGTGTGTGCCTCTATGCCTATTTTCAAGCTGATCCTAAAGAGTCTCACTTAGCTGCAGTCAAGAGAATCTTTAGATATCTACTAGGCACCATAAACTTAAGAATTTGGTATCCTAGGCTCAACACTTCCTTTGAAATCTTAAGATACTAGATTTTGATTTTCCAGGATGTAGGGTAGATAGAAAAATCACCTCTAGTATATGTCAATTCATAGGACAATGATTAGTTTCTTGGTCTAGTAGGAACCAAAATTTAGTAGCCCTTTCCACAGCCGAGGTCGAGTATATTGCAATAGGAAGCTGTGTTGCACAAGTACCATGGTTAAAGCAAAAAATTCTTGATCTTGGATTACCTGTAGGAACCATCTCAATAATGTGCGACAACACAAGTATAATATGCATCTCTAAAAATCTAATTCAACACTCTCGAACAAAATATATAGACATTAGACACCACTTTATAAGAGATCATGTGGCTAAATGAGATATAGAACTACATCACCTCGCTATAGGAGATAAACTGGCAGACATATTCACAAAACCATTAGCATTCAGTACCTTTAACACTTTAAGGACTATACTAGGTGTCATTGACATTAATGCATAAAATAAACAAAAAATAATAAAAAATAAATATCTTTTTCTTCTAAGGCTGTTCCTGATCATCACACACTCACTACACAAAACCTCGACAATTAACACTCTATTATTGAACTGTACGATCCATTATCGTACTGTACGATGTATCTAAATTTATACAGAACACAACCCAGATACAAAATTTGCCTTTGTTTATCGTACTATATGATACACATCGTACTGTACGATACAGGTGTAGTTCATTAAATTTGTTTTGTATGACATTGAATGGTCATCATCTGGTACGATATCACCTCTTCGTATTATATGATCCATGTCAGCGAATAGATTGGGATGAATTTATTCAGTTTGGTACGATATTATTGGTGATCGTACTGTACGATACTCCTCTTCGTACTGTATGATCCACTTAAGTAAAAATGGATGAGAATGATTTAAAGGTCACCGGTACGATATAATTGTAATTCATACTGTATGATACACATGTTCATACTGTATGAAACTTTTTGTCAAGGGTCATATCGACGACCCTCGGGACAATCGAAATCATTCTGATCGTACTGTACGATATCATCGTACTGTACGATTTGATCACCTCTTTCGAAATAATTGATCAGATGATAATTATTGCCCATCATACTGTACGATACGAGATCGTACTGTACGATGTATGAAAAATTCTTTAAATTGTGTTCTTTGGCAGAACATTTCACTCACACTCCTCTTCAATTTCTTAGTCTACTTACCTTCCCAATAATATCAAGCTCTAGCAAGCGGGGTCGTTTAGTAGTTGGAAGCTTGTCTTCTTCACACAGTCACAAAGCTCATTTCCTAAATGCTAAAAATGAAGATTCTTATCACAAGTTCAAAGCCTGTAAGATTTCACCATCCAAAATGCTCAATCAGGTAGCCTTATGTTTCGAGGTACTAAACCTCTTCGCTTCCACCACTTTCTATTTTCTTCTTATCCTAGCTTTCCCCTATAATTCAGAACTCTTATTTGAATTTCTAGCCAACCTTACCTACACCGTTGACAATACGAGCTTCCACTTTTTTGTTTGTCGCCAAAAATATAGAAATCACTAAAGTTGATATCGCCCAATACATTGGGTTGTCCACTGAAGGGCCTAGGGTTCGTTCCTTTCTCACAAATGAATTCAGCTAGGGTGATGTCAATCGTATCCTTAGGAATGTAGCCTTCTATCAACACCATCCCCTTATTCAATCCTTAAACTGAAATGCTTGAATTATTCACCATGTCCTTCGCACCTCGATCATACCCAAAGCTAGCGACCGAATCCGTAAGACCCCGAACCTATCAATCGCTACCTATCTAATAATGTCAAACACAAAATTTGATGAGGCCAATTTAGTGATTAACTATATCAGAAATATAACTATAGTTTGCCTCCCTACTACCTGCAGGAAATAGAATATAGCCCTTGGCCACCTTATAGGATACATCCTTCAAACTAAATACCAATTAACTTATCATGGTGAACCCGATAATTTACAAATTTTTTATATGGATGACCCTTTCCGTATTCTCTTTCATCGGGGATAAGAGCTTGAAGAACCTGACTTTGATGATGAAGAAGGAGAAGCTGCCCCAGCAACAGCTCCTACTCGACCACAACGACATGCACCTCCACGAGCACCTGACCAACTTCAAAGTCGTCTTGACACATAAATTCATGAACAACATCAACAGCACGAGGATGACATGCGGTGGTTTGGGTAACGTTTCACTTCTCTTGATCACCATTTTGACACAATCCTTCAATATTTCCAACCACACCCACTTCCATCTCCAAGTGATCAGGATCATCCTTATTAAAGTATATTTGTTTTCTACTTTCTTTCTTAATGTTGTTTGTGTCTTCCCTTTTTGGTGATGTCAAAAGGGGGTGAAGTCTATTTGTAGTTTGCTTATGCTTATGTAGTTTGCTCATGTTTCCCTATGTTTCAATGAAATGCAAATTTCTTTTTTTTTTTTCTCTTTTCCTTATTTCTTTTCTTATCTATATTGTGTTGTTTTTTTAAAATTAAAAAAATGCCTTACAAATTTATTTATAACAAACATTATTTGACATCATCAAAGAGGGGGAGATTATTGCAATCCATAACCCCGAGTTTGAGATTTTGATGATGACAAATAATGTCGCCTGAATTACTATTCATTGAATATCTTTAATTTCTATTATTGTCTATGAGTACTAACATTTCAGGAATATCATAAGTTACTCAGGACAATAGGAAGACTCAAGACTAGGTAGTGAAGGAGTGTGAGTCTGTAACATTGTAATTATTTATTTATTTTATTTTCTCTTTTCTTGAGTATGACCACAAACTGCATGTAAGTCTGAGCAACCATGCACACACACAGGGGGAGAAGGTTTTAAAAGAAAAATGTAAATTTTTTTTATATTGACCGTACTATACAAATTTATATCATAATGTACGATCTAATCTGGTTGAATCATATTTCTATGAACAAGCCATACTGTATGTTTTTTATCGTACTATATGATCTGTTACTAATCCAAAACCCTAGCCGCCAGATTAGTTTAAGTAAGTTTATTAGCCATTCATACTATACAAAGTAATTCATAATATATGATTTATTTTGAATACTTACTTAAATTAACTTATAATTAGCGAAATAAATCAAGGTTTTAATCACTGATAAATACTCATACTGTACGAACATGTTCATACTATACAATGAACAGAGATAAGTTTTGATCGTCCTAGACTTCGTCCTGAATGATCTCTTATTTTTTCCTAATCGTACTGTATGATGTATATCGTACCATACGATGTACAAAGATGAGTTTTGATCGTCCTGATTATCGTCCTGTACGAATAGAAGAGTTGATGATTGTACTGTATGATTATAAATTATAATGTACGACTATATTTAGAAGTTTTTTGAACTGTTCGTAAACCTTCCTACCGGGATGAAGCCTGTTATACAAATCGTACTGTACGATGTTAAATCATATTGTACGATAGTAACGTCTACTTTAGAATTTCAGGGATTTTGGAGCCCATTTTTAAATATTAAAATAGTTATGTTTTGAGTAGGTGACAAAGAGAGGGGAATGTGGTTAGAGAGGGAATCCTTGGGAGAGAGCTCTTGAGAAATTTTTAGGGTTTGAGAGAGGAAGGAGAGGGTGAGCTTGGTGAGGGAGAAGTAGTGTGAGGGAGATCACACGGTTGCTCCATTCTTACTGCATCTTGCTCCTCTTGTGGCCCGAGAAGAACTTGTGGGAGGCTCTTTGAGGGGGAGAGTCTTCTACATCCGTGTCCTCAAATGTACTCTGCCTTCTCCAAGAGGGAGGAAAATGAGAAGGTATGCTGCCGTTGCTAGGAGGGTGAGAAAAGCGCTTGGCACTCCGCCACGCCAGGTATGTGAAAGTGAGTCTTGTAAGGGCTTTTTTGCTTTGCCGCAGGGGGGGGGGGGGGGGGCAAAATGGAGAACTATAGTTTTGTAGTAAAATTCCTGGAGTTGAGGACTCCGTGGAGTGGACGTAGGTCATGGTTTGACCGAACCACTATAAAAACCTGGTGTACTTTTTCCTTATCACTTTTTATTTTAGCTTGCACTTTATTTTCATTATATTTGCTTGGTAATAATTATGAAAGAAAAAGAATTTCATTGTTGCAAATTGTGTTCAAATAATTGCTTCCGCATTAGTTAAAATTTTCTTGTTAAAAAAAAAAAAAAAAATAGAATTCTTATTTAGGATTTTTATTGCAACAAGTTTTTCGTAATTCACCCCCCCCCCCCCCCCCCCCCCCCCCCCCCTCTTGGAGCATCTAGTAACTTCATGTATATAGTGGCGCTTACCGTTGTCTTTCTTTCTTTACACTATTTTATGTATACATCTGTTACACATGTATTGATTGATTGATTATGAATATTTGTGATTAGAAATTACCTGTTTTTTTTTAGGTTTCTTGGCATTGTATGTGCTTTTTCCTTGATGTATATGTTAGGCTTTATGGATTATTAGTTTTATTTTGAAAATGATAGTTGAATATCATTTTATATTTAATGATTAATAGTATATTCTCCATGCTAAATTTAATTATAAAAATAAATTCTATTTTTATTTTCAAAATGAAAGTGAAATATTAGTCTTTCTTTTGTGCTGATTTGTTGTTAGCTATGTAGATTTGATTATAGAAATGTAAATCAAAATCGAGTGACTCAATATATTTTCCACAATTGTATAAAGTTTGGGATTCACTTGAAGCATTATTATATTAGTCGAAAGATTTATGATAAATTTTTTCCAACAATATTATTTTGGTCATTAAAAATATTGGTTGAACTTTCTTGACTATGATCGTGTTTGAGATTTAATATAATTATCCTTATAAGGTTACAATAAAGTTTTTCCCGCAATCCAAATCTACTTCCCATGAAATTGTTGTAACAATGACTAGTAGTTGAGGGGAGATAGAATAATGATAGATAATTATTAATGGTAATGATACTACTTTTAATGTGAATGATCTTTCAAGATTATAAAAATGTTTACCCCCTAGCTGAGATTCGATTCCCATAGATGGTGCCGAATAGTTATGTGTTAGAACATTTTGGTGGTAGATAAATAAAGAGTTTAACATCCTAGCTTTGTATGAAGATCTAGCACACATAGATAAGAGAGAGGAGTTCAATAATCATGAGAGACACTAGATTGTTTATGTCTAAGAAAGGAAGAAACCATGGGGGTGGACCATTTAAATGATTCCACTAATGATTATTATTGATTACAAATGATGTTATTTCTCTAGGTGAGACATTGACTCAATGTAGCAAATATATATCGTATAGAGCACAATATAATATTGGAGTTGGAAGAAGCCAAGGACATGAGTGTGTTTCTCAAGAGAACGTTGGTTTGTATGTTTAGTCGGTAGGATCATAGTCAAGGAAAAATGGCCATCCAAACCATAATCAGGGGGTAATGGTGGTTAGAAGGATTATAGTTAGAGACTGGGGTTTAAGGACTATAGTTGAGCAATAGTGGTTCGAGGACCATAGTTGGAAGGTGGTAGTGGTCAAAAAGATTGATATCAGGCATATGTGGTCCAAGGATCATGGCCAATGGTGAGATAAATGCTAGAAAATCATGATTGGGTAGAAATTCAATGAAGATAGTTGAGCAGATGTCCAACTATAGGGATGGATGAGGTCTGACAGTGGTGGCTGGGTGGATGTTATGCAATGATCTACAAGTGAAACTTTAGAGGTGGAAGTCGGGAGATAAGGGTTCATTAACAGTGGTGCTTGGTTGGAGTTTTGAGAATCTTCAAGGCTTAGAGCTCTTTTAATCTCTAGCCCAATTTTCCAAGCCCCCCATTTGGTCCCTGATGTTGTGAGTATGGGGCATATTTATAGATTAATTTGGAGCAGCATGCTCTATATGGAGAAAATTTGGGATAATATGGAGTGCTATGCTAGAATACTTTTATTGATCCTTTCAGTCATAGAGCATTCATTTAACATTTAAGCGCCTTAATGATGTTAGAATTAAGTGACCTTGGGTTCATTGGATTCATCTCATCTAGCCACTCGATTTATTTTGAAGAAAATGCAAATTGCATTAAAGAAGAAACAAAAGAAAATACAACCTAATGAGGAGACTTAACACCATCATATTCATCCTTTAACAAATAAAAGAACGAAGGAGGAATGCTTACACTACTAATATCCTTCCAAACAAAATCACTAAACAAAGCAAAGTTAACACATAAATCAGCTAACATATTACAATTTCTTTTAGTTAAACTAAAAATAACTTGATTAAAATTTCTAATAAAAGAAAGAATGAACTTGTCTTCTTTATAAGAACTCTTAAGAAACTTCATAATATTAACTGTGTCGCCTTCAATAATTAAGCCTTTAGCTTCCCACATCCAATCTTGAATAACCTTTTCCAATGAATGAACAACCATCAATTCCAACTGAGCTATATCCCAATGTAATCCTTTAAATCCAAATGCCAGCAAGAACCTCCCTTCATATCTCTGAAAACTCCACCAATACCAGCTCTATTAGTATTTAAAAGAGAAGCATCAATATTTACCTTTAACCATTCAGGTGGAGGATGATGCCAGAAACAAGACAACTTAAGCAGCTGATTAACATCCCAGTGACATGAATGAATACAAGGGGTTGACGAAGCTGAAGAAAAAGATAAAGTATTTGATGTAATAAAAACCAGTCCATCTTCTTTTCCATCTTGAACAAATTTATTCTTGTTTTTCCAAGTAAAGAAAACTACTATACAGTATAAATTCTCTATAAATAAATTATTATGTGTGCGGATCTTCAACTATTCAATGCAATTCAAAAAGGAGGAGCAAATTGGAACTTCAAACCCCCATTTATTCAAAAGCTTTATAACAAGAATAAGTAATGATTATTCAACCACAATATGATCAATACTTTCATCTTTTTCACATCCTCTTGGACAAGAACTATAATCCAAAAGTCTTCTATAGTTTAAAAATGAATTTGAAGGCATTGCATTATGAAAAACATGCCACCAAAAAAGCTCCATACTAGGTAAAAGCTTAAGTCTTTTAATCCAAATCTAGTAATTACTACCAGCTAAATTCTTTATTCATATTTGCAGTAATTATACCCACAAAAGTCTTTATAGAAATTTTCTTTTTTAGCTCTAATTGATCTCTTGATATATCAGCATTAATAGGAACCTGAATAATTTATTTGCAAAGCTTCTCAACAAAAAAATTTCCAAGCTTGGCAGCATTCCACGAACCATCAGCAATAAAATAGTTAAGACCATTCCTTCTTCCAAATTAGTAGCAAAAAATGTTGGCCATTCAGCAAACTTTTATCAAGAATCCATGTGTCAATAAGAGTATTAATTAGCTCACCATTTGCAACATCCCATCTTACTATGATATGAAGGAATCGAGCACCATTAACAATAATTTTCCAAGTAGAAGAACTTCTTCTTTAAGCTTCAGCATTCCAAATATCATTACCATACTTAGCAATCAAATTACGGTTAAGAAGAGAGTTGGGTCAATAAGATTCCAAGCAAATTTCGCTCGAATAGGCCTTTTGAAACAACATAATGAATCCAGCGTCCACCATACATTATTGGTTTGAATAAAACATCCCAAGGAACATAATGAATACTAAACTTTCCATCATTTTTATGCCAAATAAACCTTCTACACATTTTATCAAATTCATTAAATATACCCAAAAGAACTATAGAGTGTGTAGCTAAAAATCTTGGAAGAGAAAGCAGCACTGATTTAACAAGCAACAATCTTCCATGTAAAGAAATAAACTTGTTCAACCTAGTATTAAATTTGCTCAATGCCTTTCTAAGAGAATCTATAAATCTGAAGACCGAAGTCTCTTTAAAGAAATCTTCACTCATAAGTAATTAAATTCATTAACAACTTTGAACTTCCATGGAAGAGATATAGCCTTCTTCTCCTTCCTACCAACTAATTTACCAAATAACATAACAGACTTCTACATATTAATGGTTTGACCTGACCACTTACAATATTTTGAAAGAATCATCTTTATTTTTCTCACACTCTAATACGTAGCTTCAGAAAAAATTAAAATATCATCTGCATATAATAAATGAGAAAGCTTGAGGGAATTTGGAGAAATTTTAATCCCAATCTTACCTCTTTCTTTGATAAATGCATTTATCAAAAGCTGAGAGCAAGTAATGAACAAATAAGGTGACAAGGGACACCCTTTCTTAAAGCCACTCCTAACTTCAATCCAATTAGAATTATTACCATTAACCAATAAAGAGAATCTAGGTTCCATCACACATTCTAAGGGGCTATTTGGTTGCCTGAATTAGGAGTGTAAAGTAAAAAAAATACATGCATTTATTAAATTTGGTTGTTTGGTTAATTTTGAGTGAAACAAAACAAAACCCTCCAAAGAATTAGGCGTGTATTATGGGGACTGTTTTGCGCGAATTAGAAACCCGCTCACATTGAGCGGGTTCTAAATTCGCTCGACGAAGAATTCCTTTGCCTCATTGCTGTTCGGCTTCATTTCTTCACAGGAGCTGTAAAATTGCACGAGAGGCTCTTCGGCTACTTCGTTCTTGTTCGACTTCGCTCCTTCGACGATGTTTCCTTTACCTGTCCGATCGGATGTTGACAGGAGCTCGCAAGTTCTGAAGATAACTTTATCCCTTTTGAGCGCTTCTTCGGCCATGGAATTGATCTTTTCCGGATTCCAAAAGCCGAAACACACGAAGAGTGAGTGATAGAAACAGAAGAAAGGGCTGCACTGCGTGCTGGAGTCCACTATCCGTGTCCTTTCCCTTTCCTTCTCTCCCTCGCTGTCACTCATTCTCTTCATCTCTCTCTCTCTCTCTCTCTCTCTCTCTCTCTCTCTCTCTCTCTCTCTCTCTCTCTCTCTCTCTCTCTCTCTCTCTCTCTCTCTCTCTCTCTCTCTCTCTCTCTCTCTCTCTCTCTCTCTCTCTCTCTCTTCTCTCTCTGCAGAGAAACCTTCCGCTTCAATCGAAGGAGTGTAACTTGAGTTAAACCTTGAAGCTTCATTGGAAGATCCACCGTACCGGCGGAGCCGTCAAATTCAGGGGAAATGGTGAAGCGGGGCTACAAATTTCATATCCTCATATTGTTCGGCTTAGATTTTGCTATCTTCCGGGTTGAATTCTTCCTTTGCAAAGTTATCGCTGCTCTTTGATGGTGATTTGGTTTTTGGATGGGATTGAGATGGAGAATAGGCTTTCTATATCGGGAACTAGCGGCTTATGCTTGGCTGATTTTGTTTTCTAGATGATTACATACCCCATGATTTATACATCATGATTATCCATTAACGTGTATTTATGTAGACTATTCAAGGAGAATCACATAATGCATTGTAGTTTGAAGCAATCTTTGTTTCATTGCGCGTTAGTATGTTTTCTAAGAAATTGCCCAGTGAATTTTATCTGTCCAAGTGTTTTCCTATGAAACAGAGATTGTTAGCTGGATTGGCCACTGTGATAAGTTTACTCCAGTGGATTCAACTTTTACTGATTCTTGTTGGAATCTCTATATGAACTAAATGTTTTTGCAATTAGTTATTCATAGGATTTGATATTTATCTTTTTTTACTCATAGCAAGCTAAAAGGTTGGTAAAGTCTGATTAACCTTTTAGGTATTAGAGCAGCAAGATGCAAAATAAGCTAATTATTAAGTTCTCTGTAGCGTATGTGTAGCCATATTACTTAGGCCTTTATATATGTATAATCTGTTCTGTTTCATACAATGAATAATATACTTTCATCTCTCTATTATTGAAGATCTCGTTCTCTTCTCTGTACTCTTCTCTCTTCTTGTGATTCAAGATCCATATGCATTTCTACATTAGGTACCTTATAGATATTGCTCCAATCTGTGCCTAATCCTAGATATCACTAATTTTTTGATTGGTTCTGTATTGTATTCATCACTCTAATTTTCAAGTCAAAGATGTTATTTATTTTAAAGAGTTGGTGTTAGTAAACAGGACTTATAGTGCGATGAAATGGATTTAGAGTAAAGAACTTATTTAGTAAGGATTTGCCATCGCTGCTTCTCCTATGGTTATTTCAGAAGCTTTGAATTTGCACTGAGATGAAAATCTGAACTGTTAAATTGTTTGTTGTAGCTATGTTTTGTTGAGTTCACAGCTTTTCATGAGTTTTTCCAGAGAAGCAGATCATTACTTTACTGGTTTTGAGTCCCTGTGAATTATTCTTTTGTTTTTCATGGTCTCTCTCTCTATGTGCATAGTTATATATGATACTGGTTTTTGTAGTTAGATGAAATAATTGTCTCATTTGTGGGATTATCACATAGTAAAATTTCCTCTATTTTTTGTTGTATATAATTCTAATTATTTATTATACTCATAAGTATCATCATTAGTGTTATTTTATCTATTTTTGAGATAGGAAGAATTAATACTAAATGCATCAAGATGAGTTTCAAAGCTTTGAATTTGCACTGAGATTATTGCTATGAAATTTAAGATAATTTTATATCTTATAATATAAAAAAATTATAATAAGATCGTACAATAAATGAATACACTAATTTTATTTTATAACATCAAATAATATTAATTATTATAAATATACTGTTTTTAAAAATACACTAGTTGTAATGCTAGAATAAATTATTAAAAAAATCTGGTTTACTTTACTCTGGATCTATCAAATCAAACAAGGGAAACAATTCTTCTGCATTTATTTTGCAGACAACCAAATAGGTGCAAAGTATTCTGAATGCACTACATTTACTTTACATTACATTTCTTTTTCAGTCAACCAAACAGCACCTAAGAGAATCTGAGAAAATTTGCAAGGAAAATTAAAGTATTCCAGGACTTGCCTTAAAGAGGACCATCCCATGCTATCATAAGCTTGCTTCATATCTACTTTGAAAGCCATCAAGCCCTTCTTTGCTTTAGAAAATCTAAATTTGTTGAATACTTCTTGATCCAAAAGAACATGTCAGATAAAGAACATAGAACTGGATTAAAGACATTAGGAATGAGCACTATAAGAGCCTCTTTCTAGGTAGGAGACATTTTTCTAGAAGTAAAAAAATGATTAATAGCTCTCAAAACATCCATATTAATGATGTTCCAATATGATTTGATAAATGAGAAAGAAATTCCATTAACACTAGGAGAAATATTACTCCCAAGCCGATCTACTACCAGTTGAAGCTCATCTTGAGAGAATTCCCTATCCAAAACCGATCTATCAATGTATCAAGAGAATTCACAGCCTTCGACCATCCTTGAAGCACACACATCCTCTCTTTCCACTTTTCCTTAATGTTATAATAAACATTTTATTAAGAATCTAGACAGAATCACCTTTAACCGAGCTATTCCATACTTTAGATTTAATAATAGTAAAGGCTTGATAAGAAATCCAAATATCTTCAAACCGTAGTCTTCTTTTCTGGAAGCAAAATGATTTGAACACCTTCATCTTAATTGGACAGTGGTCAGATGCACTCTCAGAAGATGCCTAACAATAGTAAACTTTAAGACCTCCAATGCTTTTGAGTTTAATAAACACCAGTCTAGTCTCTCCAAAATATGTGCACTTCCACTTTTATTGTTCACCAAGTAAATTTAGGCCCCACAAAGCCAACCTCATGAAAATAACTATCATTCATAAACATATTTATCTCCTTAGGCCCTTGAGAAAAAACATACTTTTTACCACCCCTTTTATCTGATTGAGACAATAAACAATTGAAATCTCCTCCAATCACTAAAGGAAGATCAATAGAACAAGATGATTCCAAATATTTCCATTAATCTCTCCTTTTATATACATCTCTACTACCATAAACGGTAGAAATTACCCAAGCAAATTTATTAGTAATATTTAACTCACCACTAACAACTTGAGTATTCACCATTTTAACATGAAAGGAAGCCAAATCAGATCTCCAAAGCACCATAATTCCACCAGACAAGCCATCTAAAGGAAAGAAAAAATAATCCCAATCCACACCCATGAACCAATTGATTTCCATCCTATCAATAGAAGCAATTTTGTATCCACAAGCCCAACAAAGAACACATCATAATCCTTCGCAAACACTTTTAAATATAGAGAGGAATCTTTTTTATTTTCCCCTCTACAATTCCAAAAAATAATGGACGTCATTGGAAAATGTTAGGGGAAGGACCCCCACCCCTTGATTTGTTGAATGCTTCATTCCTCCTAACACGAGGAAGACTATTGACAGGTCCAAGTGATTTCAACTCCTTTTAAAGTGTCACTTTGCCACTCACTGAAGTACCATCATGAGCAGAATATTCAATGGTTAGTAACTCCTGCTTAGTGTCTAAATTAGACACAACTTCTGTGTTATGAACTATAATTTCCCCCTCCTCCACAGTATCACCACTACTTTCACTTAACACATTAAACAAATTTTTTGAACAAGGAATAGGTTTTAAACTAGATTTAGGATACAATTCAACAACTTTTTCAATACTCACCAAATTTGGGTCCACGTTGATTTTATCAGCAACATCTTCATCGAGAGCATCATCATTCAAATGCACAGAATTTTCTAGATGCATCAGATTTTTATCAACTTCTGAAATCGTATTAATAAATTCTAGGTTTCTTGATCAACAACAACTTCATCATTATTAGTTCCATGTAACTCCACACCTTCCATTATAACATGCATGTCAAGCTTCTTACATCAGCAACTAAAGAATGATGATTGTCAACCACAAGAGAGTCATAATTTGAAATTTTCTATACATCAACATTCTCTTTAGTAACATTATCCTTCTCACTCCACCAAACTCTACTCTATTTTCCTCTATTAATAGTTGTAAAATGCCTCTTTTACCTTCCATGATTCAAATGTATCCAAGGTCTATAAGCAGAATTGATCTCCATTGCATATGGCAGAGCTTCATTAAAGTTTAAAACTTTCACATTAGTCTTAGTTGAATCACTATCACTAGCAACTTTATCCTTCAAATTACATCCGTTAATTAAATGACCAATTCTACCACATTTTAAACAAAATGTAGAGATCTTCTCATATTCAATTTTTTGAAAAAACCATCCCGATGAACATTCCACACAACTTCCTAAGGGTAGTTGTTTATCCAATAAAACCCGAACACATACTCTAGCAAACTTTTTTCCTTCCCTATTGAAACATATTTCCATTAATCAATAGGGTAGTTCCTACCAAAGAAGCAATTCTTGCTAAATTAATCTCATCCCAACAATGCAAAGGGAGATGAGGCATTATACCCCAAATTAGAGATGAGACCCTTCAAGATGTAGGTGAGAAATTTGGTGTCCACTTATCAATACCAACTATGTAACCATTTACATACCAAGGTCCACCTGATAACACATTATCCATAGATTCAATAGAAAAAAATGAGCATAAAATCCAACCTCCTCCTAGCATAGTAAGGTGGAACTTCCCAAATTGTAACCATTGATGACGTAGCTCCGCAACAATCACCTGAACTGGGATAAATTACCCAAAAAAATTAACAATAATTGAAAGTTTTAATTTTTTAGCGTTGGCTACTACACTAGGCTCATGTAGCTTAACTAATTTTCCATCATCTGAAGGAAAGATTCAATAATAGAACACTGAATCTTTATATTTAGATGCTTAGCCCATGCTTTCAAAAGAACCTTATCAGACATTTTTTTTTTCATTTTCATTCACTGCTATACCATTATCTACCAGTTTAACATTAGATGTTGAATCACTATTCACTTTTCAAGCATTAATAGAATTGGGTAACACCTTATCACAATTAACCTTCATAGGAGAATCTTCAGAAACCATATCATATTTCGAAATAACATTCCCAAATCTATTAATAAAAAGCTTCATACCCGAAGAAGAAGAAGCTTCAAAGTCATTAGGTCTATTAACATGTCTCTTACCTTCTGAAGTAAGAGTAAAATGATGCGGCAAACCATTTTCTATTTCAATACTATTGCCTTTGCTTGCGACTGGTGGTGACAATTTCAAAACATGAGACAAAGGTTCTTTAATTACCAATGGTGCATTCAAAACCAATTTCTGCTGAGAGATACCACCATCTTGTTTAGATTTCTAGACATCTAGGTTTCAGGACGAAGACGAAGGTAATCCAAGAGTATTCCTGCAAGCAGAAGAGCCCGCTGTCGGCACAGCAGCCATGAGTAAAAAATTTGCCAAAAGAGCGGAATCAAACAAAATTAAAAAAAAAAAACTTTCTCTCTCTAAAATCCAAGAACTTCTCTCTCTAAACTGATTGGCAATGACCAAACAAAAACCAAAAAATATCTTGCCACTTGATTTGAGTATAAGCAAGTTATATTTGGATATCATTTGGTCATCCAATAATGTTCTGAAACATTCAAATACACTTTAAGCCCTAGATTTGAATCAATTTGGGCTTGAATTGGACTTGTTTTAGTTTCATTGTGTTCGTCTTGTTGAGACGTTCAGTTTGACTTTAAGTTTGCTAAGATCAGAGTTTGGATGGGCCCCAATTTAATTTCATTAGTTTCCAACTTCAATATGCCTCAAGATTCTTGCATGATAAGACGATTTTTGGTGACTTATCAATGTTATAAATATCAAAGTTAAAATAGCCTATTGTAGGATTTTTTTTTTATTCGCGCGTGCCCGTGCACATGCAAGGGTGGTGTTGCATATTTTAGCCAATTAAGGAAAACCACACATATATCACATGTTCAAGACTCAAACCCAAGACCTCTTGGTTGATAGTCAAAGCTCCCAACCGATAGACTAAGATGTTTCCTTATGTAGGATTTAAAGTTATTGAGTATCCGCCGACAACATATAGTAATTAGAAGTATTTTATAGGCCATTAAGTAAATGATGGGTATATTGTGCTTTTACATCCAAAAAGTCTAACTTGCAACGTATAATCTTTGGGGTGTTATGTACAGAAAGAGCATTATATTTACTAAAGTGATTGACCAATATCTCGCTTATAATAAATTAATAATATTTAATAAGTGTTAACTTATGTGGACATAATACATATTTAGTATGAAGGAAAAAGAGTGTTGTGATGAGAAAATAGTATTGTGCTTTGCAAATAAAAGAATTAAGGCTTTGCTTTCCAATTAAATTCACAATTAAGGAATGAGATTTGACTTGAATTTTGTTGTGGACGGATCACCGTTATTCCAAGCAAAGTTGTATGTCATCGTCCTACTTCAATTGATCCATCTATATAAAGCAGAGCAATCCAATTTATTGCATGAATTTATTTAAGAGCAACATTAATCAAATCCAAAGGGACAACTAATTGATTTCAAAAGTAAAAACTTAAAAGAGAATATATATATATATATATATATATATATATATATATATATATATATATATATATATATATATATATATATATAGAAGAACGAGAGAGAAAGAAGTAATACAAAGAATAATAAGATCCGTCGAATAATTTTGATATCTTATATTTTTTTCATCTTAATGAATCATTTGAATACAATGCAAGTTTTATGGCGCCAGTATAAGTTGTTGAAACAACAAATAAACATGATAAAGGTGGAGGCAAATTTTATATATATTTTTTGTTCTCCTAAAAATATACATGATTTTGAGAATACATGATGCACTCTTCTCTATAATAATAATAATTTTTTTGCTCATGATTGTGAGACTTAATGTGGCACGTGATTCATTGAAAGCCCTTAACAAAGTTTTTGCAGACATTAGGTAAATGTTCAGTATGTACGCATGAATATTTTAAAAACGCTGTGCCTCTGTGAAGTTACTTGAATTCGAAGGATGAGTTTCTTGAAACAATACATGCGTTATCGAGTTCGATATATTTTCATAGGAAAATATTGTTCTTACATCAATATGGAAGAACTCTGATGCTTTTATTTAATTTATACACTCAGATAAAAAGGTAATAAAAGACGAGATTTTATGTTAATTTAGAAGATACTCAAAATCATCTATGACAAATCATGCACTTTACTTACCCTCTCTTAGTTGTGAATATGAAAAGCAGATACTGCTGAATCTCAATCTCCAATTATTATTATTAACTGGGTAACCCTCACTGCCCAATTCGTTCAAGGTTATCGGAGACGGCCTTCATTCTAGGCCGAACCTCTGGATCAATTTCAGAGCAGACGAGCGCCACATGGAATGCCGCCACCACCTCTTTAGTTTGAACCTCAGTCAATAGCATCGGATCTACCATCTCCGCTAGAGGGCAGGCTTTACCGAACATCTTTTGCACCCACTTCACCAGCTCTGTCGAAGATGAGGCTTCTCCAGCAATGGTAGTTACATGTGGTAGGATGGTCTCGGGCTGGCGGCCAGTTAGCAGCTCAAGGAGCACAATGCCGAAGGAGTAGACATCCCATTTTTGGGTTGGGCGGGCAAATGGTGAGCGAGCTTCGGGGGCTCGATAAGAGCCACTTCTGTCAGAAGCTGAGCAGGTTGTTGCATCAGATGAAGGGAGGGCGGCACCAATGAAACCTCCCATGCTTGAGCTTGATGGCGAAATTACGCTTATGGTGGGATCATTCACGTTGGAAGTTGTTGTGGAGGCAATGGAGATGAGGCGAGTCAGGCCAAAATCAGAAATGAAGGGATTATAATTAATATCGAGTAGGATGTTGGAGGGCTTGATGTCACCATGGATAAACTTCTTTGGGCTGCAATCATGCAAATAGGCTAGGCCACGAGCTACACCCTTTGCAATGCGGAGCCGATTTGACCATGATAGGCTCGATTGACCAGATCTTCCTGTTAAGAAAATACAAATCCAAGCATGAGTCAATGAGTTACTAGAAATTTTTTGAAATATATTAAAAATCATCTATGTTAGCACACTATCTTGTGCTCCACTACCATCTGAGCCAGAGCGTGGACCACCTGCTACAGCTGTCATTCTACTCCGCGTTTCTCTTTGCTTTTCAGTCTGTAGCCTAACAGCTTAATATGATTATGTTTCCTATCCTTCTCTATATACACGAATACCACTGTATGAAGAGTCTTATGAAGGAAATACACAAGCTACAATAACTTCATTCATTCCTCTGTTTTCTTCTTCTTCAGCTTCTTTCACTCTCCTTACAGGTTCCCTTGAGCTGTGAGCTTCTTCATGGTATCAGAGCTCACGGTGTATCAGCTTCATGGCGAATCCAGACTCCTCATCGTCGGCGAGTCTTCCTACAGTTACAACTTCCGCTGCTCCTCCTGTATCCTCCTTGACAGCGTCAATGGCAGAATTCACGATCCCTGCCCCATTGAAGTTCTTGATGTCAAACTTGAAAGCTATTGTTAGTATTCAACTCTCAAATGAGAACTATGCATTATGGAGCCTACAGATTCACAAACTATTCGCTGCAAATGGGTTTGATGGTTATCTCTCAGGACAACAAGTCTGTCCAAGCTGTCCTGCGACCGATCCAGAATACAAGCTGTGGCAGCTTGTAGATAAAAACTTGGTTTCAACTCTGTTTTCAACTATATCTCCTTCGGTTCTTCCATATGTACTGCATCTCTCAACCGCGCACGAGATATGGATCACGCTGGCGAGCAGAATTCAGCCAACTAACAGGTCTCGTGTGATACAACTCAAAAATGAGTTGCATAACATCCTGATGAGAAACTCTACAATGACCCAGTATCTTGCACAGGTCAAAACTCTCGTTGATAATATAGTTGCTGCCGGCTCTCGTGTGGACACCGAAGACGTTGTGATGTATATTCTCAATGGTTTGCCGGCACCTTACAATCCTTTTAAAAGCTCCATACGAACATCTCAGCTTCCTATCAGTTTGGAGACACTATACTCACTCTTATGTAGTGAAGAGATAAATACACAAAATGAACTGAAAAAGGATGCACCTCCGCCATCTGATAACATGGCATTCTTCTCTAGCCGAGGGAGATATAACAGAGGGAAAACTAATTCAAGAGGCAGGGGAACCAGCTCTCGACAGCAAAACAATGTTGCGCGTTCTCAAACGGCTACTACAAATGCTTGTCCTAACTGCCAGATTTGTGCCAAGAACGATCACACTGCTGTGACTTGCTGGTATCGGTACTCATCTCCTTCTCCTGAGCCAAGTCATGCTCCGTTTTCTCAACACAAAACAATCCCACAGCTGAATGGATACTTGATTCTGGAGCAACAAACCATCTCATAGCTGACTCACAGACCATCCAAGAACCAATAGTGTATGCTGGTTCGGACACTATGTCAATAACAAACGGAAGCCAAAAGCAATTCAACACAAAGGCCAGGGAATACTACCTCTACCAAATACACCTCGTAAGCTATATCTACAAAATATCTTTCACGTTCCTACCTTATCACATAATCTCCTATCTATTCACAAATTAACTGCATATAATAACTGTTCAATTTCTTTTGATGCTCACGGTTTTACCATTCAGGATCAATCGGACCACCAAATCCTTCTTCGTAGTCGAGCTCGTAATGGTCTCTACTCCATCACCACGTCCACCGCCAACCGCAATTCAGCCTTCCATACTACTACTAAATCTCTCAAATCTCCGTGGCATGCTCGTCTTGGTCATCCTCATCACCGTACTTTACAAGCCTTAGCTAAGATAGTCCCATCTATATGTATTCCCTCTAGTCCTTCTCTATGTCGTTCTTGTAATGTGGCAAAAAGCCACAAGTTGCCTTTTAATAGTAGCACTACTGTTTTTACACCTTTTTTGTTGTTCATTCAGACGTTTGGGGACATTCCCCCGTCTCCTCTATCAATGGATATCGTTACTTTATTACTTTTATAGATGAACACTCTCGATTTTGTTGGATCTATTTGATGCATTCAAAAGATCAAGCTCTATCTAAGTTCATTCACTATATTAATCTAATCAATAACTTCTTCAATGCCAAAGTTAAAATTTTTCGCACCGATGGTGGAGGAGAATTTAATAGTAATAGCTTCAGCAACTATCTTCTTTCGAATGGCATCACTCACCAACAAACTTGTCCATATACACCAGAGCAAAATGGTCTAGCCGAACGTAAGAATCGTCACCTTCTAGACATCACTCGCACTCTTCTTCATGAAGCAAACCTTCCTCATCTCTTTTGGGCTGAAGCATTACTAACAGCAAATTACCTTATCAATTGCCTTCCAACCAAAGCTTGTAATCTCACTATTCCCTATCAAACTATACATGGCAAACTACCAAATTATGATCACCTCCGAACCTTTGGTTGTCTATTCTATCCTTGGCTTAGACCTCTTACCACAAATAAACTTCAACCTCGCTCTCATGATTTTCTATTTCTTGGTTACTCCTCCACTCAAAAAGGTTATAGATGCTATAACCTTCACACTCATAAAATTCATATTTCAAGGCATGTTGTCTTCTATGAAGATCATTTTCCCTACCAAACATCTAATCCTACTCAACAAACCACTCAAACTCCACTTAATTCTCCTCCTCTTATGCTTATTCCTACCTCAACCATTTATCATACTTCTGCTCCTGTTCATAATCCGCAAACTGAACCTCATTCCCCCTCTTCAACTTCACCTGTAGCCAACTCTCCAGCCACTTCATCTAGGATCTCGACTACTTCTATTACTCCATCTCTGCCTAGACATCCTCTGCCTACTCATCATGCCCAACACCAAATGCAAACTCGATTTAAGACTGGTCACCTTAAACCAAAAGTAATATTTGATCTCTCGGCTATCAACACCCCAATTTTAACTCCCACGACCTATGCCCAAGCAAATAAATCTTCCCAATGGCGTGCTGCCATGTCCAAAGAATTAATAGCTCTACAAAAACAGTGCACTTGGTCTCTCACTCCACCGCCACCTGACATTCCCATCCTTGGCAGCAAATGGCTATTAAAAACTAAACTTAATCCCAATGGCAAAATACCGACTTACAAAGCCCATTTAGTTGCTCAAGGCTTTGCTCAAGAATATGGTATAAACTACAAGGAGACATTTAGCCCTGTGGCTAAAATGCCAACCGTCCGAATACTCCTTATCATCGCCCTAACGCGCGGGTGGCCAGTGTTACAATTTGATCTTGCTAATGCCTTTTTACATGGAGACTTACCAGACACGATTTATATGAAGCAGACACAAGGATTTGTTGATGAACAATTCCCTCACTTTGTCTACAAACTGCATAAGTCTTTATATGGCCTCAAACAGGTGCCGCGTTAGTGGTTTTACAAGCTCACCACCTTACTAAAAGAATTTGGATTTATCATTAGCAAATCTGATCCATCCTTTCTCATCTTCAACCGAGATCATATCTCCTTGTACTTACTCATCTACGTTGATGATTTTCTTCTCACAGGAAATGATCCTTCTCTTATGCAGTCTTTATTGCAGAAGCTCAAAGCTGAATTCTCGCTCAAGGAACTTGGTCCTGTTTTCGCATTCCTTGGCATTCAAGTGTAAAGAATGGCTTCCGGATTATTTCTTCATCAGTCTCGGTATGTAGAAACATTACTTGATTAGTTTGGATTCACTTACTATCGTCCTGTCTCTACGCTAGTAGCACTCAAGACACCGTTTTGTCCTGAAGCTGATCAGCCATTTTCAGATCCTACATTATATCGCAAGCTTGCTGGTTCTCTCATGTATCTCACAATCACAGGTCAGGACTTAGCTTTTGCGACAAATAACATCTGCCAGTTTATGCATAACCCCACAAATCAACACTTTCAGTCACTAAAATGGCTCCTTCGTTATATTAGGGACTATACACTTCGGCATTCCCTTTTGCTCCGGTGACTTACAGCTTCGCACATTTGTTGATTCTGACTGGACTGCTGATAGACTGGATCGCAAGTCTGTCACTGGTTTTTGCTCTTTCTTGGGCTCAAATCTCATCTCCTGACATGTCAAGAAGCAAGCAACTGTTGCAAAATCTTCTACCGAGGCTGAATACCGGGCTCTTTCCACAGCCACATCGGATGTACTGTGGTTACGTCGTCTCCTTCATGAATTTAATGCTACTCAATCGGAGCATACATCAATTTACTGTGATAATACCTCGACCATTGCACTAGCTCACAACCCTGTATTCCATGCCCGGACCAAACACATTGAGCTAGACTATCACTTCATCTGTGAACACATTCGGGCTGCTGCCATTATCATCCTTCACATTAGTTCCATTGATCAACCGGCTGACATCCTGACCAAGTCTCTACCGACCTCCCGTTTTAAACAACTATGGCACAAGTTGACTATCCAACCTTTGGACAATCAACTTGCAGGGGGATGTTAGCACACTCTGTCTTGTGCTCCACTACCATCTGAGCCAGAGTGTAGACCACCTGCTGCAGCCATCATTCTGCTCCGAGTTTCTCTTTGCTTTTCAGTCTGTAGCCTAACGGCTTAACATGATTATATTTCCTATCCTTCTCTATATATATGAATACGACTGTATGAAGAGTCTTATGAAGGAAATACACAAGCTACAGTAACTTCATCCATTCCTCTGTTTTCTTCTTCTTCTGCTTCTTTCACTCTCCTTACAGGTTCCCTTGAGCTGTGAGCTTCTTCAATCTCTAAACAATTTTATATAGTGATCGATAATAGAGGAATAATATTAGAATCAATGATAATTACTTGGAGGCGGTTGCTACATATATTAATAAGCTCCTAGAATGCTTTCTAGTATCTTACTTTCATATTATTGAATGGATTAAAATAAGAGCATGATGTTACTCACAGTATCACCCCTTTGCATGCCATGTACTTTAACCAACACATGGTTAAAACTTCAGCGTAAGTGATGAACTACTTTGATACTTAACCTTTTAGAACTCCATTATGTATATCTACTTTAAAACGAAAAACCAACAAAATTTTCTACTGGCCAAATCCCAAGATTACGTTCAAGACATCAACAAAAATCATGTGGCTTAGTCTTGAAGCATGCCGAAACATTAGTTGTTGATAATACCTGAAAATCAGGTACTATCTTTAAGTAATAGAAATATTTAATACTCATTTGGCTAAGAGAAGAGTTTGAGCGATTTAATAGATTTAACATAAAAAACTCAAGAAAATGAAACAATAGTAAAACCTAATCAAGTTAAAATAATTCTATTAGTTTTTATCATCTGTTACAAATGATGACCTTTCTATAATTGGGAAAGGGTCTAATTAAATATTGTAAACAAAACATTACACAGTGACAGAGCCAAAAAAATATTTCCAGGAGCCTAAACACTAATATAAACTTTATACAAACTTTCCCTTAACTTTTTCATCTGGGCTTAGACCAGCACAAATAGTTTTAAAGAAAAAAAAAAGGAAAATTACAAACACTAATCATAATGAATTTGTCCAAGTTTACAAATCATTTGTAAATAAGATAAATAATGATTATCTTATATTAAAAATAAAAAAAACAAAGTTATTTTTCAAGATTTTTTGACATTCTGCATTTATATTCAACTTATATAACATTTATTTGTTTATTGATTTGATTTTGAAATTAACATAACAAAGTGAAGGAAATCCAACAGTCCAATCGATATACTAGGATTTTCTACACTATTTTAATTTTTTTATAGATTGGTATACGATGTCGTGGATATTGCTTAGTTCACCATCATGATATCGATTGGACTGTTGGATTTATTGGTAGGCTTCAACATATTGTGCTTTATTGATCAGTGCTGCCCCCCCCCCCCCCCCCCCCCCCCCCCCCAATTCGCAATGACTGTACGCAATGTATTATGTGATAAAATTTGAAAGCGCACTATGGAAAAATAGTTATCTTCAAAAGTTCATTTATTGTTTATTTTTTCATTTTCCATTGGAAGGAGGAGATAAAAAACAAAGAAAAAGTGTCATACCACAATGTATATACTCTTTTTGGGTAATGTCATGATTCAATCTTAGTGATAGTAGATGTCTAAATTAGCGGGTGTTAATGTAGCCAAACGATAATGGTTAGAGAGCCATAGTCAGGTTATAGTGGTGAAAGGTAAGTTGTTGAGAGACATTAGTTGGAGGATCATAGTCAAGTGATGACGATAAGAAAATCACAATCAAGCAAAGATAATCAAAGGACCATTGTTAGGTTTTTGCAGTTAAGGGATTATAATCTGTCAATAATTGTTGAAAGACTATAGTCAGGAAATAGAGGTTAAGAAAACATAGTGAGGTGATGATAGCTAAAAGATTGTACCAAAGCGATGGTGGCCAAATGAACCAAAATTAGCAATAGTGGTCATATATCCAAGGTCAGTGGTGATGGTTTGAGAACCAAAGTCAGTGATGCTTATTGGAGAACACAACAATTGTTGGAGAACCATAGATAAGCAATGTAGTCGGAGGGCCATTATTGACGATAAGACAATCTTCGCCCATCTTATATAAGAAAATAAGAGCCTAATTCAGAGGACAGGGCCTTCTCCACTATTGACGATCTTTAGACTCTTATTGATTATATTTCACCTTTTTTATATAGGAAAATTTGAGCTTACATTAGAGGATTGAGCCTTTTCCACTATCACTAATGATAGTCTTTAGACTTCTAAATGATAGTCTTCACCCTTTTTATAGAGGAAGACTAGAGCGTACATTAATAGAGTTGCTTTTACCATTATTGACGGTCATTAAACTCCAATAGGGCAATCGACACCTCTAGTACAGAGGAAAATCGAGTCTGCATAAAAGGATTGAGCCTTTACTATTTTTAATAGTTTTTAAACTCCTATAATATAGTTTTTATTGCTATTATGGAGGAAACCTAGAGCTTTCATCAAAGGAGTAGGCTTTTATTATGCATGTTTGAAAACTTTTAAAAAGGAAATAATTAAAATAAAAATTAAGAAATAAAAAAAGGGGTGGGGCGCTATAGCGCACCCCTTATGCATGCAAAGCTTGAGTGCCGACACAAGCAATCCTTTATGAACATTTTTGGGGTTGATAATGTTATGTTTTTGACTTAGTTTAAGCCCTTTTAGAGCTAACGTGACCTCTACAATCATTTTCAAGCAATCTTATGAGTTATTCACAAAACATTTCTACCATTTTTGCTCTCACAGATTCCTTGAATTTATGGAATGATGAAATTATAATTTTAAACATTGCAATTAATTCACGACCATGATGAGAGGTCCATGTTGACGTATAGGGAGCGGCTACATCTCGTAATTTTTTTGAAATTATAATTTTGACTCTTTAACATTTAGGAAGGCTCTTACACCTATTTTTGTACTCTACATATTTTGAAGACCAAAAATATAGGGCAATTGATTTGCGAGAAAAAAAAAAAGATTGATTTGATATGAATCTCGATACATATTTGAATTGGAAACATTTAAAGTTAGATTTAGGACCATCAGAACTCCAATTTTATGAAGGTTATAATCAAAATGAATGCATCGATGACATGACCTAACGAAATCAAAATTGGTCCAATATGAGCCCAAATCCCAAATTAATGGCTTAACACATATTTGAAAGTTTTAGAAAATTTATTAAATAATCAAATATTCTCTAAATATGACATACTTATGGTCGAATTGATTAACTCGATGAGTCAAATCCAAACAACCAAAGATCACTTGATTTCAACACCATTTAGGAAGATAAATGCTAAATAAATAATATATGATCAAGGGAATCAATAAAAATCGTCCAATTGAGTGCTCTAGATTTGCTTCACATTTCCTCTATATTTGTGGGGCAAGCTACTCCCAAAAATCTATAAAGAGGTCCCAACTCTTCACATGAGCGAGGAGGACACTTGAACCCTTATCTAGAGAAGGTAAGAACTCTAAGAATTGAAGAAACTCAGAGTTCCACCAAAGCACCACTGTCGGTGAATCCTCGTAGCGCGACCGTCACTATTAGAATTCACCTTGGCCACCACTACACCTCCTCCTTGTCGCCATCACAGGGCTTCAACCACCATTGTAAAAATTGCCAACGACCGGCCTCCACCATTGAACCTCCTTCGCCAATCGCCACCATTGGATCCCTGCCTGAACATCACCAGACCTTTGCTTGGCCATCGTTACCAAACTTTTCCCACCAACTACTGTAGTAAGACTTCCATTGTATGATAGTCGCTCGATCGCCATTGTCAAAACTTTAAACGACCAATCACTACCCTCAAATCACCATAGCCGAATTATGCCATTCTAATCACTATCACCCCTTAGACCCTAGTCAAAGAATCCATTGCACAACTATGTCCCTTGATCACCATCGCCCGGCTATGGTTCCTCTAACCTCCATCATCCAACTATAATCCCTTTGACCATAGTCGCTTGACTATGATCTCTATGACCTTTGTCGCCTGACCATAATTCATTTAACCTCTATCACCTGACTACAGTCCCCTGACATTTTTCGCCCAACCTCAATCTTGCTGAGCGAAACAAACATGCCAATGATCTCTTAGGAATAGCTCTCACGACATTGAATTCTTCCACCTCCAATCAAATAATGTGTTCTATATGATATATATTTATTACATTATTCAAATGTAGAATCATTTCAACTGGACGAAGCTATATGATTTTTCCTTCTTTTCAGGCTTTTCACATAAAAATTCTAATGTCACTTATCATTCTTACATCTCTCCCTTAGGTGTTTTTTTACAAAGCTCAAACATTATACTTCATTCCTTTCTACCTACGCAAATATTCTGAGAAATGACAAATTTAAGATTAAATTTATTCTTAAATTTATTTAAAATTTTAAAATAAAATTATGGCTTAGTATTAGATGACTGTAAATGTAATATCACTATACTCATTTAGGCTAACCTGATACAATCCATGGCTAAAAAATATGGGCGATCTAACCTCACATTTCTCTTCCTACTATATAGGCAACGACATGATTCTATTAATCTAGGGAACAACAATTGTTTTCCTCACCAAGCCCAAAGGCAGTCGTTAGTTAATCTCAGCATCTCTTTTTTGCCAAACAGATCAGATCTAAATGAAACCAAGTCAGAAAGAAAAAATAATAATAATAATAAAAATACGACAAAGCCAGTGCAGCGGCCATTATCAATTCCGACTTCTTAAATAAGCAACATAATGCGTTTCTGAATACAACAAGGCAAATAAGACTGACCTCGGAGAGCGGCGGCGAGGTTGCCGTTGGAGATATAATCGGAGATTAGAAGTTTCTCGTCCTGAGCCCAGTAGAATGCGCGGAGCCTCACCAAGTTGGGGTGCCTAGCCTTAGATATGGCCTGAGCCTCTGCGGCGAACTCCTTGTACCGCTGCCCTCCTCCTTCCCCTAGCCTTCGCACCGCCACTGGCACTCCGTTGCCAAGCACAACCTTGTAGACGATACCCCCCATCCCACCCTTCCCAAGGACGTAGGCTGAAGCCCGAAGTAGCTCGTCGAGCTCGAACTCGAATCCCTTGTCCATGGACACCAGTCTACCCTCCCCTGCCTCATTATCGGCCGATTTGACAGATTCCTCGTTGCCGCCCCCATCTTCCTCCGATGATCCTTCTTCGCCTCTTCTACAGCAATGCCCGCATCGCCAATGACCAATAAAATATCCCTCTCCGCCAAGATTGCTCGTCCCCGCGCAGCTGCATCCCTTCTCCCTCTCTCTGTCCCTCACCTTCCAGTAAACGTACACCAGAATTATTCCAATAATCGCTATCCCGGCGGCGTCCGCCATCGAGATTAGCACGATCAGCCCGGGACGAAGCCCTTTACTCCTCGCCGGCGGAAATTCCGTCTCCGTGTTCGATTCCTCTCCCCCTGGAGGCGCGGTGGCCACGGGGCTCGTGCCGTCAGAACAGGGAATTTGCAGTGGGAACCCACATAGGCCGGGGTTATTGAGAAAAGCCGTGGGGCTCTGGTTCGACAGTGACCCACTCTGTGGGATCTCTCCGGATAAGTTATTGTAGCGGAGATCCAGGCTCACTGCCGGCGGAAGGCTGCCAAGTGATTCGGGGATGGGACCGGAGAAACGGTTGTGAGAAAGATTTAGGTTGCCAGAGAGGGAACTGAGGTCGCCGATGTCGGGGGGCAAGGGCCCTTCGAAGATGTTGGATGAAATGTCGAGCTGCACAAGATTGGCCAACTGAGGCCAGATCCCAGCGGGAATTGTACCAGATAGCCTGTTCCCGGAGAGGGAGAGACGCTGGAGCTGGTGGCAGCTTCGGAGATCCGGGGGAAGCTGGCCAGAGAGGGAATTACGGGAAAGGTCGAGATTCTGCAAGCGCGGTGGGTCACAGATGAAGGACGGAATGGGACCGGTGAGGTTGTTGTCGTAGAGGAAGAGGGAATGGAGCGAAGTAGCGTTGAAGAGCTGAGAGGGAATTGATCCCGAAAGGAGGTTCCCGTGGAGGTTAAGGCGGCGGAGGAAGACGAGTGAACCGAGCTCAGATGGAATGTAGCCGGAGAGGTTCTTATCAGAGACAGCAATAGCTACCACGCGGTTGGGGTTGGTGGACGACGAAAGGTTGGCGCAGGAGACGCCTGGCCAGTGGCAAGGATCATCATCATCCTCGGCCCATGAACTGAGGGCAGACGAGGGATCGCCGGAGACGGCTGACTTGAAGGCGAGTAGGGCGAGCCCGTCCGGCGAGAGGGCGGCGGCGGGGGGGTTAAGGCCATCGAGAATTAGCGTTGATATGATTGCTATAAGTGGAAAGATTGGCAATGAGAATGGGGATGAGGAGAGACGGCACATCTACTGCTAGTTGTTCTTCTGCTCTGTGCGATGGGATGCCGTCAGTTATGGGGAAGGAGGAAGGAGATGGGGGGAAATGAATATTGAATAGGTGAAGGGCTGGGTTAAGATGTTCCTGCGCTTTTTTTTTTTTGTTATTGTGGTACTGTTCAAACTAATCATTCACTAATTGTTATCAAGTACGATTAATTCTCTTCAAGAAAAAAAAATTTAGTATTTTGAATTATTTGGATAAAATTTCTCCAATTTATATTGCAATCTTTGATTCAAAGAATTTATCCAAATAAGTGCGAATTAAAAAACTGCTCTTCTAATCATTTATAAATCTTTTGAAATACAAGCATGATGAAACAAATAAAGAAAATTGAGAAATCTGATTTAAAAACCTAAAAATACTTGGAATTGGAGATATATGCTTTTATATTTGTTTTTTTTTTTTTTTAAGATTTTCAAATTGCATTAATGCATAGAAAAAGACACAATATACTAAGTGATTGACAATCTATCATAATCCTTCCTAATCAAGTCAACAAAACTTGAAGGAAGCTCACTAACTACAAAAGTGTAAAAAAAAATCACCTAAAAGGCCATAATGTGAACAAAAATCAACCACATTATTACCATCTCTTGAGGCAAATTGAAAATTTACATTATTGACAACTTCTAAAGAAGAAAAATCCAAACTTTGAATTCCTTTCTTCAATCCCTCATTCTTCATAATTGACTTCTTCAACAAATTGATAATATTGATATTATCTTCTTCAATAACAATGTCTTTTTTGTCACTCATCCACTCTTGAATATTGTTTTTGAAATAAAAAATAACAATCAGCTCCAAATAATAAATATCCCAATGCAATAACTTTTATAATAATCAAGTAAAATTTTTTCTTTATGATGCCTTAATACACCATCAATTCCTGTCAGGTTAGATTGAAGAGGTGATGCATCTACATTCAATTTGATCCAATTTGTAGTAGTGGGATACCAATTTTTAAACAACATATCATGCTGGTTACTATCTCAGCTTTGACGAACAGGATACACTTGAGGTTGAATTGACTGAGAAAAAATATGTTATTCAATTAAAAAAGGAGATGGAATCGGTTTACCATGCTTGCTAAGATTTCTTGCTTTCCAATTCTGGTAGATAGCCGAAATGTATATACGAACAATTCCTTGATTTGAAATTGCAATCTTTTCCATATTGTTCCAGCAATGAAAAAACTATTGAATTTAGGTAGAGAAAAACCCCACTTATTAAACATATCAATCACCTCCAACAACTTTTTACAATAAACTAAAATATGATGGATATCTTCTATTAGAATATCAAGATAAATAAATATATGTATTTATTAATTAGATGCTTAGGTGTTATTTTACTATTGGCTTTCAAGAACCAAGTCTTTACTCTTGGCTATAAGTACTATACCGGATATCTAAATAATAAGATTTTCACTTTATGTTTCTCTGAGCTCTGTTTCATTCTTGCTTTCCTCTTCTTCATGGTATATGAAGCCTAATACCTCTGTTCAGCATGAGTTCCGAAAACTCAAATCCTGGCGAGCAACTGGACTGCGATGACTCCTCAGATCTTCTCATCCCGCCGACTCTTAAGTTTGTTGTCTCTAACCTGAGCACTCTAGTTCATCTTCAACTCCAAACTGACAACTACGCGATTTGGCGACCTCAAATCGCCAAAATCTTCCGGGCAAATAGGTTTGAAAAATTTCTTGAACCTCTTTCATCTTCTTCACCGATTGATCCTTCTCAAAACGGTGAAAATCAGATCTCTAATACCCAATCCCCATCCCCTCAATGGATTCTAACGGATCAAAATCTTGCCGCTGCTCTTTGTTCAACGATCTCTATCTCCATACTTCCTTACGTGGTCAATCTCACTTCCACTGCCGAAATCTGGTCCTCCTTAGAAACCAGATTTCAATCATCTAATCGTTCCAAAGTAATCCAATTGAAAAATTCCCTTCATAACATCTCCCTCAAACACAATACGATTACTCATTACCTGACGGAAATCAAGTCCCTCGTCGATCAGATCACCGCGTCGGGTTCCTCTGTCGATAGCGAGGACGTAATTCTTTACATCCTCAACGGACTCCCACCTTCATACCAGTCATTCAAGACTGCTATTCGTACCATGCTTACACCGATAAATCTTGATCAGTTATACCCGCTTTTACTTAGCGAGGAGATCAACATGGCGTCTGACAATGCTCGTTCAGCCCCTATACCAGATCCACAGACGGCCCTCTTTGCGCCCAGGGGTAGAGGCAGACGCTCACGCAATAGGAACTATCAGAACACCAATTCAAGATCGCAGGCTAACCCGAACTATAATGTCATTTGCCAAATCTGCTCCAAGAAAGGTTACATGTATTATGTCATATTTGTCGACGATTACACCAGGTTTACGTGGATTTTTCCTCTCCATCACAAGTATGATGTTTTCATTACTTTTGTTAACTTCAAGAAACAAATTGAAAAACTTACGTCTCATTCTATTAAGATTTTACGCACCGATGGCGGTAAGGAATTTATAAATAACCAATTCTCTCAGTTTCTTGTAAGTCAGGGTATCAGTCATCAAGTTGCCTGTCCATATACGCCGGAACAAAATGGGGTAGCGGAGCGTAAGCACAGACATATTATTGAAACAACAAGGACGCTTCTTAACAAAGCCTCGGTCCCGTATAAGCATTGGCCGGAAGCAGCCCTCACTTCCGTCTATCTGATAAACCTGATGCCCTCCAATAACACCAAACATAAATCTTCGTTCGAACTGCTGCATAAACGACAACCTGAATATGCACATCTCCGGACGTTTGGATGTGCCTGTTATCCACTCTCTCCCTCACACAATCGTCACAAATTGCAAAATAAAGCTAATACCTGTGTCTTGCTCGGTTACTCTGCAACATACAAAGGGTACAAATGTCTTAATATTATTACTAATAAAATTACTTACTCTCGACATTGTACTTTTCAGGAAAACCTGCTTCCATTTCAAGCTCACTCAGACAGTGATCAAATCACCGACCAAAGCAACTCTACTACAACCCCGCCTAGGCTGCTGGTTCCAATGAATCAACAACTGCTGCCTACAAATCAGACCAACCACATTAACATTCAACGACCTACCACATCTAATGCTCCAGCTTTGTCCCAACAGCAAAGCAGTTCTCCCATTCAGCTAGCTAGCACCAGTCAATGTTCTAGTCCTAGCATTCCCACTATTCCGAAACATCATATGATCACCCGAGCTCGCACAGGCTCTCTGAAACCCGTTGATCGTCTGAACCTATACCACTCTCAGAATCCCGATCCACCTACGGCACCCACATGTTACAAAGAAGCTGCCAAGTATTCTCAATGGCGTGACGCAATGGAAAATGAATTCCTGGCCTTACAACAACAGGGCACTTGGAGTTTAGTACCCAATACATCCACAAATCAAACTCTCGGATGCCGCTGGACGTATAGAACAAAATTCAACAGTGACGGCTCGATTGCAAAATACAAAGCCAGACTAGTGGCACAAGAAAATAGACAAGAATATGGTTTAGACTACATTGAGACGTTTAGCCCGGTAGCCAAATTTCCCACTATTCGAATTATGCTTGCTCTTGCTATCTCTAAAAATTGGCAGGTACATCAACTGGACGTCGCAAACGCATTTCTTCATGGTCAGCTATCTGAAGAAGTCTTTATGGCACAACCTCGAGGTTTCGAGGACACTGAACATCCCAATCATATCTGTCAACTTCACAAAGCAATCTATGGACTGAAACAAGCCCCGCGTCAATGGTATAATACGTTTACCGATTTTTTAATTTCCATTGGTTTTCTCTCTAGTTCGGCAGATCAGTCTTTATTCATTCTTAATCATCAAAGCTATCACATATACCTTCTAGTATATGTGGATGACATCCTCATAACTGGATCTTGTCCACGGGCAATAGCCAATGTCCTAGCTTAACTTCATCACAAATTTTCCATGAAACAACTTGGGCCGGTACATGACTTTCTTGGGATTAAAATAGATAAACACGCTCAATTCTATTTTCTTTCCCAACGTCAATATGCAAACTCCATTCTACAGCAAGTAGATCTTCTCAAGTGTAATCCCGTGGTCAATCCAACTTGCACTAAACTCCCAGAAAAGCTGGTAACAGACTCAAAACTTTTAGATCCTTCTTTATACCGCCGCATAACAGGTTCTCTTCAGTACTTAACTCTTACAAGACCAGATATAGCGTTTAGTGTAAATCAGCTCTCTCAACACATGCATGCCCCTCAACAGCAGCACGTCTTCATGCTCAAGAAGCTCCTTCGCTACATCAAAGGTACACTCGATTTTGGAATTCCAATTCACAAAACTGACTTAATTCTTAAATCCTTTTCAGATGCCGATTGGGCAGGAGATCCCAACTCTCGCAAATCAACATCCGGATTTTGCTCATTTCTTGGCGACAATCTCATATCATGGACGGTGAAAAAGCAACAAACAGTAGCTCGATCATCGACAGAATCTGAATACCGTGCGTTAGCATCTCTAACAGCGGATATTATTTGGCTTAGACGGCTGCTATCAGATTTCGGTCTTCCACAACCCAATCCAACAGATATGTTCTGTGACAAAACTTCAGCCATTGCATTAGCCAACAATCCGGTGTTCCATGCTCGCACGAAGCACATTGAAATTGATCAAAAGTTCATTAGGGATCACATACACAAGAATCATGTTCGCCTTCTACCTATAAATACAATCGATCAAACCGCCGATATCTTCACCAAAGCATTATCTACTCCTCGTTTTCTACTGCTCAGATCCAAACTGACTGTCTCTCCAGACCCATCAGTTTGCAGGGGCGTATTAGAATATCAAGAAAAATAAATATCTGTATTTATTAATTAGATGCTTAGGTGTTATTTTAATATTGGCTTTCAAGAACCAAGTCTTTACTCTTGGCTATAAGTACTGTACCGGATATCTAAATAATAAGATTTTCACTTTATGTTTCTCTGAGCTCTGTTTCATTCTTGCTTTCCTCTTCTTCATCTTCAACTTCATCACAATTTCTCGGGCATTCACTATTATCATTCAATCTTCTATAATGCAACTACGAATTCATAGAAAGAGCATTATTTGCAAGCCTCCACCGGAATAAAATTTCTCCAAGGCTGACTATCAGATTTTTCAGCAATTTTGTATTAATTCCCATTTCTTGATGAGCCTTAAGTGAAGCTTCAAAAGCCATAGTAGTAATTGGCTTTCCAGAATTTGAAAATAAAAGTTCCAGTTCATCCATAATAGAATCTAATGTAATTGGAATATTCTGAATATTTTTTTATCATCTCCTTAGAAAAAAAAGATCTTTAACTTATCAAGATCCCTATTTCCTTTTTCATCAAACAGAAAAGACAGAAATTTGTTTTGAAGGTCCATCGTATTACAAAAAGAAGGCCATTTGTTTAAACTTCTATCAGGAAGCCAAATATCTTGAGTAATATTTATGTTATTACCATTGTAAACCTTCCATCTGATAATATGATGAAGAAAATGATCACCTTCTTTTATAATTCACCAAGTCGGAGATGAAATCCTTTTAATTTCTTCTTTCCATATGTCATACCCATATATAGCTTTTAATCATTCGGTTAAAAAAAGAATCTTGATTTTGAATGAAGTTCAAAGCAATCCGAGCTCTTAAAGATTCTTGTCTTTGAGCAGCACCTTGAATTCCAAATCCACCTAAATTAGTAGGAGTACATAGTGAAAGTTCGAGTAGGTTGTTAGACCTAGCAGAACTATCCAGAGGCTAATCAAGAGAGGGGGTGAATTGATAATTTAAAAATTCTCTTGAATTTTAGAAAATTGATTTAAGATGTTTTATACAATGATAAATTTTCACAAAATATTTTTGAACCACAATAATTTAAAGTGCAGAAAATAAAAATGCTGTAAAACTAAAAAAATAGAAGAACACCAAATTTTATAGTGGTTCGGTCCAACTAGACATACGTCCACTCACTGAAGAATCATTCTTTAGGTATTACACTAAATTAAGAGTGACAAAAAAATCAAGAGTGACCCTTCTTTTGCTCTCATAGTAAGGTGGAGTAGTCCTTACAAAACCTCTCTTTCACCAACCCACTACGACAAAGTATTGACGTCCTTTCTCACCCTCCTCGTGATGACAGAGTACCAACGTCCTTTCTTACCCTCCTGGCGACGGTAGAGTACCAACATCCTTTCTCACTCTCATGGTGACGGCAGAGTACCAACATCCATTCTCACCCTCCTGGTGACGGTAGAGTATCAATGTCCTTTCTCACCCTCCTCATGATAGTAAAGTACTAACGTCTTTTCTTACCCTCCTGGCAATGACAGAGTACCGTAATCTTTTTTAAAAATTTTCTCTCAAGAGCCTTCAAGGAAGTAAGGAGAATCTCGAAGAATAAATAAGAGAACCTTACCTTTGGGCAACATTGTAAATCCCCTCACAAATCTTCTCAAAAGATCTCTCACTATTCACTTCTAATACTCTCTCCCAAGCACACATTTTTTTTTCCACTCTCAAAAGAAATTTGCAGCAGGTATGATATGTCAGTTTTTAGGACACTTATATATAAAAGACATGAAAAAATGTATAAAAAATAGAAAATTTCAACTTAAACCTACTTAGATCATATAATATGATCGCACTTCATTTGTACGAATTGTTCAAAATCCATGTACGAATCTAATTTCATACTCTATCAGTCGTACGTTTGAACTAACATCGTACTGTACAAACATGTCAAAAATGAACATATTCATTAGGTACAATTATGTACAAACCCATTTTGTACACTATGAGTCATTTATACAAACCATAGATCATACAATATGAACTGTTAAATCAAGTCATGCTTCATTTAGTACAAATAAGGACAACCCCATTTCATATTATGGATGTCATCTATACGAACCCCACTTTGTATAGTACAAATAGTTCAAAAAATGATGTGTTCACATGTGACGAACTAGCACGCACCCATTTTGTACTTTGGATGTCGTATGTATGAACCCAACTTCGTACAGTACAAATAATTCAAAAAATGATGTGTTTTTAAGGGATGAACTGGTACGTAACCATTTTGTACTATAGACATCATCTATGCAAACTCAACTTCGTACAGTACAAATAAAATTTTTGAGGCATGATTTGATTAACTTTATTTTGGAGAAACTACCATGGCAAACAGTTTAGTACGCTTTAAAAATCATACAATACAATTAGTTTTAAAAAAATTAAAGTTTTAACTCAGTCCCCAGTATATGTGTGCATGATTATCCAATTACAATCACACTCTCTCAGACTCAAGAAAAATTAAAAAAATTACACACTTCATTACAGAAAACCATAATCTAATCTACCTTGAAGTCTTCGAAAGTCCAGAATATGATTTCTCTAAAATATTAGTACACACAAATAACACAAAGAGTATATATCCACTGTATGTTAGGAGAAATATTAATCATTAAAATAATATTTTAGTATCATAAAATAATCACATGAGAATAATATTTTTGTATCATAAAAAATTACATGATATAAAACTTAATCTTGAAATCTAAGTTGCAAAAATCTCTCCCTTCTTGATGATGGTAAAATATATATTGTTTGAGTTAACACTAAAGGAAATTTTTCTCCTAAGCTTCCCTCAATGAATGATAAATTTAAAATAAGGGATTCCAATGAAAATCAAAATAATAAAAAATAAAAAATATACACAAGAAAACATATACAATACACATTACACACATCACATAAATCTATAAAAATAAGCATACACACATCAAACAATACCTAATGAAACACAACAAAACACACAATAAAACACACACATTATACAATACACACATCATATAAATCCACAAAATTAATCATAAACACAACAACTAATACCTAATGAAACACAATAAAACACACAACAATACACACATAAATCTATACCTAATGAAACATAACAAAATACACACAATACACACATCAAAAAATAATGCACACATCAAACAACAATACACACATCAAACAATAACTAATGACTCCCCCTTCTGACAACAACAAAAAGGGAAGCACCACTTGAAAAAATAAGTTTTTATTGATAAATCAAATAGATGATGAAGAAGAAGATTTTAAACTATTTGCAAAGACAACATTAATGTCCTAATAAAAAAAGGAAAGCCTCAAATTTTAAATCAAAGAATAATTAATATAAGAAAATTCAACCAAGTTCACAATTCATTTTAGACACACTATAGGAAATGCGCCATTATCGCTAGAAAATCCGGCAGACTATTTTGTGATGGTAATACCGGCACTTTTACAGGCAAAAGTTTTGCCAGTACATTAACGACGCATTATCTAGTAGGCGTTGTATCGATGATTCACCGGTGCACATTCCGTTAGCTTTTCGTCAGCATTTCTTAGTTTTTTTTAATGCATATTCCTCTAGTAACGATCGGCGGAATTACTAGTGCATATGTCGCCGGCTTACTTAAACTCGATGAATAATTTTTGGTGGTTCTTCCATCAGTTTAGCTACTGGCTGAGAACACGCTAGAAATTGTGCTAGTTAAAGCCCTATTTTGGCCTCCACCGAACGAATTCTCTCATTTCTTTTTTTTCTCACGTCAGACGACAGCTGCGTGTCCGAGAGCTGCGCTGATACCACAGAATCGCCCCTCTCCTCGCTCAGTCCCAATACCCCGAAATTGACCCTCTCCTCGCTCAGTCTTGACACCGCTGAATCGCTCAAGTTCGCAAGGTGCCCGACGTCCAACCAGTGAGCATTTCTTCGTTATGTCTGAGAGCTCCCCTGACCAAACCCTCACCGATTTTCACAAAAAGTAGCTTCAAACACCACCGGTAAGGGAATGTATTATCTCATCACCTTGAGTTTGAATGTTCTTAATATACATTTGCAAGAGAAGGTATAATGGAGTGTAATTTTTATAAAAATTAGTTTTAGTGAGGGGATTGTGATTTTGGATGATCAAGTCAGTAATAAAAAGAAACATTATTAAGAGTTATGGTGAAATAGATGGGGATATTATTAGTAGAATTCAAGTTGGATGGTTGAAGTAGAGGAATGTATTGGGCTTGTTGTGTGATATAAAAGCCGCCCTCAAACTTAAGGGGAAATTCTATAAGGTAGTCATTAGACCCACAATTATGATGCATAATGTTGGACATAAAAAGGGAAGCATAATATTAAATTAAGTGTTCAAGAGATGATGATGCACAAGTGGACGAGTGGCTTTACTCGTAGAGACAGGATATGTACATGAAAAGTTCGAGTAGCTCTAATGGAAGATAAGATTAGATAGAGTCACCTTAGATGATTTAGTCATATAAAAAAATATTACGAAATTGATGAAATAAATATTAATAAGTTTCTATTTTAATAGTGAAGATTTTTGTTGATTAAATGAATTTGAATAAGAGATAGAAAGATAAAAAAACAGAGCTGAATGAAACTTTCAATTGCTGACATTACACATCTTTTTAATTTTTGGCACACTTTAAGCATCTTTTTAATTTAGGCTAATTTTTTTACCTCTTTTCACTTTGACGAACATTGTGCATTTTTTGTTTAACTTGTGGCTTATTTTGTGCATCTTTTTAGTTTTTGATATGCTTTATGCATCTTTTTACATTTTTGATCTTTCAAATATCAATAAATCTTAAAATAAATTCGAATAATTAATAAAAATAAACACATTGAAAAAGAAATAAAATAAAAATAAAAGATCTATTTTGTAACAATTATAGTTAGATAATATTTGTCTATAAAAATATGAAAATGATCTTCTAATCTACACCAAACTATAATTTAATTTAAAATTTTGAGAAAGTAAATTTTGTAAAAAAATTAATTTATTGAGCAAAGTATTTTAAAATTTGATTCTATTAATTAACTAAATATGATTAGTCTATAAAAACTTAATATAATTCAAGAAGAATAATTTCAATATAAGGTAAAACATCATTTCATTAAACACTTGTAACATATATAATCAATACATCATGCTAGAAAAGGAAGAATCATAATATAACAAAGCCAACACATGAAATCAAGAGAAATAACACAACAACTAGTACAATAAAAACTCTCAACTAAAATATATAGGGACTCTGGTCTGGAGGTGGATGAGGGGTGAACATTGTAAAGTATCTATTTATCATTGTTACTTGCATGTTAATAGAGTAAAACTATCCTCTAACCAACCCTATGTATTCATTATACCTTGAATCTTGTTGGTTTAGGTGAGTCTCAATTTGATCAAAATGTTGATCAAAATAAGATTCTAGTCTATAAAAATGCTGGACCATTTCTTGATAGAAATGCTGATTGGGTGTAAGAGTAGGTGCAAGTGCTGGAGAAGGTGCTCCTTCTTCATCAGATTCTTCTCCCTCAGTTCCTTGGTCACGATTAAAAAGTGCACGGAAAGAAGCATCTATAAGGTAGATAGGAAGCTAATTAGGTGGATCAGGATGAATCATATTATACTTCCTTTTTATAATATAGCTACCAAATATCATAAAGCCATATTTTTCTTTCTCCTATTATGAGGAAGTATTATATCAAAAAGCTTATAGATAGTCCATAATTAGTTGGGCATAATCTATAGGAGTGTTGGTCATGATAAGGAATGTCACTGTAGACAATAAAGGAGTTATATTGATACAATTACCAACTTTAGGTATAATAGAGGTTCTCAACACATGTTGGATGATTCTAGCTTTTTAGTTTTGGGTGTACATATGAGAAAGGTGATTAACTTGAGAAACAGCTCTAAGATTTCGATTAATTTCAGACCAGTCGAAATCAGATCTAGAGGTCATTGTGTGTGCCCTAACCCCTTCACTCCTAAGATGTATGAAGGTGCATAAATCTTTATTGGTTATTTCTACTTACTAATTAAAGACATATGAAGTCATCCTAGTGTGATATTTATTCACTCTCATATTTGTAATAAAAAAATGGAATGTGTCATGAGGATAGACATAAATTAGGGTGTGGATAAAAGAGAACTGGGTTGAAGAAAAAAGAAGCATAACGGGAAATTTAATGTCTCTTTGGATTAAGAGATGGGATGGGATAATCTTAGCTTCAAAGTAACGATCGTAGGCTTCCTAATTATCTTTTGAGAGAAAGTTCTCGTCGAGTCTACCCAAACGAGAGGAAGAGGCCTTTGAAATTCATGGGCGCTTGCTGCTGCTAGCCATTTCTAGAGTAAGAACATGTGATGGTTTGAGATTGAAGAAGATTGTGAAGAAAAACCATTAAATACAATTCTATTTAAACAAAATTGACCTATCATACAGTACAAAAAGTCATATATAAGTATGATTTTAAAATTATATTGGAAAAAATAATTTCATACATATGAATGAAAATTGCCAAAAATGAAACAACTTTTCATAAATTGCCATTCCCGAGGAGTCATTTTGTACTCCTTTTTGATCATTCAATCATACAAATGAACACTTGTTTGTTTGGGAGGATCAGAATAATAATGATCATTTTTGGCGGTGAGGTTCGTCCACATGAAAAATTGATAATATGACCGTATAGATGAAATGGGATTTCATACGTACAATCTTCAAAAATAACTAACATTTGGAAAACCGTTCCCATTCATACATACAAAAAAAATAATTTATCGCATAGTATGTAGATGCATTGTACAGTATAAAAGGATTAAAAATTTATCATTTTCATTTATTCAACTTAGGAAAAATATCATGTAGTCTATAGAATTCGTATAATACGAAAGTGGTTGATACAGTACAAAGAAAATATTAACACAAGACATGATAAACAAAATATCTTTTCAAAAACTAATCACTCAAGATCCATGCCATGTAACAATTAAAAAAAAAATAACACTAATGAAAAATAAACAAACACAAACTAGAGAGAAATAAATAACCACTAACAAAAAAACAAAGAAACAAAATAAACACATCAACATACATGAAATCTATTACAAATCTAATTTGCAGAATTATAATTTTAAGCATTAATATCAATCACACCTAATCTAGTTCTTAAGGTGCTAAATGTTTCAAAAGCCCGTGGTTTTGTGAAAATATCTACAATTTAATTCACAATAGCAACATGGCATAATTCAATTTCTCATTTAGCCACATGATTTATAATGAAGTAATGCCTTATATCTATATGCTTAGTTCTGAAATATTAAATATTATTGTTTGAAATGTATATGACACTTGTACTATCATTGAAAATTAGAATAGTGCCAATAGAAAATCCTAAATCAATTAGTTATGGTTTTAACCAAAGAACCTATGCCACACAACTACCTAAGGTAATGTATCAACAATAGAAAGGGCTACTTAATTATATTTTTGCTAGATCATGAAACTTAAGATTTTCCTATGAATTGTCAAGTTTCAGAAGTACTTTTCTGATCAACCCTATATCTTGCAAAATCTGAATTAGAATATCCAATGATTTCAAAAGAAGAGTTATACTTAGGATAATAAAATTCCTAAATTTTTAGTTCCAAAAATATATCTCAGAATTCTTTTAATAATAGTCAAATGTGATGCCTTTGGATCAACTTAAAAGCTAGCATACAAACAAATACTAAATATGATATCTAGTATACTAGCAATTAAGTAAAATAATGATCTAAATATTCCTCTATTATTATTTTGATCAACATATTTTTCCTTGGAGTTCTTATCAAATTGCATTGAGGAACGCATTAGTGTACTAATTGGTTTACTACTATCCATTTCATAATTCTTGAAGATGTCCTTAATATACTTTGACTGGTTAAAAAATGTTTCATACTCAATCAATTTAATGCTAAAACCAATAAAATAACTTAAGTCACTTATCAAACTCATTTTAAATTTACTACTCATTATTTTAAAAAAAACATCACAAAGATTTTTATTTGTGGATCCAAATAAGATATCATCAACATATGATTGAATAATGAGTATTTCATCTTCTATCTTTTTTAAGAAGAGAGTTGTGTCCACACTTTCTTTAACAAATGATCTTTCTAGTAGGAAAGTACTTAGCCTCTCATAGCAAGCCCTAGGTGTATGTTTAGTCAATACAATGTCCTTTTTAATTTAAACACGTGATTGGGAAATTTTAAATTTTTAAAATTTAGAGGTTGCTTAACATAAATATTTTTTTTGTATCACCCCATTATGAAAGAAACTCTTAACATCCATTAGATATAATTTAAAATATTTAAAATAAGTAAAGACTAATAATACCCTTATTGCTTCAAGTCTGGCTATATCGACAAAAGTTTCTTTAAAGTCAATTCTTTTTATTTGATTATACTCCTTGGCCACTAATATAGTCTTATTTCTAACCACCAAAACTGAATCATTTATTTTATTTTTGAACACTACTTAATTCCTATAATACTTTGATCTTTAGGCCTTTCAATCAATTCCTAAATATTATTTCGAAAAAATTGATTCAATTCTTCCTGCATGGCCAAAATCCAAAATTTATCAAAAAGTGCTTGATTTATATTAGTGGGTTCAATCATTGATATAAAAGCTGAGTTGTTCACTTCTATGCTAAGTCTATGCCTAGTTCTAACACCCTAACTTAGCTCACCTAAAATCAATTCTTTAGGGCAACTCTTAAAAAATTTCCATTATCTAGGCAATATATTTTCTATTATAACATTCTCTTCAAAATTTATCTTTTCAATTTCCTTGAGAGATATCTTTAATATATTTTTCCTCCAACTTTAGCTCTTAAGAAATATCAGAATCATCAAAAATTATATGTGTGGTCTCCTCAATTACCAATATTTTCTTGTTAAAAATTCTATAGGATTTGCAAATACTAGAATATCCTAGAAAAATACCATCAAAAGATTTAGGATCAAATTTTCCCAAAAGAGTTATACCATTATTATGAATAAGCACCTTACATCCAAAAATATGCAATGTGTAAGATTATGTATTCTTCCCTTAAGAAGTTCATAGGGTGGCTTATTCAACTTGGATCTAATGTTACCATATTAAGAACATTTCAAGTTGAACTAACCGCTTTAGCCCAAAAATATTTTGGAAGTGAATATTCAACCAACATGACTCTAGCGACTTCTATCAAAGTTCTATTTTTTCTGTCAACAATCCCATTCTATTGAGGGGTCTTAGTTGCTGAACAGTTATGATCAATTCCTTGCTCTCTACAAAAATTTTTAAATTTTTCATTTTCAAATTCTTCTCCATAATCACTTTGAATTGATAAAATTTTACACCTTAGCTTCCTCTAAATCCAAGTAGAAAAATTTCTAAATTTATCAAATGATTCACTCTTAAGATATAAGAATTTGACCTAAGTGAATCTTAAAAAATCATCAATGATTACATACCTAAAACTTTTCATCCTAGACTTATAGTACTAATTGGTCTAAAAAGATCCATGAGTAGCACTTCCAACAGTTTACTAGTTCTAAGATTTTTAATTAAATGAATTGAGGACTTCACCTATTTCTTAATTGACATACATCACACAGGTGATCCTCAGTGAAGTTTAGTTTAAGTATTCATCTAATCAATTCTTTTTGGGTAATCTTCCTAAGATTTTTTATGCTTGCATGACAAAGTCTTCTATACTATAACCATGATTTATCAATTATTATTTTAAGATAAAAAATATTAGAAGATTTAACAAAGTTTAAATCATGCATGTATATATTATTTATCTTATTTCCATACAAAACATCAGTTCCATTTTGTCTTATAATGCATCTTGTAGGAAAACAAATTAACACTATAACCCTTATTACAAAGCTGACTGATACTCAATAAGTTATGTATTAAACCCCATTATGAAAGAAACTCTTAACATCCATTAGATATAATTTAAAATCTTTAAAATAAGTAAAGACTAATAATACCCTTATTGCTTCAAGTCTGGCTATAGCGACAAAAGTTTCTTTAAAGTCAATTCTTTTTATTTGATTATACTCCTTGGCCACTAATATAGTCTTATTTCTAACCACTATAACTGAATCATTTATTTTATTTTTGAACACTACTTAATTCCTATAATACTTTGATCTTTAGGCCTTTCAATCAATTCCTAAATATTATTTCAAAAAAATTGATTCAATTCTTCCTGCTTGGCCAAAATCCAAAATTTATCAAAAAGTGCTTGATTTATATTAGTGGGTTCAATCATTGATATAAAAGCTGAGTTGTTCACTTCTATGCTAAGTCTATGCCTAGTTCTAACACCCTAACTTAGCTCACCTAAAATCAATTCTCTAAGGTAACTCTTAAAAAATTTCCATTATCTAGGCAATATATTTTCTATTATAACATTCTCTTCAAAATTTATCTTTTCAATTTCCTTGGGAAATATCTTTAATATATTTTTCCTCCAACTTTAGCTCTTAAGAAATATCAGATTCATCAAAAATTATATGTATGGTCTCCTCAATTACCAATATTTTTTTGTTAAAAATTCTATAGGATTTGCAAATACTAGAATATCCTAGAAAAATACCATCAAAAGATTTAGGATCAAATTTTCCCAAAAGAGTTATACCATTATTATGAATAAGCACCTTACATCCAAAAATATGCAATGTGTAAGATTATGTATTCTTCCCTTAAGAAGTCAATAGGGTGGCTTATTCAACTTGGATCTAATGTTACCATATTAAGAACATTTCAAGTTGAACTAACCGCTTTAGCCCAAAAATATTTTGAAAGTGAATATTCAACCAACATGACTCTAGCGACTTCTATCAAAGTTCTATTTTTTCTGTCAACAATCCCATTCTATTGAGGGGTCTTAGTTGCTGAACAGTTATGATCAATTCCTTGCTCTCTAAATTTTTTTTTAAATTTTTCATTTTCAAACTCTTCTCCATAATCACTTTGAATTGATAAAATTTTACACCTTAGCTTCCTCTAAATCCAAGTAGAAAAATTTCTAAATTTATCAAATGATTCACTCTTAAGATATAAGAATTTGATCTAAGTGAATCTTAAAAAATCATCAATGATTACATACCTAAAACTTTTCATCCTAGACTTATAGTACTAATTGGTCTAAAAAGATCCATGTGTAGCACTTCCAACAGTTTACTAGTTCTAAGTTTTTTAGTTAAATGAATTGAGGACTTCACCTATTTCTTAATTGACATACATCACACAGGTGATCCTCAGTGAAGTTTAGTTTAAGTATTCATCTAATCATTTCTTTTTGGGTAATTTTCCTAAGATTTTTTATGCTTGCATGACAAAGTCTTCTATACTATAACCATGATTTATCAATTATTATTTTAAGATAAAAAGTATTATAAGATTTAACAAAGTTTAAATCATGCATGTATATATTATTTATCTTATTTCCATACAAAACATCAGTTCCATTTTGTCTTATAATGCATCTTGTAGGAAAAAAAATTAACACTATAACCCTTATTACAAAGCTGACTGATACTCAATAAGTTATGTATTAAACCTTCAACTAATATTACATTCTTAATAGAAAATTATTCTTATTACCAATCACATATGTACCTACCACTTTTCTACTGGTATTGTCTCCCAGTGTTATTTTGCCTCCATTCCTGACTTTCAGTTATATGAATTGAGTTGTATATCTAGTCATGTTATTCAAACATCTGCTATCCAGGTACCAAATGCTCTCATGAGGACTTGTATGAGAGCATTTATACAAAATGATCAAATGTTATACTTGGGAATCCAAACAAATTTGGGTTCACCTATTGCCAATAATAATCTAGATGCATATTTGATATGTTGTGATTTATATATTTTAGGTATCCACACTAGATATGTTCTACTATAAATTATGCAAGTGTTGGAGATTTATCCTATCATTATATAAGAAAAATATTTACACCAGGAAAAGGATTTACCAATCCATGCAAGTTATAATATCTTTTACTAGGTTTTGAAGTTGTCCTCTTTTCATCATGATTAGAAAATTTTTTAAGTGTAGGGGGTGTTCTATTTTCCTCAAAAGCTCTTAGTTATTCCTTAAGATATGAGTTTGCACTTTCTAAAACAGCATTATTAATTCTTAACTCATATTCTCTTTGATTCGTTTCATCTATAAACCTTACATTCATTCTCAAGATCAGCATAATATGTTTTTAATAAGTCATATTTCTTATTCAAATCATCAAATTCATCTAATAATGTCATGTGGTTGTTATTTATTGATGCGTTATCATTCCTAAGCATTTCATACTCTTTTTGTAAATTTAAAAATTTTATATTTAGTTTAGCATGCAATTTTTTGAGTTTCCTATATACAGTATGTTTTTTCTCAGAAAGATCAAATAACCCATCAAAGGATAAATCACATATCTCCTCTTGATATAATTGATTAGGTTTATTTACTATTAATCACAAGTTTGTGACTTCCTCTTCTTCTTCTATTTCTAAGGAGTTTGAAGTTGAGTTAGCCTAGAAAGCTCTCTGTAATCTCTTCTTACCATTCCTAACATTGGTTTTCTCTTCAACTTTCCCCTTGGAAGGATTAGCTTTGAGATTCAAGAAATTATATTTAATATGTCTAGGTTTCCTATATTCATAACAAATAACATCATTTGAAACTTTTACATTCCTATTGAATTTACCTTCGTTCCACTACTGATATCTTCATTGCTTCCTCCTAAGGAAACTTTTGAATTGCTTTGTCATTAAGACAATATATTCTTCATCATCAGGTAAAGATTGAACACTATATAAATCTTCTACATTCAACACTATATTCTTCTCGTTTTGCTTATCACCTGCATCAATTTATCTTTGAGTCACTCCTTGCTTGTAAGTAATCAGTGATCCAAGCATATTGTCAATATAATTTATATTTAAGTCTTTTGACTCAGTTATGGTAGTTATATTTGCATCATAAGAAGTAGGTAAACAACGTAAGATTTTATGAACTTTCTCAGAATTTGTTAGTTCCCTTTCTAAAGTATGTAATGAGGTGACTATCTGTGTCAAATGAGTATACACGTCAATGATTGATTCATTCAATTTCATACAAAAAAGTTTGTAGTCATGTAATAGAAAGTTCAATTTGAATTATTTCACCATATTAGTTCCTTTATACATTATGCAACGTCTATAAATAATTTCTTTTCCAGTTTTATAGGTTGAAACATGCATGTAATCTTCATATTTCAAGGCACATAAAAAATTATATAAACATTTTTCATTTAGTTGAGCTAGTTCTTTTTCCTCTATTGTCCAATCATTAAACAACATTTCAGTCCTATTGCTATTAACAAGTTTAGTAGGACTAGTGTAACCTTCCTGTATTAAAATCTATATGAGATATTCAAGTGATTACAAAAAAAGTAGACATACAAGTTTTCCAAAATTTGAAAGGAATGTTATCAAATAGCGGTGGTCTAGTGATCGAATATCCTTTAGGAGTGTTACAGTTTTCAAAAGTAGCCATGATCCATTTTTAAAAAGTGGTCTAAAGCTTAATTTTTGAATTAGGCTCTAATACCACTTGAAAGTTCGAGTAGGTTGTTAGACCTTGCAGAACTATCTCAAGGCTAGCCAAGAATTGGGGGGGGGGGGTGAATTGGTAATTTAAAAATTCTATTAGAGTTTAGAAAACTAATTAAAGATATTTTACACAATGATAAATTTTCACAAAATATTTTTCAACTAAAATAATTTAAATTGCATAAAAAAATATAATAAAAGTAAAAGAACAGAAGAACACCAAATTTTATAGAGGTTTGATCCAACTAGACCTACGTCTACTCCCTGAAGAAGACGTAGGTCCCTGAAGAATTCTTCTTCAGGTATTACACTAAATCAAGAGTGACTTTTTTTTCTCCCACAATAAGCCGGATAAGTCTTTATAAAACCTCTCTTCCACCAACCTGGTGCGGTAGAGTACCGACATCCTTTCTCTCCCTCCTGGTAATGATAGAGTACCAATATCTTTTCTCACCCTCCTGGAGACGGCAGAGTACCAATTTCTTTTCTCACCCTCTTGGTGACTATAGAGTGCCAACATCCTTTTTCACCCTCCTAATGATGGTAGAGTACCAACGTTCTTTCTTACCCTCCTGGTGATGGTAGAGTTCCAACATCCTTTCTCATCATCCCGATGATGGCATAGTACCAATATCCTTTCTCACTCTCCTTGTGACGGTAGAGTACTAATGTCCTTTCTCACCCTCCTGATGATGCTAGAGTACCAACATCTTTTCTCATCCTCCTGGTGATGGTAGAGTACAGTGATCTTCTTTGAAATTCTTTTCTCAAGAGCCTTCAAGGAAGTAGGGAGAATCTTAAAGAATAAACCAGAGAACCTTATCTTTGGGCAACCTTGGGAATTCCCTCAAATTTTCCTATCAAAAGATCTCTCACTCTTCACTCTTAAAACTCTCTCCAAAACACTCTCCTTATCCACTCTCAAAAGAAATTAGCTGCATGATATGGAGTGTCAAATTTTAGGACACTTTTATATAAAAGACATGAAAAATTATATAGAAAACTAAAAATTTCAGCTTGAATGTACTTAGATCATATAGTATGATCACATTTCATCTATACGAATAGTTCAAATATTCATGTATGATCCTTTACAAACCTGATTTTATACTCTAGTAGTCGTGCATATGAACTGACATCATATTGTATGAACAGTTCATAACTGAACATGTTCATCTAGTATAATTATGTACGAACCCATTTTGTACACTATGAGTTATCTATATGAATCATAGATCATATAGTACAATCATTAAATCAAGTTATATTCACTTCATACGAACATCGATGACCCCATTTCGTACTCTAGAAGTCATTTGTATGAACCCCATTTTGTATAGTACGAATAATTCAAAAAATGCTATGTTCATATAGGACGAACTGGTATGCACCCATTTCATACTTTAGACGTTGTCTGTACGAACTTGTACTGTACAAATAGTTGAAATAAATGATGTTTTCATATGGGACGAACTAGTATGCACCCATTTCGTACTCTAGATGTCATTTGTACGAACTCAATTTGGTACAGTACGAACAATATAAATAAAATTTCTTGGGCATGATTTGATTGAATTCATTTTAGAGGAGCTACCATGAAAAATTGTACAATACTATTTCAAATTCATACAATAAGATTAGTTTTAAAAAATTTAAGTTTTAACTCACTCCTCCAATGTGTGTGTGCACGGCTATACAATTACAATCACACTTTCTCAGACTCAAAAAAAAAATTACAAACTTCATCACAAGAAACTATAAACTAATTTGTCTTGATGTCTTTGGCAATTTGGAGTATGATTTTTCTAAAATATTAGTACACAAAAAGAACACAAAGAATATATATCCAATGTACGTTAGGAGAAACAAAAATCATAGCAATGATAATTTGATATCATCAACAAATCAAATGACAAGAATATTTTAGTATCACCAAAAATTACATGATATAAAACTTAATCTTGAAATCTAAGTTGCAAAACGTAGAGTATCCCATGATATCTAATGAATTCCATTTCTACATTGCTCTTTATATCATAAATAATTCCTATAAAACTGGTCCAAATTATCTATAGCACCTTTCAGAATCAATGAATGAGTCATAATAAAGGTTGGAATAGAATAAAAAGCATATTTTATTAATAGAATTCTTCTTACCAGAGAGAGATCGAGATCCCAAAGTGTTTATTCTATCCATAACATTGTCCAATACATATTGATAATAAGTATCCTTCAATCTTCTTAAAGCCATCTTAACACCCAAATAATTGATTTCATTCACTAACTGAAAACCCAAAATAGAACTTAATTTCTATTTTCTTTTTATGGTAACAAAATTTCCAAAAAAGATCATGGATTTGAATTGATTTACTATCTGACCAGTCTAACAGTAGTATTTCTTCAGAATACTATTAATAAGGTTTAAATTATACCTTAAAGCTTTAGAAGCACTTAAAAAATCATCAGCGCATAGAAGATGAGAGAATTTTTTAGAATTTGGTGCTAACTTAATATCAAGCTCACTTCCTTTTTGAATTAATGTTTTAGATAATAATTATGAATATAAGTTAAATAAAGAAGGAGATAATGGACACCCTTGATGAAAACCACATTTAGATTTTATCAAATCTAATTTTCTATCATAAATGATTTATGAAAATTTTTAAATACTTATACATTGATTAACCAAATAAATAAATTTTAAATGGAATCCCATAATTTCCAAAATCTAAAGTAAAGTATCCCAACACATTCTATTGTACAACTTTCTATCATTAATGCTCCATATCATTAATATAAATCTAGGTTTGTTTTTGAAAATCTAAATTTATTCAATATCTCTTGAGCCATCAAGCAATTATTTGAAATCATTCTCCCTGATACAAAAGCTCCTTGAAATTCAAAAATAAGCATAGAAAGACATATCTTCAACTTGATTAATATCATACTAGAAACAATTTTGTAAATTATTTGACATAAGCTGATAGGCCCGAATTTAGTTAATTTAGAAGCATTGGGAACTTTAAGAATTAATACAACTTTCTAATAATTAGGCATAATACATAATGAAAAGAAATTATCTACAACATTCCATAAGTCATCCTTCACAATATTCCGAAATAATTTGAAGAAATAAGCATTTACTCCATATGGATAGGATGTTTTATTATTGTCCATCTTCAAAACTATGGAAAATAGCTCCTCTTTGTTAAAATCTGTTGCCAACAGATGTTTCATTTCATCATTCAACTTGTGATTTGAATTAAAGAATGTCCAATCATTAAGATTTCAATATATTTTTCCCCTTTTTTTGAAGAAAAATATTCGAAAGCTGATTGAATGGCTTCATGATCAGTTTCAATTTTAACGTTAGAAAGAAAATTTTGATTAATAAAATTCTCATTTCTTTTAGTCGATGCATAGGCATGAAATGTTTTTGAGTTTTTATCAAATTCAGCAACCCATTGTGTCTTAGCCCGTTGTCTCCGCCACGTAGAAAGTCTTGCAAGTGTAATATTAAACTCATGAAATTTATTCATTAGTTCCAATAGATTGTCCGAATTAAAGCCTCAATAACAAATTTCCTTTTCTTGTTATAAAAGATTATCCTTTTGTAACAAATCTTTTAGATTACTCAGCTACTTTTATTTTTTTTACTCCAAAAAAATAGATTCCTAAGAGATCTTTTGACTTTCCTTTGAAGAATATCAGCTGAAGAACCAAAATTTGGTTTATTCCAAGCCTTTTTTAATAATACCCCAAGATTCTTCATAAGAGCACCACACATTCTCAAATCTAATGAGTTTTTGATTGGAACAAAATGAATTGTTTAAATCAAGGAGAATGAGAAAATGGTGTAAGGAAACTATAGGAAGATGTTTAATAACAACAAAGGGATCCTTAACAAAGCTTTAGAGTTAAAAAAAAATTTGTTTAATCTCTCCCATTTTCTAGCAAGTCCTTCCTTATTATTGCTCCAACTAAATTTTGGACCAATAGTACCAATATCATTAAAGTCATTATTCGACAAAAATTCCTTCAATTTTTTAAGGAATTACATCAATACCCAAAAAATAGGGAAAAATTAGTATAATTAAAACACAAAAATATCTATTTTTATAACAAATATGGTTTTTAATTTGGATTTATAATGACTCATACAATAATTTTATCTAAATAAGAAGATTTATCTCGATTACTTTAACAAAGGTTAGCACCATCAAGCAATTATTTGGAAAATAGTCTTGAATTGGTTAAACACCCTTGGTGGATTTCTCTCGACATTTTTCTTACAAGTTAATATTATCAACCAGCACCCTAATAAGCAATCTTAAATATGTCAAACATACTTTGTAGATTTTTGTAAATCACTTTTAGACATGTTAACATTATCAATCAAGCAATGCTATAAGAAACAATCTCAGATATATCAAATATCCTTGGTGGATCTCTTCCAACCTCCACCACACGTGCTAATGTCAACGAGAAATGCTCTTACAAATAATGTTTGTTTGATCAAACATCTTTAATGGATTTAGTTAACCCAGTTAACATAATCAAGTAGTGCTTTGACAAGCAATCTCATGTAGGTTAAACATCACTTATGGATTTCTATTGACCTTTTCTATATAAAAATTTAAATTATCACTCTCAACACCTTCATTAAGGAATGATCAAACCCTCACCGTTATGCGACCTCCACTCAATTTGCATAATTATTATGTTATTAGACTATTGTTATCGACATATCACTCGACTCACTCCATCGAGCTATCCATTGTTTACCCTCATTAGCATAATATGTACTATGTTTAATAGAATGTAACCTGACCACCGCCATCATTAGTCATTCATTTAATGTCCATTATTGTCCCTTTGGCTCTCAACCATCCTCATCATCCATACACCTCTTGGAGGCCATTATCAGCCTCTCTCCTGATTACCATCATCGACACACCCACTAACTAACACCATTAATATACCCCTATAGGGGTATACATCAAATGACTATACCTTTACCACTGTAGATGGTCTTTAAACTCTTATAGGATAGTCTCCACCTCTTTTATAGAGGAAACATGGAGCCTACATTAAAGAACCAAGCCTTTCTTAGTGATTAGTGGTCTTTAAGCTCCTATAGGATTGTATTCTCCCCTATTATGGAGGAAAAATGTGTTGAATCTTGATTAGGTTGTGAAACCTAAGCTAATATTCCAAGGCTAACCAAGAGTGTGTTGGGGGGGGGGGGGGGGTGAATAGGTAATTTTAAAAAAATTACTCTTGGATTTAAAAAATTGAAAACCTTTAAAGATTCATAGCAAGTTAATTGATAATATATGAAAACAAAATTTTCAACCACATAATAAAAACTTGCAGTAAATAAAATGCAGAAATTTAAGGGACACAAAGATTTATAGTGGTTCAGTCAAATATGACCTACATCCACTCCCTGAAGACTCCCTCTTCAGGTATTGCACTATTACTAAAAGTGTCTCTCCTTTTGCCCTCACAGCAAGGGGGAGAAGCCTTTATAAAACTCTCTTCCATCAATCCTTGGTGCGGCAGAGAACCATCATCCTTTCACACTCTTCAAGTGTAGGCAGAGAACTGTCTTCCTTTTACAGTCGCGAAGTATCGGCAAAGAACCGTCGTATGTTCACACTCTCCAAGTGTAGGGCAGAAAACTGGATCTTCTTCAAAGATCTTCTAACGAGCAATCTAGAAAGACAAAAGGAAGAGTGAAAAACACAAATCATACGGAGATCCTTACCTTTGAGTAATCTTGTGAACTCTTCACACTCCACTGGCAAGAAATCTCTCTCAAACACTCTCTCACACTCTCTCCTTCAATTGCCCTTAAAAAATCACGAAGACGAGACTTTTACATCTAATTTTAGTGGACCTTTTATACAAAAGACACAAAAAATCATTCAAAAAATTGAATTTTATAATTTTGAGCATACATGATCGTATAGTAGGATCAGATTTCATACATATGAATAATTCAAATACTGTTGCGTATAAAATTGTTATGAATCGGTATGAAATCATTTTGTACCCAATCATCGTCTAGTATGAACCAAGTTCATCCGAGATGAACAATTAGAAAATTTTCAAAATTTGTCTGTATGAAAAAGAACCTCAATATTTTGTACTCTGGATGACGTATGTAAGATGACATCATTATCTGGTATGATCAGTTATAAAAAATTTTCAAATTCGTCTGAATGAAATGTAGGGTTGAAATTGGACCTCACAATTTCGTATTCTGGAATGCATGTACGAACGGGTTCATACAGTATGATCCATACTTAGAAAAAATATTTTTGATCGAGAACAAACCTGTTAATATCGTACTCATGAAAGCATGTACAAAATATGATCGTCCCATACAATCTATACTTAGAAAAAATTATTTTTGAGCGAATAAGGACCCGTCTATTTTGTACTCTAGAAGGCATTTACGAACTAGGTTCGTACAGTATGATCCACACTTAAAAAAATTTTCATTTCTATTTGTTCGACTGCTCGTTGGAGAAAATAACTAATCAAATCATTCTGTATGAACGGATATCGTATAGTACGATAATCTTGCCATTTTCGTAGAGGAAGATTGGAGCCTGCATCAGAGGACTAAGCCTTTATAGGAGATTGACAATCTTTACACACTAGCTATACTATTTTTTCTTCTTTTATTGGAAAGAACTATAGCCTGCCTAAGAAGGCAAGGCTTTTGATCACCGCCAATATTCTTTAAACTCTTATGGAACAATTTGTTTTTCCTCTTTTTATGCAGGAGAACTGGAGCATGCATACGAGGACCACGCTTTTCCCCCCAATGGGGTATTTATAGATCTTGGAGGGGGCAAGTTTAGAAATTTTCTTTCCTAAATTTCTTGATTTTTTTAAGATTTTTTATGATTTTCTTAAAGCCAAAAAAATATATTTTTTTCTTTTTTGCTTAAACAAGATGAAGGGAATTTTAAATAAAAATAAACATATAATTTTGAGCATACATTATCGTATAGTATGATCAGATTTTATACATATGAATAATTAAAATACTATTGTGTATAAACTTGTTATGAATCGGTATGAAATCATTTTGTACCCGATCATCGTCTAGTACGAACAAAGTTCATCCGGGATGAACAGTTAGAAAATTTTCAAAATTTGTCTGTATGAAAAGAACCTCAATATTTTGTACTCTGGATGGCATACGTAAGATGACATCATTATCCGTTACGATCAGTTATAAAATTTTTCAAATTCATCTAAATGAAATGTAGGGTTGAAATTGGACCTCACAATTTCGTACTCTGGAAGACATGTACGAAGTGGGTTCATACAGTATGATCCATACTTAGAAAAAAATATTTTTGACCGAGAATAGACCTGTTAATATTGTACTCGTGAAAGCATGTACGAAATGTGATCGTCCCGTACAATCTATACTTAGAAAAAATTATTTTTGAGCCAATAAGGACCCGTCTATTTTGTACTCTGGAAGGCATGTACGAACTAGGTTCGTACAGTACGATCCATACTTAAAAAAATTTCATTTCTATTTGTTCGACTACTCGTGGAGAAAATAACTAATCAAATCGTTCTGTACGAACAGATATCGTATAGTACGATAATCTTGCCATTTTCGCAGAGGAAGATTGGAGCCTGCATCAGAGTTCTAAGCCTTTATAGGAGATTGACAATCTTTACACACTAGCTATACTATTTTTTTCTTCTTTTATTGGAAAGAACTATAGCCTGCCTAAGAAGGCCAAGCTTTTGATCACCGCCAATAGTCTTTAAACTCTTATAGGACAATTTTTTTTCCTCTTTTTATGCAGGAGAACTGGAGCGTGCATACGAGGACCACACTTTCCCCTCACCCCCAATGGGGTATTTATAGATCTTGGAGGGGGTAAGTTTAGAATTTTTCTTTCCTAAATTTCTTGATTTTTTAAGAATTTTTATGAATTTCTTAAAGCCAAATATATATATATATATATATATATATATATATATATATATATATATATATATATATATATTTTTTTTTTTTTTTTTCTTTTTTGCTTAAACAAGATGAAGGGATTCTTAAATAAAAATAAACATAAACTTGATTATTTCATGTTAAAAAACATTACTAAATTTTTCGAAATTTGTATTAATTTTTTCCCTTATTTTGGAAAACATTTAAGAAGGAAATATTTTTAAAAATTAAAAATTAATTATAAAGAAGAAGTTGGATGAGAGTTGTACTGCAACCTTTGTGTATGCAAAGTGCATGCACAGGTTGTAGGTTCCAAGGCCGACGACATCCGATGTCAGCCAACCGATTTTGCGCCTAAGTATGTCCGAGCAAAATATTTGGCCAAAAAATATCTAATTTGAGCGTTTTTGGTGTCTTCGAAAGCAGTTTTGAATATGTTTTACTCAATTTTAGTAATTTTAAAGCTAAACAGAGTCTGAACAGTCAATTTTGAGCAATCACAAGAATTTTGGAGCTCAAATTTCAAATATATTTCACTCCTATCGATGTCCCAACACCAGAAAATGCTTAAGTTATAATCAAGGGCATTTTACTATATTCAAAACCCTGAGAGGAGGTTCACATTTACATCTAGAGAGCGATCATGCATCATAATTTTTCTAAAATTATAATTTTACATCGCAAATTATTGAAAGACTCATAAACATATTTTAAAATTCCACTAACTTCGACGTCCAAAAATAGAGGGGCAATTAATACGTCACCCAAATTTATATTGATGTGTTGTGAATTTTAATGCATATCTAAATTAAAAACTTCCAAAATTAAATTTAGGACCATTCAAACTCAAATTTCAACAAACATTTAGTCAAAGTAATCATTCTGATGAAATGAAGACCCTAAAATTTGTCCAATCCAAGCCCAAATGGGTCCAAATCAAAAGCTTAAAATATATTTGGAAAATTTGAAATATTAATTGGGTAATCTAATGATATATAAATATATCATCTTTATTGTCGAATTGAGTGCTTTCTCAAAATTAATTTATGAGCCAAATGTCACTAGATTCCAACGCCATTTAAGTAAATAAAACCTCCTATAATCGAGGGGATCAATATGAGCCATCCGATTGAGCACTCTAAAACTATTATAGATCTTTTCATATTCATGGAGCATGCCACTCTATAAATTTATTAATAGACCCATTCTGCCTATATGAGGGGGAGCCTGAGAGGCTTTGATCTTGGGCTAGAAATTCAAAAGAGCTTTATGGCATGAGTCCTGGAGCTCCACCCGAGCACAGTCATCGTAAAACCTTTGTCACTGATGGTTGTTATCAGACCTTAGCCTGACCACTTTTATCCACGACCATCACCATCGCACCTCCGCCATACGACGGTCGCTCTGACTGAAGCCACCCGACTATAGTATTTAATTTGGATCTTTGTGGCCCGCCCACTACATTCCTTCCAACAATTGTTACCCCACTATAGTCCTTCAACATCGGTCTCTTGACCATGATACTTCACGACGTTGATCACCTGACTACGATTCATCTGACCTCCATCACTTGACTATATTCTCTCCAACTATAATCGCATATCGACTTTGATCCCTCTAATATTAGTCACCCAACTATGGTCCCTTCGACCTCAGTCACCTGACTACGTTCCCTCCAACCACCATCACATGACAATAGTTTCTCTGACCTCCATCCTCATCGACAAGGGTCTCTATGACCTCCGTTGCCCACCGACTACGGTACCACCGACCACCGTCACTTGTTTATGGTCCTTTCAATCATTGTCATCTGATTATGGCCCCTCTAATCTCTATCACCTATCAACTATAATACCCAATTAGTGACTAATTATGTATTGAAAGTAGTCAGAACGTGATTTCAAAAGATGGATCATTCACATTTACAACTCGTTGTAAACAAGAATTATTGAGCGAGAAAAAGAAAGAAAATAAAAATGTACGGGATGAAGTTTGGAATTAAGCGGACCATCATCTCACCACTAGCATTATTCTCCTTACCGATCGCCCTCGTCCACGGAAGCTGGACGCTGAGCGATGGCAGACGTTAAGTTAAGCGGCCAAGGAGAGACAGCTAACGCGTGATCCGTGGGTGGTTGATGTCTGGGTCCGGCATCTAAAAGGTGTAGAGAATGAGGAGAGTAGAAGGGAAGCAATTAGCATGCCTGTTAGGTGGGAGTATAATGTTATAATTAATAAAGTGTAAAGTGTTCCTCTCTCTCTCTCTCTAAATCATATCATAACCTCATGTTTGAGCCGTTCGATCTCCGTAACAGTTTATATCACTGTAACATAAATTTATATCTAATAAACTCTGTTTGAAATAGAAGTTTACAATTAAAGCAAAGATTATATTTTTCAGTAAGAAGTTTTATATCTTATAAATCTTATAGTTAGGTAAATGTTTTAAGTTTAACGAAGGAAAAAAATTGTCAGTGTAAATCCATAGGCCAATTTTTTGAAAGGAGCAGAATTTTAAAGAAAATAATCAATAGGAACGAAGTATAAATATAATTTTGAAGGAGGCATATGGCGAGGAGAGAGAAAATGTTAAGTCATTTGATGGGGGAGGTTAAGGTTAAGTTATGCTTTGACGCGTGAATCAAAGCTAACCTGGTACGACTCATTCTCATGGAGAGGGAAAATTATTACGTGCGGCATCTATATTCTTTTGGAGGCCAACACTCGGGGCCTGGTGCATCCGGGTGACGTGGCGCATCCAGATTTGCCTCCGGACGATCCGATCACTACAAGTAATAATCTCTCCATGGAGAGACAGAGCGAGAGGATGAAGGGATGACTATGAGTTAAGCGAGATTAGTGCATGATTATGGTTCTTTGTGGTTTTTCTCCTCGTTTGTGTGGCTCTTCTTCATGAAAGATTGGTATATTCTTCCTTTTTCTTCTACTTTTAGGGTTTTTGTCCTAGTAAACCCTTTTTTTTCTATGGTTTTTCTCTTCCTCCTGCTGTGTGGATCTGTTTGCTCTTTTTCTCTCTTTTTTTTTTCTTTTCTCTTTGTTCCAATGGAACATTTTCCTCTATTAAAATCTTCAACTACTACGGATATCTCATCTGCCAAAGTCTTGGTTATTTCTAATAGCTGGATTGGGCGTACTTCTTCTAGGCAAACTTTGGCTAAAGTTTTTTAGGTTTCTTTTTTGCCTCAGAAAGCTTATCTCTGTTTTCTAATGGTGAGGTTCAAAATGTTTCTCACAAATGGGGTTTAACTCTTATTGGTTATTCTTTAGGTAAGAGGACTTTCTTTAAGGCTTTGCATTCTATTATGAATAAAGCTTGGAAGATAAAAGAATCTTTTACTCTTTTATTTTTAAACGATGACTTTTTCTTGATGAAAATTTTTTGTCAAAAAGATTATGATCTTGTTTGGAATGGTGGTCCATGGTTCTTTTTTGGTCGGCCGTTTATTGTTAGAAAATGGTCGCCAATTTTTCGCCCTAAATGGGAGGAATTTTCTTCAATTCATCTTTGGATTAAAATTATTGATTTCTTGTTGGTTTGTTGGACTAAAGAAGGTATTTCTAAAATTGCTAGTTTAATTGGGATTCCAATTGCGGTTGTATGCTCACTGCAGAAATAATTATGTCTTCTTTTTGCTCGTGTTTTGTGTTGGTTACTAAGGAATCTCCTCTTCCTGATGAGGAGAATGTTTCTATAGCTGGTTCTATTTTTAGTCTTAAAGTTTTTTATGAATGAAAATAGACTCCATGTTCAGGTTGCGGTTCAATTTTGCATCGATCCTTCTTCTTTATGCCCTTCTCTCTTTTTTGTGGGTCCTGAGGCTAGTGAGAAAGTAAAATCAGGTATTATTTTGTTAAGCTAAGAGGTAGGAGTAGAAGTAGCTAGGGTTTACTGAAAATCTTCTTCTAATTTTTAAGGCTGAAATGACTGAATGGAATCTAGAAGTAGTAGCTAGGTTGCTAATCATAATTCTTTAAATATTCTTAATAATTCTACAATTTCTAGACATAATAAGTCTATTGGAAATACTTCTGATGTTTGTAATGCTTTAGGTGTTGAAGTTCCTATCTCAATTGTGGATAAAGTTGAAATTGCAAATAAACTTTTGCCTGATTTGAATTTCCCTACAAATAATTCACTTGTTGATTCTTTTCCTTCAAAGGCTAATTTTTTGTTGTTAGCTTTATCGACTACTAAGGAAAATTTATTGCCTCCAGTTTTATCGCCTCTAATAGGATTATTGATTCCCTGTTCAATGCCTAATAAGAATGATTTTGATTTACTTAATCAGAATAAATTTAGTATTTTACAATCTACAGATGATATTGTTTTTTTTGATAATGCTAAAATTTCTAAATCTTCTTCTTTTAATGATAGTTTGAGCAAAGTTTTAATTAAATTTGATTGGCATAATTAGACTTCTTCTAAACTATCTATTATTATGGGTAAGTTACTTAGGAGTAAATCAACTAGTAAGGCTAGCTCTTCTTCTTCTAAATAATCATGTTGCTTCCTAATATTATTTCATGGAATGTCAGAGGCTTTAATAGTCTTTATAAAGTTAAGGCTTGTAAGGATATTGTGAAGGCTTATAATATTGATTTGATTTGAATTTTTGAGGCTAAAATTAATTTCTCTCTTATTAAGGATTCCTGGTTCTGTGCTAATCATAATATTTTGGATGATGAAGATAGTTATAATAACTTTATTTTTTCTAATCATGGGAGAATTTGGGTTAAATGGAATGCATCTCGTGTTTCATTTACCCATATCTTTTCTACTGATCAGTTAATTCATGGTTGTTTAAAGTTGAGCTCTGATTTTTCTATTTTTTTTACTACGGTTTATACTTCTAATAGTCAAATTGATGGGCAATCTTTATGGAAAGATATCCTTAACCTATCTGTGAACATGTAATCTCCTTATGTTTTGCTTAGAGATTTTAATTGTTGGAGATTATCTAATGAAAAATTTGGGAAAAATGTTCTTCCTAATAGCAAGTTTTGAGACTTTAATATTCTCATTTTTAATATTGGGGTTCAAGATCTTACTCGATTTGCTATTATTATACTTGGTTTATTCAAATGAGTGATTGCCTTATTCATATTAAGCTTGATAGAATCTTGATTAATAATTTTTTGGTTAGATAATTTTCCTGCTTCTTATTATATTGCAGACTCTCCAAAGTGTTCAAATCTTTGCCCTTTGATTCTTTGTAATAAAAATTTGGCTAATCAAAAACATCATTTTACTTTAAAAATTATTGGCGTCCTAATCCTCTTTTTTGGGATTTACTTATTGATTTTTTCTCTATGCCTATTGTTGGTAGCCCAATTTATGATCTTTATAATCATCTGGTTAAGCTGAAAGGTTTAATTAAAAGGCATTCTAGGGTTTCCTCCAATATTATTTCTACTAGATTAGATGATTTGCATTCTTCTCAAAGAAGGATTTTATTAAATTCAACTTAATGCTTTGGATAAAAAGTTGAATTTTGATCTAAAGTAAGTTAATTCTCTTTTAATTCATTACCAATCTTTATGGAATTTTTGGATTATTTAGAGATCGAAAGCTAGATGGTTGGCTAATGGTGAAGATAATCTAGGGTTTCTTTACTCTAAGATTTGTTATAGGCAAAGTCATAATTTTATTAAATCTATTACTTCTTCTTATAGTTTAATTTTTGATTCTAAGGATGTTTTTAATGCTTTTATTCATCATTATAATAGTCTTTTTAATTTTCCTAAGCCATCTTTAGCTTTTAATTTTGAAGTTCTAGTGGGAAATTCCATTTCTTCTGCTACAATTTCTGGTTTTATTACTCATATTTCTATGTATAAAATTAAAAAGGTAATTTTTGCAGCTCCTAAATTTTTTTCCCTTGGGCCTGATGTTTACACTTTTGAATTTTTTAAAAATGCTTGTGATTTTGTTGGTCTGTCTTTCAGTAAAATAATTATGCATTATTTATATACTTGTAAAATGACTAAAGTTGCTAAAGCCATTACTAATGCTCTTATTTCTAAATGTTATCATGCTTCTCAAATATGATTTTAGGCTTATTTATTTATGTAATATTTTTTTACAAAACAGTGGCTAAGATTTTGACTAATTGTATGCAATATGTCATGCCTCTCATTATTCATTCTAGTCAATCTGTTCATGAAGAGGATTTACACTAATAAAATCTTATTAGCATTTGAAATCTTGAGAGATTTTAATTTTTAAAAAATTAAATATTTTTGTGCCAAGTTGGACATTCAAATAACCTTTGATACTATTTCTAGAGATTTTCTTTTAAAAGATTGGCTCAAAAAGGTTTCCCAGATAAAATTATTAAATGGATCAATGGTTATATAGATGACACTTATTTTTCTATCATCATTAATGGCTCTTTGGAAAGGTTCTTTAATTATTCCTCTGATCTTTGTCATGGTTTTCTTTATCTCATTACTTATTTTACATGGTGATGAATGCTTTATCAAATTTGATATATAACATATTTCTTGGTGGTCAATTGAGGGCTTTAAAGTGGGAATTTCTCATATTTCTCATTTATTTTATGTGGATGATGTGCTTATCTTTGGTAAGGAAATGGTTAGCAATGCCAAGAAGCTTCAAGAGGCTTTGGATTACTTTTGAAATTGCCCCGGTCTCTATGTTAATCATAAAAAAAGTATGGCTTTTTTCTCTAAAAATGCTTTGGAGAAAGATGAGATTTGTCAAGTTCTAAATTTGTCATTTTCTCAAAATTTTATTAAATATTTGGGTCTTCCTATTTCTCTTAAAAGGCTTAATACTGTTGATTTTCAACCTTTGTTCCAAAAGGTTACTAGTTTACTATATGTTTTAAAAGTTAAAATTCTTTCTTTTGTTGGTAGAGCGCAATTTCTAAAATTTTCTATTTCTATTCATTTTGTTTATTGGATTAGATGCATGATTATACTTAAATTTGTTGCAAATCTATTTTTTCATGACTTATATTTTGATGATTAACAAACACTATTTATCTTAGACTGCTTGTTGCTTCTAACGTTTCAGGAATCGAAGATCGGACGAATAAGACGAAGCCTATTCAGGATTGCGTATGTTTAGGGTTGAGTCAGTATATACTTTTGTTTTTCACTTCTTGAGTCTACTTGTAATGGTTAAAGAGACTGATGCTAAGTAACCCTACACACACACACACACTTGAGAGACTTAGAATTTCTATTTTTGCCCACATCGGCCAGGCCGATATTCATATCGTCCTGGATGATCAGCTTAAAATAGAAAGTCTAAATAAGGATTCTTAATTAAGGCAGCCGTCATTAACTGATCGGCCTGGACGATACGTGTATCGGCCAGAACGATAAGCTCAAAACAGAAAGAAGTTGCCGCCATAGACAATTAAGGTATACTATATTTTTTAATGATCGGCCAGGACGATCCTAGGATCGGCCAAGACGATATTCACAAATTATGTCATAATTGTTTAGGAAATCAAGGGAGTAATTAAGGATGATTGATACGATCATATCGTCCTGGACGATCGCAGGATCGGCCAGGACGATCCAGTCAAAAACCTTAAGTTACTTCAGAATGATGAGTATCAGCCAGCTCGTATCTAGGGCTATTGTCAGGACGAGTTTTCTCTGATTTGAAGGCCAGGACGATCGTGAGATTGGCCTGGACGATAAAGCCAATTTTTAATCGTCCAGTTTTGCATCCAGGGCTATGCTCTGGCCGATCTTCTTTAATTTGTACTGATCGGCCAGGCTGATGTCCATATCGGCCTGGACGATATTGTCGGCAACTTGCAATTAATGAGCTCCTTTGATGCTCGTCAATTTAAGAGCTCTTGTTCAATGTTTTTAAAAACCTTTGGCTGCTGCCTTGACCTGAGAAGACCTTGAGGAGAGAAAGAGAGAGAGGGAGAGAGAGAGGATCTTGTGAGGGGGAGCTTATGAGGGGATTCCCTAAGGTTGCTTCAAGGATTGCTCTGCTTGTTCTTCGTCTAGAGTTTCTCGTCCGTGGAAGGGTCGGTAGAGGTAAGGAGTTATCTTTTGATTTTAGTTCTCTGCCAGCTTCTGGAGGAAGCAAAAGGAGGTAGGTTCTCTGCCTTGCCGGGTGTGGCAAAAAGGAGGTTTTTGTGAGTGCTTCTCTGCCTAGCCGTGGGGGCTAAAGGAGAGTCACGTTTTATAGTGCAATACTTGGAGGGTGCCTCCAAGGAGTGGACGTAGGTCAAGTTGACCGAACCACTATAAATTTCTGTGTTCTTATTTTTGCTTCCGCACTTTTATTTCTATGGTGATTTTGGTTTGTGATTTTCATTCTTTGAGAAAAGAAATTTTTTAATTTCCAATTCACCCCCCCCCCCTCTTGGTTAGCTTGGGCCAGTTCTACTGGGCTTAACATCCCTAGCGAACTTTCAAGTGGTATCAGAGCTTGATTCAAAAATTTTAAGTTTGAAAACTTTTTGAATTTTGATCCATAGCTAACCTTGGGAATCGTAACACTATGGAAGGGTATTCTATTACCCAACCTCCCCTGTTCGATAACCTACCTTTTGAGTTTTGGAAAACCCGCATGTCAACGTTTTTGTAATCTACTGATTATTGCATGTGGATGCTTATTCAAAAAGGTTATTCTCCACCTTCTCGTGAAATTAATGGCATTAAAACTGAAATTTCTTTTACTGAATGAACTTTTGTTGAACGTGATTTAGCTCAATTAAATGCAAAATGTTTGAACTATTTTTTCTTTGCTTTAAAATCTGAGGATTACATGCGTGTCTCAACTTGCAAAACTGGTAAAGAGATTTGGGATAAATTGTGCATCACCTATGAATGTACTATTGAAGTTAAACAATCCCGTTTGAACATTCTCTTGCATGACTACGAACTTTTTTGTATGAAACCTCATGAATCGATTTCTGACATGTACACAAGGTTTACTCAGATAGTTACTTCACTGCATGCACTAGGAAAAGAACTTTCAAACTATGAAAAAGTAAACAAGATTTTGAGATGCTTGCCTTCGTCTTATGATGCTAAAATCACTGCAATCACTAAATCTAAGAATTTGAACACCTATTCTATTGATAACTTACTTGGCTCACTCATTGCTTACGAGCAATGGGTGAATCAAAGAAATCTTGATGCAGGTGAGAAGAAAAAGGAGAAAACAATTGCACTGAAGGCGCACAAATCGGATTCAAAATCTTTCAGGTTTGAAAGAGATGAAGTTGTCTTCATCACAAGGAAATTCAAAAGATTTCTAAGGAAGAAACAAAAGCATCATCAAAATTGGAGAAAAGGTAAGAAACACAAACATGTAAAAGGATCTTCTGATGTTGTCTGTTTTGAATGCAGGAAGCCTCGACATGTGAGAGCCGATTGCCCAACACTTCAAGATAACATGAGCAAGGAAAAGATTGAGGAAAATTCTAAGTTTAAAAAGGAGAAGAAGAGAATCCAAAAGGCATTCTGGGCAGAGTCTGGTACTGATTCCTCTGAGACTGAACCAGAGGAAGAGACAACGAACCTGTGCTTAATAGGGGAAGATCATCTTGAGTAAAGTGATGAGGAAGAGGTATGTAAACCAACCTATGATAAATTGTTTGAAATTTGTGAAAAAATCCATGCATCATACAAAAAACTTAAGAAGACACATACTAGCTTAAAAGTGGAACTTGTAAATTTGCAGAAAGAGTATGAAGTCATTCTTAAAGATCATTCAACGATTGATTCTAATCACATGGCTCTTCTTGATGAATTTGATGAGTTGAACAAACAGCATTCAGAATTAATTGATGAACATAAGGCATTGAAAGTTTCACACACCTCACTTAATTCTGATCTTAAGAAATCTAAAGAGATTGAAAAAAACTTGAGGATTGATAATGAGGCATTAAAAAGAACTAACTTGAAGATTCAAAATGATTTGGATACAATTAAGAAAAATCGGATGACAACTACTTTTAATCCTAAGCCAGAATCTAGGAAGAGACATTATAACTCAAACCATTTAAGAAACCCTTTTCCTGGAGTTAGATATTTCTCATGTGGCATGCTAGGACACATCTCACACACGTGCACCATTCACCATAGTACACATTGGGTGTGGAGACCTAAGATGAATGATTCACAGCATACCATATCTGCATTGCACTTTACTTTTCCTAAGAAGGGGCCCAAACCTGTTTGGGTTCCTAAATCTGACTGTTGTTGAGTTTTGCAGGTGTGTTCTCACTAAAGACCTCGTGGGAGCATAGGATAACTGGACATAAGGAGGATGACAGCTCAAAAATAGCTTAAACTCGCTGCCTTATAACTTGCTTGAAATGTTTAGTTTTTGTTTTATTTGTTTTCGTTTTTGTGCTAGTTTTGTGCTTGCTTTGTGTTGTTCTAGTTTGCCTTTGTTTTCATTTGTTTGTTTTGTTATGTGATAGCTTTTTCATTATTTTAGATTAGTTTATTTTCATGTTGCTTTTATGATTGGTTTTCATATGTTGGATCTTTTCAAGTTTTTAGATTTTTGGAAGTTTTTGGAGATAGTGTTTAGCTTTTCCAAATCGACTAAAAGGAGAAATCTCGTTGATGATTTCCCTCCTTCTGACCTTATTTAGTGGTATGATTTTCTTCTCTAAATAAAAGCCTAAACTCTTTTTAACCAATAGTTCTTTAATTAAGATCATTTTCTTATCTTGCTACATTAATTTATCTTATGCATAATAGCCAAAGTTTTTATATATCTTTCAAGTTTGTTGAAATCTTGCCATTGCATTTATCACATGATTTTGATTTTGTGTTGTGGATTGTTCTTCCCTATGTTAGAGAGAGAGCTCCTATTCTCTAATATTTGGAGGATATACTCACAACTAAGTTTTTTTTAAGGGTATATTAAAGAGTTTCTAGCTTGTAAGAGTTAAAAATGAAAGAGGCCAATGAAGCCAAATTAAAAAAAAAGGGGCTATATACACAAAAGTGTATCAAAAATCAAAAGATGCTCAAAGAGCCAATCAAAGTGACAAGAGGCATAAAATGAGCCCACTAAATGCAAGCTATCATCTCTTTGCTAAAAACTCTTAAAACTTAGAGAACTCATGAATTATGTGATGCTTTCAAAAACTTGATTTCATTTTTCCATGATTGAGAAAAATTACTTTGGTTTATTAAATATGAGATATTTTCTTAGTAATCAAGTCTTGAATGGATCTTCTTATCCTATTTTGTTATTCTGAGTTAGGCCTCTGTTTTCCAAAAGAATTTTGTACCCTGAAGGATGTCCGATTTAGGGTTAACAGAATCAGATATTTCTACCTTCTTCTGATTGGGATTTGTTAAGCTTCTTGATCTTTTGGAATTTTAAAAGTTTAACTTTTAAAAAGAATTCTCATATGATGCCTCCATAAAAAAAAAAATTATTAGAAAAATTAAAATCCAAAAATATTCGTTGTTTGATTTTCGTTGTGTTTTCATTTTTTCCTTTACTATGTTTTGACTTTTTTGAGGGTCTTGATCATCACCATTTCTTCCTTGATTTGAATTTCTAGTCACATCATCCTGGCCGATACTTTTATCGTCCTGGACGATATGACAAATTCTGTTCAAAATCCATCTGCTGGCCTTTTTCTGTGCTTCCTGTAACTTATCATCCTGGACGATCCTATATCGTCATGGACGATTTGATCGAACTTATGGTGATAATCCTGGCCGATAGTATACTTGTCTGGACGATGCATTTTATGTGCATCGTTCTGGCCGATACACTGGATCGTCCTGGACGATCCACGTGTCAGCACGTTTTGATCTTTAATTTTGGCCCTAGAATATCCATTATTGGACAATCGGCCGGGCCGATCCACTGTTCGTCCTGGACGATACACGTGGCAGTGATTTAAAACGTTTTAACTTTGGCCGGTACGATCAATTATTGGGCATCATCCTGAACGATACACCTAATCGGCCTGGACGATCTGCTTTTTCAACGGTCATCCGGACTGACTCCTCGGGACGATCGCCTGTGTCTAATTGTCCTGGCCGATATCTGATCGGCCCAGACGATCGGATCACCTTTTTGACCAATCGGCCTGTACGTAATTATTGAACCATATCGGCCTGGATGATTCTGCGATCGGCTAGGACAATATGCCCGTTTCTTTAAATTCAGGCCGTTCCAGCCATGATTTTTCACTCTTCATCCTTTCTCCTATTGTGTTTTTGCTTAGTGCTCTCAATGGCTGGTGGGAAACGTGTCCGACAAACTTCTGGGAGTTCCTCGAGGGCAAGGATTGACCCTCATTTCAGGGAACCAGAAGATGAAGCCGCTTACCATCGTTACAAAGAGTGTGGAATTAATGTCCCTAGAATCATCAATCCTGTCCACATCCTATACTCGGTAATGGATATTTTTGCTCACACCTCCCTTTACTTCATTCTGTCTCTTGCTTTCCCTTTCAATTCCGAGTTTCTTCAAGAATTTTTCGCAAACCTTCGCATCAACCCTACCTTCATAGCCCTGACCTCCTATGTGAATCGACGCCCTGTCGAAATCACATATCAGCTGCACTTAATCGCCTCTGACCCTGATCTTGACTGGTCCACGGAGAATCACTTCCTTCGCCAGACCAATGTACCTTACCATGTTGGAGAGACTAGTTCTTTAGTCAAAGATGCTAGGATAATCCAACATGTCCTTCACACCTCCGTCATTCCAAAAGCCAGCGACAGAATCCACATCACCCCTCTACTTTCCCTCACTACTTTCTACATCATGGCTCATAGGGAATTTAATACCGCGGACCTAATTTTCTAATACATTGATCATTTAACCACAATCCGTTATCCATGCCACAAAAGGAAACCTAATTTAGCCTTAGGACACATCATAGCCTGTGTCCTTGAAACCAAATACTAACTTCAGTATCCTATTCCACCAAACCTCCCAAGTCCTTCTACTCAAACAATTCCTTCAGCACCCTTCACAATACTCGTCTCCACCCTGAGGAACCTCAAGGGGCTAGAGAGGAGGAGGCTCCCGCTCCTGCTCCCTTTCCTGACCCTGTTCCTCTCCACCAGCACTCACCGGTTGATCAGTTGATTGAGAGATTTGATCGATGGGAGACCCATTTTGATTCCTATGTTGCTGCATAGGAGCAGCAACACTCTGAAGACATTGCCCGTTACGAGCATAACCGCACTGAGGATCTAGCCCGATTTGACAGTTTTCTTACTCACCAGCAGTAGCAGTATGACCAAGACATCTCCTGGTTCAATGCTCAGTTTACCACGCTTTCCAGCTACTTTCAGTAGCCACCTCCTCCACCTCCATCTGATGATCTGGATCCCTCATTGTTTTAGTCTGTACTTTGTGTTGTTTGTCTCCTGTCTTGTTGTAGTTTATCTGTTAGTCTTTTGTGATATTTTTCTGTTATTTATGGACCCTCTTTTTATGATGACAAAAGGGGGAGTAGGGTGTGGAAAAAGCTGTTGTAACTTTCTTTGATTTTCTAATGAACCTATTTTTTTTTTTAATTTTCCTACTTGTGTTTGCCATCATCAAAAAGGGGGAGTTTATTGCAAATCTATTTTTTCATGACTTATATTTTGATGATTAACAAACACTATTTCTCTTGGACTGCTTGTTGCTTCTAATGTTTCAGGAATCAAAGATCGGATGAATAAGATGAAGCCAATTCAGGATTGCGTATGTTTAGGGTTGAGACAGTCTATACTTTTATTTTTCACTTCTTGTGTCTACTTGTAATGGTCAAAGAGACTGATGCTAAGTAACCCTACACACACACACACGTGAGAGACTTAGAATTTCTGTTTTTGCCCACATCGGCCAGGCCGATATTCATATCATCCTGGACGATCAGCTTAAAACAGAAAGTCTAAATAAGGATTCTTAATTAAGATAACCATCATTAACTGATCAGCCTGGATGATACATGTATCGGCCAGGACGATAAGCTCAAAGCAGAAAGAAGTTGCCGCCATAGACAATTAAGGTATAATGTATTTTTTAATGATCGGCTAGGACGATCCTAGGATCTGCCAGGACAATATTCACAAATTATGCCATAATTGTTCAAGAAATCAAGGGAGTAATTAAGGATGATTTATACGATCATATCGTCCTGGATGATTGCAGGATCGACCAGGACGATCCAGTCAAAAACCTTAAGTTACTTCAGAATGATGAGTTTCGGCCAGCTCGTATCCAGGGCTATTGTCAGGACGATTTTCCTCTGATTTGAACTAATCGGCCAGGACGATCGTGAGATCGGCCTGAACGATCAAGCTAATTTTTAATCGTCCAGTTTTGCATCCAGGGCTATGCTCTGGCTGATCTTCTTTAATTTGTACTGATCGGCCAGGCCGATGTCTATATCGGCCTGGACGATATTGTCGGCAACTTGCAATTAATGAGCTCCTTTGAAGCTCGTCTATTTAAGAGCTCTTGTTCAATATTTTTAAAAACCTTTGGCTGCTGCCTTGACCTGAGAAGACCTTGAGGAGAGAAAGAGAGAGAGGGAGAGAGAGATGATCTTATGAGGGGGAGCTTGTGAGGGGATTCACAAGGGTTGCTTCAAGGATTGCTCTGCTTGTTCTTCGTCTAGAGTTTCTCATCCGTGGAAGGTTCGGTAGAGGTAAGGAGTTAGCTTTTTGTTTTGGTTCTCTGCCAGCTTCTGGAGGAAGCAAAAGGAGGTAGGTTCTTTGCCTTGCCGGGTGTGGCAAAAAGGAGGTTCTTGTGAGGGCTTCTCCGCCTAGCCGTGGGGGCTAAAGGAGAGTCACATTTTGTAGTGCAATACTTGGAGGGTGCCTCCAAGGAGTGGACGTAGGTCAAGTAGACCGAACCACTATAAATTTCTGTGTTCTTATTTTTGCTTCCGCACTTTTATTTTTGCACTTTATTTTTCTATGGTGATTTTGGTTTGTGATTTTCATTCTTTGAGAAAAGAAAATTTTTAATTACCAATTCACCCCCCCTCTTGGTTAGCTTGGGCCAGTTCTATTGGGCTTAACATCCCTAGAGAACTTTCAAAATTCTATTTTAAGTTTATCAGGAAAAAGCTATTCTAACTATCTTTTTCAAGGTAATATTCATTCTAGGAAGATGTATACAATTGCTTGGAAAGATTTTTGCAAGCTTAAATGTTTTTGGGGTTTAGGTATTTCAGATTTTAATGTTCTTTATTTTGCGCACAATCTCTTTATTATTCAGAGAATCTTAAATACTAAGATCCTTTTGTCTGTTTGAGCTAAAGAAAATTATCTTTCTTTGTGATAGTCGCCCCTTTCTAAGGCCTTTAGCTTTTCGAAATGTCTCTGTAAGATGGCTCATTCCATTAAGGATAAACTTTCCTTTATTATCAATGATGATTTTGATTTATCTTTTTATTGGGACCCGTGGTTTGCTGGACTTTCTCTTTATGATTTAGTTCCTAAAATTAATTCGTATTGTAATTTTGTTTTTTTTAAAGTGGTTATAATTGGTGGCAGATGGTCTTTACCTAATTGCTTACAAAACTTTAATTTTTTTAATTATTATATTCTTATTCAAATCCCTTCTATATCCTGCATTAAGTGGAATGGGAAGATTCTTCTAAGTTCAAGTTTTTTATTGGGATTATTATAATGAGTATGCTAAAGTTTATTGGTATCCTTTTGTTTGGTATAAGCGCTATGCCTTGAGGAATTCCTGTCATGCTTGGATGGCCATATTAATGGTCTTAAAATTGTGGATATCCTTTCTAAAAGGAAGATTTATATTTATCATGTTTTGTTTTTTGAAATTATGCTTTGGAAACACATAATAACTTATTTTTTGAATGCAATTTCTCTTTTACTATATTATCTTCTTTAATTCCTAGTCTTAATCATTTTTTGCTTAAACCTACTTTCTTTCAAGTCTTAGATTTTATTGCTGAGCTAAATGTTTCTTGTAATGTTAAATTTTATTTCCTTTTAACTTCTTGTTGTTCTTTATTTTTTTTTGTGGATAGAAAGAAATGATAGATGGTTTTTTGGTAATTGCAGCAATTTGGATTATATTCTTAGTATTATCCATCACGAAATTTTTGCTAAGATTTCGGTTTAGAAATCTTTTATTGAGATTGCTTATGTTTTTGTCAAATGGGTTGTATTTTGTTATTCTCAGGCAGTTTTTTCTTAGTTTTTGATTTGGGAATATTTTATTGATATTTCTTATCTTTTCATGATTTGTTGGTTTTTTTTTTTAAATTTTTGTTTGTTGTTGAACTATGATGTAGAGAGAAAGTTTCATTTTTTTTTTCAAATTCTTCGTTTCCGATTCTCCTGGCGGGTAAACAGTTGATGTTGGAAGAGGCGGTATCCTTCGCCGCTGATCGTCGGATTCCTCCCGGCAATCCTCCATCTGCTCCTGGCCATCCTCAAGTCTCAAACAATCATTTGAAACCAGGTCCTATCAGATTTTTTGAGCCGTCATTTGACATTTTGAAGAAAACGCCATCAGTTCCTGGCAAAGGAAAACAAAAATTAATTCCAGCTGATGATTTCAAGCTTCATCCTTCTCCAAAGCATCAAATCAAAGAAACAGAAATGTCATCTTCTTCAAGTATTAAAATATTTGTTAATAGGTTTTGCAGTAATAACTCTAAATCTCTGTTTATGGAAGAGGGGATTTCATTTGCTCAGAAATTAATGGGAAACACTCAAGACGTTTGTGATAATGTCATTAAGGATTGCAATCCAATTCCTGCTAACAACAATATTGGTAATGTATCCAATAATTTGGTGAGGAAACCAAATATCAAAGTTATTTTTTCAAGAGATGACTCCTTAATAGCAGAGGATGGAAAGACTATTAAGTTAAATGAATCCAGTATGAAGATCAATGCTGAAAAACTACAATCTTCTATTGTAGTTAAAGTTTTCGGAGATAATGCTCCTGTTTTTGTAATAGCCAAAGAACTGCGCCGCCAATGGAATTTATTTGGTAAATTTCATATTACTTCCCTGGGTCTCGTTTGGATTCTTTACTCTTTTTTTGAAAAGGATGTTGTTGAAAAAGTTCTAGAAGGAGGACCTTGGTACGTCAATGGCCATATCGTGGGGATGGATAGATGGTCTCCTTTATTCACACCTTATTCCTTAAAAGGTCTCTCTTCACCAATTTGGGTAAGGCTTCCTCACCTTCCTTTGATTTGTTGGGATGAAGACAATGTGGCCATAATTGCTTCTAATGATCGGACATCCGCTATGGATAGATGGAAATATGTTCCAGTGGAGAAAAAGGGAGTATGCAAGAGTTTGTATCAGAATTGCTCTGGATCAACAATTCCCTACTGGTGTTTGGGTTGAAAGTTCTTACGACCGTTTCTTTCAAAAAGTTGAATATGAGAAGGTTTCCACATTTTGTTTTAAGTGTGGAAAGGTAGGACATTTGATTGACAAGTGTATTGAAGGGAAGCCATCTTGTCTAGAAGGTCAAACTTCTAAATTGGGATTTGACAGGGAATCTCAAATTCCTCCTGATGAATCAGTATCTGACAAGGATTATGGTCCTTGGGTGCTAGTTAAAAATGCAAAGAGAAGGAGGAGAATTGTTTCAAACAATGGCAAGGAGTTCAACAATGCAGTTAACTCGAAGAATGTTAAACAAATATATGTTCAAAAAATCCCCACTAATGCAGATCTGGTAAGTGTTCCAATTCTAGAAGAATCTGTTAAAGAAGGAAAAGATGGATGTGCTTTACAGATAGATGATGCTGAATTCTCTAAAGCTATTGAAGATTCCATATTAGAAGAAAATACATAATGTTGAGTCTAGTAATTAGGTTGTTAAGCCTAAGTAAATGTCCCACGGCTACCAAGAGGAGGGTGAATTGGTAGTTTTAAAAATTTTAAACCCTCTTAACTATAAAGTTGAACCGAAATAAAATTTTCTTTTTAAAGTTTGTAGAAAAATGTTTTTCAACCACAGAGTTGTTAAAAACTGAAATTTAAAGTGCGGAAACGTAAAAGCAATAAAGTAAATGACACCAGATTTATAGTGGTTCGGTCTATAACAAGACCTACATCCACTCCCCAGAGGCACCCTCTGAGTTTTGCACTAATACCACAAAGTGACTCTCCTTTAGCACCCACAGCAAGGCGGAGAAGCCTGTACAAAACACTCTTTTCACAACTACCCGGTGCGGCAGAGAACCTTCGTCCTTTTACACAATCCACAGTGCTGGCAGAGAACCGTCGTCCTTTTACACTCTCCTAGTGTGGGCAGAGAACCCTACGGCTGTTCACACTCTCCAAGTGTAGGCAGAGAACCTTCATCCTTTTACACTCTCCTAGTGTGGGCAGAGAACCCTTCGGCTGTTCACACTCTCCAAGTGTTGGCAGAGAACCGGATCTCCTTGACTGATCTTCTCACAAGAATCTAGAAGGAAGAAAGAAAAGAGTGAAGAAATCCAATTTCACAAGTAGAGATTCTTACCTTAGCAATCAAAGTGAAGCCTTCTCGCTCCAATGGTAGGAATCCTCCTTTGAATGCTCTCTTCCACTCTCTCCTTTGCTATTCTCTCAAGAGGCACGAAGATCAAATGACAAAAAGATTGGGTGGCAGTCTAATTTGGACTATTTATATAAAAGACAAGAGAAACCGCCCAAAAACTGCAGATTTCCAATTCTGCAAGCAGTGGATCGTCCTGTACGATCCTGGATCGTCCTGGATGATTTTACTTAAACGATCTGAAACGACCCAATTTGTATATGTGTACGAAATAACTTCGTACAGCTGATCGTCCTGTACGAACTTGGTTTGTCCAGTACGAACGGTTATTACAAGGTCGGTTCTAGAAACTGCTGAAAACTGTTCTAAGTCGGTTAATCGTTTGGACGAAAATATGTTCGTCTGGACGAAAATTTTCCAGAGAGCCGATCGTCTTAGACGATTATTGATTTCGTCTGGACGAAAATTTTCCAGAGAACCAATCGCCGCGGACGATAATTTGTTTTCGTCTGGACGATAATTTTTCAGAGAGCTGATCGTCCGGTACGATATTTATTTTCGTCGGGACGAAAATTTTCCAGAGGACTGGTCACCTCGTACGATGGTAAAATTCATATGGACGAAAATTTTACAGAGAACCCATCGTCCGGGACGATAATAAAATTCGTCCTGGATGAATAGGACTTAGAAAAAAATTTTTAAGCAAGTTCCTATTCGTTCCTAGTGCTCTATAGAAGATAACTGACAGATCGTCCAGTACGATAAATATCGTCCTGTACGATCAGTATAGAATTTCAAGATCTCCTTATTTGTGTGTGTGATATTTTATTCACTCAATTACAATCACTCCCTTTCAAAATTAATTCAAAGAAAAGACAAACTTCAAATAAACAAAATATCTCATGTTGAATTTGATTTGAAGTTTTCGTAGTCTGGAGTCTGATTTTCCTGAAATGTTAGTACACACAAGAGCAAATGCAAATCTTCTAAAATTGTTAGGAGATAACTATACATTTGAATAATAATGTTTGGAATCATCAAAACTACATAAGTTGCACAAATATAGATAATTCATATAGCAACTATTCAAACAATCTCCCCCTTTTTGATGATGGCAAAACAATTATTGTTTGTAAGGTTTCAAGTTAAACAATTTTCCTATCTCCTAAACTCCCCCTGAATTGATGATACATTAAAATAAGGAGGCATTAAAGAACAATATTTTTGTTTTTCAAAAATTTTAACACAAACAAAAAAATTGCAAACAGAAATAAAAAAAAAAAGAAAACAAAAATAGAAAACACAAACACAATAATTTCTCCCCCTTTTTGACAGCAACAAAAAGTGAAGAAGAAATAGACAAAAAATGTAAGTAATTTTATGAAATTCATTTTTAAAATTTAATCTAAATGGTGATTGACATAGTGTATGCAATTTTAAACTAAAGATATTAGGTCAATCATAGAAATTCATAAAATTTAAGAAATGATATAACATTGTAAGTAAGAAGATTTTATCAAAGACATGATTCAATTTAGACATTTTGATTATTGAAAATCATTACAAGTGAGATGTAAAAAAAAATTCTATATTTCAAAGTTCAATAGAATATAAATGAACATTAGATCAAATTGAATTAAGAGATTGAACGAATTTGGAAAGAAGAGAATTACCTCATGTGGTGCTTTGCACATCTTTTCAAAGTTTTGGAGCACATTTTTGTGCATTTTTCTTTGATTAGGCTTATTTTGTGCCTCTTTTTTACTTTGCAAATTTTTGCGAATTCCTTTTGATTTTTGTACATTTGTACATTGTTCAAGAGTAATTTGACCAATTCTTTCCAAAATCTATAATCTAAAATTTCAAATATTTCTAGGTGCATAAATATCATTTGAGCATAGAAATACAAAATAAGAAAACATCAAAATTGCAATAATAATATTAACTTTTATGTAGTCTAAATGAATAGACATGAATTTAAAAGTTCTAATTACAACAAGTTATAAACAAATTATAAATTTAGAAAGTCTAGATTTTCTAATATAGATAGTCTCAAATTACAATCGAATTTAAGCACTATGTAGATTAAATAATACTAATGAAATTCACCAACATTAACCACATTTTAAAACAAATCTAATAGAAACAAACTTTCATTGATATTAAACAAACAGATTACCAAAAAAAATTGAACTTAAAAACATAAAGACAAACACATAACAATAAAACATATAAGATAAAAACAAAACAAACAAAAAACAACAAAAAAACACAACAGACACAGACATAAAAACAATTTCTACTGTTCTGGAGGAGGAGGAGGAATGCCGCCAAAGAGGTTGAAGTAGGAGGCCATCAACATTACATTGGTATTAATTTCATGAACTTCATCTTTAATGTTACCAATATCATGTTGCTGCTGCGTAAGTTGAGCATCAAATTGATCAAACCTTTGATCAATGTGAGTCTCTAGTCTATCAAATCTCTCAATCAGATTCTGGTAATCTGATTGAGAAGCAGAAGCTTGTACTCCTTCTTCTTCTTCCTCTTCTGAAGCACTGCCATGTGCTTTTTCTTTTTCTTTTTCTTCCTTGAAGAGCAATCTGAATGATGCATCGTTATAGTAAACTGGCTCTTCATATTCTTCATCAGGATGCACTATATTGTACTTCTTTTCCAAAATATAAGTAATTAAGTGCCCTAATGAAATGTTCTTCTTCCTCTTCTGGTCAGCATGTCCTATTTCTGAAAGCCCATAGATATGGTCTATGATGAGTTGGGCTTCGTCAATAGGATGTCTTTGCATGATTAAAAAGGTTAGAACAGAAAGGAGAGGAGTAATGTTAATCCTATCACCAGCTTTAGGAATAATTGAGGATCTAAGGATATGCTGGATGATTCGGGCATCTCGGGTCATACCGGAGACTCTAGCAACATGATAGGTTATGCCTATCTCTCTAATCACCTTATTGATTTCAAACCATTTGAAGGAGTTTTCTGACATTAGGGTGTGGGCTCTATATCCTTCAGTTCTTAAGTTTAAAAATGCACCAAGGTCGTGCTTGGTGATCTCAACTTTTTGTTTAAAAACATAAGAACTAATGATAGAGTGGTAAGAATTGAAACTCATGTTGGCTAGAAAGTAGTGGTAGGTTTGTTTATTGTAGAGGTGGACGAGAGAAAGAATGAACTGAAATTGGGTTGAGGCGAAGAGGTGCAATACCCGAAATTTCAACTCTGTTTGGATAAGAATGCGAGACGGAGTGATTTTTGCGGATGCAAAACGAGGAAAATATTCCTCATTTGCCTTGGAAAGAAAGTTGTCTGGGGCATTCCTATTCGGTTTCCTCACCAAAACCTTTTGTCTTTTGCTAGAGGAGGCCATTGTTGATTTGATGTAGAAAGGGATTGAAAAAGAAGTTTGAAAGTGTGATTGTCAAGTTTGAAAGTCATCATATTTAAAGAAAAATGATACGTTCGTCCTGGATGAAAATATTCGTCCTGGACGAAAAATTATCGTTCGTCTGGACGAAGTCATTTCGTACAGACGATCCAATTCGTCCAAAATGTAACGGCTTTTCGTATTCAACACAACTTACGATGCGTCCCTTCGTACAAGATTTTTGACTTGACCGATCGTACAGACGAAAAAATTTTGTACAGACGATCAAAAAAGTGAATCATTTTAATGACTCTTGAAAACCGTCCCCTACAATGAACCGACACATGTTCGTCTGGACGAACAAAAATTTCGTATAGACGAAGTTCGTATTAAAAACAGTCTTATCCACTCAACCGCTGCATTCAATCGTCCCGACGTTTGAGAGAAAAAAAATTCATCCTGGACGATCATAGATCGTATAGACGATCTAAATAAAAACTGCTCTCAAAACGGTTTAAATTCGCGCAAACTGTTCCTTCACACATCGTCCCGTACGAAACCAATTTCGTCTTGGACGATTTCCTCCAAAAAAAAATTAATTTTGATTTTTTAATTTAAGAAAATCAACAAAAAAACATTCAAAAAACACAGAAAACATAAAACAAAATCATAAATTCAAAAACAATTCATTCAAAACACACAAAATTCACAAAATCACAAAAACAAAACACAACAAGTATCAATGTTGCAAAGACATTTTGGTTAAGCATTCAAATCAATAACACCAAGCCTTGTTCTTAAAGTACTGAAGGTATCAAAGGCTAAAGGTTTTGTAAAAATGTCTGCAAGTTGATTTTCAGTTGAAACATGTATGAGTTCAATTTCTCCTTTGGATACATGATCCCTTATGAAATGATGCCTTATATCAATGTGTTTGGTTCTAGAATGTTGAATAGAATTTTTGGAAATGCAAATAGCACTAGTATTGTCACAATAAATTGGAATAGTGCCTATAGTTAATCCTAAATCAATTAACTGTTGTTTTAACCAAAGTACTTGTGCCACACAACTTCCTAATGCAATGTATTCTGCTTCTGCAGTAGATAGTGCCACTGAATTTTATTTTCTACTAGACCATGAAACTAATGAATTTCCAATGAATTGACATGTTCCAGAAGTGCTTTTCCTATCCACTCTACAGCCTGCAAAGTCAGAATCTGAGTAACCAATAATTTCAAATGAAGAGCTAAACTTAGGGTACCAAATTCCTAAGTTTTGAGTTCCTTGTAGATATCTTAAAATCCTTTTCACTGCTGTCAAATGTGATTCTTTTGGATCTGATTGAAATCTAGCACATAAGCAAACACTAAACATAATATCTGGTCGGCTAGCAGTCAAGTAAAGTAAAGATCCAATTATCCCTCTAAATTTCTTTTGATCAACAGATTTTCCCTTAAGGTCTTTATCCAACTGAACTGAAGAACTCATTGGTGTACTAACAGGTTTAGCATTGTCCATTTCATATTTTTTGAGGATGTCCTTAATATATTTGGTTTGACTAAGAAAAGTACCTTCCTCAAGTTGATTAATGCTAAATCCTAGAAAGTAATTTAAATCTCCCATTAGACTCATTTCAAATTCACTACTCATTGTTTTAGAAAAATCATCACAAAGATGTTTATTTGAAGATCCAAAGATGATGTCATCCACATAAATTTGAACAATAAGTATATCCTTTCCAATTTTCCTCAAAAAGAGAGTTGTAACCACACTTCCTTTTTCAAAAGATCTTTCAAGTAGGAAGGTGCTTAACCTCTCATACCAAGCCCTAGGTGCCTGTTTCAATCCATATAATGCCTTTTTTAATTTGAAAACATGATTTGGAAATTTAGAATTTTCAAAACCTGGAGGTTGTTCTACAAAAACATCTTCTTCAATTACCCCATTTAAAAAGACACTTTTGACATCCATTTGAAATAATTTAAAACCTTTAAAACAGGCAAAGGCTAGTAAAACTCTAATTGCTTCAAGTCTAGCTACAGGGGCAAAAGTTTCCTCAAAATCAAATCCTTCAATTTGATTATACCCCTTAGCTACTAATCTAGCCTTATTTCTAATGACTACTCCTGAGTCATTCATTTTATTTTTGAACACCCACTTGGTTCCAACAACACTTTGATCTTTTGGCCTTGTAGTTAGTTCCCAAACTTTATTTCTTACAAATTGATTCAACTCTTCTTGCATGGCCAATATCCAAAATTCATCTGAAAGTGCTTGATCAATGTTAGTGGGTTCAATAGTTGAAATAAAGGCTGAATGATTGACTTCCTTGTTTAATCCATGCCTAGTTCTAACACCCTCACTTGGTTCACCTATGATTAATTCCTTTGGGTGGTTTTAGAAAATCTCAAATCTCTAGGCAAAGGGTCTTCTCTTTCTAAATTTTCTTCCACATTTTCTTCCAAATTTAATCTATCAATCTTTTGGGAGTTTTCTTCAATTTCTTCTTCAACAACTTTTGGCTCTTCCATGTTTCCATTTTCATCAAAAACAACATGTGTGGTTTCTTCAATGACTAAAGTTCTTTTGTTGAATACTCTATAAGATTTTCCAACACTTGAATATCCAACAAAAATTCCTTCATCTGATTTTGGATCAAATTTTCCTAAGGCAGATTTTCCATTATTATGTATGAACACCTTGCAACCAAATACATGCAAATGAGACAAATTTGGTGTTCTACCTTTTAGCAACTCATAGGGTGTTTTATTCAAATTTGATCTCACATTCACCCTATTCAGAACATAGCATGCAGTGCTAACCGCCTCAGCCCAAAAATATCTAGGAAGCGAGTATTCTGCTAACATTGCTCGGGCGGCTTCTATTAATGTTCTGTTCTTTCTTTCAACTACTCCATTTTGTTGAGGAGTTTTAGGTGCAGAAAAATTGTGATCAATCCCCTTTTCTTTACAGAAATCTTTAAATCTTTCATTTTTAAATTCTCCTCCATGATTACTTTGTATAGAAATTATTTCACATCCTAGTTTTCTTTGTATCTAAGTTGAAAAATTTCTGAATTCCTCAAATGATTCACTCTTATGAAAAAGAAATTTAACCCAGGTGAATCTTGAAAAATCATCTACTATAACAAATCCATATACCTTTCCTCCTAGACTAACAATGCTTACAGGTCCAAAAAGATCCATGTGAAGAATTTCTAATGGTTTACCGGTCCTAAGATCTTTATTGGACTTAAAAGAGGACTTCACTTGTTTTCCTAATTGACATGCATCACATAAGTGGTCCTTAGTAAAGTCTAGTTTAGGTATTCCTCTAACCAAATTCTTTTGGGTAATCCTTCTAAGATTTTTCATACTAGAATGACAAAGTCTCCTATGCCAAAGCCATGATTCATCAGAAATAGTTTTCAAACAAAAAGCAGTAGGAGATTGAATACAATTTAAATCTAGCATGTAGACATTATTCACCCTTTTTCCATTTAAAACAATTTTCCCATTTAGGCTAATTATGCAGCTAGTAGGTAAAAATTTTACATTATAGCCCTTATCACATAGCTGACTTATGCTAAGCAAATTATGTTTTAAGCCTTCAACTAATAAAACATTGTCTATGAAAAAGTTTTTCAAATTTCCAATCATACCTGATCCAACCACTTTCTTTGTGGTATTATCTCCTAGTGTAACCTTGCCTTCACTCCTGGCTTCCAGCATTATGAATTGAGCAGTATCTCCAGTCATGTGCTTAGAACATCCGCTGTCCAGGTACCATATACTCTCACGAGGTCTTGTGTGAGAGTATTCTTGCAAAATTCTCAAATGTTAGACCTGGGAACCCAAACTAGTTTGGGTTCACCTTTATGAAATTTATAATCAGATGCATGTATGATATGTCTAGGTTTATGCATCTTAGTTCTTCACACCAAATTAGGTTTCATCTTTAAAGTGCAGGTGTGAGATATATGTCCCAAGAATCTACAATTGTTACATTTAACATTAGGAAAAATATTCCTATGTTTTCTTTCATATGATTGTCTTCTAAGGGATTTCATGAATTTAGGATAATATTTAGGATTTGTAAAATTTTCAAGTTTAGGGGGGTTCCTATTATCCTCGAGAGCTCTTATAGTGAGTTTGTAAAATGAATTCATATCCTCCAAGATTCGATTGGTATAATTGATTTTATATGTCTTGCTCTCAGATTCATCCTTAAATTTCTTAAATTCTTTTTCAAGTTCAGTATAGGATGATTTTAAATTCTCAAAATTTTTATTCAAGTCATCATATTCATCAAGTAGTTTCATGTGGTTGCTATCAATTAAAGCATGATCTTTCCTAAGGATTTCGTGTTCCTTATTAAGCTCTTCTAACTCTAAAACTACACTAGCATGCATCCTTTTCATTTTCCTATATGCGTCATGCATGTGTTCAAAAACTTCAAACAATTCATTATAGGTTAAATCACATACCTCTTCTTGATCTGATTGTTCAGCTTTATCTGCCATCAAGCAAAGGTTGGTGACTTCTTCTTCTTTTTCAGTCTCAGATGAGTCTGAAGCTGAGTCCGCCCAAAAAGCCTTTTGAAACTTCTTCTTGCCCTTCTTTACCATTGGTTTCTCCTCTACCTTCTCCTTTTTAGGAGTGGCTTTGAGTTTTGGACAATCAGTCTTTATATGACCTGGTTTTCTGCATTCATAACAAATCAATTCATTAGAAACCTTGCCATTTCTGTTATACTTACCTCTATTCCATTGCTGGCGTCTCTTCTGCTTCCTCTTTAAAAAGCTTCTGAATTGTCTAGTCATCAGTGCTATATCGTCTTCATCCTCAGGTTGTGAGGGTTCACTTTCTAACTCTTCCATATTTAGTACAATATTCTTGTCCTTTCTTGGTTCACCTGCATCAATCTTTCTTTGACTTACTCCTTGCTCATAAGTAATGAGTGAACCAAGAAGATTGTCAATAGAATAAATGTTCAGATCTTTTGACTCTGTAATTGCAGTAATTTTAGCATCGTATGCAGTAGGTAAACAACGAAGAATCTTATTGACCATTTCAGCATTAGTTAATTCCCTACCAAGTGCATACAAAGAGGTGACAATTTGAGTGAATCTTGTGTACATGTCAGATATAGATTCATTAGGTTTCATGCGAAATAATTCGTAGTCATGTAACAAGATATTGAGTCTTGATTGCTTAATCTCATTTGTCCCTTCATAAGTAATACAAAGTCTATCCCATATGTCTTTTCCGCTTTTACAAGTGAAAACTCGCATGTAGTCTTCAGATTTTAAAGCACAAAAGAAACTATTTAAACATTTCGCATTTAATTATGCTAAGTCACGTTCTTCTATAGTCCAATCTGCATAAGGTGTTTCTACTCTAATTCCATCAACTAATCTAGTTGGTTTTGTGTAACCTTCCTGGACTAGCATCCACATGCGATAATCAAGTGACTGTAAGAAAGTAGACATGCGTGTTTTCCCAAAATCAAAAGGAATATTGTCAAACAGTGGAGGTCTAGTGATAGAGTAACCCTCAAGTGTGTTTTGGTTTCCAAATGTAGCCATCTACGTTAATCAAAAAGTAGTTTAAACTTATGATTTTGAAACTATGCTCTGATACCACTTGTTGAGTCTAGTAATTAGGTTGTTAAGCCTAAGTAAATGTTCCACGGCTACCAAGAGGGGGGTGAATTGGTAGTTTTAAAAATTTTAAACCCTCTTAACTATAAAGTTGAACCGAAATAAAATTTTCTTTTTAAAGTTTGTAGAAAAATGTTTTTCAACCACAGAGTTGTTAAAAACTGAAATTTAAAGTGCGGAAACGTAAAAGCAATAAAGTAAATGACACCAGATTTATAGTGGTTCGGTCTATAACCAGACCTACATCCACTCCCCAGAGGCACCCTCTGAGTATTGCACTAATACCACAAAGTGACTCTCCTTTAGCACCCACAGCAAGGCGGAGAAGCCTGTACAAAACACTCTTTTCACCACTACCCGGTGCGGCAGAGAACCTTCGTCCTTTTACACAATCCACAGTGCTGGCAGAGAACCGTCGTCCTTTTACACTCTCCTAGTGTGGGCAGAGAACCCTACGGCTGTTCACACTCTCCAAGTGTAGGCAGAGAACCTTCGTCCTTTTACACTCTCCTAGTGTGGGCAGAGAACCCTTCGGCTGTTCACACTCTCCAAGTGTCGGCAGAGAACCGGATCTCCTTGACTGATCTTCTCACAAGAATCTAGAAGGAAGAAAGAAAAGAGTGAAGAAATCCAATTTCACAAGTAGAGATTCTTACCTTAGCAATCAAAGTGAAGCCTTCTCGCTCCAATGGTAGGAATCCTCCTTTGAATGCTCTCTTCCACTCTCTCCTTTGCTATTCTCTCAAGAGGCACGAAGATCAAATGAAAAAGATTGGGTGGCAGTCTAATTTGGACTATATATATAAAAGACAAGAGAAACCGCCCAAAAACTACAGATTTCCAATTCTGTACGCAGTGGATCGTCTTGTACGATCCTGGATCGTCCTGGACGATTTTACTTAAACGATCTGAAACGACCCAATTTGTATATGTGTACGAAATGACTTCGTACAGCTGATCGTCCTGTACAAACTTGGTTCGTCCAGTACGAACGGTTCTTACAAGGTCGGTTCTAGAAACTGCTGAAAACTGTTCTAAGTCGGTTAATCGTTTGGACGAAAATATGTTCGTCTGGACGAAAATTTTTCAGAGAGCCGATCGTCCTGGACGATTATTGATTTCGTCTGGACAAAAATTTTCCAGAGAACCAATCGCCGCGGACGATAATTTGTTTTCGTCTGGAAGAAAATTTTCCAGAGAGCTGATCGTCTGGTACGATATTTATTTTCGTCGGGACGAAAATTTTCCAGAGGACTGGTCGCCTCGTACGATGGTAAAATTCGTCTGGATGAAAATTTTACAGAGAACCCATCGTCCGGGACGATAATAAAATTTGTCCTGGACGAATAGGACTTAGAAAAAAATTTTTAAGCAAGTTCCTATTCGTTCCTAGTGCTCTATAGGAGATAACTGACAGATCGTCCAGTACGATAAATATCGTCTTGTACGATCAGTATAGAATTTCAAGATCTCCTTATTTGTGTGTGTGAGATTTTATTCACTCAATTACAATCACTCCCTTTCAAAATTAATTCAAAGAAAAGACAAACTTCAAATAAACAAAATATCTCATGTTGAATTTGATTTGAAGTTTTCGTAGTCTGGAGTCTGATTTTCCTGAAATGTTAGTACACACAAGAGCAAATGTAAATCTTCTAAAATTGTTAGGAGATAACTATACATTTGAACAATAATGTTTGGAATCATCAAGACTACATAAGTTGCACAAATATAGATCATTCATATAGCAACTATTCAAACACATGATGTCTCAACTTGACTGAAGCAATTCCAGTCAATTCCAATTCAGATTTAAAAATTCCTGTCTCAATTACAGACACAAATTGTCTTAACTTAGCCAGAGAAGAAGATAATTGCTATGACACAGAGAAAGGATAAATGGAAGAAGGAGAAATTCCTAATCTAAAGATGGATAGATTTATTGCTGATGCACCATTGGAGTTGACAGACTCTTCAAAAACTAAATGAAAATTAATCAAAGAACTCAATTCTCTGGGTAAAGATAACATTCTTTCTCAAAAAAGGAAAGGTGAAAATACTAAGTAGGTTAAAAGTGGAATTTATTCCCCTTTTAAGACGAAATGATGTCCCTGGCTTTCTGGAATTGTAGGGGGGCTAGAAAATCAGAAGCCTCCCGGTATTTAAAGGAATTCGTTAAAGACTATAATTCCTTTTTTGTGGGACTTGTTGAAACAAAGGTTGTTTCTTTTGATAGACTAGAAGTCAATAAACTAATTGGAGATAATTGAGATTTTTTCTTTGTCCCAGCCGATGGCCTTTCAGATGGTATTCTCATCAGCTGGAAGAGAAATTTTTGTTCTTTCACTGTTATGCATTCTTCTTCATAAGCTATGATTGGAGTTATTAAAATTCCAAATAATGGGGATTGGATGATAGCAACTGTATACAGAAGCAGAGAAAATTATGAGAGAAGACAACTATGGAAAAGTCTAGAAGCTCATTCAAACAATCACCTTCCTTTTATCTTAGGAGGTGACTTCAATTGTTTATTATCTTAAGAGAAAAAAAGGGGAGGCAAGAGTTTTTCCATCTCTCAAGGACCTCAAGACATGAATGCATTCATGAATAACTATGATTTTCATGACGTGGGTATAATTGGACCCAAATTCACTTGGTGTAACAATAAGCAGGGAGGAGCTCTTATTTTAGAAAGGTTAGATCATTGCCTTCTCAACTCAGCAGCTTTGAAGATCATTCAACTAGCGGTTGTTCGACACCTTGGGAGAATTGCATCAGATCATACCCTTTAGTACTTAACATTTTCAATTCTGGTTTTAGAAAACCAAAAAAACTGCAGTTTGAGGACACTTGGGCTTCATTTCCAGCTTCCAAACCCATTGTATCGAAAACCTGAGGAAAATCTGTTAGAGGTGATGATGTTCAAGCTTTGAATACTAAATTTAGAAGAGTTCTTAAGGCCCTTTTTCACTGGAGTAGAACAAAGCATTCAAATCTCAACTCCCTTAAAAAAGAACTGAAGAAGGACATCATTGAGCTACAAGAAGAAGAAGCTAATTCAGGAGGATTATCTGAAGATAAAATCTGTTTGCTGAAATTTAAGGTAAAGGAGCTTAATTCAACCTTACGAAGACTGTCTTCTTGGTGGAAACAGAGAGCTAAAGTCAAATGGATCAAGGATTGTGATTCTAATACAGAATATTTTCATTCTGTGGCATTGGCTAGACATAACATGAATTTTATCAACAAATCAAAGTATCAAATGGGAGGATGTGTGAGGAACCAGAATGCATTGAAGACACATTTTTTAAGTACTTCAAGAAGAAATGGAGATTTAGGAATTGTAAATTATCTAGATGGTCGGAACCAAGCAAAACCTTGGAGGGAGCTGAAATTGGTTTGCTGATGGCTGAATTCTCTGTTACAGAAATGGAAGATGTGGTCCAACAACTTGAAGGTAATATTTCTCCTAGTCTTGATGGAATTACTCATTCATTTATTAAATTTTATTGGAAAATCATTAAAGATGACATATGGGAGGCGGTTTATCAATTTTTGCAATCTGGACTTATGTGTGATCTATGGAAGGAAACTGTTGTAATTCTTATTCCAAAGCTTTAAAACCCTATTAATCCTTCTAATTACAGACTGATTAGTCTATATAATTCCATCTATAAAATATCAACCAGAATCTTGTTGAATAGATAAGTTGGCTTCATTCCTAAAATCATTTATGAAAATCAAGTTGCTTTCATCAAAGGTAGATCCATATCGGATAATATCCTTTTAACTCAAGAAATCATCAACAAATTTAGATTTTCTAAATCTAAAAAAGGCTTAATGGCGATCAAAGTGGATATGGAACAAGCCTATGATAGCATGGGTTGGAAAACTTTGGAGCAAGTACTACACATCTATGGGTTCCCGAAAAAATTTTCAAAGGTTCTTCTTCAATGTGTAGTTGATACCAAATACACCATTAATATTAATGGGTTGAATACTGAATGGATATGGGCTAACTGTGGCTTCAGGCAAGGATTCCCTTTATTGCCTTTTCTGTTTATCTTGTGCTCCCAATTGTTAACAGAAGAATTCATACAAAGCAGACAAAAAATTGGAGTTAAAGTGTCTCCAAATGCAGAAAAAGTATCTCACCTTCAATATGCTGATGATACAATTTTTTTCTCTATAGATTCTTGTAGGAATGCTAAGAAAATAAAAAAATTTATGAAGAGTTACTACTGCTGGACTGGGCAAAGGATTAATGTGTCCAAATCATCTTTACTCCTTGGTAAGTCTGTAGGGAGGAATAATGGGAAAATTTTGTCAAAAATTCTGGGTATCAGAATTGTTAAAGAGCTACATTATCTTGGCATTAAAATGGCATTGAGAAGACTTAATGGATCAGATTTTAATGAATTAATGGAGAAAGCCTATGACAAGCTCAATCTATGGGGAAATCGGTTCCTTAGTCTATCTGGTAAAATTCAACTTATCAAATATGCTTTCTTGTCTTTGCCAACATTTATTTCTACTCACTCTTTGATTACTTTGGGAGTACTCAATTATTTAGACAAGTTGAGTAGGGAATTCTTATGGAGAAAACAAGATAAGAGTAAGGGCATGCACTATGTTGATTGTGAAACTCTTTGTAAAAGCAAAACATTTGGTGGCCAAAGTATAAATTCTGCTATTGGTAAAATTGGCAATTGGAGAGCTAAATTTGCTTGGAAGCTCATCTCAAATCCTACATCACTTTTGAACAGAGTTCTTATTGCTAAATACGGTTCATATATCTTGGAATATGAACATAAATATGGAGAATCTTCTTCTTGATAGATTATTACTAAAGGAGCTAAATCTCTACAAAAAATGATGAGATGGAAGCTGAGGGACGGAAAATTCATCAATACTTCAAAGGATGTGTGGATCCTTGATAAATGCATTGATAGGTGGCCTACTTTCACAGCAAATCTGCAAGAAGAACAAGAAAGCTTACATTATTTTATACAGGATGGTAAATGGGATGTTACAAATCTAAAACAACCTTTCGGTCCAGATTTGGTTGAACTAATTTGTTCTGTTTCAATCTAGAACAAAATTTCAAAAGATGAAATAGAGATTGCTGTTAAACATTATGGGAAATCCTTGTCATCTATAATTTCTGAACAAAAATACAGCAATGAAGAGGAGAATACCAATTGGAGATGGTTGAAGAAGTTGAAATTAAGGCCAAGGATATAGCTCTTTTGGTGGAGATTGTTGAACAAAGCTTTACCAAGTAATGAGTTTTTAATGTATAAAAGACTCATTAACTACAATGCCTGTCCTAGAGGATGCAATCAAATTGAAGATGCTAATCATATAGCAGTAAAATGCAGTTTTATTATCGATGTTCTGAAGGTTTTGAAAAGCTGGGGTTTTAAATTGCTGCATTACTGAATTGAAGAAAACTTCAAATTCTAATATTTTCCTGGGAAATCTTTATTGCTCGGTCATCTTTCATTCCTGGAAAAGCGGAAATAAGCTAGTCCATGGTGACAAAGAGGATAGCTTCAATATTGTAGCAGCAAATGCATTATCTTTCACATCCTCATCAATCAATTATGATCTTATCACAGTCAACTGGGATTCTAATCAGCTTAAGCTATTTTCTTCTATTTGGAATCCCCCTCCAACCGTTTGGATCAAATTAAATGAGGATGCTTCTCTCGGTAGTAACTATTCTACAGGAATTGGAGGAATTCTAAGAGATAGCAAAGGTAGATTCCTATTTGCCTTTGGGTTCAAACGTATGCATTAGGATAGTTCTTCTCTAGAACTAGAAGCGGTTTTATCCTTCAATAATGTTCTTCAAGAATGGATGTTTGATGCTAAAGGAATCATTATAGAAGGAGACAATTATAATGTCTTAAAATTCATTCAAAATTCAATCAAGGAAGGAGTGCAAGGAGGTAATAACACTTGCTCTGAAGATTTCGTTTTTCTTAGAAGGTTTAATCAAGTCATTATTCAAATTGTAAATAGAGGTTGTAATAAGTTAGCCGATTGTTGTGCTAACTATGCTAGAAATAATGACTTTGTTTGGGATAGTTTGGATATTAATCACATTCCTCCTAATTTCTTTAATATACTGAAGGAGGAATGTGATTTATCCAAATTCACTTAGTTTTTCTTCTCTTTGGTTTTTAATAATATTACTATATGCAGTTTCTCAAAAAAAAAAAAAAAAAAGAACTATGATGTTATGGTTAAGGTTTATTTATTTTTTTTTGTTTATCTATTTTTGTCTGCCAATTTTTATATGGATGGACTTTAATAGCTTATTTTGGCTCTATTATTATTATTATTTTTTTGCTTCCCCTTATTGGGGGGGGGGGGGGGGGGGGGGGGGGGGGGGGGGGGGGGGGGGGGGGGGGGCTTTACGCTTGTTTTGTGTCATTTTTTTTTATGCTGGTTGCTTAGGTTTTTGGGCTGGTTTGTGGTGGTTTAAGGAGGTTCTCTGTGTCTGGTTTTGGCTAGAAGGCTTGTGGTTTTTCCTTTATAGATCTTGTTTGTTTCTCTTGGTGAGGTATTCTGCTCATTTTTTGATGTTGGTTGTTTGGATTTGTTGCTGTTTGGACTATTAGTTTTCTTCTTACCTTCTTTTTGAGCGGTTGTTGGGGTTTTTGTGCTTGTTAGTTATCCTGGATGGTGGTGTTTATTTTGGCTTTTATTTTCTGGCTTATTTTTTATTTTTTATTTTTCTTTCTTTTGACAAGTTGTGGGGTTTCCATGGGCTTAGATTTGGCTGGCAGGATTGTGGATTATCTTTTGTAGATTTGGCTTCTACTTTTGTTAGATTGTTGGTTGATTTTAGCTCTTCTTTGATAAGGGCTTTTTTCTTGGTTGCTACAGGATTGAGGGCTTCTCAGGGCTTGTTATTGGATGGCAGGGTTGTGATTTGTCCTTTGTTAGTTTGGATTACTGTTCTTGCTGAGGTTGTTGGTTGTTTTTGGTTTTTTTGAGTAGAGCTATATTCTTGCTGGTTGATTTGGATGCAGACTTTTTGCTTGCTAATTGTTTGGGTTTGTAGTTGGCCAAACAGCTGGTTTTCTTCACACATGTTGAGCTGCTTTTGTATGGGCAGCTTTAGGTTTTTTAGGACTTGCTTTCTTTGATATCTTTCTGATATTTCTTGTCATTTTATCTTTTATTTTTAATGGTTGTAAGTTTTTGTTGCTTTACTTACAACTCTTGAATTTTTGTAATTCCTTTTATTGTTTTAATGAACATTTGGCATGTTTGCCCCTACTTTTTCAAATAATAATAATAATAATAATAATAATAATAATAATAATAATAATAATAATAATAATAATAATAATAGGAGCAAAAATTAAAAGTGAATATGCATTTTCTCACAAAATATGAATCAAAATTATATTTTTAAAAAATATAAATTCAATTTACATTATTTTTAAAAGTTGTAAATTGAATTTAAGTTTTCTTTTTATTGTTCTGCATTTCACTTTGGGGGATTTACATATATACCAATATATATAATAACTATTTTAGATATCTAACAAATAAAACATTAATATTTCATTCCTACCATCCAAACAAAAATTTTAACATTCAAACACACCACTCCGTATACTCCCAACCTCATGACGTTGTTCCCTTCCCACGAACTTCTCCTAACGCCTGCTCTTCCTGCATGCTTTCTTTCTCTCTCTTGTTTTACTTCCGGCATGCTATCAGCAACGCAAGTTCTTCTCTTTTCTTGTTGTCAGTCGGTTTACATCGATGTAATTTATTTATTTGTTTGTTTTTTTCATTCCGTTGTTGAGAGATCAATTAGTTTCTCTGTATACATGCTACGAGCATAGGGCGGAGGGAGAAAAGGAGATCATTGGACTTGCATGCTGATTGTGAGAGGTTTACAGAGATGGCTTTTGGAGGAAACATGCTTAGGGTCACTTGAGCGGTAGGTGTAGTTAGATAGTAGAGTATGGAGGCTATTTTTTGATTATAACTGTTTTAAAAAACTCATCTTTTTAAGTGCTGTGAAATAAAAAAAAATTATTGTTTTCAAAATCAAAAGATACTAATTACACACAAAAAATGCTAATATAGGGTTGAAATTCATCAAAGTGAAGAATAAAGAAGTTGCAGAAGATTATTCTCGCTATTAACCAAAAATATGATTGAATGATTTTGATGAGAATTGAGTGAGTTTTGCTAAAAAAATTGAGGCCATCAGAATTTGTATTTCATATATTTGAACACTTGCAAAAATTATGGCTTATTGTGCTGCATAGCTAAGGTTTTGAACTTGAGAGTTGTAGAGATTGTGTTGGCATTTCAGTTATGAGTGTTTCGCTCAAAACAGTCAGATCACTCTACAAACTTTTAGCTATTACAATTGTATATTTTTACCTTTTTTCATTCATTAAATTGAGTATATATATATGAGAGACTATCTCGAGTGATATTGATGTTTAGGTTTCTGGTTTTATAGATGATTGTCTTTTGAACATTCACTTGGATAATTAGTTTCATGAGACAACCTCTGGATGAACTTGTTTTTCACATGCTACATTTGCATGCTTACGTAATTTTATGGATAGTTTTGAAGAGTTAGGTTAGGTCATTTAACTTATTTCCAAGGAGGGTGACAAAAGAACGTTCATTCACTAAATTTTTGTACATGTGTGTTCCAACATGAGCTTTTTTGTGAGTACTGAAAAATCCATTTATTAATAGCTCTATTTTTTTTAACATTTATGCATGCAGCTACACTAGCTGAAAATGAGACACTCTAGCAAAAAATGCATGGCTGTTTCAACATTGTACAAAAAAAAATCAGAATTCAGAATAACTTAATGGAAAAGCTTACGCAAGTAGCAAGACGACATTCTTATAATAGATGAATTTGTTGAACTCATTTGAAATAACACATAATCTGTCAAACTAGTAAAAAAATTAACAGAACTTTGCATTGTGAAATGTAATATAATACATGAAGCACATACAAAAATGCCTCCAATATGTAAAATGAAGTTAATAATCTTTATTCAAAACCTAGTGTACATATCTTTGAAGTTAAAAGAAAAAGCAAATATCAAAGATAGGGAAGAGTTAAAACCTTCTATAAAACAAACATTAAATATTCTGAAAATAGCATGTTGATTTGGTGCCTGGATTTATAATAAAACAATGCATCCAAAATTGATGGAATTTAGATTTATAATATTTACAAAATCTAAATTGAATCAACTCCTACTTTAGCCTAAGCATCCTCTAAATTTGAACAACAAGCATTGGACAAGTATTATATTTGACTGGAAAGATCAGTCATAACCCGAATATAAGAAATCAAAGAGCTATTAGTCATTTTCTCTAAATCAGAAGGTCTAAATTTATTTTATTTTGGAGCTATACATTATTTGTTTCAGCATTAATGTATTGTTCCCATTTTCCTTGTTATCTCATTCATGTTTTCTTCTCGGAGAAATCAGGCTTGGGTAAATCATCGTAAGTCATCATGGGATGATTGTTTCTCGGCAAAACTATCTCTGTCACAATAAGAAAACTTGTAATTATCATAGGACCCACCGGCCCAATTTAGCACCACGACTTTAGAGCCTCGAGAAAATAAGCACAAGAGCATTTAGCCTCGTAATGTTGCCACAACAATATTCACATTGTAGCACCACGATGCTCTAGCTTCTAGAGATTATGGTGAATACATTACAAACACATGGAGCCACATTGGCTTAGTTAAAAGATGTGCCATTTAAATCTTTAACCATGCCATATTAGCCAACGCCACACGGAGCCAACATTACAACGTCGAGATGCTAGTTGATTATACACCTCCACGGCTCCACCTTGTTGATTGTCACGGTGCCTCAGCCCATCCTTGTACTTCCTAGAAATACTTTTTTAGTTTAGTTATTTTGGGAGTTTTGTCACAAATTTTTTTTTTTGTAATTTTAAGTGTATTTCTTTAGTTCCCCTTTAGTGTAAAGTCTAAGGGAGGCTAGAGAAGTGCAATATGCTTTTCCTTATGGAGATCTGAGCCTGTTTGCGTAAGCAATTTTTTTGGATGATGGAAGGACTGTAGAGATGATCATTTGATCATTTTGAATGATAATTTTATAATTAGTTCTATTGCATCTTTTTTTTAAATGAATGAAATGTGGATGAATTTGCTTATTATAACTTCAATGTCTGGCTAGTTCTCTAATTTTGGGCAAATGATATAAAATGCATAGTAAGTACTAATGTAGATTCTTATTACTTGAATAATAAAATGATATTTTCAATATCTTTCATTCTTCATTTATTGTATATAATGATAATGTGTGTAGTTAAAAAATAATATGATGTTTAACCTCGATAGAGGAATACAAAAATAATTAGTAATATTAAAATAAAATATTGTCATGCATAAACATAAAATGTTTGAATATTCTAGGTTCTCTATAGAGATAGTAAAATTGTAGGAAGGCCACAAACCTTTCTTTCATCCCTACAACCTTGATAGAGATCTAAGGATGTATATGATGTGATCCACATCTTAAATTAAAGAGTCTCATTAGGAAAACTATATTATTTACATTCATTAGCAAAAAATTCTTTATTTTCACAAGTATAAAATATCCTAGCAAGTTTTTCTTTTAATGATAAAAACTCTAAGCATAAATTTGTTTTTAGTAGGATAAGTTGTGTATTTGAAGTAAGTAGTAGTATTTATGTTGTAATTAAACAAAATACTTTCTTGTGGGTTCGACACTCTTCTATATCACTTTAATGCTATATTTGGCACATATACTTGTGTATTTAAAGGAGATTTTATCAATTTTATATGAATGAAAATCTAAGTATATTTCAAGCTCAACAAGTTACGTACTAGCTTAGCATAAGCAACCATTAAGTTATTGGCATTGTTGCCAAGGAAGTAATACGTATTGTAACTTTAATAAAATTATTGATATAAATACATATTTAGAACTACTTGTATCCTAAAATTTTTTCTTGTTTGATAAAAATATTGAAAAAGATATTAATATATTTTGTTTATTATTTAGTTTATGATTTTTATTTTATTTATTTTATCATTATTTCATGTTTAGTAGATCTAGTAAGGAGCCCTTGTTATTTGACTCTGAGATAGAAAAAACCCTTAAAAAAATTCAAAAAACAAAAGAAGGTATTTTTGACAAAGTAAAAAATTAGGACCATTCTAGACCTCTTAGGGTGTATGCTAACTTTGTAGTAGAAGGACTCCATTAGAGTATTAGACCTATTATCTAGGCTAATAACTTCAAACTAAAACCTACCATTATGTAAATGGTTCAAAATTCTTAGTTTGAGAGAACTCCTATTGAAGATCCCAACTCATAATTAACCCATTTATTGAAAATTTATGTAATATTTAAGTATAATGATATCAGTGATAATCCCATTAGACTTAGAATAATTTCCATTTTCTTTAAGGGACAAAGCTAATACGTGGTTAAATTCTTTACCCCCATGCTCTATAATCACTTGGAATGAGTTGACCCATAAATTCCTAGCTAAGTTTTTCCCACCTTTAAAAATTGCCAAACAATCGAATTTTGAAAGTTGTGAGATATTTTAGAAAATACTTAGGAAATGCCTTCAAAAAGAATTACCCGATTAGTTGTTTATTCAAATTTTCCACAATAGATTGATAGGATCCCTTAGATCAATCATAGATGATGCACCACTAGGATCTTTAATGTTTAAGTCATTTGACCAAGTATATGAACTAATAGAAGAAATGACTATAAATAATTTTTAGATGCCTACTTATAGGGTAAATCCTATGAGAGTAGTTGGAGTTTAGAAATTAGATGCTTTGCCAATTCTTATTACTTAGGTAGCTACAATTTCAAAGAAATAGGATATCATTAGAATTAATTGGAAAAGCATAATATGAATTCTATTGATGATAGTAGCGCCGTAGAGATTAAATGTGAATTTGATTGGATGGAAAAATATTCCATATTCCAATACCAATAATCCAGGTTAGAAGAGCCACCATAATTTTAGCTTGTCAAATAATGTTAGTGGTAATAATTAGTGAAATTCAAGATAACCTTATCAACAAGGAAATTATAATCTAATTTTAGCTTGTCAAATAATGTTGGTGGTAATAATAAGTTAAATTCAAGATAAACTAATCAACAAAAGAATTTTAATCATGCTTAGTATCTTATAGTAAATCCTTGACCTTATTATATCCCAGGTTTTAATCAAAAAAATTGTATCATAAATAAGAAGATCCCTTTGGAAGAGGCAGTGATTCAATTCAGAACTCGATTGCAAAGTTAAGCTGCTTCTATAAAAAATTTTGAATATCAATTAGGTCTGCTAGCAATTTCTTTTAATAGTAGACCCCTTGGATCTTTTCTCAGTAATACTGAAGTTAATTATAAAAAGAAGGAGATGGATCATAGTGGAAATCGCTTGAGGAGTAGTAAAGATATACCCTAGCCAAAATGATAAACCTAGGTAATTCTTCCTAATGATTATAAATTTAGTGCTATATTGGGAGGCAACCCAATTATGTTTGAAGTTCTTTTTCGTTGTAGAGTCCTTTTCTTAAGTGTGGTGTTATCATTATTTTTTATTTTTTATTTTATGTTTAGTTATTTTTTTAATGTTAGTTTGCAATGTGTTCTACTATTTATGTTTGATTTGATTCCTTTAAGCTTTAAACTATTATACACTATCCCTTATAGATATTTGCACTTTGATTATTTTCCTAGTCAAAATAAAAATAATAATTAAGAATTATTTAAAAATAGGATAATAATAAAACCCTAGATGATAGTTTGAATAAACAATACATAATAATTTATAATTTAAAAAGCTGAATGATTAACTAATATAGATCACTTAAGCTATTGGATAGATTTAAATTAAGAAACTCTACATTAACATATTGACTACAAAATTAAAATGAATAATTAAAAAGTGGTGAGTAGTTTATATTTGAAATCATAGTAAACTTGAAATTTGAATTAGTGATCTTATTGAATCCTTACATTAAACCAATTAGGATTTCAAGAGGATGAAAGTAAAATTGATATTAAAAATTATTAAATATATACTCCACAAAGTATGAAAAAAATGAAATTTATGAATAATTCAAATGAAATATGTGGAAGGTAGAATGATGAGTAAAATCTAAAATTGGTATCAATTAAAGCTTAATCTGAAATTGCATTGTAATACTTAAAATTAAAACTAACAAAGTTCGTGAACTAATGGTGCACTAATAAATTTCCAATTTAACTACAAGCATAACTAATCCCTAAGTTTTTTTTAGGAGATTCAAATTGCATTCTTAAAAGAAACCTAATAAAAACTACGGTGTGGTAGACAATATATCACATTCATCCTTTAACAAAGAAATAAAAGGAGGAATCTTATTATAACTAACATCATCCCAAATAAAATCACCAAAAATGGCATAGTTAGCAAACAAATCAACTAACTTATTACAACTTTTATTCATTAGTTATATTATTCATTTCTACATTAGGAAGGCAATTTTATACTTACAAATATAATAGATAGATTCTAATCAAGTAATAATAATGGTGACTGGTTGGGATAGTTGTTATGACCTTTAAAATTAGAATTATAACTTTAATAATTCCAAAATACGTCTAGTCTATGATGTATTATCCTATATTTTAATAATTTTAAATTATCAAGCTTTACTATGGCTATTAAGTGATCAATGGTTTTTTTTCCATTGCTTAAGGATAAGCAATCATTTAAGCTGGGGGAATTGTTAAGTATAAAATATTTATTACTTATTGTGTTTAAAATTTAGAGAATGTGTATTATTTTTATGGTGTTTATATGGCAATCATTGAGCTTTACTATGCCACCGCATTGAAATTCACATTCTATAACCATAATTCTCAAACTTCTAGAGGATGTGGATAAGCTTTTTTAAATGTGAGTAGACATGCTGACTAGCCAAAAAATGCACCATTTTTATCATTAACCATGCTAGGTCAGCCAGCATCACAATAGAGCCAACATTACAACACTGAGGTACTAGTTTATTTTATGCCACTATGACACCACCATATAGAGCGATATGGTGCCTGAGCCCATCCCTATACATCCTATAAATTGAGTTTTAGTTTTTTTTTTATTTTAATTTTGGGAGTTTTATCACTTAAGTGAAAATTCTACCATTTTATGTATGTTTCTTTAGTGCTCTCTTAGAGTAAAGTCTAAGGGAGGATAAGGAAGTGCAAGATACTTTTTCTTGTTGAGATCTCGTATTTGTGTAAGTGACTCTGTGGTTGGTGGAAGAAGTATGGAGAAGTTTATTTTGTTCTTTCGGGTAATAATTTTTTTATTACTTTTCTTGTATCTTTTCTTTTGATGAATGAAATAAAGATGAATTTACTTATTATTTGTTCAATGTCTAGCTAATTTTGTTATTTTGGGCTAATGATGTAAAAATCTTAGTAAGTACTAATGTTGACTCTTATTTCTTGAATGATAAAATGATGTTTTCAATATTTCCCTTTCTTGTATTTTCCTACTTTCATGAGTTTAATGAATATTAGTTTGCATGTCATTTATTCAATGTTTAGCTAATTCTCTTTTTTTGGATTGATAATGTAAAGTGTATGTTAAGTTCAAATGAAGACACTTGTTATGTAAATGTTAAATGTTGTTTACAATATTTTCTCACTCTTTATTTAATGCATATTGTGACCATATGTGTAATTAAAAATATAGTATTATTTATAGTGTGGAAGGAGTAATGCAAGAATAATTAGGAATATTAATGTAGGATATTTGCTTTCCTAGACATAGGTTGTAAAATGTTTAGGTTCTTAAGGAGATACTATAACTGTAGAAGGCCAACAAATATCCTTCTCACCCTTGCAAGCTTGACAAAAATCTCGGGATGCATATGCTCTGACTCATATCTATCATTAGGAGTCTCACTAGGAAAGATATGAAATTTTAATTCATCATACCAAAATATTTTTATTAAATATTATATTCAATATTTTTCATTATTTTATTCAGTGATAGATCTCCACAAATATTAATTTTATTTCAGTAGGATAATTATTATAATTAGAGTAAACGACAATAGTTTGTTGAAAGTGAGCATACTTCCTCGTAGGTTCAATAATTTTTTGATTACTTTATTACTTGATTCAGGACGTATACCTATGTATATTAAGTGGTATTTTGTTATTTTTTTATATTAAAGAAAACATAAGTGTTATTTAGGGATAATAGAGCCCTAAATTTTTATGCAATTTAAAAAGTTTACTGAACAGTCCACATCACTTTATAATATGCTTATGATCTCATAATAAAATGATGCATGAATTACAACATGATAAAAAAACTTCTATTCATTTTTAATTTAAAAGTACAACATAGGTTCTACTATAAAGAAAAGATGACCAAGTTTCACTAACAAAAAGCTTGGATTTTAATAAATATTTAAATATATTTAATATGGGGTATATTTCTTAACTTTTTAATTTGCATCTATTTCTAATACTTTTATATTATTTATAAATAGTAGATCTAATTTTAAGTTCAATACCTTTTTGTCTACTTAATTTAAAAATTTCTAGAATTAGTTAAGAATTTTATAGGTTCAAGTTATTTATATGAATTAATTTTGATCAAATAATTGATTTTTTTTATTTATAGTGATTTTTGGAGCTTTTATTTTTAACATAAATACAAGAGCAAAAGATGAGTCTAATGCTTGTACGTTTATTGGATTTGGATTTTTCTAGAATTAGTTATAAATTTTATAACTTTAATGTGATTTATGTATTAAGCCTGACCCAAATATTGACAATATTCCTTTTGATTTTTGGAAAACACGCATGTCTACTTTCTTACAGTCACTTGATTATCGCATGTGGATGCTAGTCCAGGAAGGTTACTCAAAACCAACTAGATTAGTTGAAGGAGTTAGGGTAGAAACACCCTATGCAGATTGGACTATTAAAGAACGTGACTTAGCACAATTAAATGCAAAATGTCTAAATAGTTTCTTTTGTGCTTTAAAATCTGAAGACTTCATGCGAGTTTCCACTTGTAAAAGCGGAAAGGACATATGGGATGGACTAGGTATAACTTATGAAGGGACAAATGAGGTTAAGCAATCAAGACTCAATATCTTGTTACATGACTATGAATTATTTAGCATGAAACCTAATGAATCTATTTCAGAAATGTATACAAGATTCACTCAAATTGTCACCTCTTTGCATGCACTTGGTAAGGAATTAACTAATGCTGAAATGGTCAATAAGATTCTTCGTTGCTTACCTACTGCATACGATGCTAAAATTACTGCAATTATAGAGTCTAAGGATCTGAACATTTATTCCATTGACAATCTTCTTGGTTCACTCATTGCTTATGAGCAAGAGTAAGTCAAAGAAAGATTGATGCAGGTAAACCTAGAAAGGACAAGAATATTGCACTAAATATGGAAGAGTTAGAAAGTGAAGACTCACAACCTGAGGATGAAGATGATATTGCATTGATGACTAGACAATTCAGAAGCTTTTTAAAGAGGAAGCAGAAGAGACGTCAGCAATGGAATAGAGGTAAGTATAACAAAAATGACAAGGTTTCTAATGAAGTGATTTATTATGAATGCAGGAAACCAGGTCATATAAAGACTGATTGTTCAAAACTCAAAGCAACTCCTAGCAAGGAGAAGGTAGAGGAGAAACCAATGGTAAAGAAGGGAAAGAAGAAGTTTCAAAAGGCTTTTTGGGCGGACTCAGCTTCAGACTCATCTGAGACTGAAAAAGAAGAAGAAGTCACCAACCTTTGCTTGATGGCAGATAATGTTAAACAACCAGATCAAGAATAAGTATGTGATTTAACCTATAATGAATTGTTTGAAGTTTTTGAACACATGCATGATGCATATAAGAAAATAAAAAGGATGCATGCTAGTTTAGTTATAGAATTGGAAGAATTTAATAAGGAACACAAAATCCTTAGGAAAGATCATGCTTTAATAGATAACAACCACATGAAACTACTTGATGAATATGATGACTTGAATAAAAATTTTGAGAATTTAAAAACATCCTATGCTGAACTTGAAAAAGAATTTAAGAATTTTAAGGATGAATCTGAGAGCAAGACATATAGAATCAATTATACCAATCGAATCTTGGAAGATATGAATTCATTTTACAAACTCACAATAAGAGCTCTCAAGGATAATAGGAACCCCCCTAAACTTAAAGATTTTACAAATCTTAAATATTATAGTAAATTCATGAAATCCCTTAGAAGACAATCATATGAAAGAAAACATAGGAATATTTTTCCTAATGTTAAATGTAATAATTCTGGATTTATGGGACATATATCTCACACCTGCACTTTAAAGATGAAAACTAATTTGGTTTGGAGAACTAAGATGCATAAACCTAGACATATCATACATGCATCTGATTATAAATTTCATAAAGGTGAACCCAAACATGTTTGGGTTCCCAGGTCTAACATTTGAGAATTTTGCAGGAGTACTCTCACATAAGACCTCGTGAGTGTATATGGTACCTGGACAACGGATGTTCAAAGCACATGACTGGAGATACTGCTCAATTCATAATGCTGGAAGCCAGGAGTGGAGGCAAGGTTACACTTGGAGATAATACCACAAAGAAAGTGGTTGGATCAGGTATGATTGGAAATTTGAAAAACTTTTTTTATAGACAATGTGTTATTAGTTGAAGGCTTAAAACATAATTTGCTTAGCATATGTCAGCTATGTGATAAGGGCTATAATGTAAAATTTTTACCTACTAGCTGCATAATTAGCCTAAATGGGAAAATTGTTTTAAATGGAAAAAGGGTAAACAATGTCTACATGCTAGATTTAAATTGTATTCAATCTCCTACTGCTTTTTGTTTGAAAATTATTTCTGATGAATCATGGCTTTGACATAGGAGACTTTGTCATTCTAGTATGAAAAATCTTAGAAGAATTACCCAAAAGAATTTGGTGAGAGGTATACCTAAACTAGACTTTACCATGGACCATCTTTGTGATGCATGTCAATTAGGAAAACAAGTGAAGTCCTCTTTTAAGTCCAATAAAGATCTTAAGACCAGTAAACATTTAGAAATTCTACACATTGATCTTTTTGGACCTGTAGGCACTGTAAGTCTAGGAGGGAAGGTATATGGATTTGTTATAGTAGATGATTTTTCAAGATTCACCTAGGTTAAATTTCTTTTTCATAAGAGTGAATCATTTGAGGAATTCAGAAATTTTTCAACTTGGATACAAAGAAAACTATGATGTGAAATAATTTCTATACAAAGTAATCATGGAGGAGAATTTGAAAATGAAAGATTTGAAAAATTCTGTAAAGAAAAGGGGATTGATCACAATTTTTCTGCACCTAAAACTCCTCAACAAAATGGGGTAGTTGAAAGAAAGAACAGAACATTAATAGAAGCCGCCCGAGCAATGTTAGCAGAATACTCGCTTCCTAGATATTTTTGGGCTGAGGCGGTTAGCACTGCATGCTATGTTCTGAATAGGGTGAATTTGAGATCAAATTTGAATAAAACACCCTATGAGTTGCTAAAAGGTAGAACACCAAATTTGTCTCATTTGCATGTATTTGGTTGCAAGGTGTTCATACATAATAATGGAAAATCTGCCTTAGGAAAATTTGATCCAAAATCAGATGAAGGAATCTTTGTTGGATATTCAAGTGTTGGAAAATCTTATTGGGTATTCAACAAAAGAACTTTAGTCATTGAAGAAACCACATATGTTGTATTTTATGAAAGTGGAAACATGGAAGAGCCAAATATTGTTGAAGAAGAAATTGAAGAAAACTCCCAAAAGATTGATAGATTAAATTTAGAAGAAAATGTAGAAGAAAATTTGGAAAGAGAAAACCCTTTGCTTAAGGATTTGAGATTTTCTAAAAACCACCCAAAGGAATTGATTATAGGTGAACCAAGTGAGGGTGTTAGAACTAGGCGTGGATTAAACAAGGAAGTCAATCATTCAGCCTTTATTTCAACTATTGAACCCACTAACATTGATCAAGCACTTTCTGATGAATTTTGGATATTGGCCATGCAAGAAGAGTTAAATCAATTTGTAAGAAATAAAGTTTGGGAATTAACTACAAGGCCAAATGATCAAAGTATTGTTGGAACCAAGTGGGTGTTCAAAAATAAAATGAATGACTCAGGAGTAGTCATTAGAAATAAGGCTAGATTAGTAGCTAAGGGGTATAATCAAATTGAAGGAATTGATTTTGAGAAAACTTTTGCCCCTGTAGCTAGACTTGAAGCAATTAGGGTTTTACTAGCCTTTGCTTGTTTTAAAGGTTTTAAATTGTTTCAAATGGATGTTAAAAGTGCCTTTTTAAATGGGGTAATTGAGGAAGATGTTTTTATAGAACAACCTCTAGGTTTTGAAAATTCTAAAATTCCAAATCATGTTTTCAAATTAAAAAAGGCATTATATGGATTAAAACAGGCACCTAGGGCTTGGTATGAGAGGTTGAGCACCTTCCTACTTGAAAGATCTTTTGAAAAAGGAAGTGTGGATACAACTCTCTTTTTAAGGAAAATTGGAAAGGATATACTTATTGTTCAAATTTATGTGGATGACATCATCTTTGGATCTTCAAATAAACATCTTTGTGATGAATTTTCTAAAACAATGAGTAGTGAATTTGAAATGAGTCTAATGGGAGATTTAAATTACTTTCTAGGATTTAGCATTAAGCAACTTGAGGAAGGTACTTTTCTTAGTCAAACTAAATATATTAAGGACATCCTCAAAAAATATGAAATGGACAATGCTAAACCTGTTAGTACACCAATGAGTTCTTCAGTTCAGTTAGATAAGGACCTTATGGAAAAATCTGTTGATCAAAAGAAATTTAGAGGGATAATTGGATCTTTACTTTACTTGACTGCTAGCCGACCAGATATTATGTTCAGTGTTTGCTTATGTGCTAGATTTCAATCAGATCCAAAAGAATCACATTTGACAGCAGTGAAAAGGATTTTAAGATATCTACTAGGAACTCAAAACTTAAAAATTTGGTATCCTAAGTTTAGCTCTTCATTTGAAATTATTGGTTACTCAGATTCTGACTTTGCAGGATGTAGAGTGGATAGGAAAAGCACTTCTGGATTATGTCAATTCATTGGAAATTCATTAGTTTTATGGTCTAGTAGAAAACAAAATTCAGTGGCACTATCTACTGCAGAAGCAGAATACATTGCATTAGGAAGTTGTGTGGCACAAGTACTTTGGTTAAAACAACAGTTGATTGATTTAGGATTAACTATAGGCACTATTCCAATTTATTGTGACAATACTAGTACTATTTGCATTTCCAAAAATCCTATTCAACATTCTAGAACCAAACACATTGATATAAGGCATCATTTTATAAGGGATCATGTATCCAAAGGAGAAATTGAACTCATACATGTTTCAACTGAAAATCAACTTGCAGACATTTTTACAAAACCTTTAGCCTTTGATACTTTCAGTACTTTAAGAACAAGGCTTGGTGTTATTGATTTGAAAGCCTAAACAAAATGTCTTTGCAACATTGATATTTGTTTTGTTTTGTTTTTGATTTTGTGAAATTTTATGTGTTTTGAATGAATTGTTTTTTGGGTCAATGTTTTTGTTTTATGTTTTCTGTGTTTTTGAATGTTTAGTTTGTTTTTCTTAATATAAAAATCAAAATTAAAAATTTTGGAGGAAATCGTTCGGGACGAATATGGTTTCGTACGGGACGATATGTGAAAGAACAGTTTGCGCGAATTTTAACCGTTTTGAGAGCAGTTTTTAATTAGATTGTCTGTACGATCGGACGATCGTCCAGAACAAAAATATTTTTTTTCTCTCAAACGTCGGGACGATTGAATGGAGCGGTTGAGTGGATAAAACAGTTTTTAATATGGACTTCATTTGTATGAGTTTTTTGTTCGTCCAGACGAACAGGTGTCGGTTCATTGTAGGGGACGGTTTTCAAGAAACATTAAAACGATTTATTTTTTGATCGTCTGTACGAAAATTTTTCGTCTGTACGATCGGTCAAGTCAAAAAGCCTGTACGAAGGGATGCATCGTAAGTTGTGTTGATTACGAAAAGCCGTTACATTTTGGACGAATTGGATCTGTTGAGTCCAGTAATTAGGTTGTTAAGCCTAAGTAAATGTCCCACGGCTACCAAGAGGGGGGTGAATTGGTAGTTTTAAAAATTTTAAACCCTCTTAATAATAAAGTTGAACCGAAATAAAATTTTCTTTTAAAGTTAGTAGAAAAATGTTTTTCAACCACAGAGTTGTTAAAACTGAAATTCAGCGGAAACGTAAAAGCAATAAAGTAAAAGACACCAGATTTATAGTGGTTCGATCTATAACCAGACCTACATCCACTCCTCAGAGGCACCCTCTGAGTATTGCACTAATACCACAAAGTGACTCTCCTTTAGCACCCACAGCAAGGCGGAGAAGCCTGTACAAAACCCTCTTTTCACCACTACCCGGTGCGGCAGAGAACCGTCGTCCTTTTACACAATCCACAGTGCTGGCAGAGAACCGTCGTCCTTTCACACTCTCCTAGTGTGGGCAGAGAACCCTACGGCTGTTCACACTCTCCAAGTGTAGGCAGAGAACCTTCTTCCTTTTACACTCTCCTAGTGTAGGCAGAGAACCCACTTCTGTTCACACTCTCCAAGTGTCGGCAGAGAACCGGACCTTCTTGAATGATCTTCTCACAAGAATCTAGAAGGAAGAAAGAAAAGAGTGAAGAAATCCAATTTCACAAGTAGAGACTCTTACCTTAGCAATCCAAGTGAAGCCTTCTCGCTCCAATGGTAGGAATCCTCCTTTGAAAGCTCTCTTCCACTCTCTCCTTGGCTATTCTCTCAATAGGCACGAAGATCAAATGACAAAAAGATTGGGTGGCAGTCTAATTTGGACTATTTATACAAAAGACATGAAAAACAGCCCAAAAACTGCAAATTTCCAATTATGTACGCAGTGGATCGTCCCGTACGATCCTGGATCGTCCTGGACGATTTTACTTAAACGATCTGAAACGACCCAATTTGTATATGTGTACGAAATGACTTCGTACAGCTGATCGTCCTGTACGAACTAGGTTCGTCCAGTACGAACGGTTATTACAAGGTCGGTTCTAGAAACTGCTGAAAACTGTTCTAAGTCGGTTTATCGTTTGGACGAAAATATGTTCGTCTGGACGAAAATTTTCCAGAGAGCCGATCGTCCTGGACGATTATTTATTTCGTCTGGACAAAAATTTTCCAGAGCACCCATCGCCGCGGACGATAATTTGCTTTCGTCTGGACGAAATTTTTCAGAGAGCTGATCGTCCGGTACGATAATTATTTTCATCTGGACGAAAATTTTCCAGAGGACTGGTCGCCTCGTACGATGGTAAAATTCGTCTGGACGAAATTTTACAGAGAACCCATCGTCCGGGACGATATTAAAATTCGTCCTGGACGAATAGGACTTAGAAAAAAAATTTTCCAAGCAAGTTCCTATTCGTTCCAAATGCTCTATAGGAGATAACTGACAGATCGTCCAGTACGATAAATATCGTCCTGTACGATCAGTATAGAATTTCAAGATCTCCTTATTTGTGTGTGTAAGATTTTATTCACTCAATTACAATCACTCCCTTTCAAAATTAATCCAGAGAAAAGATAAACTTCAAATAAACAAAATTTCTCATGTTGAATTTGATTTGAAGTTTTCGTAGTCTGGAGTCTGATTTTCCTGAAATGTTAGTACACATAAGAGCAAGTGCAAATCTTCTGAAATTGATAGGAGATAACTATACATTTGAACAATAATGTTTGGAATCATCAAAACTACATAAGTTGCACAAATATAAATCATTCAAATAGCAACTATTCAAACAATCTCCCCCTTTTTGATGATGGCAAAACAATTATTATTAGTATGGTTTCAAGTTAAAACAAATCTCTTATCTCCTAAACTCCCCCTGAATTTATGAGTACATTAAAATAAGGAGGCATTAAAGAACAATATTTTTATTTTTCAAAAATTTTTAACACAGAAAACACAAACCACAAAAACACAAACACAAACATAATAATTTCTGATACCATATTTTTGTTTTTCAAAAAAAAATTTTAACACAGAAAACACAAACTACAAAAACACAAACACAAACATAATAATTTCTCCCCCTTTTTGACAGCAACAAAAAATGAAGAAGAAAAAGACAAGAAATGTAAATAATAATATGAAATTCATTTTTTAAAATTTAATCTAAATTGTGATTTGACATAGGGTATGCAATTTTAAACTAAGGATATTAGATCAATCATAGAAATTCATAAAATTTATGAAATAATATAACTTTGTAAGTAAGAAGAATTTATCAAAGACATGATTCAATTTAGACATTTTGATTATTGAAAATCATTACAAGTGAGATGTAAAAAAAAATTCTATATTTCAAAGTTCAATAGAATATAAATGAACATTAGATCAACTTGAATTAAGAGATTAAACGAATTTGAAAAGAAGAGAATTACCTCATGTGGTGCTTTGCACATCTTTTCAAAGTTTTGGAGCACATTTTTGTGCATTTTTCTTTGGTTGGGCTTATTTTGTGCCTCTTTTTCACTTTGCAAATTTTTGCTAATCCCTTTTGATTTTTGTACATTTGTACAATGTTCAAGAGTAATTTGACCAATTCTTTCCAAAATCTATAATCTAAGATTTCAAATATTTCTAGGTGCATAAATATCATTTGAGCATAGAAATACAAAATAAGAAAACATCAAAATTGCAATAACAATATTAACTTTTATGTAGTCTAAATGAATAGACATGAATTTAAAAATTCTAATTACAACAAGTTATAAACAAATTATAAATTTAGAAAGTCTAGATTTTCTAATATAGATAATCTCACATTACAATCGAATTTAAGCATAATGTAGATTAAAAACAATATTAATGAAATTCATAAAGATTAGCCACATTTCAAAACAAATCTAAAACAAACAAACTTTCATTGATTAAAAAAAATTACATAAAAAAAAACATTGAACTTAAACAAAAACATAACAACAATCACAATAACACATATAAGATAAAAAACAAAATAACACAAAAAAAATACAACAGACACACATAAAAAACACTTCTACTGTTCTGGAGGAGGAGGAGGAGGAATGCCGCCAAAGAGGTTGAAGTAGGAGGCCATCAACATTACATTGGTATTTATTTCATGAACTTCATCTCTAATATTACCAATGTCATGTTGCTGCTGAGTAAGATGAGCATCAAATTGATCAAACCTTTGATCAATGTGAGTCTCTAGTCTATCAAATCTCTCAATCAGATTCTGATAATCTGATTGAGAAGCAGAACCTTGCACTCCTTCTTCTTCTTCTTCTTCTGAAGCACTAGCATGTGCTTTCTCTTTCTCCTCCTTGAAGAGCAATCTGAAAGATGCATCGTTATAGTAAACTGGCTCTTTATATTCTTCATCAGGATGCACTATATTGTACTTCTTCTCCAAAATATAAGTAATCAAGTGCCCTAAAGAAATGTTCTTCTTCCTCTTCTGATCAGGATGTCCTATTTCTGAAAGCCCATAGATATAATCTAGGATGAGTTGGGCTTCATCAATAGGATGTCTTTTCATGATTAAAAAAGTTAGACAAGAAAGGAGAGGAGTAATGTTAATCCTATCACCAGCTTTAGGAATAATTGAGGATCTAAGAATATGCTGGATGATTCGGGCATCTTGGGTCATACCGGCCACTCTAGCAACATGATTGTCAATCGCATTTTCTCTAATTACCGTATTGATTTGAAACCATTTGAAGGAGGTTTCTGACATTAGGGTGTGGGCTCTATATCATTCAGTCCTTAAGTTTAAAAATGCACCAAGGTCGTGCTTGGTGATCTCAACTTTTTTCTTAAAAACAAAAGAACTAATGATAGAGTGGTCAGAATTGAAACTCATGTTGGCTAGGAAGTAATGGTAGGTTTGCTTATTGTAGAAGTGGACAAGAGAAAGAATGAACTGAAATTGGGTTGAGGCGAAGAGGTGTAATACCCGAAATTTCAACTCTGTTTGGATAAGAATGCGAGACGGAGTGATTTTTGCAGATGCAAAATGAGGAAAAGATTCCTCATTTGCCTTGGAAAGAAAGTTGTCTGGGGCATTCCTGTTAGGTTTCTTCACCAAAACTTTTTGACTTTTGCTAGAGGAGGCCATAGTTGATTTGATGTAGAAAGGGATTGAAAAAGATGTTTTGAAAGTGTGATTGTCAAGTTTGAAAGCCTTCATATTTAAAGAAAAACGATACGTTCGTCCTGGACGAAAATATTCGTCCTGGACGAAAAAATTCGTCCTGGACGAAAAATTATCGTTCGTCTGGACGAAGTAATTTCGTACAGACGATCCAATTCGTCCAAAATGTAACGGCTTTTCGTATTCAACACAACTTACGATGCGTCCCTTCGTACAGGCTTTTTGACTTGACCGATCGTACATACGAAAAAATTTTGTACAGACGATCGAAAAGTGTTTCATTTTAATGACTCTTGAAAACCGTCCCCTACAATGAACCGACACATGTTCGTACAGACGAAAAAATTTCGTACAGACAAAGTTCGTATTAAAAACTGTCTTATCCACTCAACCGCTGCATTCAATCGTCCCGACGTTTGAGAAAAAGAAAAATTCGTACTGGACGATCACAGATCGTACAGACGATCCAATAAAAAACTGCTCTCAAAACGGTTTAAATTCGCGCAAACTGTTTCTTTACACATCGTCCCGTACGAAAATATTTCGTCCTGGACGATTTCCTCCAAAAAAAAATTTTAGTTTTGAAATTTTTAAATTAACAAAATCAACAAAAACAATCAAAAACACAGAAAACATAAAACAAAATCATAAATCCAAAAACAATTCATTAAAAACACACAAAATTCACAAAATTACAAAAATAAAACACAACAAGTATCAATGTTGCAAAGACATTTTAGTTAAGCATTCAAATCAATAACACCAAGCCTTGTTCTTAAAGTACTGAAGGTATCAAAGGCTAAAGGTTTTGTAAAAATGTCTGCAAGTTGATTTTCAGTTGAAACATGAATGAGTTCAATTTCTCCTTTGGATACATGATCCCTTATGAAATGATGCCTTATATCGATGTGTTTGGTTATAGAATGTTGAATAGGATTTTTGGAAATGCAAATAACACTAGTATTGTCACAATAAATTAGAATAGTGCCTATAGTTAATCCTAAGTCAATCAACTGTTGTTTTAACCAAAGTACTTGTGCCACACAACTTCCTAATGCAATTTATTCTGCTTCTGCAGTAGATAGTGCCACTGAATTTTGTTTTCTACTAGACCATGAAACTAATGAATTTCCAATGAATTGACATGTTCCAGAAGTGCTTTTCCTATCCACTCTACAGCCTGCAAAGTCAGAATCTGAGTAACCAATAATTTCAAATGAAGAGCTAAACTTAGGATACCAAATTCCTAAGTTTTGAGTTCCTAGTAGATATCTTAAAATCCTTTTCACTGCTGTCAAATGTGATTCTTTTGGATCTGATTGAAATCTAGCACATAAGCAAACACTAAACATAATATCTGGTCGGCTAGCTGTCAAGTAAAGTAAAGATCCAATTATCCCTCTAAATTTCTTTTGATCAACATATTTTCCCTTAAGGTCTTTATCTAACTGAACTGAAGAACTCATTGGTGTACTAACAGGTTTAGCATTGTCCATTTCATATTTTTTGAGAATGTCCTTAATATATTTGGTTTGACTAAGAAAAGTACCTTCCTCAAGTTGCTTAATGCTAAATCCTAGAAAGTAATTTAAATCTCCCATTAGACTCATTTCAAATTCACTACTCATTGTTTTAGAAAAATCATCACAAAGATGTTTATTTGAAGATCCAAAGATGATGTCATCCACATAAATTTGAACAATAAGTACATCCTTTCCAATTTTCCTTAAAAAGAGAGTTGTATCCACACTTCCTTTTTCAAAAGATCTTTCAAGTAGGAAGGTGCTTAACCTCTCATACCAAGCCCTAGGTGCCTGTTTCAATCCATATAATGCCTTTTTTAATTTGAAAACATGATTTGGAAATTTAGAATTTTCAAAACCTGGAGGTTGTTCTACAAAAACATCTTCTTCAATTACTCCATTTAAAAAGGCACTTTTGACATCCATTTGAAACAATTTAAAACCTTTAAAACAGGCAAAGGCTAGTAAAACCCTAATTGCTTCAAGTCTAGCTACAGGGGCGAAAGTTTCCTCAAAATCAATTCCTTCAATTTGATTATACCCCTTAGCTACTAATCTAGCCTTATTTCTAATGACTACTCCTGAGTCATTCATTTTATTTTTGAACACCCACTTGGTTCCAACAACACTTTGATCTTTTGGCCTTGTAGTTAGTTCCCAAACTTTATTTCTTACAAATTGATTCAACTCTTCTTGCATGGCCAATATCCAAAATTCATCTGAAAGTGCTTGATCAATGTTAGTGGGTTCAATAGTTGAAATAAAGGCTGAATGATTGACTTCCTTGTTTAATCCACGCCTAGTTCTAACACCCTCACTTGGTTCACCTATGATTAATTCCTTTGGGTGGTTTTTAGAAAATCTCAAATCTCTAGGCAAAGGGTCTTCTCTTTCTAAATTTTCTTCCACATTTTCTTCCAAATTTAATCTATCAATATTTTGGGAGTTTTCTTCAATTTCTTCTTCAACAACTTTTGGCTCTTCCATGTTTCCATTTTCATCAAAAACAACATGTGTGGTTTCTTCAATGACTAAAGTTCTTTTGTTGAATACTCTATAAGATTTTCCAACACTTGAATATCCAACAAAAATTCCTTCATCTGATTTTGGATCAAATTTTCCTAAGGTAGATTTTCCATTATTATGTATGAACACCTTGCAACCAAATACATGCAAATGAGACAAATTTGGTGTTCTTCCTTTTAGCAACTCATAGGGTGTTTTATTCAAATTTGATCTCACATTCACCCTATTCAGAACATAGCATTCAGTGCTAACCGCCTCAGCCCAAAAATATCTAGGAAGTGAGTATTCTGCTAACATTGCTCGGGCGGCTTCTATTAATGTTCTGTTCTTTCTTTCAACTACTCCATTTTGTTGAGGAGTTCTAGGTGCAAAAAAATTGTGATCAATCCCCTTTTCTTTACAGAAATCTTCAAATCTTTCATTTTCAAATTCTCCTCCATGATCACTTTGTATAGAAATTATTTCACATCCAAGTTTTCTTTGTATCCAAGTTGAAAAATTTCTAAATTCCTCAAATGATTCACTCTTATGAAAAAGAAACTTAACCCAGGTGAATCTTGAAAAATCATCTACTATAACAAATCCATATACCTTTCCTCATAGACTAACAGTGCTTACTGGTCCAAAAAGATCCATGTGTAGAATTTCTAAAGGTTTACTGGTCCTAAGATCTTTAATGGACTTAAAAGAGGACTTCACTTGTTTTCCTAATTGACATGCATCACACAGATGGTCCTTAGTAAAGTCTAGTTTAGGTATTCCTCTCACCAAATTCTTTTGGGTAATTTTTCTAAGATTTTTCATACTAGAATGACAAAGTCTCCTATGCCAAAGCCATGATTCATCAGAAACAGTTTTCAAACAAAAGACAGTAGGAGATTGAATACAATTTAAATCTAGCATGTAAACATTGTTCACCCTTTTTCCATTTAAAACAATTTTCCCATTTAGGCTAATTATGCAGCTAGTAGGTAAAAATTTTACATTATAGCCCTTATCACATAGCTGACTTATGCTAAGCAAATTATGTTTTAAGCCTTCAACTAATAAAACATTATCTATGAAAAAGTTTTTCAAATTTCCAATCATACCTGATCCAACCACTTTCTTTGTGGTATTATCTCCAAGTGTAACCTTGCCTCCACTCCTGGCTTCCAGCGTTATGAATTGAGCAGTATCTCCAGTCATGTGCTTAGAACATCCGCTGTCCAGGTACCATATACTCTCACGAGGTCTTGTGTGAGAGTATTCCTGCAAAATTCTCAAATGTTAGACCTGGGAACCCAAACTAGTTTGGGTTCACCTTTATGAAATTTATAATCAGATGCATGTGTGATATGTCTAGGTTTATGCATCTTAGTTCTCCACACCAAATTAGGTTTCATCTTTAAAGTGCAGGTGTGAGATATATGTCCCAAAAATCCACAATTATTACATTTAACATTAGGAAAAATATTCCTATGTTTTCTCTCATATGATTGTCTTCTAAGGGATTTCATGAATTTAGGATAATATTTAGGATTTGTAAAATCTTCAAGTTTAGGGGGGGTTCCTATTATCCTCGAGAGCTCTTATAGAAAGTTTGTAAAATGAATTCATTTCCTCCAAGATTCGATTTGTATAATTGACTCTATATGTCTTGTGCTCAGATTCATCCTTAAATTTCTAAAATTCTTTTTCAAGTTCAGCATAGGATGATTTTAAATTCTCAAAATTTTTATTCAAGTCATCATATTCATCAAGTAGTTTCATGTGGTTGCTATCAATTAAAGCATGATCTTTCCTAAGGATTTCGTGTTCCTTATTAAGCTCTTCTAATTCTAAAACTAAACTAGCATGCATCTTTTTCGTTTTCCTATATGCATCATGCATGTGTTCAGAAACTTCAAACAATTCATGGTTAAATCACATACCTCTTCTTGATCTGATTGTTCAGCTTTATCTGCCATCAAGCAAAGGTTGGTGACTTCTTCTTCTTTTTCAGTCTCAGATGAGTCTGAAGCTGAGTCCGCCCAAAAAGCCTTTTGAAACTTCTTCTTGCCCTTCTTTACCATTGGTTTCTCCTCTACCTTCTCCTTGCTAGGAGTGGCTTTGAGTTTTGGACAATCAGTCTTTATATGACCTGGTTTCCTGCATTCATAACAAATCACTTCATTAGAAACCTTGCCATTTCTGTTATACTTACCTCTATTCCATTACTGGCGTCTCTTCTGCTTCCTCTTTAAAAAGCTTTTGAATTGTCTAGTCATCAGTGCTATATCATCTTCATCCTCAGGTTGTGAGTGTTCACTTTCTGACTCTTCCACATTTAGTGTAATATTCTTGTCCTTTCTTGGTTCACCTGCATCAATCTTTCTTTGACTTACTCCTTACTCGTAAGCAATGAGTGAACCAAGAAGATTGTCAATAGAATAAATGTTCAGATCTTTTGACTCTGTAATTGCAGTAATTTTAGCATCGTATGCAGTAGGTAAACAACGAAGAATCTTATTAACCATTTCAGCATTAGTTAATTCCCTACCAAGTGCATGCAAAGAGGTGACAATTTGAGTGAATCTTGTGTACATGTCAGATATAGATTCATTAGGTTTCATGCGAAATAATTCGTAGTCATGTAACAAGATATTGAGTCTTGATTGCTTAACCTCATTTGTCCCTTCATAAGTAATACAAAGTCTATCCCATATGTCTTTTCCGCTTTTACAAGTGGAAACTCGCATGTAGTCTTCAGATTTTAAAGCACAAAAGAAACTATTTAAACATTTCGCATTTAATTGTGCTAAGTCACGTTCTTCTATAGTCCAATCTGCATAGGGTGTATCTACCCTAATTCCATCAACTAATCTTGTTGGTTTTGTGTAACCTTCCTGGACTAACATCCACATGCGATAATCAAGTGACTGTAAGAAAGTAGACATGCGTGTTTTCCAAAAATCAAAAGGAATATTGTCAAACAGTGGAGGTCTAGTGATAGAGTAACCCTCAGGTGTGTTTCGGTTTCCAAATGTAGCCATCTACATTAATCAAAAAGTAGTTCAAACTTATGATTTTGAAACAATGCTCTGATACCACTTGTTGAGTCCAGTAATTAGGTTGTTAAGCCTAAGTAAATGTCCCACGGCTACCAAGAGGGGGGTGAATTGGTAGTTTTAAAAATTTTAAACCCTCTTAATAATAAAGTTGAACCGAAATAAAATTTTCTTTTAAAGTTAGTAGAAAAATATTTTTCAACCACAGAGTTGTTAAAACTGAAATTCAAAGTGCGGAAACGTAAAAGCAATAAAGTAAAAGACACCAGATTTATAGTGGTTCGGTCTATAACCAGACCTACATCCACTCCTCAGAGGCACCCTCTGAGTATTGCACTAATACCACAAAGTGACTCTCCTTTAGCACCCACAGCAAGGCGGAGAAGCCTGTACAAAACCCTCTTTTCACCACTACCCGGTGCGGCAGAGAACCGTCGTCCTTTTACACAATCCACAGTGCTGGCAGAGAACCGTCGTCCTTTCACACTCTCCTAGTGTGGGCAGAGAACCCTACGGCTGTTCACACTCTCCAAGTGTAGGCAGATAACCTTCTTCCTTTTACACTCTCTTAGTGTAGGCAGAGAGCCCACGTCTGTTCACACTCTCCAAGTGTCGGCAGAGAACCGGACCTTCTTGAATGATCTTCTCACAAGAATCTAGAAGGAAAAAAGAAAAGAGTGAAGAAATCCAATTTCACAAGTAGAGACTCTTACCTTAGCAATCCAAGTGAAGCCTTCTCGCTCCAATGGTAGGAATCCTCCTTTGAAAGCTCTCTTCCATTCTCTTCTTGGCTATTCTCTCAATAGGCACGAAGATCAAATGACAAAAAGATTGGGTGGCAGTCTAATTTGGACTATTTATACAAAAGACATGAAAAACCGCCCAAAAACTGCAAATTTCCAATTCTGTACGCAGTGGATCATCCCGTACGATCCTGGATCGTCCTGGACGATTTTACTTAAACGATCTGAAACGACCCAATTTGTATATGTGTACGAAATGACTTCGTACAGCTGATCGTTCTGTACGAACTAGGTTCGTCCAGTACGAACGGTTATTACAAGGTCGGTTCTAGAAACTGCTGAAAACTGTTCTAAGTCGGTTTATCGTTTGGACGAAAATATGTTCGTCTGGACGAAAATTTTCCAGAGAGCCGATCGTCCTGGACGATTATTTATTTTGTCTGGACAAAAATTTTCCAGAGCACCCATCGCCACGGATGATAATTTGCTTTCGTCTGGACGAAAATTTTCCAGAGAGCTTATCGTCCGGTACGATAATTATTTTCGTCTGGACGAAAATTTTCCAGAGGACTGGTCGCCTCGTACGATGGTAAAATTCGTCTGGACGAAATTTTACAGAGAACCCATCATCCGGGACGATATTAAAATTCGTCCTGGACGAATAGGACTAGAAAAAAAATTTTCCAAGCAAGTTCCTATTCGTTCCAAATGCTCTATAGGAGATAACTGACAGATCGTCCAGTACGATAAATATCATCCTGTACGATCAGTATAGAATTTCAAGATCTCCTTATTTATGTGTGTAAGATTTTATTCACTCAATTACAATCACTCCCTTTCAAAATTAATTCAGAGAAAAGACAAACTTCAAATAAACAAAATTTCTCATGTTAAATTTGATTTGAAGTTTTCGTAGTCTGGAGTCTGATTTTCCTGAAATGTTAGTACACACAAGAGCAAGTGCAAATCTTCTGAAATTGATAGGAGATAACTATACATTTGAACGATAATGTTTGGAATCATCAAAACTACATAAGTTGCACAAATATAAATCATTCAAATAACAACTATTCAAACAGGATCGTCTGTACGAAATTATTTCATCCAGATGAACGATGATTTTTGTCCAGGACGAATATTTTCGTCAAGGACGAATGTATCATTTTTCTTTAAATATGAAGGCTTTCTAACTTAACAATCACACTTCCAAACTTCATTTTCAATCCCTTTCTACTTCAAATCGACAATGGCCTCCTCAAGCAAGAGACAAAAGGTGTTGGTGAAGAAACCAAATAGGAATGCCCAGACAACTTTCTTTCTAAGGAGAATGAGGAATCTTTTCCTCGTTTTGCATCCGCCAAAATCACTCCCTCTCGCATTCTAATTCAAACTGAGTTAAAATTTCGGGTAATGCACCTCTTTGCCTCAACCCAATTTCATTTCATTCTTTCTCTCGTCCACCTCTACAACAAGCAAACCTACCATTATTTCCTAGGGAACATGAGTTTTAATTCTGACCACTCCTCCATTAGTTCTTATGTCTTTAAGCAAAAAGTTGAGATCACCAAGCACGACTTTGGTGCATTTTTGAACATAAGAACTGAGGGATATAGATCTCACACCCTAATGTTAGAAACCTCTTTCAAATGGTATCATATAAATAGGGTAATTAGAGAAAATGGTATTGACAATCATGTTGCTAGAGTCTCCGGTATGACCAAAAATGCCCGAATCATCCAGCATATCATTCGATCCTCAATCATTCCTAAAGCTGGTGATAGAATTAATATTACCCCTCTCCTTTCTTCTCTAACCTTTTTAATTATGGAAGGACATCCTATTGACGAAGCCCAACTTATCATAGATCATATCTATGGGCTTTCAGAAATAGGACATGCAGATCAGACGAGGAAGAAGAACATTTCATTAGGACACTTAATTACTTACATTTTGGAAAAGAAATACAACCTAGTGCATCCTGATGAAGAATACGAAGAGACAGTTTACTATAATGATGCTTCATTCAGATTGCTCTTCAAGGAGGAAAAATGAAAAGCACATGCCAGTGCTTCAGAAGAGGAGGAAGAAGAAGGAGTGCAAGCTTCTGCTCCTCAATCATATTATCAGAATCTGATTGAAAGATTTGATAGATTAGAGACTCACATTGATCAAAGGTTTGATCAATTTGATGCTCAACTTACGCAGCAGCAACAAGACATTGGTAATATAAGAAATGAAGTACATGAAATTAATACCAATGCAATGTTGATGGCCTCCTACTTCAACCTTTTTGGCGGCATTCCTCCTCCTCCTCCAGAACAGTAGAGATGATTTTCTGTGTGTTTGTTGTATTCATATTTTATGTTTTTATTGTGTCTGTTTCAATGTTAAGTGTTTGTGTTTGTTTTTTCTTTTTTTTAAGTTCAATGTATTTTTTTATTGATATTATGTAATCCGTTCATTAATATCAATGGATGTTGTACTGTTTTTTAAATTTGATTTGTTTTTGGAATGTGGTTAATGTTTATGAATTTCATTAGTATTATTTAATCTTCATAGTGCTTAAATTAGATTGTAATTTGAGATTATCTATATTAGAAAATCTAGTCTTTCTAAATTTAAAAGTTGTTTATAACTTGTTGTAATTAGAACTTTTAAATTCATGTCTATTCATTTAGACTACATAAAAGTTAATATTACTATTGCAATTTAGATGTTTTCCTATTTTGTATTTCTATGATCAAGTGATATTTATGCACTTAGAAATATCTAAAATTTTAGATTATTGATTTTGGAAAGAATTGGTCTCAATTACTTTTGAAAATTGTACAAAAAGTACAAAAATCAAAATGAATTCGCAAAGATTTGCAAAGAGAAAAAGAGGCACAAAATAAGCCAACAAAGAAAAATTGCACAAAAATGTGCCCCAAAAATTTTGAAAAAGATGCGCAAAGCGCCACATGTGGTAATTCTCTTCTTTCCAAATTCTTTCAATCTCTTAATTCAAATTGATCTTATGTTCATTTATATTCTATTGAACTTTGAAATATTGAATTTTTATATATCTCTCTTGTAATGATTTTCTATAGTCGAATGTCTAAATTGAATCATGTCTTTGATAAATTCTTCTTACTTACAATGTTATATCACTTCTTAAATTTTATGAATTTCTATGATTGACCTAATATTTTTAGTTTAAAATTGCATACCCTATGTCAATCACCATTTAGATTAAATTTTAAAATGAATTTCATATAATTACTTACATTTCTTGTCTATTTCTTCTTCACTTTTTGTTGTTGTCAAAAAGGGGGAGAAATTATTGTGTTTTCTGTTTTGATTATTCTGTTTGCAAGTTGTATTTGTCTTTGTGGTTGTTTGTGTTAAAATTTTTGAAAAAAAAAAATTTGTTCTTTATGCCTCCTTATTTTAATGTACTCATCATTTCAGGGGGAGTTTAGGAGATAGGAGATTTGTTTAACTTGAAACCATACAAACAATAATTGTTTTGCCATCATCAAAAAGGGGGAGATTGTTAGAATAGTTGATATTTGAATGCCTTTACATTTCTTGCAACTTGAATAGTTTTGATGATTTCAACATTATTGTTCAAATGTGTAATTATCTCCTAACAATTTTAGAAGATTTGTATTTTCTCTTATGTGTACTAACATTTTAGGAAAATCAGACTCCAGGCTACGATAACTTCAAATCAAATTCAACATGAGATACTTTGTTAATTTGAAGTTTGCATTTTTTCTTTGAATTAATTTTGAAAGGGAGTGATTGTAATTGAGTGAATAAAAAATATACACACTCACACATAAGGAGATCATAAAATTTTATACTGATCGTACTGGACGATATCCTATCGTACGGGACGATCGCACAGTTATCTCCTAAAGGGCACATGGAACGAATAGGAACTTGCTCGAAATTTTTTTCTAAGTCCTATTCGTCCAGGACAAAATTAATTATCGTACAAGACGATTGTTTCTCTGGAAAATTTTCGTCCAGACGAATTTTATTATCGTACATGGCGACTGGTCCTCTGGAAAATTTTCGTACAGACGAAATTAAATATCGTCCAGGACGATCGGGTCTCTGGAAAATTTTCGTCCAAACAAAAATAAATCATCGTCCGTGGCGATTGGTCCTTTGAAATATTTTCGTCCAGACAAAGTAAATAATCGTCCCGGACGATCGGGTCTCTGGAAAATTTTTGTCCAGACGAAAATATTCTCGTCATAACGATTAACCGACTTAGAACAGTTTTCAGCAGTTTCTAGAACCGACCTTGTAATAACCGTTCGTACTGGACGAACCGAGTTCGTACAGGACGATCATCTGTACGAAGACATTTCGTACACATATTTAAATAGGGTCGTTACAGATCGTTTAAGTAAAATCGTCCAGGATGATCCATGATCGTACGGGACGATCCACTGCATACATAATTGAAAACTTGTAGTTTTTGGGCGATTTTTCTTGTCTTTTATATAAAAGGTCCAAATTAAACTGCCACCCAATCTTTTTGTCATTTGATCTTCATGCCTCTTGAGAGAATAACCAAGGAGAGAGTGGAAGAGAGCATTCAAAGGAGGATTCCTACCACTAGAGCGAGAAGGCTTCACTTGGATTTCAAAGGTAAGAGTCTCTACTTGTGAATTTGGATTACTTCACTCTTTACCTTCTTCCTTCTAGATTCTTGTGAGAAGATCAGTCAAGGAGATCCAGTTCTCTGCCGACACTTGAAGAGTGTGAACAGCTGATAGGTTCTCTGCCTACACTTGGAGAGTGTAAACAGCCGTAGGGTTCTCTGCCCACACTAGAAGAGTGTAAAAGGACGACGATTCTCTACCAACACTGGAGATTGTGTAAAAGGACGACGGTTCTCTGCCAGCACTGGGGATTGTGTAAAAGGATGACGGTTCTCTGCCGTTCCGGGTAGTGGTCAAAAGAGTGTGTTGTAAAGGCTTCTCCGCCTTGCTGTGGGTGCTAAAGGAGAGTCACTATTGGTTTTACTGCAATACTCAGAGGGTGCCTCTGAGGAGTGGATGTAGGTCTGGTTATAGACCGAACCACTATAAATCTGGTGTCATTTACTTTATTTTTTTTACGTTTCCGCACTTTAAATTTCAGTTTTAACAACTCTGTGGTTGAAAAATATTTTTCTACAAACTTTAAAAGAAATTTTTATTTCAGTTCAACTTAATTTTCAATAGAGGGTTTAAGATTTTTAAACTACCAATTCACCCCCCTCTTGGTAGCCGTGGAACATTTACTTAGGCTTAACAACCTAATTACTGGACTCAACAGATCGTATAGTACAAATATATTTGTACAGTACGAACGGTGCAAAATCACTTACATAAACTAAACTACGGCTAGGGTTTTGGATCTGAACATATCGTACAGTACGAATATATTCGTACAGTACGATCTACTCACAGAATTATCCACATAGCTTGGATCGTACGGTACGAATTAAAATCATACAATACGATCTCCAGAGAGAAAATTCTATTACATTTTGCATTTAAAAACAAACTCTTCCCCTGTGTGTGTGCATGGTTGCTCTTACTCTTATGCATTTTGTGGCCAGACTCAATAAAATAAAAGTAAAATAAATAGAGAAATACAATGTCTGACTCATACTCCTAATCTACCTGTTCTTGAGTATTCCTTTCGTCCTGAGTCACTTGTGATCTTCCTGAAATGTTAGTACTCAAGGACAATAGCAAATAAAATAGTATTCAATGAAAAGTTGTTCCAAAACACTCATTATTTGGCATCATCAAAATCTCAAACTCGGGGTCATGGGTTGCAACATGTGTCTGTGCATGGTCATCAAGCTAGCAAACACTCTTATAGGACTTGACTTAAGAAATTAAAAATACATCAATGAATATTACATCTTCATTACAACATAATCTTTCTTAGCCAATCTTAAGTGCTGAATCATATTTGGATGTGTCATGGTGTTCCTAAAAAGTTAGTACACTCATAAGAAAAAAATACATTACAAATATAAGTAGACAACAGGATGCACGCCATAACATTTGTTATTATCAAAAACATAAACTCATGAGCCCAAGTTGCAACATGAACAAGCATTCCCTTCCGCAAACACATGAGCGAGGGAGTAATTAACAAAGAGAGATAATTTCTTGATATACCTCACAAGATAAAAAAGAGCGAGATTACACACAATATCATCAATGTTATTTAAATAATGAATACTATAAGTAGAATCAAATTTAATCCAAATGTTAGAAATATCAAGAGATATGCATAATCTAATCCCATGAAGAATATCCGAGAGCTCAGTAAAATTCACATAGCACTTATGTAAGGGACCCACAAAGGCCATAATAATATTTCCATAACCATCCCTAATAATCCCACCACACCCCAAGTGGAACCTTTGATAGCACTATCCACATTTTATTTATATGAGTTATTAGGAGGTTTGATGCAGTAAAGAAACCTAGGTTTAGTAGAAGGATGATCACCCTCCAATGTGAGACCAAAATCAGACACAATAAAGGAATAATTCTTAAAATTCATGACATAAAGCAGATTAATAGAAAAAAGCCTCAGAACCTTATCTTTCACATTCTTAATAATCTTATGATGGTTCATACCAACACCATTAAAAAGGGAATTATTTTTATCTATCCATAAATATCATAAAATGAGAGAGGGAATAACTTTTTGATGTGGCCTTTATACTTAATAAACCAGGAGTTTTTTTTTTTTGATGAAATGCTTGAAGTAATTTTATTAAAATAAGTCAAATAACAAGTACCTAAGTGAAGTAGAACCTATCACATTCCTCTTTTAACACTTTAGTAAAAAGGGGAGGAACCTTATTGCTATCCAAACCATCCCAAACATAATCACAAGAACAAGCATAGTTAGCACCATAATTAGCTAACTTATTACACCCCCTATTCACAAATTGAATAATAACTTGATTGAAATTCCTAAGAAAGCAAAAATTATCCCTGCATTTATTCCTTCCTTCAAGATTTTCTGGACGTGCTTCATAACATTATAATTATCCCCCTCGATAATGATTCCTTTCGCCTCATAAATCCATTCTTGAACTACCTTTCTTAGGGCAAAGATTGCTTCCATCTCCAAAATCATGCAATCCCAATGCAGACATTTGAAACCAAAGGCAAACAAAAATCTACCTTTGCTGTCTCTTATTTCTCCTCCAATGCTTGCATTATAAGCCTTGTCAAGAGAAGCATCAACATTTAGTTTGATCCAATTAGTTCGAGGGGGATTCCAAGCGTAAAAAAATAGCCTTAGCTAATTAGATTCCCATTTGACCGAAATTATATCATAACTAATTGAGGATGAAGCAAAACTAAGAACGTTTGTTGCTATAACATTAAGTCCATCTACCTTATTTCCATGCACTAGCTTGTTCCAGCTTTTCAAGGAAAAGAAGATAGCTAAACAATATAAATTACCCAAGAAAGGATTTGATTTTGACATATCTACCAGTTCCTTATAACAGTTCACCAAATTAGATAGAATAGGGATCCTAAAATCCCATTTACTAAGGATCCTTATTACTTCTCGAATGAAAAAAATAGTGGACTGCTATATGCTCAGCATCCTCAACTGTAATATAAGCTCTCGGACAACCATTGCGATTAATAATTCTTCTGTACATCAAGAATTCATTGGATTGAATGGCCTTGTGAATCAATCTCAACCAAAAAACTCCACCATTGGTCTTAAATTTAAATTATTTAACCATCTCCAGTTGCCTTCCTCTTCTTCATATCCGCTACTTTGATCAGATATCTGAGGTGCCAACGACATACCAGCGAGCTTGAACAAAGTTTCAATTTCATCTTTTTGATTTTCAACATTAATCAGGACATAACATATAGGCTCTACCAGCTCCTTTTCGAATGCCTGCTATAGATTTGTGACATTCCAACTGTCTTCCTGAATAAAAAAGTTCAAACAATATTATTCCTCTTATAATTCAGCAGCAAAGGTTGGCCACCTATCAATGCTTTTGTCAAGGATCTAAATATCCTTAGTTGTATCAATACTCTTCCCATCCAAGACCTTCCATCTCACAATTTTTTGAAGAAATTTTGCTCCCCTTACAATGATCTTCCATGTGGCTGATATTCCATATCTAGCTTCAGAATTCCAGATATTTGTCCCGTACTTTGCAATTATGATTCTATTTAGCAATGAGGAAGGATTATATATAATACTCCATGCAAATTTAGCTCTATAAAGTCCTAATTTATCAGATATTGAAGTAACTCCTTAACCTCCCAGCTTTTTTTGTTTGCATAGAGTTTCCCAATCAACATAGTGGATTCCCTTGCTCCTATCTTGTTCCATCCAAAGAAATTCTCTACTCAACTTGTCCAATTCTTTCAACACTCCCATTAGAACCAAAGAATGAGTAGAAAGGAAGATAGGAATAATTAAAAATGAAGACTTAATGAGCTGAAGCTTACTAGAAAAAGTTAGGAATCGATTTCCCCATATATTTAACTTATCATAAGCTTTCTCCAGTAGTCCTTGAAAATCTAAAGTTGTTAATCTTCTTAATTCCATTCTAACACCAAGACAATTCAGCTCATTAACTACTTTAATTCCCTGAACTTTAGAGAGTGTCTTGGACTTACTTCTACTCACTGAATTTCCCAAGAGTAATGAAGATTTCTGAACATTGATTCTTTGCCCTGTCCAACTATTGTAATTCTTTATAATCTTCAAAATCTTCTTTGCATTCTTGCGGTTGGCCACAGAGAACACAATGATGTCATCAGCATACTACAGATGAGATACGTTTTTTGTAGTTGGGGAAATCTTGATTCCAATCTTAGCATCTCTTTGATTGAATGCTTCTGTTAACAGTTGAGAGCACATGATGAACAAATAGGGAGATAAAGGACATCCCTGTCTGGATCCACACTTTGCCTAAATCCATTTAGTATTAAAACCATTAATAAGAATGGAATACTTGATGTTAACTACACATTGAAGTAGTAAATTTGAGAAATTCCATGAGAAACCAAATTGCTCTAACACCTGCTTCAATGTTTCCCATCCCATACTATCGTATTCCTAATCCATGTCCACTTTGATAGCCATCATACCTTTTTTGCTTTAGATTATCTAAATTTATTGATAATTTCTTGAGAAAGCAAAATATTTTTAGAAATGGATCTGCCCCTTATAAAAGAGACTTGAATTTTTGAAATCATTTTTGGAATAAAGCAAACTAATCGGTTCAATAACATTCTTGATACAATTTTGTAAATGGAATTGCATAGACTAATAGGTATATAATTAGAAGGGATCAGAGGATTCTTAATCTTGGGAATGAGAACTATAGAAGTTTCTCTCCACTCCTCACACATAACACCTGAATTAAAAAATTGACTGACAGCCTTCCAAACTTCATTCTTAATGATAAGCCAATAGAATTTTATGGAGTATGATATACCGTCTAAACAAGGGGATATGTTACCTTCCAATTGACACATGGTTGACTCCAGTTCATCCTTAGAAAATTCAGACGTGAGCATGTTTCTATCTCCCTCATCCAGATCTCCAATTAGTTTCGTTTATCCAGCAAGAGAGCATCTCCTGACTTTCCCTTTCTCTTTGAAGTACTCAAAAAGGTTTCTTCAATTTTGCTTTGCTCCTCTGACAATCTACCATTGATATCTTTGATTTGTATGATAAAGTTACTATTGCGCATTGCTGAAGAAATAAAGTGGAAATACTCTGAATTAGAATCACTATCTTTAATCCACTTAACTTTTGCTCTTTGTCTCCATCAAGAGCTAAGCCTGCCCAATGTAGAATTTAACTCTTTCTCCTTGAATTTCAATAAACAAACTTTCTCTTCTGATAAACCTCCTGAATTTGCCTCTTCCTCTTGCAGCCCAAGGATGTCTTCCTTCAATATTTTCCTTTAGTTTGTTGAGATTTAAATGCTTGGCTCTACTCCAATGGAATAATACCTTCAATGCTCTTCTGAATTTAAGATTCAGAACTTGAACCTCTTCCCCTCCAACAAATTTCTTCCATGAATTAGCTACTATAGTTCTACATGCTAGAAAAGAAGTCCAGATTTCTTCAAACTGCAGTTTTTTAAACTTGTAGAATCCTGAAGTAAAAATTTTAATCACAATTGGGTAGTGATCTGAAGCAATTCTACCAAGTTGGCGGACAACTACTAGTTATATAATCTTCAGAGCAGCCGAATTGAGAAGGCAGTGATCAAGTCTTTCTAAAATGCGTGCTCCCCCTTCTTGTTATTGCACCATGAAAATTTAGGACCAATTATTCCAATATCATGGAAGTCATAGATTTTCATAAACATATTCATGTCTTGAGGTCCTTGAGAAAAAGTAAACATCTTTCCTCCTCTTTTTTCATCTTGGGACAATATGCAGTTGAAGTCTCCTCCCATAATAAAAGGAAGATTGGTATTCAAATATGCTTCTAGGCTTTCCCACAATTGTCTTCTCTTATAAATATCTTTGCTTCCATGAACCGTGGCTATTAGCAACTCACCTCTGTTTTGAATTTTAAAAGACCCAATCACAACTTGAGATGAAGCATGAATGAGTGTAAAAGAACAAATGCTGGTCTTCACACAAACCAATCTACCCCATGAAAGACCTTCTGCTGGGACACAAAAGAAATCCCAACTGTCTCCAATTAATTTACTGATTTCAAGTCTATCAAATGATAAAACCTTCATTTCTACTAACCCAACATACAAATTATCAAACACTTTCACAAACTCCCGTAAATAGTGAGAGGCTTCTACCTTCCTAGCCCCCCTGCAATTCCAAAAGGCTAGAGATGTCATTTAAGCTTAAAAATGGGATTACTCTCATTCTTAATCTTCTTAGCTGCTTCACTTTTTCTTCTTTGAGTTAATATATTGTCTTTCCCTAGAGAATTAAGCTCTTTAAGAAGCTTACCTTTGCTTTTTCCTGATTTAGGCAACAACATTTTTGTATCTGTACCATCACATTTCAAATTAATGCCCTGTATTTCACCTTCTTATGGTTCTCCTTCTCCTGATTCAGAACCAAGGATTCCCTCCACTTCAACTGGATAGAAGTTAAGAATAATGAACTTATTCTTATCATCTACTGGATTTTGAAATACCAGAATAATTCCAGAGATCTCAGGAGCTGTAGCAATTTCTAAATTTTCATTAGAAGCCTCCTCTATGACATCAACCTCTTTGGTTACAACACCTATTGAAATACCTTCCTTACATGCTGGCAACACCTCATCATTTTCTCCAGCCACATATACTTTTTGAACTGGATTAGCTTCAGAGACTTGATCAAAAATTTGAGAGGATTATTGGATAGTTTTTGAACATACACTGCTTTTATTTTGCTGAAATTGTCATTCTTCTGATTAGCAATACCCATTACAGGAAACACCTTTCTTCTTCTTCTTCTCAAATTTTTGACTAGTATCCAAGGCCCATAAGACTTATCTGAAACTTCTTCTTGCTGAGGGGGCTGGGACTCCTTTCCCAAATCTAAATTCTTTGCATTTGCTTCAAAACTTATTGTCATTCCATCTTTGCACTTTTCTACAAAGTGGCCAACCTTTCCACACTTAAAACAAAAAGTGGAGACTTTCTCTTACTCTACCTTTTGAAAGAAGCGACCATGTGATCGTTCCACCCAAACACCACTTGGGAATTGTTGATCTAGAGCCATACAGACACAAACTCTAGCATACTTCCTCTTGCTCCATTGAAACATGTTGCCATCAATCCAAAGTGGTTGTCCTATCATTGAAGCAATTCTAGCCACATTGTCTTCATCCCAACAAATTAAAGGGAGGTGTGGAAGTCTGACCCATATTGGGGATGTTAATCCTTATAATGAAGAAGAAAAAAATAGGGGAGACCACCTATCTATTCCCAGTATATTCCCATTAACATACCAAGGCCCACCTTCTAAAACCTTGTCCACGGCTTCCATAGCATAGAAGGAACACATAATCCATCAAAGTCCAAGAGAAGTAATATGGAACTTCCCAAACATGCTCCATTGATGATGAAGCTCTCTAGCTATAACATTAATAGGAGCATTATCTCCAAAAACCTTCACTACAATAGAATATTGAAGTTTCTCAACATTTGTCTTAATGCAAGATTCATTAAGTTTAATTGCTTTTTTGTCTTCAGACAAAAAAGATTCATCCCTTGTAAAGTTATATTCGATATTGGGTTTCCTAACCCATGAATTGAGGGCACCATGTCCTTGATTTTTGTTTGAAAATTATGTGGTGATTCCTTCTTCAGCATTGTCACAAACATCAGATGTGTGCTCCAATAGCTTTTGTGAAAAAGATAGACCGTTCTCTAAGAACAGGGGTTTCGTAACACTGTTACTAAACATGTTCACAAATAATTTCATGCCCGAAGAGGATGAATCTTCTCTGTCATTGAATTTTTTTTTGGAGTATTTCTGATAGCTGCGTAAGGCTTCTTTGGTGGAGCTTGAATCGCAGCTCCTTTACCTTTTCCTAGAACAAGAGGAGATTTTTTAAGAACAACAGATGAAGGCTTATTGATCTTTAAAGGACCTTCTTTGAAAGTTGTAAATGAGTTATCAAACTAGATTAATGTTGAAGATGGACCGCCGGGAGGTTTCCAACGATCAGCGATGAACGCCGCTACTTCCTCCGTCATCAACAGAAGATCCGCCAAAATATCGGAAATGAAATTTTGAAACAAAACTGAAAATCCTCTCTACATTTTTACTAATAAACCAGGAGTTAAGCATAAGATTAACAGATAATTTAGCATTAAAACAATTTAATTTGAAAATATCATCAAAATAAGTACAAGTTCTAATAGCTAAAGGGCTTGAAAGAAAGACATGATGCATGTTTTCCATTTGAAAACAACATTGACACGTGGATAGTAAAATAAAGCCTCTTTTAATTAAGTTATCATCAGTAGGAATGAACATATGCAAAATTTTCCGGATGAAAATAACAACAGTGGAATAAATACTTTTATGTCAAATGATAGAAAAAACATATTAGTGACATAATTTTTAGTTCTAAAGGCATGCCAAGCATCCTTTAATATGAAGCCCCCCATCTTTAAAAAAATTACATAATAATGAATCATTAGAGTCAGTGTTCAGGGAAAGGTTCATAATTTGTTGAAATAGTTCACCTTAACTGCTATAGTGGAAGAGGTATTAATAATAAAATCAATAGAATGAGCTCCCAACTAATGATCTTGCAAAAATAAGATGTTCCCATCTCCAAGCCCCCAAGTAATGTGGGATGGAATTTTTTGGGAGAATATTGAATATGTTGGGATGATTTTAGGGTTGAGAGAACCCAGACTTAAGGCTATATAGGAGAGATTAAAATTATATTAAAAATATAAAGAGAAAGGAAAATATAATGAAGGGTTCACCAAAGCTCTAAGGCATGAGTGTCAAAGCTTAACTAAAGAATAGAGTTGCTTCCAAGGCTTCTTGAATAAAATTTGAACAAATAAAAGTAGTTGTTATTGAATGAATTTAAAATTTCATAATATTGTTGTAATAAATTGATTGCTTAAAATCTATAATTATGTGTATGTTTGTGTAAACTTATAAATTTTTGGATGTCTAATGGGCATAATTGAGGGTATATATGTGAAACATAGAGTAATTTATTAAGATTAATTTTTTTTCTTTGGTGCATTATAGAACTATTTTCCTAAGCGCTATTATGTTCTAATGATTAGAGTAGCATATTGACACTAAGTGGTGTAGCAAAAGTGCAAAGCAATATTATGTATTGAGATTGGGCAATGTAGTACTATGGTGCTAAGATCTGGATAGAGGATAATTTGTTGGAGTTGATGTGATTTTAGTTAATTTTTGATCAGAAGGTTATGACATTATTGTCATTGCTTTGATGCTAATCAAGAAGTATGGCACTGATCTAAATAGCTTATCTTTATATCTCTATTCTCAACAAATTTTTATCTCATGCTCACTATATTTTGTATGGGTGAAAGGGAGAAAACTCTATGGAGAAAAAGAGAGAAGGAAGGGGCAAAAGAAGAAGAACAAGAAGGGATTTTAGAGACTACTGATATGGTTTTAATCATTAGAAGGGAGAAGGGGAAGCTTGAAGCACTAGAAGAGAACAGAGAGAAGTTTTAAGCACTCATCAATAAAATTTATTTATTTAAATGAGAAGAATTTAATTGAATTTTCAAGAATCTCTTGAAGAAATCATAGCTCAAAATTCTTGTCCCAAGGAGGTAGAAAGAATTGGGTAAATAGGGGAAAATAAATTAATACCCATTGTTGACCTCATTTTTGTATGAGGTCATCAAGATCTATCTATACTCCTGATCATCCAACTAATGGTTGATAATCATACATGTGTCGGCATTCACTTAACATTTAAAATAATCACCTGATCTGCCACTTCTAGTATATAGTCAAATCATCAAAATATAATCACCTCTTAAATCATATATCCATCTTATAATGATCATTAACCAACCAACCATTCAATCATCATACATTTAGTTTCAAGTCAATTAATCATGAGCCCACACTTTCAACATTCAATCAATACTTAACCATATAATAAATTAAGTAATCAATAATTCAACTGCAATCAATCAATCAATGTTTTAATAAGCCACCATTCTTTTCTTATTATTAATGCAATTTTATGCATTTCTTTAAAAAAAAAAAACCACCATTCAATCAAATTTCAATCATTCAACCTTCAACCTCAAATCTCCTGTCAATCAATCAATATGGCATGTAGTTGCAACCTACAGTCAATTGACTTAGTGCATTTTGTAAGTCAGTGCAATGACACCCTTGAACCCCAATCATAGTACACATCACTTTACTAGGAGCCCCACATATCAAACAACAATTGCTAGCTCTCTAAGCCAATGATTAGCTAGATTGATCTAGTTGAGCTAGCTCAACTGATTATATACATCAACTACCTTTAACTCAAAACAAAATGAGCTCTGATCTTCATTTAACTCTGAAAATATCTCTTATTGAAATGAATTTTACTTGTTACCTTGACCTAATCATCAGTTTACTTGGTCAACTAGATCCATGTCTAGTCTAACTAAGTTAATATAGGGTCAATTTAATGCATTCATTCAAAACAACCCATCTAATCCTTTAATGTCACTCAATTGAATTCCTCCAAAATACCTGAACCCTCAAGGTCAATTAATGGTGGGTTTGACTTAGCCAAACTATCATGGATGCTGAAATCAAACTTAAAATTGAATACTTCACTCATGCAATGGATCTATCCATTAAGACTCCTCGAAACCTATCCCAATGACTCATAGATATCAACTAAATTCCACTTAGGTAGCTCTTGACTAGTTGATTGGTCAAACATATTAATAAAGGATTAAACACCATTGAATGATCAATTCTTAGTCAAACCTTTACAGCATTATTTATAACTTAGTCCATATCACTCAAATAGTAAGCCATCACAATCTTGAACCTCCACATTATTAGGCAACTTGATTGGTATACTAGTCAACTCAATCAATAAAGGGGAAAGGAAGGGTTAAATGCTCAAATGATAGTAAGTCCCTCATTCCTTTTCATCCAAATTGATTCAAGCTATTTAGGGTTCTTCTTGAACATCCCTACATAATCTTTGAGCTTTATTTAAGGTATAATTCATCCCTAAGCTCATTTCTATTAACCAATTGTGTAAATAAGGATAAAGCAAACTTTCCAAGTTATTATCCTAGGCATTTGTCCTTTTCCCTACCTTCTAACTACTTAGAGATAGATGGAATTCATCTAAATAACCTTCTAAATGAATCCTAGCCATATGAGGTAGTTTTACAGTTTTAAATTGGCCAAATCATCAAAAACATTTTCACTTAAGCCATTACAACTCTCTCACTACTCATAACCTTTTATTTGATGTCTCCACTATAATCCCCAAGCTCAATCCCACCCTTTGTAAACCGTCAGCAACAAGTTTTTTGTTATACCAAGCCCAAAGTCTGCCCAACTCAAATAAATGTCAATACATAACTTTTTTTTTATCATGGCTTCTTATAGAGGATTGAATGTGGACAACCTATATGTTTAATAAGCCCAAACCATCCAAATCCATCAATCCTATCTTGGTAAAAGGCTAACCCTATTTTAAAAGCATTTTGGTTAAATAACATTACTTAAATCACATTTTAAATAGTAAAATAAAAACCCCATAACTTGTTTACCTCTAATAATGCTCTTTTTAAAGTTTCATTAAATTTGTTTTAGTCATTTACATGTTTGAGCCATTTTTCATCATCCTGGTTTAAATAAATAAAAGTTAAACTTATACATTATCTTGAACATTAATCTTAGGATTAATGGTCCATATCTCATTTTATCATTTCACATCCAAACTACACTGTTTGTTTTGTTGCTAAGATCTCCATCTAGTTTAATCTGAGCCATTGATTTAATATTATGGAAGTTGGATGGTAGAAAATGATCACTAATAGGGATAAGTGAAACCATATGCATCATTACCGTGGTTCCATAAATACTAATGATTGTATGGTGGTGGTGGTGGTGCACACATTTTAGATGAAATATTAAGTATAGCTTAACGACATTAAACCTCATTATTAAATATACAATGATTCGATATTATTTGAACTACAAACAACGATCCTTTTAATTAACCCTTTTAAGGGTTTAAACATTGATAAATTATAATAAATCAAATAAAATTAATAAAAATTTAAAATCAACTTTAGTCAAATATGAATTAAATGTACAATTATTGATTTTTCATAATTTAAATCTAAATTCAAATTTCATTAAATTTTAATTAATAATTAAATTAAGCCTAATTAAAACATTAATTAAATAAATTTTTTAAAAATAAATAAAATGTAAAAATTTATTAGAAATTAAAAAAAAATCAAATAAAATTTAGAAGTCTATAATTCAAATTTAAGTAAACAATTTGAATCATTTTTAGTCTAAATTATTTAATAATTAGTTAAAATTAACTAAAAATTTAATAAATAATTAAAATTATTTAATATTACAATAAAAACATGAAAAATTTAAGTTAAATTTTACATTATTTAAATCAAATTAATCTAATAATTTGAATGATTGAAAATTTTCAAATCAATCAAATTTTACAAATAATTTGAAATAAATGAATTTAGTCCTTTATGCGTGAGATTGATTCCTTTTTGGAGGGCATTTTGATATTTTATTTCAAGGCCTTTAATTCACATTGCCAAAAGGTTAGCTATATATTGTTCATGACCCCTTTCAAAAGGCATGAATGCATTAGATTAGGGGATCTTCAAATAAATAATATAACAACTATATACACTATGCTTGCTTCCATTTAGAAAGTATGTGTATTTAATTTATAAGGTACCTTCTCTATATCTTCTAAATTTTCAAAGATTCTTATATGATATTCTATCCTGCATAGATGATTGATAATTCATTTGAAAGCCATAAGTGTTTTGCATTAATAACCTTGCACTTTAGGGGTCATTAATATATAAATTCTTTAAAACTAAATAAACAACTTCAGCATCTAAAGCTTGAATAATTTAAAATACAAATGCATATCATTTAAACTTCAATCAAATTCCTTTATGAACTTTAATGAATAAACATTAAAAATACATCAAATCTAAACATTATTTGCATTTTACTTTCTATCATTTGTAATTCTTCAAAGTAAAATGTTTCTAGGTGATGATGTATATGAAAATAGACATGTAAATTTAAATTCCATAAATTTTATATTAGATCAAGTTGTAAAGTATCATGAGTTGCAAACGAGTCAAAGATAACTAGTTATACATATAAATGGTGATCCAAAAAGCAATGTCCTTTTTCTAGAAAGAAATTCTTTTTGGAATTCCACAGAAAACTTGGAACTCAAAGATCATAAATAGTTTTATTTGATTATAGATGTGTATGATAGGATTTGAATCCAATTTTTTGTTGGTGGGGAATAACCCCATTACTTTAATGTAAACCTAGGGTTTTACTTTACAAATTTGCAAATAAATAAATCAGATGTTTTTATACATTATTGTTCATGCATCATTTACATCATACGAGTAGTTTTTAACTTTTTTGTAAGCATGTTGAATATCATTTGACTTAAAATTTTTAATAAAAAATTGTTCGACTCTTAGGATATAGCCTACCAAATCTTGTATAAATATGATAATTGTTGTGCTTACGATTAATAGTTGGCATCTCACCTAAGGTAATTTATAAGTCTAGATGGTATACACCCTTCTCTACGCTCATTTTTCCTTAATTCAAATATATATTTCCAATCTAAATTCCAGAATTTATAATCTAAAGCTTGTGCATTGAAATATATGTAGCCCAAATATTTCTTTAAATTTATATAAATTTTAAAATTATTTAGACTTCATTTTAATGGATAGTATTATCTTAGGGGCTATAATTAACTCTAGGGGCTTACTCCTATTTGGAAACTAAACCCCATAATAAAATAAACCCTATCTTAGTTACATTCTAAAGTAGGGGATAAACCTATAAATTTAGACTATATATATATATATATATATATATATATATATATATATATATATATATATATATATATATATATATATATATATATATATATATATATATATATATATATATATATATATATATATATTTATATTTATATATTTATATTAACTATATGTACCCTATATATAATCTAAATTTAATATCATAATTAAAAGATAGATGGATATTTTATTTGCTTTTATAGTGAATGAATATCCTCTTTCTTTTATTATGGAAAAAAATTTATAATTTATTATTCTAATTTGAGTGATAAGATAATATTCTTTTTATCCTTTGAGATGAATTGCATATTCCCTATGCAACATCTGATTGGAAATATAAATTATAGTTCCTCTTTTTTAAATTGATAGTAGAACATTAGTCTACCTTTTAGTGTGTTATACTATTAAGTTATGCAGATTTAATTGGAAGAAATTAATAAATAAAGTTAAAGAAAATCAATGTATACCATATAAAAATAATAATAATAAAATATTATCCTCCGATTTTCTGGCATCACAAGTAGGGATAGACTTCTCACTCCATCTTAAGTGAAGATTAATTTTTTTAATATATATATATATATTTAATTAAATTCTTGGGATGCTAGATTTCAAGCAATTTTTTTTTTGTTTAAATTTTTGTCACGTATATTTATGTTTTGTGTAGTCTTGCTGGATCATGTTTTGTATTGTCAAGTATAGTCTTGTATTCCCTACTGTGTTGAATCAAGCCAGTCATTTCTATACATGTCATTTATATGTTTGATTTGACTCTCACAGTTTGTATGATTTATGCTCATGCTTGTGAGCATATCCAATGGTTACTTGGCTTCATGCTAAAATCCAAGCAAACTAGGCTAACCAAGTTATCGATTTAGTCTTATGTGTGATACATGTTCTACCCATTTGTTGTCTAGCATTTATTTGTTATTAGAATGTTTAATTTTAGTCTCACTACTTGCATATCTTATCCTCATGAAACTGATCAATTCCTATTATTACTTGGCTTCATCCAAAAAGCAAAGCAGAGTAAGCCAATTGAAATACCGATTCGATCCTAGGTATGGTAAAAGTTCTACCTATTTGTAGGCCTGCATTATTGCATATTTTGTAGTCTTTCATTTGCATATATATATATATATATTCTTATATTCCCTATTGTATCAAACCAAGCTAGTAATGTTTATGTATGTTATTTTTATGTTTAATTTAAGCCTCAAAGTGTGTATGCTTTATGCTAATGTGAGTGAGCTTATCCCTGGTTTTCTTGGCTTCATCCTAAAGCCAAGTGGAGCAGGACAAATGAAATGTCTGGTAGGGGTTCTGCCCATTTGTTGTCTTACATTTGCATGTCATTTGTATGTTTAATTTGAGTCGGACTCCTTGCATGCTATATTCTCACACGAGTAAACAAATCCTATTGTTAATTGTCTTCATCCTAAAAGCCAAGCAAGCTAGGCCAATCAAAATGTTAATTCGATCTTAGGTCTGGTAGAAGTGCTGCTTATTTCTAGTCTTTCGTTTTTGCATGTTTTGTAGTCTTGCATTTTTGCATATGTATAGTCTTGAGTGGGTATGTTAATTTTAGTCTTTTGATTACCAATTGTGCTCCTCCCTCTTGTAAAGCATTCTCATTTTTCTCATTCCCCAATTCTAAAGGTAAATTTAACTCATGTTACTTCCTACTTTATTTACATAAAATATTTTGGACAAGGGTCATTGCTTAATACTATTTTAAATCAATTTTAAAATCAACTTTAATTCATAACTAATCATTCTTCCAAATCTACACTTCATGATGGTTCTTTCTTTTGTTTAGGTCCTTTGGTAGGTTCCTACACTTTCTAATCCTTCAATCATCTAGGATTTATCTTAGACTTTAAGGATATTCAAATTAATGTGATCTTCAGATACGACATTAAGTGTTGGTCTTGAAAGTTTAGTTATTGATTTGGATTTTCCTGTTAAACTACAACAAATGTATAGAAAATAGATCTTCAACCTCAACGTTACTGCTGCCCAGTCTTTTAAGGGCACTTATATTAAGTTTGGTTCAAGATTTAAGAATTTGCAGGTCACCTTCACTGCACCATAATCTGAAGCAGTTGCACCCACTACTGAATACATCAAGTCAAATCCCTTACAAGCTAACATTGAGGGTGGGTCTATAGCATCCCCTGCAGCTACTAAACTGTCGATCTTTTCACATCTTACTTTTCCACCAATCAATTGCCATGACTAATGGGAAGTCTTTGATCAATTTTTGAACTGCTATATTTAGGAGTTTCTGATGGGTTTATTTTCTGGAGTTTTAGAGATGATTAGATCTCAACACCTAACATCACCATATGAATTGAAGAGCTAAGAATGTTGGACTGTTGGAGGAAGATGCCTTGATTGCTATGACAACTGAAGCAACAAAGAAGATAAATACAAAAGTACCTGAGGTGTATGTTAATTCTCCTTAGCTACCTGGTAGTACATTTCATATTTTATTTGCTATTGCTGTAGAAGAGAGCATCTGCTAAATCTCCTCCTACTTCATTTCATGGTGATCCTATTCTTCCTCTTTCTGATAGGAAGAGAAAGTTCAAGTATTTACTAACTGGGTTGATCTTGGGTTATGCCACTATTTATGGGCAGTCAAAGATAGAATTATTGAGAAGCATAAAAGATGTGATGTCCATTGAAGTGCATCCTTACTCAAGTGGAAGGCGGGGAGGATCCCCCTTAGTGAGAGAAGAGTTCAATTTGAAGAATTGAATCTAAGTCCATGAGTTATTATTATAAATCATCATAGGGACTCAAAGAAGGTCCCATATCATGATCAACATGTAGCATTAGATCATCAAAATAATCAATAAACTCTTATTATATCTTTGGGGTATGGAGCATTAGCCCATCGAGGGTATAATCACATATCTCATCCATCTATACATCAGTTAAGAAACCTTCCTACGCAAACTTCTAGATGTCCTTTAAATCAGTATCCATCAAAGGACGATCAATTCAATTAACCAGGTGGTGATTCATCTTCTGATTTTGATAGGAGGATAACTAAATTAAAAAATCATTCAACCTCACTATTTATTAAGGAGATGGTTTGGCATCTAAAGATGGTTCCCACTCCAACTATGTTAATGAATGATTAGAATAACATAGTGGATGAAAGATCAAGGAAAGGGAAGTTTGTAATAGAACTATTTCATTCTAAAAAGTATACTCCGCAAAATGTGGAAGGAAAATCAATCGAGGAGATGGTTGATCATCTAAAAGAAAATATCTATGAGATCGATGAGAAAGAAACTACAGAGGATGAAGAACTGAATGAAGAGAATGTCTGATAGTGTTAACATGGTTGACACTCATTTATCTCTAAAAAGAGAGAGAATTTGGGTTTAGACTTTTGTTATAAAGTTTTTTATTCACCTTTCTTAATGGGAATGTATCCTCTATCCTAAATTTTAAAAGAAGAAAGTTTTGTTAGACTACATTAAATATTCAAATGTAGAATAGACTATAAATGATCAAAGTTATACCAAAAAACGTATATCTCCTCCCTCCCACCTCTTATGTGTGGGTAAACATCTACTTTAAATTTAAATCTATATAAAAAGTAAAATTGGAATATAAATAAAAATCTTTTTAAATTTCCTACAATTTAATATCATATATGCATCATTAGCATGATAATAATTATGTTAAATGATTATCTTAATCATGTTGTCATCTTTATTAAAAAAAATGTGTTTGTTTTGTAGATTGTTCTTCTTTATATAAGAGAGTAAGTATTCCTCTCTTGTGTTTGAAAGATAATATTATAGTCAAGAATTATTTAAGGGTTTTAAAAGGAAGCCACTTTGCCAAAAAATAGAAACGTTGTGCAATATGCACCAAAATGAAAAGATACATATAAAGATGCCAAATAAAAGATGAGTAAAGTACATCAAAAAATATAAATATATTAAAGATGTACAAAATATGCCAAATAATGAAAGATGCAAAAAATATCTCAAAAATAAAATAACTAAATGGCTTCCTTTTCAAAATCCTAAATCTCAAAAAGTCCATTTGCTTTAGAATTTTTTCTTGATACTTAATTTTGAAAATCTTGATACTATATTCATCTTTACGCATTGATATATTATTAGACATAAAAAATCAAGAAAGAAAAATGAAAAGATTAAATTTCTTTTTTCTTTATTTAATCTTTTTAAATAGGTTTCAATTTAAAAAATATAAGGGAGATATTTGTTTAACTTAGAGGAAACTTTTGCAACTTGATCTCATGAGTTCATGTTTTCAATGATAATAAACATTGTGGCGCACATCCTTATGTCTACTTGTATTTGTAATGTATATTTGTTTGTGTGTGTGTGCTAACTCTTCAGGAACATATTACACCATCCAACGAAGATTCAAGGCTCAAGATAGGGTAGAATATGTTATGCTTTAAATATTTTTGTAATTTTCATTGATATATTTTTTATTTCTTGAGACAAATCCTATAAGGATGTATACTAGCTTCGATATTAAGGGATAGTATTAGTTCCATATTAGTGAGCCTAAGGGATAGTTCATTGAGGTTTAACAGCCTCCCTAACTTACAAGTGTTATCAGAGCAGGTCTCAAAAATAGTGTTTTAAAAAACCTTGAGAAAAATGATCTTAGCACGTTTTGGAAATTGTAACATTGCAGAAGGTTATTCAATCACGTGACCACCTTTATTTGAAAATATTTTTATTGAATTTTGGAAAATTTGCATGTCTACTCTCTTATAATTAATTGATTCTTGAATATGGTATATGATTCAAACTAGTTATTATGTACCATCAATTATTGTAAATCGAGTTAAAATTAACATCCCTTTTATTAAATGGAATAAAGAAGAAAAAAATAATGCTCAATTGTATGCTAAATCTAATAATAACTGTTTATGTACTTTATCTACTAAAGATTTTATGATTGTTTCTTCCTATATTGTTGGCAAGGAAGTTTTGAATAAACTATGCATTACATATGAAGGTAGTAGTGAAGTCAAATAATCTAGATTAAACATATTATTGCATGAATAAGAACTTTTTCACATGAAACCTTTTGAGACTATCCTAGACATATATACTGGGTTTTCTTAAATTATGATGTCATTGCATGCTTTAGGTAGAAAACTTTCAAACATTAAAAAGGTTATCAACATTCTACATTGTCTACTTGATAAATTTGATGCCAAAGTCATGACTATATGTGAATCAAAATATTTGAATGTTTATTCTATAGATAATCCGATAGTCTCACTTGTTGATTAGGATCAAAGTGTGAGTCAAAGACTTTTAGATGTAGGTGATGAGAAGATTATAGTGCTAAAAACCAAAGATACAGATGAATGTGTCTTAGTAGATGATGAGAGTAAGGATATAAAGTTGATAACAAATAAATTTGAAAGCTTACTGAAGCACAAGCATAAGCATTAACAAAAGTGGAAGAAAGGTAAAAATAGTAAAAATGGTAAGTTTTCTTCTGATGTTATTTACTTTGGGTATATGAAACCCAAACATATGAAATTTAAATGCCCCATTTTAAAAACTCTTCTTATAAAGGAAAAGAGTAAAAACAAGCCAATTGTAATATGGGGAAGAGATTAAAAGCAAAAAATCTCTTGGGCATACTTAGCTCTGAATCATCAGAACATGAGAAGAACAATGAGGTAACATTTTTTTATGTATTTTGTTTATGTGTTTTGTGTATTTATTTATCTATTTTATGTGTTATATTTTTATTATGTTTTAAGCATAATTTCATGTTTTTATTTCTTTATTATGCTATTATTTTCTTTTGTATGTATTTTAAATTTAAGTGTTATTTTATCTTTATTTTTTAATAATGTGAAAGGGATAGAATGTATTGTGGTTGGTTATATTTATGATTTAATTTTTAAAATTTTCAATTATTAAGTTTTAAAAATATATTTAAAAAAATATGCTTACCCTTATTTTTTAATATAATTATTTTAGTAAGTGAAAGTTTAGCAGAAAATATTTATAGCTTGTAAACTCAAGCACTAATATTTGTCATAATAAAAAGAGGGAGATTATTATAACTTGAGGTCACGAGTTTATGTGTTTGGTGTTAAAAAATAATTTGGCTCACATCCTTATGTCTACTTGAATTTATAAAGTATATTTATTTGTGTGTGTACTAACATTTCAGGAACATATTGCAACGTATAATGAAGATTCAAGACTCAAGTTTAGGTAGAATATGTTATGCTATAAGAATTTTTATAATATTCATTAATGTATTTTTTATTTTTTATTTTTTGAGTTAATTCTTGTAAGTGTATATGCTAGCTTGGTGACTATGCACACACACACTCAGCAGGAGTAAGATTGAGTCAAAACCAAAAGTTTAAATTTAGAACTAATTGTGCTATACAATTAGCTCATCTAACTAATTATACTAGACAATTTAGATCATCAAGATGATCAATTACGATCATGAAAAATATCCACCAATAATAATTTCAGTAAGATTTTGAATTTTATATTTTATTCTAATCAACTAGGATGATGTACATCATATTGGACGATCTATGACAATCATACCTAAATTAATCCTATGATTAGTCAATTTAATCTGCTTAATTTTAATGTTCTGATCGTATTATATGATATGGATCATATTGTATGATCATTGGGGATGATTTTGGTTATCTGATATTTCATCCTACAAGAATTACTTTTTAGTTAAACTAATAATTTTAGAAGATCTCATAATTATACTGGATGATTTGTTCAAATGTTTAAATTGATCGTGCATGGAAATGCTGATCGTACTTACTAAAAGTGTTATTTTAAACTAATAGTACAGGATAATCTCATGATCGTACTTTAGATGTTTGACAGTAGAATTTAATTTCTAAGGTTTTTCAAAGCCCTCTATTTAAGCTTTCTTCGAAGACATTATAAGTGCCTTGGGCATGCATCGAGTCTTTGATCTTCTGGAGAAAACTTAAAGATAGAGACTTGAATGTGATAGAGGAAAGGGAAGAGTTTGAGAAGGAAGATCCTTATGGGGTTCAAGGAAGTATAGAAGGGTTTCACACGATTGCTTCAACAAGCTTACATCTTAGTACCATCAGATTCAAGGTTATCTTGAGGGATTTTTGGGAAGAAGATCTCTTTAGTGTCAAAGGACATAGGTCTCCACCACACAGGGGAAGGTGAAAGTTATTCAAGGTTCTTAGCCTCACTAGGAGGTGAAAATGAGTAAAGGTTCTCTGCCTATAAAAGAAGTTCAATATTCTGTTGCATCGGGTCAGTGGAAGAGAGTTTATAAAGGCTTTTTCGCTTAGTTGTAGGAACTAAAGGAGAGGCACTATAGTGATAGTGCATACCTAGAGTGTTTGACTGCAGGGAGTGGACGTAGGTCATGGTTTGACTGAACCACTATAAAATCTGGTATGTTCTTTCTAATTTTATCTTCTACAGTTTATTTTTTTTTAATTTCATTTTCTATTATAACTACTTGGTTAAAAATTTATGAATGATATTATGTGGTATTGACTAATTATTATCACCATCTTTATAACTTTCTGTAAGTGTACTAGCTTCTGCTTCAAGTGATAGTATTAGTTTTATATTATTGAGCCTTTGAGATAGTTCATTAAGGTCTAACAACCCCCAAGTATTTTAAGTGGTATCAGAGTTCTTTCAAGTGGTATCATAGCACTTTCAAGTTGTATCAGAAAACTTTTAAGTGGTATCATAATGTATTGTGGTTTGTTGCATTTGTGATTTGATTTTTAAAATTTTATGTTATTTTCTTTTAAAATTTTATTTATTAAAAAAATATGCTTACCTCTATTTTTTAATCTAATTATTTGTGAGGGGGAGTTTAGGAGAAAATATTTTTAGTTGTCAAATTCAACCACTAATGTTTACCATCATTAAAAAGGGGGAGATTATTACAACTTGAGCTCATGAGTTTATATTTTTAATGAAAATGAATATTGTGGCTCACATCATTATGCCTACTTATTTTGGCAATATATATTTGTTTGTGTGTACTAAAATTTCAAGAACATCTTGCACCATCCAAAAAGATTTAAGGCTTAAGATTGGATAGAATAGGTTATGGTGTAAAGATTTTTGTAATATTCATTTATGTGTTTTTATTTGTTGAGTCAAGCCTATAAGAGTGTATGGTAGCTTGGTGACCATGCAGACACACACACTTAGAGGGAGTGAGATTCAGTCAAAACTAGAAGTTCAAATTTTGAACAAATCATTCTATACAATTTATATCATATGGTACAATCAACTTATCTAAATAATCTTACTAGATGATTTGGATCGTCCAGAATGATTAGTTACGATCATAAAAAATAGCCACCAATCATAATTTAGGAAAGATTTTTAATTTTATATTTTGTTTTAGTCATCCTAAATGATGCAAATCATACTAGACAATCAATGACATTCATCCATAAATTGATCATGTGTTTAGTCAATTGAATCTACTTAATTTTTATATTCTAATAGTACTATATGATCTGGATCATATTGTATAATCAATAGAGTTGATTTTTGTCATCCCATGTTTCACTCTAGATGAACTTTATTTTGGTTGAATTTTAATATGTTCTAAGGATTTCTTAATTCCAATAGAAGTATAAGGCCTGAAAGTTTTATCTCTTATAGATTTTAAATTTATAAATATAAAATTAGCAGCTGAGCTTAAAATTATTTTAGCAGTCAATGATGAAGAGGTAGATTAAAGAAAATTGTTCATTAAATACTTATAAAACAACAAGTTTCCTCAAGAGAAATTAATATAGATCAGATAAAGAGACGATCATTATCCTAGGATTTGATTAACGACACCCTATACAAAAGTTCATTCAATAAGATGTGGTTGCGAGGTTTAAATAAATAAGAAGCATATATGATAGTAAAAAAAATACATGCTAGATTATGTGGTGTACACCAATCTAGGCTAAAGATGAAAATGAAAATCAAACGAATGAGATATTGCTGCACGTCGATGATAACTACATGAATGTTGCATTTTACTACCATCAATGAGAAGTGCATGGTGTGGTTCTACATTATACTTGAAATGTCATACATCCAACCATCACTTTATGGACTTTTAAAGGTTAGGGTATAAATATCATCGATTTGTTAGATCCTCCATCCTCTAGAGGTCATAGACTCATACTAAATGCTACAAACTACTTATCAAAGTGGGAAGAAGTTGTTCTATTGAGAAAACTCAAAGCTCTTCGTAATATAAAGATTTTTAATGAGAATGTTGTGTACCGATTTGGTGTTCCTTACTGAATTACCTTGGATAACATACAGATTTTAAATTTTCAACCAAAAAATTAAAGAGAATAAAAAAAAGAATATAGTAAATATTATAAATTAAAAAGAACATAGATATTTATAATGGTTTGATCCAACTAGACCTTCGTCCACTCCTTGAAGACTCTCTCTTCAGGTATTGCACTATACAAAAGTGACTCTTCTTTTGCTCCCTCAGTAAGGAGGAGAACCATTACAATTAATCTCTCTTCTAATAATCCCCGGTGCGAAAGAGTACCTTCATCCTTTCACACCTTCATGGTGTCGGTCAAGAATCATCATTGTTTCACACCCTCTTGGTGTTGGTAGAGAACCATCATCCTTTCACTCCTGGTGTCGGCAGAGTACTGATGCTCCTTTAAAAATCTTCTTCCAAAAGACTTCAAGAAAGTATGGAAGAACTTTTAAGAACAAGCAACAGATATTCAATTACTAGGAAACCATGTGAATTCCCTCACAATTCCCTCTTAAGAAATCCCTCACTCACCAATTACAAGAAACTCTCCAAAACACTCTCTAAGTACACTCTTAAAAGAAATTCCCAGTAGGAGTTCAGATGTAGTATGTTTTAAGAACTCTTATATATGAATGACACATAAAACCATTATAAAACTAAAAATTTTGATTTATCTATCATCGATTGTTAATTACGATCGAACATTGTAAGTACGTTCAGTTCAAAAATTGCTAGGACGAACCTATACGAACAAATTTTGTACTCTGGTAAGCGTATGTATGAACTAACATCATACAGTTTGATTCAATATGAACCTATTTCATACATAAGATATGATACTTTATGAACCCCAAATCATACAGTATGATCTATTTTAACCAAACCATGCTTCATTTGGTATGAAAATGTGCAAGTCCATTTTGTACTATGGACATCCTTTGTAATAACCTAAGATTGTACAGCACAAACAATTCAAAAACTTTACTTGTTTATATGGACGAAATGATACACACCCATTTGGTACTCTGGACGTCATCTATACAAACCTATGATCATACAATATGATCAATTTCAAAATATTTTAAGTTTGTTTGGGAGAAACTGGTATGTAGCCATTTCATACTATGGAAGTTGCCTGTACGAATCTTATTTCGTATAGTGTGAACATGACTTAGAAAATTTTCTAGGAATGATTTGATTAACTTCGTTCTGGAGGAACACTCAGGACAAATCGTCCTGTATGATCCTTGATCGTATAGTATGATTAGTTTAACAAATATAAGTTTTTTACACTCCCCCATTATAAGTGTGCATATTTATCCAATTACAATCACACTCTCTCATACTCAAGAAAAATATAAAAAGTACCTACTTCAATTATAATAAATAATAATCTAATCAGTCTTAAAGTCTTCAGCAGTCTGGATTATGATTTCCTTGAAATGTTAATTAACACAAATAACAAAAATAATATTTCTAATATAAGTTGGGAGAAATAGTAATAAACAAAATAAGATTTTGAAATCATCAAAAGCACATATGATATAAAAACATAGTTATGAAAACAAAGTTGTAAAATCTCCCTCTTTTTGATGATGACAAAACAATTATTGTTTGAGTTAACGATTAAAATAAATTTTCTCCTTAGTTTCCCCTAAATAAATAACCAATTTAAGCACATAGGGGTTTCCATGAAGATCAAAAGCCACAAAAAAATAAAAATAAAAACTACTCTAACAAAAATGCGAACATGAACAAAAATATAAACACATTCAAGACATATATAAAAAACACATACATCTAACAAACTATCAAACACATCAAACATCAAACAATATTATGACTCCCCCTTTTGACAACAACAAAAAGGAAAGAAAAATTTGAAATAAAAAGTTTCTAAGGATAAAACAAAAGAGTTGAAGAAGAAGAATATTTTAAGCTTTGCACATACAAGATTAACTTCTTGATGTTAAAAAAAATTCAAAGTTTAAATCAAGTAACAACTAAGATAAGAACAATTAATCAGGTTCACCATTCATTCTAGACAAATTAAATAAAAATGATTATTATAAAAATAATGAAATAAAGATTAAGTAGTTTCTAATTCAATAGTGAAGATGATTGTTGATTAAATGGATTTGGATTAAAGATAGAGTGATTAAAAGAAAGAACAATACTAATTATTTCATTTAATTGGCGATATTGTGCATCTTCTCAAATGCTAGCTACACACTTTGTGCATCTTTTCTAGTTGGGATAATTTTGTGCCTATTTTGACTTTGCGAACCATTGTGCATCTTTTCTATTTTTGCATGCTTTGTGCATTTTTTTTAACTTTTTTGGTATTTCCAATATCCATAATCTTAATTCAAATTCAATAAATAACATAAATAAACATATTGAAAAAGAAAATAAAAGAAATAAGACATCCATTTTGTAATAATTATATCAAAATAATATTAGCTATACAACAATAAATTCATTTTCTAATCCATATCAATTTATAAATTTTAATTTACATTTTGTAAGGAAATTAATTTATAGAACAAAATAATTCAAAATTTCATTCAAGAGATCAATCACAAATGACTTGTTTAAAGAAAAAAAGGATATTTCAAGAAATGAAAATCAATGCATGCCAACAAAACATTTCATCATTTCATAGATCTTTAAAAATATATACGAACATATTTCTTCATCTAACATCATTAGAAGTAACATAATCCTAGAGATAATACATGAAATCACTAACACACAAGATCACTAAAATAACAAAAATACATCTCAAGAAAAATACATTAACTGATCACTAACAACACTTATAAGTACATCTAGTAATCAAATGGGCCTTGATCTAGAGGAGGTGGGGGTTGAACATTGAAAGGTAACTACTGATCATAGCTACATTTATGTTCACCGAGTCAAACTGCCCTCAGATCCAACCCATATCTTAATTATATCTAGTATCATGCTGATAAAGGCGATTCTCAATTTAATCAAAGTGAGTTTTCATTCTATCCACGTGCTAGACCATTTATTGGTAGAAATTAGTATTAGGCCCCAGAGTAGGTGCAGGTGCTGCAGCAGGAGCTCCCCCTTCTTCATCTGAATCATCACTCTCAGAACTTTGATCCCGCCCAAAAAGTGCTTGAAAAGAAGCATCAGTAAAGTAAATAGGGAGTTCAGTGGGTGGATAGTTTGTATTTCTTTTCTAAGATATAAGAAACTAGATGTCTTAAAGCCTCATTTTTATTTCTCATATGATGAAGAAGTCCAATCTCGAAAAGATTATAAAAATAATCCATAATAAGTTGGGCTTCATTAAATGGTTTCTCAGTCATTATTAAATAAGTGACTGTGAATAAAAGAGGAGTCCTATTTATGTGATCACCAGCTTTTGGAATAATTGAAGTTCTAAAAATGTGTTGGATAATCCAGGCAATTTGATTGAGAGTGTAAACATGAGCCAAATGGCTCAATTAAGCAACACCTCTAATAGTTTGATTTATTTTTGACCAATAAATGTTGGCTCTAGAGATTAAAGTGTGTGCTCTAGTCCCTTGGGTTCTCAGATGAAAGAAGTTGCCTAAGTCTTCTTTGGTGATTTCTATATATTGCTTGAAAATATAGGAGTTCATCCTAATGTGGTCCCGATTTACTTTCCCGTTAGCCAGAAAGATTTGGAATATCTCTTTATGGTAGACATATATGAGAGTCAGGATAAATGTGAACTGGGTTAAGGCAAATAGGGGCTTGATAAAGAAATGGATGTCGCTGAGAATGAGGAGTTAGGAAGGTAAAATTTTTGTAGCAGAATACCTAAAGAAAGCATCCTCAATCTTTTTGGACAAAAAATTTTCATCCCTACTAGATCTAGGGGAAGATCCCTTAATGATGCGGGGGTATTTTCTACTGCCTTCCATTTATAAGATGTGGCCTTTATAAGGTTTGACATGGATATGAAAGTGATAAAAAATGTATCAAAAAACACTTCTATTGAAAGAAAAATAACTTATCGTACAGTATAAAATTTAGATCATACGTATAATTTTAAAATCATACTGGACAAAAGTAATTCTGTACATACAAATGAATACGACCAAAAAGGAAATGGCTTTTTGTAAAATGTAATTTCGGAGGTATCCTTTCATACAGACTTTTTGATCATACGATTATATAGATAAACATGTTTTTTTCAGGATAATCAGAATATTAATGATTGTTTACTGATGGTTAGGTTCGTCCCTCATAAAAATCTAACAACAGAATCATACAAATGAAATAAGATTTTGTTCATATGATCTATAATTAATAACTTCAATTACATGGAAAATAGTCCCCACTCATACAGATGAAACAAAACATATTGTATAGTATGATGACATCGTTGTATATTATGAAATCCTATAAAAAATTAAGTTTTAAGTGCTCAACTCAGAAACCTATTATGTACAAGCTACAAAATTCGTACAATATGAAAACAAAATTTCATACAATATGAAAAGAATAGTTAGAAAATAAGACATGATAAAAAAAAATTTCTTAAAACCATCACCTTAAATATAATGATAAGCTTCTAGTAAAATTAAAAATTAAACAAAAAACAAAAAACTAAAGACACAAAAAATAAAAAAAATAAACAACAAGTGAAAATAAACAAACACATAATTACACAACAAAATCAAGTTTGCAAAATTTCATTTATAGCATTACGATCAATCACTCCTAACCTATTTCTTAATGTACTATATATTTTAAAGGCATGTGGTTTTGTAAAAATATCTACAAGTTAATTTTCAGAAGAAACACAATACAATTCAATTTCTCTATTAGCTATATGATCTCTAATGAAGTGATGCCTTATGTCTATATGCTTGGTTCTAGAATGTTTAATAGGTTTCTTTGAAATGCATATGGCACTAGTATTATCATTAAAAATCAAAATTGTGCTAATAGAAAATCCTAAGTTAATCAATTAGTATTTTAACCAAAGAATTTGCCACACAACTACTTAAGGCAATATATTATACTTTAGTAGTAGAAAGGGATACATAATTTTATTTTTTACTGGACCAAGAGACTAAATAATTTCTAATGAATTGACAAGTTCCAAATGTACTTTTTTGATCAACCCTACATCCTATAAAATCTAAATCAGATTATCCAACTATTTCAAAAGAAGAGCTGTGCTTAGGATACCAAATCCCAAAACTTTAAGTTCCCAAAAGATATCTTAGAATTCTTTTAATTACTGTTAGATGTAATTCCTTTGTATCAGATTGAAATGTTGCATACAAATAAACACTGTAGATTATATTTGGTCTGCTAGTAATCAAGTAAAGCAATGGTCCAATTATTCCTCAAAATTTCTTTTGATCAACAAATTTTCCCTTAGGGTCCTTATCTAATTGCACTGAAGAACTCATTAGTATAGTCATTTATTTAGCATTATCCATTTCATATTTCTTGAGAATGTCCGTAATATAGTTCGACTAACTAAGAGACGTTCCTTCCTCATTTTGTTTTGTGTTGAAATCAAGAATATAACTCAAATCTCCAATTAAAATCATTTTAAATTCGCTTCTCATTATTTTTGAAAAATCATAACAAAGTTTTTTATTTGTAGATCCAAAGAAAATATCATCAATATATATTTGAACAATAAGTATGTCATCTCCGATCCTTTTCAAAAAGAGGGTGGTGTCCACACATTCTTTAACAAATGATCTCTCTAATAAGAAAGTGCTTAACCTCTCATATCAAGTCTTAGGTGCCTATTTCAGTCCATGTAATGTCGTTTTCAATTTAAAAATATGATTAAGGAATTTAAAATTTTTAAAATCTAGAGGTTGCTCAATATAAACATCCTCTTATATCACCTCATTCTGAAAGACACTCTTAATAACCATTTGATATAATTTAAAACATTTAAAATAAGAAAAAATTAATAGAATCTTAATTGCTTCAAGTCTAGCTACAGGGGAAAAAGTTTCTTTAAAATCAATCCCTTCTATTTGATTATACCCGTTTGCCACCAATCTTGCCTAGTTTCTAATCATTACTCTTGAATCATTCACTTTATTTTTGAACATCCACATAGCTCCAACAACACCTTGATCCTTAGGCTTTTTAATCAATTCCTAAATATTATTTATTACAAATTGATTTAATTTTTCCTGTGTGGCCAAAATCCACAATTCATCTAAAAGTACTTGATTTATATTAGAGGGTTCATTCATTGAAATAAAGGTAGAATTATTCACCTCTTTGCTAAGTCTATACCTAGTCCTAACACCCTCACTAGGTTCACCAAAAATAAATTCCTTAGGGTGATTTTTGAAAAATTTCCATTCTCTAGGCAAAGGGTTTTCTTTTTCAACATCTTCTTCCAAATTTGCCTTTTCAATTCCTTGGGAGATATTTTCAATATATTCGTCTTTGAATCTTGGCTCTTCCAAAATACCAAATTCATTAAATACAACATGTGTAGTCTCCTTAACTATGAATGTTCTCTTATTAAAAACCCTATAAGCTTTTTCCAACACTAGAATATCTAAGAAAAATTCCTTCATCAAATTTTGGATCAAATTTTCCTAAAAGAGTTTTTCCATTATTATGAATGAACACCTTACATCCAAAAATATGCAAATATGATAAATTTGGTATTTTTCCTTTAAGAGTTTATAGGGTATCTTATTCAATTTTGATTTATTATTCAGCCTATCCAGAACATAACAAGCTCAACTAACTGCTTCAGCCCAAAAATATTTTATAAGTGAGTATTCTATCAGCATGTCTCTAGCAGCTTCAATTAATATTGTGTTCTTTCTTTTTACTATCCCATTCTACTGAGGGGTCCTATACGTAGAAAAATTGTGATCAATTACTTTCGTTTTACAAAATCCTTCAAATTTTACATTTTTAAATTCTCAACAAATCATGTTATATGCCTTCTACCAATAAAACATTTTCAATGAAAATTTTATTCAGATTTCTAATCATACCTGTGCCTACCACTTTCCTAGTTGTATTGTCTCCCTATGTAACCTTTTCTCCATTCCTGACTTCTAGTGTTATGAATTGTGTCATATCATTAGTCATTTGCTTCAAACATTCACTTTCCAGGTACTAAATGCTCTCATGAGATCGTTTATGAGAGCATTTCTACAAAATAATCAAAATTTAGTCTTAGGAACCTAAATAAGTTTGGATTCTTCTAGCAGAAAAAATAATCAAGTTGCATGTTTGATATGATTTATTTTATGCATCTTAGGTCTCCACAATAAATGAGTTTTATTATATATAGTATAAGTGTATTAGATATTCCCAAGTAATCCACAAGAAAAACATTTCACTCAGTGAAAAGGATTTATCATTCTACATGTGTTATACTATGTTTTCCTAAGTTTTAAAGTTTTAGGCTTCTGATCAGGATTATAAAAATCTTTAATTAATGGGGGTATCTTATTTTCCTTAAGAGCTTTTATTTTTTCTCTAAAATATGAGTTAGCACTTTCTAAAATAGCATTATCAACTTTCAAATAGTTTTCTCTACAATCAAATTCATCCATAAATGTTTTAATATCATTTTTAAGTTCAGTGTGCGATGATTTCAATAATTCATGCTTTTTATTCAAATCATTAAACTCATCCAATAAATTTGTATGGTTGCTATCAATCAGTGCATGATCATTCCTAAGGATTTCAAGCTCTTTTTGTAATTCTTAAATTTTTTATGTTCAACCTAGCATGCATCTTTTTGAGTTTCCTATAGTTAGTATGAATTTTCTCAGAAACATCAAATATCTCTTCATAGGTTAAGTACTGATCAAGCTTTTCATCCATTAAACATAAATTAGTGACTTCCTCATCTGCTTATATTTTGGAGGAATCTGAAGCTGAATCAACCCAAAATGCTCTCTATAATTTTTTCTTGACTTTCCTTACATAGCTTTTCTCCTCGACCTCCTCCTTGCTATGGTTTGGGCATTAAGATTTGATGTGTCTGGACTTCTTACATTCTTAACAAATTATATCATTATAATTCTTAATATTATTATGGAACTTACCTTTATTCCACTGCTAACTTCTCCTTTGCTTCCTCTTAAGAAAACTTTTAAATTTCCTTGTCATCAAGGCAAAACCATCTTCATCCTCAGGCTAAGATTAATCACTATCCGAGTCATCCACCTTCAATGCTATAATTTTCTCCTTTTGCTTCTCACATGCATCAATCTATATTTGAGTCACTCGTTGCTCTAAAGTAATTAGTGATCCAAGAAGATTATCAATAGAAAAAAATATTTAAGTCCTCTGATTCTATTATAGCAGTTATCTTTATAAGTAGTAGGAAAACAAGGAATAATTTTATTTACTTTTTTTAGCATTTTTTAGTTTCCTACCTACAGTGTGTATTGAGGTGACTATTTGTGTGAAATGAGTATATATGTAAGTAATTATTTCATTTATCTTCATGTAAAATAGTTCACAATCATGTAGCAAAATGTTTAATTTAAATTGGTCGATCTTATTAGTCCCTTTATGTGTAATGTAAAGCCTATCCCATATCTCTTTATGAGTTCTATAAGTTGGGACTCGTATATAGTCTTCATACATAAGTGCACAGGAAAAATTATTTAAACATTTAGCATTTAATTTGAGCTAAGTGTTTTTCTTCTATAGTCCAATCAGTAAATGGTGTTTCAGTTATAATGCCAACTAAAATTCTAGATTATCTAGTGTAGCATTCTTCTATTAAAATCTGCATAAAATAGTCATCCTTTCACACCTTTCTGGTGTCGACAGAGAACCTTCATCCATTCATACCCTCCTGGTGCTGGTAGAGAATCATTATCCTTTCACACCCTACTAGTATCGATAGAGTACCAATGCTCCTTTTAAAATCTTCTTCCAAAAGACTTCAAGAAAGAAAGGATGAATTTTGAAGGACAAGCAATAGATACTCACCATTGGGAAACCTAGTGAATCCCCTCACAATTCCCTCTTAAGAAATCTCTCAATCTCCAATCACAATAAACTTTTCCAAATACTCTCTAAGTACCCTCTCAAAATAAATTCATAGCAGGAGTTTGTATGTAGTTAGTTTTAAGAACTCTTATATATGAATGACACAAAAAATTGCCAGAAAACTGAAAAGTTTAATTTGTCTATCATCGATCATACAGTATGATGAGTTCAAAAATTTCTTGGACAAACCTGTATGAACCAATTTCATACTTGTGTAAGTGTATGTGTGAACTGACATCTTAAAGCATGATCAAATCAAAATTGAACTAATTCATGTAGTATAATTCAGTACAAAATGATTTTCTACACTAGATACCATACTGTATGAACCCCATCTCATACAGTATGATCTATTTAAACCAAATCCTGCTTTATTTGGTATAAAAATGAATTAAGTATATTTCATACTATGGACTTCATCTATATGAACCTAATATCATATAGTACTTATAGTTCAAAAAATTTATCTATTTGTATGGAAAAAATGATACGCACCCATTTCATACTCCAAACATTATTTGTATGAACATATGATAGTATAATAGGGTCAATTCAAAAAAAAAAAAAATTGAGTTTGTTTGGGATGAACTAGTATGTAGCCATTTTGTACTCTTGACGTCGTTTGTATGATTATAGCTTCGTATAGTACGAACATGACTTAGAAAATTTTCTAGGCATGATTTGATTAACTCTGTTCTAGAGGAACACTTAGGACAAATTGTCCCATACTATCCATGATTGTATAATACAATTAGTTTAAAAAATATAAGTTTTTTACCCTCCTCTAGTGTGTGTGTGTGCATGGTAACCCAATTACAATCACACTCTCTCAAACTTAAGAAAAATAAAAAAAGTATAGACTTCAATTATAATAAACCCTAATCTAATATGTTTTGAAGTTTTTAGTAGTCTGTAGTATGATTTTCCTAAAAAATTACTATACACAAACAACAAAAATAACATTTTATTATATGTTAGGAGAAACAATAATCAACACAATAAGATTTTGGAATCAGCAAAAACACACATAATATAAAAACATATTTATGAAAACTAAGTTGTAACAACTTTGAGTTATAGTGAACAACAAGATTACCTTAGAACATAATGTAACACTCAAGTTAAAAGAGCTTTAAGTTTTAGAAGAGAAGCATCTACATGCTCAACAAAACCTTGAGTTATATAACGCTAAAATGATCCAGGCTCATGACAAATTTGTTTCTCCAGAACTTTTCATGTAGGTGACTTAGTACTAGTTCTATGAAGACCTATATTAGCTCATCAAAAGAGGGGAGGTATATTTGATTTGATGTGGGAAGGTTCATTCATGGTGGAGAAAGTCTACCAAGGAGGCTCTTATAAGCTTATAGACTATAAAGGTAATCATCCTATGTTATCCATCAATGGACGATACCTTAAGAAGTATTATAATGGTTGATGTAATATGCATACTTTGCAAATGAAATAAAATTCAAAGTTTGAATTTCTAGTGTTGTTGGTGCTGGATAAAGTAAATTGTCTACAAATGAAATGATCAAGAAACTTATCCTTAGGACAGTTTAGAGGTTTTGGTTCCAAATTCACTCATTTGGGAATTAATCTCCTATATGAGTATTTTTCTTTATTTGTCAATCAATCTTCTAGTTAATGTTTAAATTCACCTTTCTGATAATTGATCTATCAGTTAGGTTCTAAATTCACTCATTCGATAATCAATCTATTGTCTAAGTGTTTTGCTTTGTCTAGAAATAAATTCTCCAATCAAAGTTTGAATTCACCATTTTAATTATTGATATATTGACTAGGTTCTAAATCTATTCATTCAGGAATCAATTTCCCATTTGAGTATTTTACATTGTCTGGAAATTGATCTTCCTATCAATGATTAAATCCACCTTTCTAATAATTAAATTATAAGTCCACTCATTCTGGAATTGATATCCCATCAAAGATTTTGCTTTCTGGAAATCTATCTTTCTATTAATATTTAAATCCACCTTTTTGATAATTAGTTTATTGGTCAGGTTCTAAATCTTCTCATTTAGGAATCGATCTCTCATCTAAGTATTTTGCTTTATTTTGAAATTAATATTCTAGCAAATATTTAAATTCACATATTTGATAATCGATCTATCAGTTAGGTTCTAAATTTGATATTTTGGGAATCGTTCTCTAGTCCCAGTATTTCATTTTTTCTATAAATTGATCTATTCAAATTTTAAATTCACCTTTACAAAAATTTATCTATCAGTCAGGTTCTAAATCCACTCAAGTTCTAAATCCACTCATTTGGGAATCAATTTCCCTTCTGTGTATTATGATTTATCTAGAAAGTTATCTTCCAATTAAACTTTAAATTCACTTTTCTGATAATTGATCTATATATCAAATCCTAAATTCACTTATTTGGGAATTGATCTCCCATTTAAGATTTAAATTTCCATTTCTGAGAATCAATCTCTCAGTTAGGTGCAATATTTGTTTGATTGAATATTGATCTTTCAACCATGTTTCCATCTTTGGAACTCCATTGATCACTTCAGTCAACGCCAATATGTGCAATTTATCCTTCAAATTCATCACATATATTGGAGGTCTATTTGTTGTCCTTATTTTTGAACGAGGTCATAAAAATCTGTCTAGAATCCTGATCATCCATCTGAAATTTGATAATCATACAACTTTTAATATTTAGTTAACATTCATAGCAATAACCAGATCTACCACCTTCTAGTATATAGTCAAATCTTTAATCTATAGTGACCTCTTTAATATTATATCCAACCTATAATGATCATTAATCAACCAACTAGTAAATCATCAATCATCATACATTTAAGTTTCTATTAAATTAATCAGCAATATGCACTTATATCATTCAATCAACCCAACATTCAATCATTCAACTAATAAGCAATCATCAATCAATAAATTAATCAATGCTTTAATCTACCACCATTTAATCATATTTCAATCATTCAACCTTTAACTTCAAATCTCCAATCAACTAATTAGTGTCACCTGTAGGTTCAACCCTGCACTATAATTAGTTGACTCAGTGCATTGCTATTGTTAGTGCAATAACAGCCCTAAACTAATTATATGCTTCAACTACCTCCAACTCAACACTAAATGAGCTCTGATCTTTATTAAACTCCTATGAACATTTCTTCTAGTTAAATGGATGTGACTAGTGACCCTGACCTAGTCATCAATTGACTTGGTCAACTAGACCCATGTTTTATTAAACCAATTCAAAATAGGGTAAATTTATTGAATTCATTTAAACCAATCCATCCAATCTTTTAATATCACTTAATTCCATGCCTCCAATATACCAAAACCCTTTTGATGGATCTAAATTGATCTAATTTTTATCAGTACTAATGATAAATAAGTTGAGTTAGAATGTTTTGAAGCTGACAAGCAATCTTCTTATGGGCCTTGGGTGCATGTCAAGTATGGGAATAAGAAGAAAGGACTTCATGGAAGGAGTTTGAGAAATAAAACTATGAATTTTTATTCTAGTTTTTCTTTTGCATATTGAAAAGTATAGCTGAATGTGATTCCTAGCTTGTGTTTTTTGGGCCTCATGGACGTAAGCAATGTTTCATCTGATGCAATTAAGGAATCCAAATCCTTATTTAAAAGAATATGTAAAAGATTTTGAGGTATTTTTTGTTGGTAATTGAAACTAGGATTTTTTTCTATTTGTAGATGGGAGTTTAATAAATTTATGGGAGTAGATTGGGATTTTTTCTGTTTCAATATGATGGTTTCTCGGGTGGGATTATTGTTATGTGGAGGTTAGATTTTTCCTCTTTTCATTGTTGGAAGATTCTTGTCATTGTATTATTAGGGAGTTGAATGTTATCAATAAAGGTGTATGGTTGATTTTTTCTATTTATGGTAGTTAGGATTTGCATAAAAGCAGGAAGTCGCGAGGTTGCTTGGAATTGCATTCTAGCATGAATCTTCCTTTAGTAGTTGGTGGAGATTTCAATTGTATCTTGTCTCAAGAGGGTAAATGGGGTGGGAAGAAGTTTACTTTTTCTCAAGGTCCTTAGGAGATAAAATCATTTATGAACAACAATGATTATCATTAAATGAGATTGTTGGGGTTAAAGTTTACTTAGTGCAATAATAAAAGTGGAAGTACTCATAGTATGTAGAGTCTGGATAATTGTTTATTGAACTTCATGGCTTTAAATTTAGTTCATCAAGCAATAATTAGGCAACTTGCTAGGTTTCTTTTTATCATTGACTTATTATTTTGAAGATCTTTAAAATGAATTTTTGAAAAAATAGATTTATGAGATTCAAAGATGTGTAGGTGTCTTATCCTTCTTCTATTGTAATGGCGCTGAAATCTTGGAATAAGTTAGTTGGTGGTTATTCTGTTAATGTCCTCAATAAGAAATTTCATAGAGCTTTGAGAGCTTTATATTTTTGGAGTAAATCTAAACTCCAAAATTTATTGGTTTTGAAGGTGAAGCTTGAAAAGGAGGTAATAGAACTTCAGTTGGAGGAGGAAAATTATGGTGACTTATTAGAAGATAGTCTAATATTGGTTAGATCAAAGATTAATGAGTTGAATATTAATGTAGCTTTTTTGAATACTTGCTGGAGACAAAGGGTGAAAGTTAAGTGGTTGGCAGAGGTAGACATGAACTCTAAGTGTTTTCATGCTTTTATTAATGGAAGAAGGAATGGTGACTGGATTAATTAAGTAAAACACTATGATGGAGATCAAGTTGAGGACCAGGCAATTATTGAAGGATTTTTTTTTCTTTTATAACAAGTGGAGGACTAGAAGTTGAGATCTAAAGGGATAGCTATCAGATTTGAGCACTTTGAGTTAGATGGATTGTAATCTCTAAGAATTTATTTTTTCTTTAGAAGAAGTGGTGGATTTTTTTAAAAGTCTCGGTAGGAATATTTCTCCAGGGTCAGATGAAATTTCATATTCATTTATTAAAACTTATTGGAATACAATTGATGAAGAAGTTTAGCATGCTATCATTTAGTTTCTATCTTATGGTAAGATGTGCTGAAAGTGGAAGGAAACTCTTTTAGTCCTTATTCCAAAAATAATTAATCTATAAGCTCCTTCTAACTTCCATCCTATCAGTCTTTGCATTTCTATGTACATGATTGTTGCCAAGGTTTTACTAAATAGATTGCTAAAAAATTATTCATAAAATCATTTCTAATGAACATGGATTTTATCAAATTTAGGGCTTTATACGTTCATATTCTTCTTGCTCAAGATCTATTGAATAAATAAAGATTTTCTAAAGCTAAAAAAGGATTGGTGGTGGTTAAAATTGATATTGAGCAAGCATGTGATAGTATGGCTTGGGCTACTCTAAGACAAGTTTTAGAGTATTTTGGTTTTCTCTAAGACAAGTCTTTATTTCAACAGTTTAAGAAGTTTGATAAAATGTGTAGATCCTTTTTATGGAATAAACAAGATGGCAATTGTGGCCTTTGTTATGTTACTTGTGATGTATTATGCAAGCCAAGGAGTTCAGGTGGTCGTCATTCAGTTGCCTCTATTATTGGGCTTTTGAGAGTGAAATTCACTTGGAAGTTTTTCAACAGTCCAAATTCCCTTCTTAATAAGTCCTTCATTGCTAAATATGGGATTGATATTTGGCATTCTGATAGTAAAATAAATAACTCAACTACTTGGAAATTCATTTTTGATGGGGGAAAATCTCTTGGCCAGTTGTGAGATGCTATTGCATCAGGTAATTCTATTAATACCTTAAAGGATTTATGGATACTAGATAGAAGCGTTAATTGATGGCCAACTTTTATTACTTTTTTTATAGTGTTTTTTCCTTTTATTGATAAATTCATTATTGATAGTAGCTTGAACCATGTATAACTACATAAATAATTTTGAAAGTTTTTAATTGAGATCATTCTTTAAGTTTAAATTATTTCTGATTCATTATATGATTGACTAAAACTAATGAAAAAATTTTCTAGAAAAATAATTATTGCTATGGAATCATATGTGGTTGAAAATGATTTAGTATAGGTGGATTATTTGAGGTTGATCAAAAATTTGAAACTTTCACCTTGTGTTGATTACTTTTGGTTGCATTTACTGATTGAGGCAATTCCTACTAATGAATTTTTTATGTATTAAAGATTGTTGGATAATAATAATTGTCTTAGAGGTTATAATGCAACCAAGAATTCAGGTCATGTTGTAGTTGGTTTTTCCAAACCCATTCAGGTAATTTTGGGTTTTCCAGTTCCATTATTTTCTTCGCTTGTGGATTGAAAAGGTATTTTGGAGAAGTTATCAAACTTAAATCCTTTTATTGCAAATTTGTATTACACTTTGGTCTTCTTTTCTTGGAAAAGTAAAAACATAGTTAAGCACGATGGACATGAAGTTTGTTCGAGTTTTATTGCAGCAAATGTGATTTGATTTGTGATAGCATCATATCAATTTAATCCTTTTATGGATCACTGGGTTGTTAACTATCTTCCTCAGCTATTTTTTTATTATTGGCACCCTCTCCTTCTGAGTGGATTAAAGTCAACATTAATGCTTAATTATTGAGATCAGATAAACCTGATATTGGTGGAGTTTTTAGAGACAACGAGGGGAGATTCATACTTTCTTTTTTGGTTTAGCTGCATTTATTGGGATTGTGGTCAATTGGAACTATTGGCCTTCCATTCATTTAGAAGGTGACAATTATAATATTATTAAGTATATCCAATGTTGGGTTTGAAAAGTTTTTTGTGATGAAGATATCAATGAGATGGAGGTCTTCTCTTTCTTAAAGATTTTGTCATAGTTTTGTTTCATTGTTTTGAATATAAATTGTAATAAGTTAACTAATTTTTGTGCTAACTTAACTTTATTTAGTAATTTTTTTAGGTAGATGTTAGTTCTAATAAGATTTCTCCTACTTTTGTTTCTTTTTTAAAGGAGGAATGTTATAGTTTGTCTATCACTTAGTAGTTTGTATCAGGTTTCTTCATTTAATGCTATTTGCATCTAAAAACAACATACCGTAAACTCTCCATGTCAATTCATGGTGGGTTTGACTTGGTCAAAGTATCATGGAGGTGAAATATGTTACAAACATGTTTTTAGAATATGATTTTGATGATAGCAAACAAATCTTGCTTCACTATGACTGCTTTTTTCTACTGACTTTTCAAGACTCAAAGATTGAACGGAGATCAGAATCAGCTCAAGATGGCGTAGATTAGGGTTGAGTCAGTCTGTAATTTTATTTTTCCCCTCTTGAGTCAAATGTAATCTTTGGTGTGACTAATGCAAAGTAACCCTACACACACACTTGAGAGGCTTATAATTTTTGTTTTTACTCAAATTGGCTAGGACGATATTTACATCATCCTGGACGATCTGGCTTAAAATAGAAAATCTAATCAGGGGTTCTTAATGAAGGCACTTGTCATTAGCCAATCGGTCGGGATGATACATTTATCGGCCAGGGCGATAGGATCAAAAAGGAAAGAAATTGCCGCCATAAATAATAAAATATTATGTATTTTTGGTAATCGGCCTGGACGATATTCACAATTATGCCTTAATTAATCAAATAAATCAAGGAAGTAATTAAGGATGATTGATATGATCACATCATCCTGGATGATCGCCGGATGGGCCAGGATGATAAAGACAAAAACCTTAGTTACTTCTGGATGATTAATATCGGCCAGCACAAATTCAGGGCGATGCTCTGGACGATTTTCCTCTGATTTGAATTGATCGGCCGGGATGATCGTGATATCATACTGGACGATCAAGCTAATTTTCAATCGTCCAGTTTGCATTCAAGGCGATGCCCTGGCCGATCTCATGGGATTTGTACTGATCGGCCAGGATGATTTCCATATCATCTTGGATGATATAGTCGACAACTTGCAATTAATGAGCTCCTTTGAAGCCCTTCTATTTAAGAGCTCTTGATCAACCTTTTTGATCATCCTTGGCTACTCTCTTGACCTGAGAAAACCAAAAGTAGAGGGAGAGAGAGAAAATCTTATGAGGGGGAGCTTGTGAGGGGATTCATAAGGGTTGCTCCAAGCATTGTTCCACTTCTTCTTTCCTAGAGTCTCTTGTCCTTGGAAGGGTTGGGAGAGGCAAGTTCCAGCAAGCGATCGAGGTTCTCTGCCTGCTTCAGGAGGAAGCAAAAGGAGGAAGGTTCTCTGCCTTGCCGGTTGTGGCAAAAAGAGGTATTTGTATTTGCATCTCCGCCTAGCTGTGGGGGCTAAAGGAGAGTCACGATTGTAGTGCAATACTCGGAGGGCACCTCCGGGGAGTGGGCGTAGGTCGAGTTGACCGAACCACTATAAACCCTTATGTTCTTATTTTTACTGCTTCCGCATTTATTTCTTCCGCACTTTTTTATGGTGATTTGGTTTGTACTCGTGCTTTGCCTAAAGATTTTTTAAAATACCAATTCACCCCCCCCCTCTTGGTTAGCAATGGGCCAGTTCTATAGGGCTTAACATCCCTAACGAACTTTCAAGTGGTATCAGAGCGGGATTCATAAAAACTGAGTTTGAAAACTTTTTGAATTTTGATCCATGGCTAACTTTGGGAATCGTAACACTACGGAAGGGTATTCTATTACCCGACCTCCATTGTTTGACAACTTACCTTTTGATTTCAGGAAACCCCGCATGTCAACATTTTTACAATCAATTGATTATCGCATGTGGATGCTTATCAAAGAAGGTTATTCTCCACCTTCTCGTGAAATTAATGGTGTTAAATTAGAAGTTGCTTTTAATGAATGGACTTTTAATGAATGAGATTTAACTCAATTGAATGCAAAATGTTTGAACTATTATTTCTATGCTTTAAAGTCTGAGGATTACATATGTGTCTCCACTTGCAAAACTGGTAAGAAAATTTGGGATAGGTTATGCATTACTTATGAAGGAACCAATAAAGTGAAACAATATCACTTGAATGTTCTCTTGCATAACTATGAACTTTTTTGTATGAAACCTTCTGAATCTATTTCTGACTTGTATACAAGATTTACTCAGATTATTACTTCTTTGCATGCCTTAGGAAGAGAACTTTCGAATTTTGAAAAAGTAAACAAAATTTTGAGATGCTTGCCTTCATCGTTTGATACTAAAATCACTGCTATAACTGAATCTAAGGATTTGAACATGTATTCGATTGACAACTTACTTGGCTCACTCATTTCTTACGAGAAAGGGGTGAATCAAAGAAATCTTGATGTAGGTGAGAAAAAGAAAGAGAAAATGGTGGCACTGAAGGCACACAAATCTGACTCCGATTCTTTCTGGTCTGAGAGCGATGAAGTTGTTTTCATCTCAAGGCAATTCAGAAACTTTCTAAGGAAGAAGCAAAAGCATCATTGGAGAAAAGGTATGGATAACAAATATTCTAAAGTATCCTCTGATATTGTTTGTTATGAATGCAGGAAGTCTTGACATGTGAAAGCCGATTGTCCTACACTTCAAGATCACTCGAGCAAAGAAAAGGAAAAGGGTGAGAAGAAATCAAAGTTTAGGAAGGACAAGAAAAAAGTTCAAAGAGTGTTCTGGGCTGAATCTACATCAGATTCTTCTGAGACTGAACCAGAGGAAGAGACAACAAACCTGTACTTAATGGGGGAAGATCATCTTGAGCAAAGCAATAATGAAGAGGTACGTAAACCAACCTATGATGAAATATTTGAGATTTGCGAGAAAATCCATGCATCATACAAAAAACTTAAGAAGAGTCTTACTAACTTAAAATTGGAACTTGTGAATTTACAAAAATAGTATGAAGTTATTATTAAAGATCATTCAACGATTGATTCTAATCACATGGCTCTTCTTGATGAATTTGATGATTTGAACAAAAAGCATTCAGAATTAATTGATGAGAATAAAGCATTAAAAGTTTCACACACCTCTCTTCAATCTGATCTCAAGAAATCTAAAGAGAAAGAGAAAAACTTGAGGGTTGAGAATGATGTTCTAAAAAATATAAACGTGAGAATTAAAAATGAATTGGATACACTTAAGAAAACTTGGATGATGCCTACTCTTGATTTAAAGTCAAGACCTATGAAGATGCATTATAACTCAAACCATTTAAGAAAATCTTTTCCTGGAGTTAGATGTTTTTCTTGTGTCATGCTAGGACATATCTCACACACTTGCACCGTTCACCGTAGTACACATTAGGTGTGGAGACTTAAGGTACATGATTCAAAGCATACCACACCTGCATTATATTCTACTTTTCCTAAGAAGGGACCCAAACTAGTTTGGGTTCCTAAATCTGTCTAGTTTGGGTTCCTAAATCTGTCTGTTGTTGAGTATTGCAGTTGTGCTCTCATCAAAGACCTCGTGGGAGCATAAGATAATTGGAAATTTGGAGGCTCGCAGCTCATAATTGCTTAAACTTGCTACTTCATAATTTCTTGAAATGTTTTTTTTAATTAGTTTTATATTATTTTTTGTTGTGTGCTAGCTTTTTGTTGTTCTAGATTATTTTGTTTTAGCTTTTCTTTTATGATTGGTGTTCTATATGATTATTATTAAAAGCTTTTAGATTTTGGAGATTTAAAGCCATTGATTATCATATCTAAATTTGATAAAGGGAGAAACACCGTTGATGGTTTCCCTCCCTCTAACCTCTTTTAGTGACATAATTTTCTTTTCTAGACAAAAGTCTATCTCATATTGACAACTGATTTTTGAAACTAAGATTCTTTTTATCTTGCTACAATAATCTATCATGTGCATAATATCTAAAGTTCTTATATATCTTTCAAGTTAATTGAAATCTTGCCATTGCATTTATGACATGATTAGGATTTTGTTTTGTGGCTTGTTCTTCCCTATGTTAGAGAGAGAGCTCCTATTCTCTAATATTTGGAGGATATACTCACAACTAAGGTTCTTTTTAAGTGTTTTTGTTAAAGAGATTTTAGCTTGAAAGAATTAAGGAGGAAAGTTGAAAAGATGCAAATTTGAAATGAAAAATATATATACACAAATGTGTATCAAAAATCAAGATGCTCAAAGAGCCAAATCAAAGATATAAGAGGCAACAAATGAGCCCACTAAATACAAGCTATTATATCTTTTCTGGACTCTTAAAACTTAGAGAACTCATTGATTATTTGATGCTTTTAAAGGCTTGATTACAAATTCCATGATTGAGACAAATTACTTAGTTATATTATTTATAAGATATTTTCTTTGTAACCAAGTTTTGATTGGATCTTCTTTTTACCCAGTAAAGTTTTTCTGAGTTAGACCTTTTGTTTTTTTTTTTTTTAAAAGATGATTATTGCCCTAAAAGAAGTTCGAGCTAGGGATTAACAAGATCGGATATTCTACCTTTTTCAAATTTTGACTTGTTAACTCTTTGATCTTTTGAATCTCTAAAATTTAATTGTTTGAGAAATTTGCCATATGGATACTTTGCTAAAATAAAAAAAAAAATAAAAAAAAATTCCTTTCTTTCATTTTTCTTTTTCTTTCTAGCTTTTTAGTCTTTTTATTGTTGTTTCTAGCTTTGTATTGTGAGTCATTTATCATCAACATCTTTTCCTTAGATTCAAATTTCTTGTCACATCGTCCTGGCCGATAACTTTATCGTCCTTGACGATAGGATAATTACTCTTCAAATTTTTATCTGCTGAACTTTTCTGTGCTTGCTGTAACTCTTTGTCCTAGACGATAATTTATCGTCCTGGACAATCTGATCGAACTCTGTTGCAATCATGTTGATAGTCTTGGCTGATAAAATATTTCATCCTGGCCGATGCATTTTATGGTCATCGTCCTGGCCGATACACTAGATCATCCTAGACGATCCACATGTCAGCACGTTTAAATCTTTAAAATCGGCCTCGGATGATCCATTATTGGACAATCGTCCTAGCCGATCTACTGTTCGTCCTGGATGATACACGTGGCACAGATTTAAATTGTTTTAACTTTGACTGGTATGATCAATTATTGTGCATCATCCTGGACGATACACCTAATCGGCCCGGATGATCTACTTTTTCAATGGTCGTCTGGCTTGACTCCTCGGGATGATCGTATGTGTCTAATCGTCCTGGCCGATATCTAATTGGCCTGGCCGATCGGACCGCCTTTTTGACCAATCAGCCTGTATGCAATAATTGAACCAAATCGTCCTGGACGATTCTGCGATTGTCCAGAACGATATGGCCGTTTATTTAAATTTAGGCCTTTTTAGCCATTGTTTTCATCTCAACCTTCTTCTTCTTCTCTTGTGTTTTCTTACGGGTTTCTTGCTATGGCTGGTGGGAACTGAGTTCGACAAACTTCTGGGAGTTCTTCGAGGGCTAGGATTGACCTTCATTTCAGGGAGGCAGAAGATGAAGCTGCTTACCATCGATATATAGAATGTGGTATAACTATCTCCAGAGTCATCAATCCTAGCCATCTTTTGTATCCGGTAATGGATCTCTTTGCTCACACTTCTCTTTGTTTCATTCTATCTATCACTGTCCCCTTTCATTATGAAGTTCTTCGTGAATTTTTCATAAATTTTCGCATAAATCCTACTTTCACAGCCCTGACCTCCTATGTGAATCGATGCCCAGTCGAAATGACATATCAGGACTATGTTGAACTATTGCAACTATCCACCACCGAATATAAGTTGCATATAATCCTCTCAAATCCTAACTATGACTGGTCCAATGCAAATCATTTCCTTCGCCAGACCAATGCACCTTTTAATGTTGGAGAGACTAGCTCTTTAGTCAAAGATGCTAGAACAATTCAGCATGTCCTTGGAACCTCCATTATTCTAAAAGCTGGGGACGAATCCACATCACTCCTCTACTTTCACTGACTAGTTTTTACGTCATGACACATAGAGAATTTAATACTACTGACTTAATTTTTTGGTACATTGATCATTTAACCACAATCCGCGATCCATGTCATAAGAGGAAAACCAATTTGGCTTTAGGACACCTCATAGCCTATGTCCTTGAAACCAAATATCAACTTCAAAATCCTGCTCCTCCCAACCTCCCAACTCTCTTCTACTCAAACAATTCCTTTAATACCTTTCACAGTACTCGTCTCCACCCAGGGGCAGGGGATGAGGAACCTCGGGGGGTTGAGGAGGAGGAGGCTCCCGCTCCCGTTCCTGATCCTGCTCCTCTTCTCCAGCACTCACAGTTTGACCAGTTAGTGGAGAGATTTGATCGTTGGGAGACCCATTTCGATGCTTACGTTGATGCACAGGAGCAAAAACATTCTGTGAATATTGCCCGCTACGAGCAGCACCGCAAAGAGGACTTAGCCCATTTTGACAGCTACATTACTCACCAGCAGCAGTAGCACGACCAAGACATAGTCTAATTCAATGCTCAGTTTACTATGCTAGCTAGCTACTTTCAGCAGGCTCCACCACCTCCACCTCCATAGGATCCCTCGTTTTTTTAGTTGTAGTTTCTGTTTTCTGTGGATTGCTTCCTATTTCTGTATTGTGTTTTTTCTTCTTTTTTTCTTTTTCATTGTTTCCTCCTCCTTTTTTAGATGTCAAAAGGAGGAGTAGTGTATTTGTACTTGCTCTCTTGATTAGTATGTTTGTACTTGTTCTGGTAAAAGCTTGTTTAGTTAGAAATTAATTAGAAATTAATTTTTGATATGTTTTCCATCATTAAAAAGGGAGAGATTGTTACAAACATGTTTTTAGATTATGATTTTGATGATAGCAAACAAATCTTCCTTCACTACGACTGTTTTTTTCTACTGATTTTTCAGGACTCAAAGATCGAACGAAAATCAGAATCAGCTCAAGATGGGGTAGATTAGGGTTGAGTCAGTCTGAAATTTTATTTTTCCCTTCTTGAGTCAATTATAATCTTCGGTTTGACTAATGCAAAGTAACCCTACACACACACACTTGAGAGGCTTAGAATTTCTATTTTTTCTCAAATCGGCTAGGACGATATTTACATCGTCCTGGATGATCTGGCTTAAAACAGAAAATCTAATTAGGGGTTCTTAATGAAGGCAGCTGTCATTAGCCAATCGGCCGAGATGATATGTTTATCAGCCAGGATGATAGGATCAAAAAGGAAAGAAATTGTCATCATAAAAAATTAACGTATTCTGTATTTTTGGCAATCGGCAAGGACGATCTTGGATCGGCTTGGACGATATTCACAATTATGCCTTAATTAATCAGATAAATCAAGGAAGTAATTAAGGATGATTGATACGATCACATCATCTTGGACGATCATCGGATAGTCCAGGATGATCTAGACAAAAACCTTAGTTACTTCTGGACGATTAATATTGGCCAGAACAAATTCAGGGCGATGCTCTGGATGATTTTCCTCTGATTTGAACTAATCAGCCGGCATGATCATGATATCATCCTGGACGATCAAGCCAATTTTTAATCATCCAGTTTGTATTCTGGGCGATGCCCTGGCCGATCTCATGGGATTTGTATTGATCGGCCAGGACGATTTCCATATCGTCCTGGACGATATAGTCGACAACTTGCAATTAATGAGCTCCTTTGAAGCTCTTTTATTTAAGAGCTATTGATCAACATTTTTTATCATCCTTGGCTGCTGTCTTGACCTGAGAAAACCTAAAGGAAAGAGTGAGGGAGAGAGAGAGATAGAGGATCTTGTGAGGGGGAGCTTGTGAGGGGATTCTAAAGGATTGCTCCAAGCATTGTTCCACTTCTTCTTCCCTAGAGTCTCTTGTCCTTAGAAGGGTTGGGAGAGGTAAGTTCCATCAAGCGATCGAGGTTCTCTGCCTGCTTCAGGAGGAAGCAAAAGGAGGAAGGTTCTCTGCCTTGCCGGGTATGGCAAAAAGAGGTCTTTGTAAAGGCTTCTCCGCCTAGCTGTGGGGGCTAAAGGAGAGTCACGATTGTAGTGCAATACTCAAAGGGTGCCTCCGGGGAGTGGACGTAGGTCGAGTTGATCGAACCACTATAAACCCTTGTGTTATTGTTTTTACTGCTTCCACATTTATTTCTTCCACACTTTTTTATGGTGATTTGGTTTGTACTCATGCTTTGCCTAAAGATTTTTTAAAATACCAATTCACCCCCCCTCTTGGTTAGCATTGGGCCAGTTCTATAGAGCTTAACATCCCTAACAAACTTTTAAAATCCAACTTTAAATTGACTCCTTCACTTGTGCAGTAGATCTATCGATTTGGAATCCTTCCAACTATTTTGGCTTCATTTAGAACATCCCTAAACTATGTCTAAGCTTTGTTTAAAGTATTATTCATCCCTAAGCTCATTTCAAATGATTCTATATGCAAATAACGACAAAAAATCTTTCCAAGTCATTATCCTTGGCATTTATCCTTTGTCCTACTTTCTAACTACCTAGACAGATTTCATTCATCAAAATAACATTCCAAATGAATCCTAGCCTTCTAAGGTAGTCATAGGGTTTTGAATTGGCAAAATCATAAAAAAAGTTCATTCAAGCCATTATCACACTACCCATAACCTCCAAGAGTTTTTTTTTTTTCATTTAAACTCCGAAGGATCTCCCTTATAATCCCAAGCTCAAACCCACCATTTGGATGTTGGAGACTGTGATTTTCTGGTCGAGCCAAAGCCAAATTTCATCCCTATATAGGTCTTAAGAATGTGACTTCTTTTAGGGGATTGATGTGGACAATCTACAAGTTCAACAAGCCCTTAACCATCCAAATCCATTAATCCTATCGAGGTAAAAAGGCTATACCTAGTTTAAAAGCATTAGGGTTAAGTAACTTCTTATAAATCTCATTTTAAATTGTGAAATCAAACCCCCATTTCTTATTTACCTCTAATAAAGCCTTGTTTAAAGTTTCTTAAAATTTGGTTTAGTCACATGTTTGAGCTATTCTTCATCATCTAGGTTTAATTAAATAAAAGTTTAACTTGTATGATATCTTAACCATTGATCCTACGATTAACGGTCTTAACCCCATAGTTCATTTTGTCTCTCAAATCTCTGTCCAGATTGATATTAGCCATTGATTCAGTACTGTGGAAGATCAAATTGTGATGAATGCACACTAACACTGATATGTAAAATAACTTGCATCGTCACTATAGTTTTGAAAATGCTAATGATTGCACAACGGTAACACACATGGTTTTGATGAAACATAAAATATGGAAAACATAATAACATTACACCTCAATATTAAATTTATATTGATTTGACATTAATTGAACTTCAGAAAATGATAATTTTAATTAACCCTTCCTTAGAGGTTTAAACTTTAATAAATTCTAATAAATTAAAGAAAAGTTTAAACCATCGCATGTCATCCTCGTGCTGCTGGTGTTGTTCTTTGATATGAGAGTCAATCCTAGTTTCAAGTAGGTCGAGTTGTTGAATGATGTCGTCATGAGGGTAGGCATGTGTAGGTCCTTTTTTTAGAGAAGGTCCTCTCAATGGAGTAGGTTCTCCTGTTGGAGTAGCCTCCACTTCTCCATCAAAATTTAACCCAGCATGCTCTTGGCCCTAATGAAAAAGGATATGAAAGGATGCATCTACATAAAAAATTGGGGCATTATCGGGTTTGTTAGGATAGGACGACTTGTATTTGTTGTGAAAATGTATCCTATGAGATGTCCTAATGCTAAATTTAGTTTCCTGCGGGTACTAGGATTTCAAATTTGGGTCATATTTTGGATATAATCAACAATCAAATCTGCTTCATATAATCTAGTATTGGACGTTATCAGGCAAGTGATAAAAAAAAGGATTGGGGTCATGCGTATCCTATATCCAGTTTTGGGTATTATGGATGTCTTAAATACATGTTGGATGATACTTGTTGAAACTTATTAATTATGAATGGTTGTTATACCTAAGCTTATGTCACAAAAGGCTTACCAAGAGGGGGGGGGGTGTGAATTGGTAATTTTAAAAAAAAATTCTTCATCTTTTAAACTGATTAAATTTTTAGTGAAATTTTAAAAATGATTTTTGAACCACAGATAACAAAAAAATAGTAAATTAAAAAGCAGCATAAAATAAAAGACACAAGATTTATAGTGGTTCAGTCAAACACGACCTGCACCCACTCCCTGAAGTCTCCCACTTCAGGTATTGTACTATTACCACAAGTGTCTCTCCTTTTGCCCCCTAGCACGGTGAAGTATCCTTCACAAAAACTCTCTTCCACCACTACCCGGTGTGGCAGAGAACCGTCATCCTATTACACCCTCTAAGTGTTGGTAGAGAACCGTTATCCTTTTACACCCTCCAAGTGTTTGCAGAGAACTGTCGGCTGTTCACACTCTCCAAGTTTAGGCAGAGAACCTTCATCCTTTCAAACACTCCAGGTGTGGGCAAATAACCCTTCGACTATTCACACTCCTCGAGTGTCGATATAGAACTGGATCTCCTTGAAAGATCTTCTCATGAGAAATCTAGAAGGGTAAGAAAAAATAGTGAAGTAATCATATTTCACAAATAGAGATCCTTACCTTTGAGTAATAAAGTGAACCCTTCACGCTCCAATAGTAAGAACTCTCTTATAAACACTCTGTCTCACTCTCTCCTTTAATCTCCCTTCAGTATGCACGAATATTAATAGGCAAAAAGATTGCTTGACAGTTTTAAGTGACCCTTTTATAAGAAAGACATGAAAAACCGTCTGAAAATTATAAAAATTCAATTCTGTACATTCATGATCATCCCGTATAATCCAATTTCGTACGTACGAATAGTGTAAAAACTGTTGTGTATGACCTCAATGTGTATTGGTACGAATTGTCTTCATACCCGATCATCATCCCGTATGATTATGGTTTGTCTGGTATGAAATGTTATTCCCAAGGTTCATTGGGATGAAAATGCAGGACAGATCACAAGTTTAAAGAACAGAGGACATCATCCTAGGACGAAGGGGTTAATTTGTTTGGACGAATAGTTTAAAATGAAAATCCAAAGGACATCATCCTGGGATTAACAGAATAATTCATCTAGATGTATAGTTCAAAATGAGATTTCAGAGGACATCATCCTGGGGAAAATAGGATAATTCGTTTGAATGAATAGTTCAAAGTGAGATTTCAGAGCATATCGTCCAGGGACGAATAGGATAATTCATCTGGATGGATAGTTCAAAGTAGATTCCAGAGGACATCATCCTAGGACGAACAGGATAATTCGTCTGGACGATTAAGACTTAGAAAATTTTTTTTGCACACTTTATTAATTCTATGCTCTACGTGGAGTATAATTGACCTGATCGTTCCGTACAAACATGGTTCATCCTCTACGATAAGTATATTAAAATTATGAATTTTAAAGCTCTCTCCCGGTGTATGTGTGTGTTAAGTTACTTAATTACAATCACACTCTCTCAGATTCAAGTTTAAAAAAAATATAGACTCCAAGTTACAAAATATTATAAGCAGATCTTGATTTGAAGTCATCAATAATCAGGAGTATGATTTCCTTGAAATGTTAGTACACACAAGAGCCAAAATTAATTCTTTCCAAAATGTGTTAGGAGAAAATAAAAATCAAAACAACAATATTTGGTATCATCAAAACATACAAGTTGCAGGAATGTAAATAATGCAAAGCTAAGTAGACACTCTCTCAATAAACTTCCCCTTTTCGATGATGGAAAAACAATTATTATTTGTGTATATTTGAAAGTCATAAGTTTCTCCTAAACTCCCCCTGAATGAAATAAGTATGTGAGAATAAGGGGCATTATAGTTGAACTTATCATATTTTTTAAATTTTTAATTTTTCATACACATAAAAAAATACTAAAACAACATAAACAAACCCAAAAAAATATGAACAAAAACACAAAAATAATGAATAATCCATGAAAAATACGAACAACACATAGATTTTAAACAATATTTCTCCCCATTTTTTACAATAACAAAAAGAGAAGAAGAAAGAAACAAATCATAGCAATCTAGAAATGTAATGAGTCATATGAGAAGCCTATAATAGTTGATCCTGAAAGAGATTGAGTTATTTATTCAACTAAAATAAAATGTCATTAGAGAAATAAAATGATTCATTTAATTTAAGTATATATATAACACAGATAAGAAAAAAAGTATCAAGAGCATGAATCAGATTAGACAATGAGATAAGTAAAATTATTGCAAAGTAGATGAATGAAAAAATTTGTAAAATACAGTAAAATTAGACAGAAGATTAATTTGAATTTGAAGATTAAATGATTGAAGAGAGAACATATACTTGTGGCGCTTTGTGCATCTTTTTAATATTTGTGGCACAATTTGTGCTTTCTTTTTATTTTTTTTAATTTATGGACTAATTTTGCACCTCTTTTTTAAATTGCTAACCATTGCAGATTCCTTTGATTTTTTGCATATTTTTACATTTCCAAGTATTCATTTGATTTTTCCAAAATAAATAATCTAAAATTTCAAATTTATTTAAGTACAATGATATTTATATTGGAAAGAGAAATATAAAATAAGAAAAGATCAAATTTGCAATAATAATAATTGATATAAGATTGATATTCTTAACTAGATCGAATTATAAAACAACTTAAATTTATGAAAAATTAGATTTTATAATGAATTCAAATTTGTATTGCATTTCAACATATAACACTTTTTAGATCAATATTTAAGGATAATCATATAAAATAACAAACATTTCTAGAGACAAGACAAAATAACTTTTATTGATATCATGATAAAAGATAATACATTTGAGCACATAAGATATCAATAAACATGGATTCAATTAAACACAAGATATAAAAACATAACAACATGAAAACTAACACATCACATTACATCACATAAAAATTATAAAAAACATAAACAATAATAACACATAACATCTCATCACATCAAGTCATCACAGTTAGAGAGAAGTATGAAAAAAGTACAATCATCACTCTGAAGGGCCCTGATTTGGAGGAGGTGGTTGGTTGAGAAGATTAAAATAGCTATTCATCATAGCTATATTAATGTTGACAGATTCAATTTGACCTTTAACCCAATCCATATCCTGCTGATATTGACATTCCTGTTGCTCAAGATGAGTTTCAATCTGATCAAAATGTTGATCAAAATGACTCTCAAGATGATCAAAGCACTGGATCATATCCTGAAAGTTTTGTCCACCAGCAGGTGAAGGTGGAGGTTGCTGCAAATATGAGATTATGGATTAGACTTTTGATGATAACAAACATTCATGTTTTTCTACGACTGCCTTGCCTAATAACTTTTCAGGTCCACATGATCGAATGCAACTCAAGCCAGCTCAAGATTGGGTAGATTTAGGTTGAGTCAAGTCTATAATTTTTCTTTTCTTGAGTTAATTATAAAAGTGGTTTCTGATATTAAGTAACCTTGCACACACGCACTTGAGAGATTTTCTATGTTTTTTTTATTTTGAGTACATCACCCTAGACGATGTTCATAATTATCCAGAACGATCCGATTAAAAATAGAAACCCTAATTAGGGCATCCTGGAAGCCGTCATTAAGCACATCGTCCTGGATGATTCTCATATCGTACAGTCCGATAAGCTCAAATCAGAAAGAATTAGCCACTATGATCAATTTATGTATTCTTTATTTTAGGATATCAGCCAGGATGATCCATTACATTGTTCTGGATGATAAAGTAAAATTATACCTAAATTAATCTGAAAATTATGAAAAGTAATTAAGGATGATTGATACGATCACATCAGCTGGGCCGATCGTAGGATCAGTCGGGATGATGTAAATAAAATTTCTTTTGATCATCTCATATTGTCCATGATGATTGAGCTTAATTTATACTGATTATAGAAATATCATCTTGGACGATAATGTCTGTTCTTAAAATTCTATTTAAAGGACCCAAAATTTTTCATGCTTAAGACCTTGAGTACTGCTGTCTTATCCTGAGAGAGCCTTGGGAGAGGGAGAAAGAGAGAGAGAGAGAAAGAGGAACTTGTGAGGGGGAATTTGTGAGAGGGTTCACAAAGGTTGCTCCAAGCAAGGTTCCAAGTCATCGTCTCCATTCTTCATCCTTAGTCCTTGGCAGGTTCTTGGGAGGTCTACTTTATCAAAAGGTCTAGGTTCTCTGCCCACTTCAGGAGGAAGCAAAAGGAGTAGGTTCTCTGCCGCACTAGAGTTGGAGAAAAGGAATCTATTGTAAAGGCTTCTCCGCCTAGCTGTGGGAGCTAAAGGAGAAATATTTAGTTAGTGCAATACTTGGAGGGTGCCTCTGAGGAGTAGACATAGGTCATAGTTTTATCGAACCACTATAAATCCGATGTGATCTTTCTTTATTTTACTTCCGCATTTAATTTCTTCATTCACTACTCTTGTGGTGAATTGTTTTGGTTTTAATGTTGTGCTTTATCTAAGAATTTTTTTTTAAAAAAAAAATATCAATCACCCCCCCTTTTGGTTAGCCTCGGGCTAGTTCTTAAGTGCTTAACATCCCTAACAAACTTTCAAGTGGTATTAAAGCGGGATTCATAAAAACTAAGTTTAAAAACTCTTTGAATTTTGATTTGTGGATAACAATGGAAATCATAATACTGTGGAAGGGTAGTATTCTATTACCCGACCACCTTTGTTTGATAATATTCCTTTTGATTTTTGGAAAACTCACATGTCTACATTTTTATACTCAATTGATTATCACATGTGGATGCTTGTTTAGGATAGTTATACACCTCCAACTAGAAAATTGAATGGCGTTACTGTTCCACTTTCTTTTACTGAATGGACTCTAGATGATAGGGATTTAGCACAATTAAATAAAAAATGTTTGAATTGTTTTTTCTGTACTTTGAAATCGGAAGATTACATGAATGTTTCCACTTGCACTACTGGTAAATAAATTTGGGATAAATTGTGTATCACCTATGAAGGTACTAATGAAGTCAAGCAATCATGTTTGAATATTCTCTTGCATGATTACAAACTTTTTTGTATGAAACCTTCTTAATCGATTTCTGAAATGTATACAAGGTTTACTCAGATTGTTACTTCATTGCATGCATTAGGAAGAGAACTTTCTAACTATGTAAAAGTAATCAAAATTTTAAGCTGTTTTCCTTTCTCTTTTGATGTAAAAATTACTGCAATATTTGAATCTAAAGATTTAGATATATATTCGATCGATAACTTACTTGGTTCACTCATTTCTTACGAGCAAGGGGTGAACCAAATAAATCTTGATGCAGGTGAAAGGAAGAAGGAGAAAACGGTGGTACTTAAGGCGAACGATTTGGACACTGACTCTTCCTGGTCTAGAAGCATTGATGTTGCTTTAATCACAAGGCAATTTAAGAGATTTCTAAGGAAGAAGCACAAGAATCATCAAAAGTGGAATAAAGATAAGGGTAGAAAAAATTTTAAGAATTATAATGATACAATTTGCTTTGAATGCAGGAAGCCTGGGCACGTTAAAGCTGATTGTTTTACGCTTAAGGCACACCCAAGTAAGGAGAAGGGTGAGGAGAAACCAAACCTAAAAAAGGACAAGAGCAAGAAGCGATTCCAAAAGGCATTCTGGGCAGATTCTGCATCAGATTTCTCTAAAACTGAACCTGAGGAGGAGACAACAAACTTGTGCTTAATGGCAGGCAATAATCTTGGTCAAAGTGACCAAGAAGAGGTATGTGAACCAACTTATGATCAATTATTAGAAATTTATGAGCACATGCATGCATCATATAAAAAACCTAAAATATCTTATGCTAGTTTGAAATTAGAATTTTTAAATTTGCAAAAGGAGCATGAAAATATTTTTAAAGAAAATTCTCAAATTGATAGCAACCACATGGCTTTACTTGATGAGTTTGATGCATTAAACAAAAAGCACAATGAATTATCTGATGCACATGATTCTTTAAAATCATCCCATGCTGAGTTAGAAAAAGAATTAACAATTCTCAAAGTTTTTAAAAATAAACCATTACTTGCTTTTAAAAGGAAGCATCACCATAAGAGTAGATTAGTGCATCCTTTTCCTGGAGTTAGATGTTGTTCATGTGGAATGCTAGGACACATAGCACACACTTGAACTATTCACCATAGCTCATATTGGGTCTGGAGACCCATGTTACATGACCACAACATGCATTGCATTCTACTTTCCATAAGGAGGAACCAAAACATGTTTGGATTACTAAATCTGACAATTGATAATTTTATAGGCAAGCTCTCATAAAAGACCTCGTGAGAGCATGTGGTACCTGCACAGCGGATGCTCTTAACATATGACTGACGATGCCAATCAATTCATATTACTGGAGACCATGACAGGAGGCAAGGTGACTCTTGGAGACAACACCACCAAGAAGGTGGTATGCTCAGGTATAATTGGTAATTCCAATAACCTTTTGATTGAATATGTTTTTCTTATAGATGGACTGAAACATAACTTGCTCAGCATCAGACAGCTTTACGACAAGGGTTTCATCATAAAATCTTTGGCAAATTCATGCATTATGAGCTTAAATAATAACACTATTTTGCAGGGAAAGCATATCAACAATGTTTACATGCTTGATTTAAATAGCAATGAATGTGCTACTTTATTTTGCTTAAAAGTTGTTATTGATGATTCATGGTTGTGGCACAGGAGATTATGTCATGCCAGTATAAAAACCCTTAGGAAAGTGACCCAAAAAGACCTAGTTAGAGGTGTCCCCAAGCTTAAGTTTTTAAAAGACCACCTTTGTGATGCCTGCCAATTAGGAAAGAAAATCTAGTCCACTTTTCACTACATTAAGGACATTAGCACATCTAGACTTTTAGAAGTCCTTCACATGGATTTGTTTGGACCCGTTAGCACTGCCAGCTTAGGAGAGAAAGTCTATAGTTTTGTGATTGTCGATGACTACTCGAGGTTTACTTGGATTAAATTTCTTTCACACAAAAATGAGTCCTTTGATGAGTTTAGAGCCTTCTTCACTTGGATTTAGAAAAAGCTAGGTTGTGAGATCTTAAACATCCGTAGTGACTAAGGGGGAGAGTTTGAAAATGAGAGATTTGGAGATTTTTGTGAGGATAAGGGGTTTAGCCACAACTTCTCAGCTCCTAAGACCCCTCAGCAGAATGGGGTAGCTGAAAAGAAGAACCAGACCTTAGTGGAAGCTGCTAGAGCCATACTTGTTGAGTATTCACATCCAAAATATTTTTGGGCTGAAGCAGTTAACACAGCTTATTATGTGTTAAATAGGGTGAATGTTAGAGCTAAATTAGATAAGTCACCCTATGAGATCCTTAAGGTTAGGACACCCAATCTTCCCACCTTCATGTCTTTGGTTGTAAGGTTTCTATTTACAACAATGGGAAGTCTCACTTAGGAAATTTGATCCAAAGTCTGATGAAGGAGTGTTCTTAGGATATTCTAGTATTGGGAAATCCGTTAGGGTGTTTAATAAGAGGACTTTGGTGGTGAAAGAAACTACTCATGTAGTGTTTGATGAGTTTAATCCTAGAAAGCCAAGAGTTGAGGATAATGATGTTGTTGAAGAGATTACCACTGGAGTAAAAAATTTAGAGATGAATAAAGAGCACCAAAACACTGAAAGAGTAGGAGAGATTACCCAAGGAGTAGAAAATATAGATCTGGAGGAAAGGGTTGAACCTTTACACACCTTGCATAGAGATTGGAGATACTCTTTGAGTCACCCTGAAGATCTGATCTTAGGAGACCCTTCTGATTGAGTTAGGATTAGACAAGGACTTAGGAAGGAAGTGAACCACTCTGTCGTTATCTCAATGACTGAACCCATCAATATAAACCAAGCCCTTTTTGATGAGTTTTAGATCTTAGCCATGCAGGAGTATTTAAACCAATTTGTTAGGAATGATATTTGGGACCTTGTAGAAAGACCTAAGGGACAAAGTGTAGTTGGAACCAAGTGGGTATTTAAGAATAAGGCGAATGATTCTGGGGGTGGTGGTTAGGAATAAGGTAAGATTAGTGGCTAAGGGGTATAACCAAATAGAAAAGCTAGATTTTAAGAAGACTTTTGCCCCTGTAGCTAGATTGGAAGCCATTAGAGTTCTATTAGCCTTTGCCGGTTATAAGGGATTTAAGCTTTTCCAAATGGACGTTAAGAGTGCCTTTTTTAATGAGGAAATAAAAGAGGATGTGTTTGTAGAACAACCCTCAGGTTTTGAGAATTTCCTATTTTCAATCATGTTTTTAAATTAAAAAAGGCCTTATATGGATTAAAGCAGGCACCCAGAACATGGTATGAGAGGCTTAGCACATTCATACTAGAAAGTGAGTTTGTTAAGGGGAGTGTAGACACCACCCTTTTCCTGAGGAAAGTAGAAGATAATTTACTCATTGTTCAGATCTATGTCGATTATATAATTTTTGGATCTTCTGATAAAAGGTTATGCGATAATTTTTCTAAAACAATGAGTAAGGAATTTGAGATGAGTATGATGGGAGAATTATCCTACTTTTTGGGGTTTAGCATTAGACAGTTAGATGATGAAACTTTCTGAGCCAAATAAAGTACATAAAGGACATCTTGAAGAAATATAAAATGGACAAAGCCAAGCCAATTAATACTCCCATGACCTTAAGAATTCAATTAGACAAGGACCCAAATAGAAAATTAGTTGATCAAAAGAGGTACATAGGGATGATTGGATCTTTACTTTACCTGACTGCTAGTCGACCTGATATAATATTTAGCATTTGCCTTTGTGCTAGATTTTAAGCTGACCCTGAGGAATCCCACCTAACTGCAGTTAAGAGAATTCTTAGATATCTTTTAGGGACCCAAAACCTAGGAATCTGATACCCTAGGCACAACACTTCTTTTGATATTATTGGATTTTATGATTCTAATTTTGTAGGATGTAAGGTGGATAAAAAAACACTTCTGGAACTTACCAATTCATAGGACAGTCTTTAGTCTCCTGGTCTAGTAGAAAGTAAAACTCTATTGCTCTTTCCACAGCTGAAGCTGAGTACATTACTTTGCGAAGTTGTATGGCCCAAGTCATTTGGCTAAAATAACAAGTACTGGATTTAGGATTACCTGTAGGCACCATCTCAATTTTTTGTGACAACACTAGTGCCATCTACATTTCTAAGAATCCTATACAACATTCAAGGACTAAACACATTAACAATAGGCATCATTTTATTAGAGATCATGTGAATAAGGGAGACAATGAGTTACACCATGTGTGAACTTAGAATCAACTGACTGTCATATTTACTAAACCAATGGCCTTCAAAACTTTCAGCACTTTAAGGACCAAATTGGGTGTGATTGACATTAATGCATGAACTTGATTTCCACTGATTTTCTGATTTGTTATCTACTGATTACCTTACTTTATTTTTTAGTTTATTTGTTATTTATTCTTTTTGTAGATGTTCCTCTTTGTTTTTTACCTTTTTTTAGGCTTTAATTTATTTTCTCTTTCAAATCATCGTTGAATTAATATCTTATGCCTTGTTTTTATATTTTTGAAAATTTGTAGTAAATATTTTACATCTCTTTAATCTGCTAAAGGGTAAAATCACCATTGATTGACTCTTTCTCTAACCTATTTTGGTGGTGAAATTTTCTTTTATAAACAAAAGTCTAAATCAAACTAACAAATGGATTTTGTAATTGAGATCTTTTATATCTTGCTACAGTAATCTAGCTTATATTTATAATAATCAAAGTTTTTTTGTTGCTTCAATGTTTCTTGTTATCTTGTCAATGCATCTCTCATATGATTTTTGATTCTATTTTGTGGTTTATTCTTCACTATATTAGAGAGTGAGTTTTCTTTTTCTCTAATATCTAGAAGATATACTCACAACTAAGAATATTTAAGAGTTTTTGGAAAAGAATTTAGCTTGAAAAAAAATGGCCAATGATGCCAAAAGCAAAAGATGCACAATATTTCTGATCTGTTATGTGAGTTGGCGCCCTGTCGAGATCACATATGAGGATTGTGCTGAACTGTTGTAGCTATCCACCACTCGGGATAAGCTGCATACCCTTGTTTCTGATCCTGACTTTGACTAGTCTATGGAAAATCAATTTCTTCGCAACACTAATGTAAACTTTCATGTTGGAGAGACTAGCTCTTTACTCAAAGATGCTAGGACGATCTAGCATGTCCTTCACACTACTGTTATTCTAAAAGCTGGTGACCGAGTCCACATCCCTCCTCCTCTTTCACTTGCTACCTTTTACATTTTGGCCCATAGAGAATTCAATGCCACAGACCTAATCTTTCACTACATTGATCATTTGACTACAATCCGCGATCTAGGTCATAAGAGAAAACCCAATTTGGCTCTAGGACACCTCATTGCTTATGTTCTAGAATCCAAATACCAAATTCAATATCTTACTCCTCCCAACCATAAGCCACCCTTCAACTCAAAAAACTCCTTCAACGTCCTTCACAGTACTCATCTTCACCCAGGAGATGAGGAAGCTCAGGGGGCCAAGGAGGAGGAGGCTCCCACTCATATTCCTGAACCTGTTCCTCTCTACCAGCACTCTCAGCTAGATCCATTGGTGGAGATATTTGATAAGTGGGAGACCCGCTTCAAGACGTACATATCACACCAGCAACAGTAGCACGCTGAGCACGTGGCCCGGTTTGATGCCTATGTTCCACACCAGAAGCAGCAGTATGTTGAGGACGTGGCTCGATTCGATGCCTATGTTGCACACCAGCAGTAGCAGCATGACCAGAACATGGCCTAGTTTGGGGAACAGTTTGCTACATTTTCCACTTACTTCCAGTAGCCACCAGCACCCCCACGCCCTTCGTTTGTAGTTTATTTTTCTTATGTTTTGTTTTACTTTCATTTAAAATTTTTATTTGTGTTTTATTGTTTTTCCCTCCTTTTTGTGATGTCAAAAGGGAGAGTAGTTTGATGTATCTTGTAATTTGATTCTAGAACTTAGTGAACTTTTTTTGTTACATTGTTTTATTAAACTGCCATAACTGCTTGAACTTTTTTTATTGTGTTTGTCATCATCAAAAAGGGGGGAGATTATTATGAATTTGAGATTATGTATTAGACTTTTGATGATAGAAAACATTCATGTTTTTTTACGACTGCCTTGCCTACTAACCTTTAGGTCCACATGATTGAATGCAACTCAAGACAGCTCAAGATTGGGTGGATTTAGGTTGAGTCAAGTGTGTAATTTTTCTTTTCTTGAGTCAATTATAAAAGTGGTTCATGATGTTAAGTAACCTTGCACACATACACTTGAGAGATTTTCTATGTTTTTTTTTTTTGTTTTGAATACATCAGCCTAGATGATGTTCATAATCGTCCAGGACTATCCGACGAAAAATAAATGCCCTAATCAGGGCATCCTGGTTAAGGCAGCCGTCATTAAGCACATCACCCTGGATGATTCTTGTATCATACAGGCTGATAAGCTCAAATAAAAAATGTTGAATCTAGTAATTAGGTTGTTAAGCCTAAGTTAATGTCCCAAGGCTACCAAGAGGGGGGGGGGGGGGGTGAATTGGTAGTTTAAAATTTTAAACCCTCTTTGAAGATTAAGTTAAACCGAAATGAAAATTTTTTCTTTTAAGTTTTTCTAGAAAATATTTTTCAACCACAGAGTTGTTAAAAATTAAAATAAAATGCAAAAAAAAACTATAAATGACACCAGATTTATAGTGGTTCAGTCTATAACCAGACCTACATCCACTCCTCAGAGGCACCCTCTGAGTATTGCACTAAAACCAATAGTGACTCTCCTTTTGCACCCACAACAAGGCGGAGAAGCCTTTACAACACACTCTTTTCACCACTACCCGGTGCGGCAGAGAACCGTCGTCCTTTTACACAATCCCCAGTACTGGCAGGGAACTGTCGTCCTTTTACACAATCTCCAGTGTTGGCAGAGAACCGTCGTCTTTTCACACTCTCCTAGTGTGGGCAGAGAACCCTTCTGGCTGTTCACACTCTCCAAGTGTAGAAAGCGATCCCTTCGGCTGTTTACACTCTCCAAGTGTCGGTAGAGAACCGGATCTCCTTGACTGATCTTCTCACAAGAATCTAGAAGGAAGAAGGAAAAGAGTGAAGTAATCCTAATTCATAAGTAGAGACTCTTACCTTTAAAATCCAAGTGAAGCCTTCTCGCTCTAGTGGTAGGAATCCTCCCTTGAATGCTCTCTTCAACTCTCTCCTTGGCTATTCTCTCAAGAGACACGAATATCAAATGACAAAAAGATTGGGTGGCAGTCTAATTTGGACTATTTATATAAAAGACAAGAAAAACCGCCCAAAAACTGCAAGTTTTCAATTCTATACGCAATGGATCGTCCTGTACGATCTTGGATCGTCCCGGACGATTTTACTTAAACGATCTAAAACGACCCTATTTGTATATGTGTATGAAATGTCTTCGTACAGCTGATCATCCTGTACGAATTTGGTTCGTCCAGTACGAATAGTTATTACAAGGTCAGTTCTAGAAACTGCTGAAAACTGTTCTAAGTTGGATAATCGTTTGGACGAAAATATGTTCGTATGGATGAAATTTTTACATAGAACCGATCGTCCTGGACGATTCTTGACTTTATCTGGACGAAAATTTTCTAGAGGACCAATCGCCATGAACGATAATTTATTTTCGTCTGGACGAAAATTTTCCAGAGACCCAATCGTCCTGGACGATTTTTAATTTCGTCTGGACAAAAATTTTCCAGAGGACCAATCGCCACGGACGATAATAAATTTCATCTGGATGAAAATTTTACAGTGAACCAATCGTCCTGGACGATAATTAATTTCGTCCTGGACGAATAGGACTTAGAAAAAAATTTTCGAGCAAGTTCCTATTCGTTCCATGTGCTCTATAGGAGATAACTGTTTGATCGTCCTGTACGATCGGATATCGTCCCGTACGATCAGTATAAAATTTTTATGATCTTCTTATGTGTGTTTGTGTGTTTTTATTCACTCAATTACAATCACTCCCTTTCAAATTTAATTTAAAGAAAAATGCAAGTTTCAAAATAAGAAAGTATCTCATGTTAATTTGATCTGAAGTTTTCGTAGTCTGGAGTATGGTTTTCCTGAAATGTTAGTACACACAAGAGCAAATACAAATCTTCTAAAATTGTTAGGAGATAACTACACATTTGAACAATAATGTTTGGAATCATCAAAACTATACAAGTTGCAAAAATCTAAAGCATTCAAATAACAACTATTCTAACAATCTCCCCCTTTTCGATGATGGCAAAATAATTATTGTTTGTATGGTTTCAACAAATCTCCTATCTCCTAAACTCCCCCTGAATTTATAAATACATGAAAATAAGGAGACATTTTGAAGCAAAGAACAATATTTTTGTTTTTCAAAAAAAAATTTTAACACAAACAATCACAAAAGCAAAATGCAAACATAATAATCAAAACAAAATAAATCAATACTAACACAATAATTTCTCCCCCTTTTTGACAACAACAAAAAGTGAAGAAGAAATACACGAGAAATGTAAGTAATTATATGAAATTCATTTGAAAATTTAATCTAAATGGTGAGTGACATAAGGTATGCAATTTTAAATTAAAAACATTAGGTCAATCATAGAAATCCATAAAATTTAAGAAGTGATATAACATTGTAAGTAAGAAGAGTTTTTCAAAGACATGATTCAATTTAGACATTCGAATATAGAAAATCATTACAAGAGAGATGTAAAAAGAATTTATATTTCAAAGTTCAATGGAATATAAATGAACATAAGATCAATTTGAATTAAGAGATTGAAAGAATTTGGAAAGAAGAGAATTACCACATGTGGCGCTTTGCGCATCATTTTCAAAATTTTTGGGGCACATTTTTGTGCATTTTTTCTTTGTTGGGCTTATTTTGTGCCTCTTTTTCACATTGCAAATCTTTGCGCATTCATTTTGATTTTTGTACTATTTGTACAATTTTCAAGAGTAATTGTGACTAATTCTTTCCAAAATCAATAATCTAAAATTTCAAATATTTCTAAGTGCATAAATATCACTTGAGCATAAAAATACAAAATAAAAAAACATCTAAATTTCAATAATAATATTAACTTTTATGTAGTCTAAATGAATAGACATGAAATTAAAAGTTCTAATTACAACAAGTTATAAACAACTTTTAAATTTAGAAAGACTAGATTTTCTAATATAGATAATCTCAAATTACAATCTAATTTAAGCACTATGAAGATTAAATAGTACTAATGAAATTCATAAAAATTAACCACATTCCAAAAACAAATCAAATTTGAAACAAGTACAACATCCATTGATATTAATGAAAGGATTACACATTTCATAATATCTAAAAACAAGTAAGAAAATACACTGAACTTAAAAGAAAAAACAAACATAAAAACAAACACATAACATAAAAACTGATACAACAAAACATAAAACACGAGTACAACAAACACAAAGAAATTCATCTCTACTGTTCTGGAGGAGGAGGAGGAGGAATGCCGCCAAAAAGGTTGAAGTAGGAGACCATCAACATTACATTGGTATTAATTTCATGTACTTCATCTCTAATGTTACCAATGTCTTTTTGCTGCTGCTTAAGTTGAGCATCAAATTGATCAAACCTTTGATCAACGTGAGTCTCTAATCTATCAAATCTTTCAATCAGATTCTGATAATCTGACTGAGGTGCAGAAGTTTTCTCTCCTTCTTCTTCCTCTTCTGAAGCACTGGCATGTGCTTTTCCTTTTTCCTCCTTAAAAAGGAATCTGAAGGAAGCATCATTATAGTAAACTGGCTCTTCGAATTCATCAAAAGGATGCATTAAGTTGTATTTCTTTTCCAAAATGTATGTGACTAAGTGTCCTAATGAGATATTCCTTTTTCTCTTATGTTCTGCATGTCCTATTTTTGAAAGCCCATAGATATGATCTATGATAAGTTGGGCTTCGTCAATAGGATGAATTTCTTTAATCAAAAAGGTTAGAGCAGAAAGGAGAGGGGTAATATTAATCCTATCACCAGCTTTAGGAATGATTGAAGATCGAAGGATATGCTGGATGATTCGGGCATTTTTGGTCATACCGGATACTCTAGCGACATGATAGTTAAGACCATTTTGTCTAATTACCCTATTGACATCATACCATTTGAAAGTGATTTCTGTCATTAGGGTGTGAGCTCTATATCCCTCAGTTCTTAAGTTCAAAAAGGCACCAAGGTCGTGCTTGGTGATTTCAACGTTTTGCTTGAAGACATAAAAACTTATGGAGGAGTGGTCGGAATTAAAACTCATGTTTGCTAAGAAGTAGTGGTAGGTTTGCTTGTTGTAGAAGTGGACGAGAGAAAGTATGAAATGAAATTGGGTTGAGGCAAAAAGGTGCATTACCTTAAAATTTAACTCGCTTTGGATTAAAATGCAAGAGGGAGTTTTTTTGGCGGATGAAAAATGAGGAAAGGATTCTTCATTCGCCTTAGACAGGAAGTTTTCTGAGGCATTCCTATTGGGTTTCTTTACCAACACCTTTTGTCTCTTGCTTGAGGAGGCCATTATCGATTTGAAGTAGAAAGGGATTGAAAGTGAAGTTTGGAAGTGTGATTGTTAAGTTAGAAAGCCTTCATATTTAAAGAAAACTGATACGTTCGTCCTGGATGAAAACCTTCATCCTGGACGAAAATCATCGTTCGTCTGGACAAAAATATTTCGTACAGACGATCAAATTCATCCTAAATGTAACGTCTTTTCGTAATCAACACAACTTACGATGCGTCCCTTCGTATAAGCTTTTTGACTTGACCGATCGTACAGACGATCAAAAAGTAACTCGTTTTAATGTCTCTTGAAAATCGTCCCCTACAATGAACCGTCATCTGTTCGTCTGGACGAACCAAAAATTCGTACATACGAAATCCATATTAAAAACTGTCTTATCCACTCAACTGCTGCATTCAATCGTCCTGACATTTGAGAGAAAATTTTTTTGTCCTGGACGATCGTCAGATCAGACAGACGATCTAATTAAAAACTGCTCTAAAAAACGGTTAAAATTCGCGCAAATTGTTTCTTTCACACATCGTCCAGTACGAAACAAAATTCGTTCCGGATGATTTCCTCCAATTTTTGAATTTTTTATTTTTAATTTAAGAAAATCAAACTAAACATTCAAAAACATAGAAATCATTAAACAAAACCATAGACCTAAAAACAAATTCATTCAAAACACACAAAATTTCACAAAATAAAAAACAAAACAAAACAAATATCAATGTTGCAAAAGACATTTTGTTTAGGCATTCAAATCAATAACACCAAGCCTTGTTCTTAAAGTACTGAATGTATCAAAGGCTAAAGGTTTTGTAAAAATGTCTGCAAGTTAATTTTCAGTTGAAACATGTATGAGTTCAATTTCTCCCTTGGATACATGATCCCTTATGAAATGATGCCTTATATCAATGTGTTTGGTTCTAGAATATTGAATAGGATTTTTGGAAATGCAAATATCACTAGTATTATCACAATAAATTGGAATAGTGCCTATAGTTAATCCTAAATCAATCAACTATTGTTTTAACCAAAGTACTTGTGCCACACAACTTCCTAATGCAATGTATTCTGCTTCTGTAGTAGATAGTGTTACTGAATTTTGTTTTCTACTAGACCATGAAACTAATGAATTTCCAATGAATTGACATGTTCTAGAAGTGCTTTTCCTATCCACTCTACAGCCTGCAAAGTCAAAATCTGAGTAACCAATAATTTCAAATGAAGAGCTAAACATAGGATACCAAATCCCTAAGTTTTGAGTTCCTAGTAAATATCTTAAAATCATTTTGAATGCTGTCAAATGTGATTCTTTTGGATCTGATTGAAATCTAGCACATAAGAAAACACTGAACATAATATTTGGTCGGCTAGCAGTAGAGTAAAGTAAAGATCCAATTATCCCTCTAAATTTCTTTTGATCAACAGTTTTTCCCTTAAGGTCCTTATCCAACTGAACTGAGGAACTCATTGGTGTACTAACAGGTTTAGCATTGTCCATTTCATATTTTTTGAGGATATCCTTAATATATTTAGTTTGACTAAGAAATGTACCTTCCTTAAGTTGCTTAATGCTAAATCCTAGAAAGTAATTTAAATCCCCCATTAAACTCATTTCAAATTCACTACTCATTGTTTTAGAAAAATCATCACAATGATTTTTATTTGAAAATCCAAAGATGATGTCATCCACATAAATTTAAACAATAAGTATATCCTATTCAATTTTCTTTAAAAAGAGAGTTGTATCCACACTTCCTTTTTCAAAAGATCTTTCAAGTAGGAAGGTGCTCAACCTCTCATACCAAGCCCTAGGTGCCTGTTTCAATCCATATAATGTATTTTTTAACTTGAAAACATGATTTGGAAATTTAGAATTTTCAAAACCTGAAGGTTGTTCTACAAAAACATCTTCTTCAATAACTCCATTCAAAAAGGCAATTTTTACATCCATTTGAAACAATTTAAAACCTTTAAAACAGGCAAAGGCAAGTAAAACCCTAATTGCTTCAAGTCTAGCTACAGGGGCAAAAGTCTCCTCAAAATCTATTCCTTCAATTTGATTATACCCCTTAGCAACTAATCTAGCCTTATTTCTAATGACTACTCCTGAGTCATTCATTTTATTTTTGAAAACTCACTTGGTTCCAACAACACTTTGATCTTTTGGCCTTGTAGTTAATTCCCAAACTTTATTTCTTACAAATTGATTTAACTCTTCTTGCATGGCCAATATCCAAAATTCATCAGAAAGTGCTTGATCAATATTAGTGGGTTCAATAGTTGAAATAAAGGCTGAATGATTGACTTCATTGTTTAATCCACGCCTAGTTCTAACACCCTCACTTGGTTCACCTATAATCAATTCCTTTGGTTGGTTTTTAGAAAATCTCAAATCTCTAGGCATAGGATTTTCTCTTTCCAAATTTTCTTCCACATTTTCTTCCAAATTTAATCTATCAATCTTTTGGGAGTTTTCTTCAATTTCTTCTTCAATAATATTTGGCTATTCCAAATTTCCACTTTCATCAAATACAACATGTGTAGTTTCTTCAATAACTAAACTTCTTTTGTTGAATACCCTATAAGATTTTCCAACACTTGAATATCCAACAAAAATTCCTCCATCTGATTTTGGATCAAATTTTCCTAAGGCAGATTTTCCATTATTATGTATGAACACCTTGCAACCAAATACATGCAAATGAGACAAATTAGGTGTTCTACCTTTTAGCAACTCATAGGGTGTTTTATTCAAATTTGATCTCACATTCACCCTATTCAGAACATAACATGCAGTGCTAACCGCCTCAGCCCAAAAATATCTAGGAAGTGAGTATTCTGCTAACATTGCTCGGGCGGCTTCTATTAATGTTCTATTTTTCCTTTGAACTATCCCATTTTGTTGAGGGGTTCTAGGTGTAGAAAAATTGTGATCAATCCCCTTTTATTTACAGAAATTTTTAAATCTTTCATTTTCAAATTCTCCTCCATATCACTTTGTATAGAAATTATTTCACATCCTAGTTTTCTTTGAATCAAAGTTAAAAAATTTTTGAATTCCTCAAATGTTTCACTCTTATGAAAAAGAAATCTAACCCAGGTAAATCTTGAGAAATCATCCACTATAACAAATTCGTATACCTTCCCTCCTAGACTTACAGTTCCTACTGGTCCAAAAAGATCCATGTGTAGAATTTCTAAAGGTTTACTGGTTCTAAGATCCTTATTGGACTTAAAAGAGGACCTCACTTGTTTTCCTAATTGACATGCATCACAAAGATGGTCCTTAGTAAAGTCTAGTTTAGGTATACCTCTCACAAAATTCTTTTTGGTAATTCTCCTAAGATTTTTCATACTAGAATGACAAAGTCTCCTATGCCAAAGCCATGATTCATCAGAAACAGTTTTGAAACAAAAAGCAGTAGGAGATTGAATACAATTTAAATCTAGCATGTAGACATTGTTTACCCTTTTTCCATTTAAAACAATTTTTCCATTTAGGCTTATTATGCAGCTAGTAGGTAAAAATTTTATATTGTAGCCCTTATCACATAGCTGACTTATACTTAACAGATTATGTTTTAAGCCTTCAACTAATAACACATTGTCTATGAAAAAGTTTTTCAAATTTCCAATCATACCTGATCCAACCACTTTCTTTGTGGTATTATCTCCAAGTGTAACCTTACCTCACTTCCTGGCTTCCAGCGTTATGAATTGAGCAGTATCTCCAGTCATATGCTTTGAACATCCGCTGTCCAGGTACCATATACTCTCACGAGGTCTTGTGTGAGAGTATGCCTGCAAAATTCTCAAATGTTAGACCTGGGAACCCAAACAAGTTTGGGTTCACCTTTATGAAATTTATAATCAGATGCATGTATGATATGTCTAGGTTTATGCATCTTAGTTCTCCACACCAAATTAGTTTTCATCTTTAAAGTGCAGGTGTGAGATATATGTCCCAAAAATCCACAATTATTATATTTAACATTAGGAAAAATATTCCTATATTTTCTTTCATATGATTGTCTTCTAAGGGATTTCATGAATTTAGGATAATATTTAGGATTTGTAAAATCTTCAAGTTTAGGGGGGTTCCTATTATCCTCGAGAGCTCTTATTGTGAGTTTGTAAAATGAATTCATATCTTCCAAGATTCGATTGATATAATTGATTATATATGTCTTGCTCTTAGATTCATCCTTAAAATTCTTAAATTCTTTTTCAAGTTCTGCATAGGATGATTTTAAATTCTCAAAATTTTTATTCAAGTCATCATATTCATCAAGTAGTTTCATGTGGTTGTTATCTATTAAAGCATGATCTTTCCTAAGGATTTCGTGTTCCTTATTAAGCTCTTCCAATTCTAAACCTAAACAAGCATGTATCTTTTTCATTTTCCTATATGCATCATGCATGTGTTCAGAAACTTCAAACAATTCATCATAGGTTAAATCACATACCTCTTCTTGATCTGATTGTTCAACATTATCTGCCATCAAGCAAAGGTTGGTGACTTCTTCTTCTTTTTCAGTCTCAGATGAGTCTGAAGCTGAGTCCGCCCAGAAAGCCCTTTGAAACTTCTTCTTGCCCTTCTTTACCATTGGTTTCTCCTCTACCTTCTCCCTTCTAGAAGTGGCTTTGAGTTTTGGACAATCATTCTTCATATGACCTGGTTTCCTACATTCATAACAAATCACTTCATTAGAAACCTTGCCATTTCTGTTATACTTACCTCTATTCCATTGCTGGCGTTTCTTCTGCTTCCTCTTTAAAAGGCTTCTGAATTGTCTAGTCATCAATACAATATCATCTTCATCCTCAGGTTGTGAGTGTTCACTTTCTGACTCTTCCACATTTAGTGCAATATTCTTGTCTTTTTGTGGTTTGACTGCATCAATCTTTCTTTGACTTACTCCTTGCTCATAAGCAATGAGTGAACCAAGAAGATTGTCAATAGAATAAATGTTCAGATCTTTATACTCTGTAATTGCAGTAATTTTAGCATCATAAGCAGTAGGTAAACAACAAAGAATCTTATTGACCATTTCAGCATTTGTTAATTCCCTACCAAGTGCATGCAAAGAAGTGACAATTTGAGTGAATCTTGTGTACATGTCTGAAATAGATTCATTAGGTTTCATGCGAAATAATTTATAGTCATGTAACAAGATATTGAGTCTTGATTGCTTAACTTCATTTGTCCCTTCATAAGTTATACAAAGTCTATCCCATATGTCCTTTCCGCTTTTGCAAGTAGAAACTCGCATGTAGTCTTCAGATTTTAAAGCACAAAAGAAACTATTTAAACATTTCGCATTTAATTGTGCTAAGTCACGTTCTTTAATAGTCCAATCTGCATAAGGTGTTTCTACCCTAACTCCATCAATTAATCTATTTGGTTTTGTGTAACCTTCCTGGACTAGCATCCACATGCGATAATCAAGTGACTGTAAGAAAGTAGACATGCGTGTTTTCCAAAAATCAAAAGGAATATTGTCAAACAGTGGAGGTCTAGTGATAGAGTAACCCTCAGGTGTGTTTCGGTTTCCAAATGTAGCCATCTACGTTAATCAAAAAGTAGTTCAAACTTATGATTTTGAAACGATGCTCTGTTACCACTTGTTGAATCTAGTAATTAGGTTGTTAAGCCTAAGTTAATGTCCCAAGGCTACCAAGAGGGAGGGGGTGAATTGGTAGTTTAAAATTTTAAACCCTCTTTAAAGATTAAGTTGAACCGAAATGAAAATTTTTTCTTTTAAGTTTTTCTAAAAAATATTTTTCAACCATAGAGTTGTTAAAAATTAAAATAAAATGCGAAAAAAAAACTGTAAATGACACAAGATTTATAGTGGTTCGGTCTATAACCAGACCTACATCCACTCCTCAGAGGCACCCTCTGAGTATTGCACTAAAACCAATAGTGACTATCCTTTTGCACCCACAGCAAGGCGGAGAAGCCTTTACAACACACTCTTTTCACCACTACCCGGTGCGGCAGAGAATCGTCATCCTTTTACACAATCCCCAGTGCTGGCAGAGAACCATCGTCCTTTTACACAATCCCCAGTGTTGGCAGAGAACCGTTGTTATTTCACACTCTCCTAGTGTGGGCAGAGAACCCTTCCGGCTGTTCACACTCTCCAAGTGTAGGAAGCGATCCCTTCGGCTGTTCACACTCTCCAAGTGTCGGCAGAGAACCGGATCTTCTTGACTGATCTTCTCACAAGAATCTAGAATGAAGAAGGAAAAGAGTGAAGTAATCCCAATTCACAAGTAGAGACTCTTACCTTTGAAATCCAAGTGAAGCCTTATCGCTCCAGTGGTAGGAATCCTCCCTTGAATGCTCTCTTTCACTCTCTCCTTGGCTATTCTCTCAAGAGACACGAAGATCAAATGACAAAAAGATTGGGTGGCAGTCTAATTTGGACTATTTATATAAAAGACAAGAAAAATCGCCCAAAAGCTTCAAGTTTTCAATTCTGTACGCAATGGATCGTCTTGTACGATCTTGGATCGTCCCGGACGATTTTACTTAAACGATCTGAAACGACCCTATTTGTATATGTGTACAAAATGTCTTCATACAGCTGATCGTCTTGTACGAATTTGGTTCGTCCAATACGAACAGTTATTATAAGGTCAGTTCTAGAAACTGCTGAAAACTGTTCTAAGTCGATTAATCGTTTGGACGAAAATATGTTCGTCTGGATGAAATTTTTACAGAGAACCGATCGTCCTAGACGATTCTTGACTTTGTCTGGACGAAAATTTTCCAGAGGACCAATCGCCACGGACGATAATTTATTTTCGTCTGGACGAAAATTTTTCAGAGACCCGATCGTCCTGGACGATTTTTAATTTCGTATGGATGAAAATTTTCCAGAGGACCAGTCGCCACGAACGATAATAAAATTTGTCTGGATGAAAATTTTACAGTGAACCAATCGTCCTGGATGATAATTAATTTCGTCCTGGATGAATAGGACTTAGAAAAAAATTTTCGAGCAAGTTCCTATTCATTCCATGTGCTCTATAGGAGATAACTGTCTGATCGTCCTATACGATCGGATATCGTCCCGTACGATCAGTATAAAATTTTTATGATATCCTTATGTGTGTGTGTATGTTTTTATTCACTCAATTACAATCACTCCCTTTCAATTTTAATTTAAAGAAAAATGCAAGTTTCAAAATAAAAAGTATCTGATGTTGAATTTGATCTGAAGTTTTCGTAGTCTGGAGTCTGGTTTTCCTGAAATGTTAGTACACACAAGAGCAAATATAAATCTTCTAAAATTGTTAGTAGATAACTACACATTTGAACAATAATGTTTGGAATCATCAAAACTATACAAGTTGCAAAAAAGTAACGCATTCAAATAGCAACTATTCTAACAAAAAAGAATCAGCCGCCTTGATCAATTTAGGTATTCTTTATTTTAGGATATCAGCCAGGACGATCCATTACATCGTCCTTGATGATAAAGCATAATTAGGCCTAAATTAATCTGACAATTATGGAAAGCGATTAAGGCTGATTGATACAATCAGATTGACCAAGCCGATCGCAGGATTGGCCGAGACGATGTCCTGGACAATGTCCTGGATGATGTAAACAAAATTTCTTTTGATCGTCCCATATTGTCCAGGCTGATTGAGCTTAATTTGTATTGATCATATAGGATGATAGAAATATCATCCTGGATGATAATTTTGGTTCTTAAAATTCTATTTAAAGGACCTGAATTTTCTCATGCTTAAGACCTTGAGTGATGCAGTCTTGACCTGAGAGAGCCTTGGGAGAGGGAGAAAGAGAGAGAGAGAGAGAGGAACTTGTGAGGGGGGGGGGGTTTGTAAGAGGGTTCACAAAGTTGCTCCAAACAAGGTTCTAAGTCGTCATCTCTGTTCTTCATCCTTCATCCTTGGGAGGTTCTTGGGAGGTCTACTTCAGCAAAAGGTTTGGGTTCTCTGCCCGCTTTAGGAAGAAGCAAAAGGAGTCGATTCTCTGCCACACCGGGGTTGGTGAAAAGTAGTCTATTGTAAAGGCTTCTCCGCTTAGCTGTGGGAGCTAAAGGAGAGACACTTAGTTAGTGCAATACTCGAAGGGTGCCTCCGAGGAGTGGACATAGGTCAAGGTTTGACCAAACCCCTATAAATACGGTGTGTTCTTTCTTTGTTTTACTTTCGCATTTAATTTTTGCATCCGCTACGCTTGTGGTAAATTGTTTTGGTTTTAATGTTGTGCTTGATCTAAGAAAGTTTTTTAAAAATATACCAATTCATCCCCCCCCCTCTTGGTTAGCCTCAGTCTAGTTCTTAAGGGCTTAACATCCTTAATGAACTTTCAGAGGTCTTCTCCATTCTTCCTTAGTGTCACTACTTACTACATGTAGATCTCTATTAAAGATTGCTCGAAATGATCCATCATTGTAGTAGACAGACACCTTTAGATTTTGAATAGGATGAACTAATTCATACTTCTTTTCCAAAATGTAGGTTACAAGATGTCATAATGTTATATTCTTCTTTCTCTTATGGGAGACATGACCAATATCAGAATGTTCGTACATGTAGTCAATGTTCAGTTGGGCTTCATCTATTGGTTGTCTAGTCATAATCAGATATGGCACTATGGAAAGAAGAGGTGTAATATTTACTCGATCACCATCTTTAGGAATAATAGAAGTATGAAGAACATGTTGGATGATTCAGACATTTCAGTTAAGAGTGGCCACCTTAGGCAAATGACCTACTTCTCTAATCCCTCTAAGAACTTGATTTATCGTAGTCCAATCATAGTTGGAAGAAGAGATCAAAGTATGGGCTCTAATCCCTTGAGTCCTTAAGTTTAAAAATATCCACAAATCTTCTTTTGTTATTTCTACCTTCTTCTTAAAGACATAAAAACTAATCCCACTTTGGTTTGAATTAAAAGACATGTTTGCAAGGAAGTAGTAACATGTTTCCTTGTTGAAGAAGTGGATTTGAGGCAGAATAAAATCAAACTGGGTAGAAGCAAAAAAGGTCCATCACTTTAACTATGAGTTTTTTTATCAAGAAGGACTCTAGAGGGGGTGATTTTTTTGGATACGAACCTATGAAAAGACTCCTCATATTCTTTGGATAGAAAGTTCTCTCCTGAATTTCTAGAGGGAGGTCCCCTAGTTAGTTCCTTTGCTTGCCTAACTCTTTTGCTTGAACTAGCCATGGAGAAGATAAAGAAGATTAAAAGATTGAGAAGGTTTTTGAAGTGAATGAAGTTTGAGTTCTAAACCTTTCAATTTAAGGAAAAAATGAACAATCGTACAAATGAAAATAATTTTTTCCCGTACGATATTAGGTTCATACAATGAATATTTATTTCATATGGAAGAATGAATGAGTCCAAATATGAAGCAATTTTTCATAAACTTGCAAGTTACGAGGCATCCTTTCGTGCATACATTTGACCAAATGATCGTACTTATGAACAGGTGTTCGTCTGGGACGATCAATTAATTAAGATCATTTTTATGATGGTTTGAAACGTCCCCTGCTTTGAATTGCCACGTGTTCGTATGTACGAACTGTATGTTTGTATGTACGATCAAAAATAAAAAAATTGATCTTATCCGTATAATCGTCTATATGCATACATACGATTGAATACATATCATCTGGACAATCATCACAATCGTACAGATGAACAGTATTAAAAATTGAAAAACTGCATGCAAACCATTAATATGCTGCACGAATCGTCCCATACAAAATTAATTTCGTACAGATGAATGCCACACAAATTTTCATACCATTGCTCAAAAATAGAAATTTTGATGTGAAAAATATTTATAATAATCAAATAAGAAAATTCAAAAACAAACATGAACAAAAAACTGAACAACACATATGAAGAAAAAAATCTCAAAAATAAAAATCTCATTCCTAGTAAAATTGTTTAACTCTTCTTGCATTATTAGGATCTAGAATTCATCACCTAAAGCTTGATCTAACTGGTGGGTTCTATCATAGAAATAAATGCTAAATGACTAACCTCTTTTCTAAGTTCGTGCCTAATTCTTACACCTTTTCATGGGTCTCCTAAGATTAATTCTTTAGGATGACTAAAAGAGTATCTCAAATCTCTAAGCAATTTTTCCTGAGGTTCTACCCTATCTTCTATAGTAATGGTTTTTACTCCCAAAATGCCCTCTACCTTTTCTTCTTAAAATTTTGGTCCAGAGGACTTATCTAATTCATGAAATACATCATGGGTAGACTCTTCTACTACCAGTGTCCTCTTATTGGAGATTCTATAGGCCTTACATATAGATGAATAACCTAAAAAGACACCCTCGTTAGTCTTGGGATAAAATTTTCTTAAGGGAGATTTCCCATTAATTAAGATAAATCATTTGCATCCAAAGATATACAAGTGCAAAATATTTGGAGTTCAACCCTTAGAGTTCATAAGGTATTTTATCCAACTTCAACCTAATGTTCTCCATGTTTAAAACATAACAATTAATATTCACTGCTTCTGCTAAAAAATATCTAATAAGTGTGTACTCAGATAGCATTACCCTAACCACTTATACCAAGGTTCTATTCTTTCTCTCAGCTATCCCATTTTGCTGAGGAGCTCTAGGGACCGAGAGGTTATGCTCTATTCTTATCTCTTTACAAAATGATTCAAATCTTTCATTTTAAAACTTTCTACCATGATCACTATGGATTGTTGAGATTTTACATCCTAATTTTTATTGAATCCAAGTGGAGAAAGTTCTAAATTCCTCAAATGTCTCATTCTTATGTTCTAGGAATCTTATCCAAGTGAATATAGAGTAGTCATCTACAATCACAAATCCATATTTTTCACACCTAGGCTAGCTGTGCTAACGGATCTAAATAGGTCCATGTGAAGGATTTCTAGTGGCCTAGATGTATTCACATCCTTTATTGAATGAAATGATGATTTTACTTATTTTTCTAGTTGGCAGGCATCATATAGATGATCTTTAGTAAAGTCTAACATAGGTACGCCTCTAACCATATTTTTCTAAGTGATATTTCTATGTGTTTTCATGCTAGCAATGATATATTCTCCTATGCCATAACCAAGAGTCATCCAATATTATTTTTAAGCACAGTGAATATGAATTTTCAATACATTTAAGATCTGACATGTAAACATTATTTATCTGTTTTCCTTCTAATATAAGCTTATCATTAAACTAATGAAATATTTGTTAGAAGAAAATTTTATGTCAATTGTTTTATCACATAATTGACTTTTTTTTGAATAAACGGCATAAGCATTAAAAGAAAAGAAGAAAAGTACAAAGACTAAGTGATAGAAGATATATCACTCTCCTCCTTTAACAGAGAAAAAAAAAGGAGGAACTTTATCAATCTCTAGAACATCCCAGAGAAAAGTACCTCTTAAAGCATAGTTAGCACACCAATGGGCTAACTTATTACAATTCCTATTAACAAATTGAAAAAGGATCACCTGAAACCTTTTAAGAAAATCCAAGTCTTCTTTGGAAGCTCCATCCAATAGACAATTGTCTATCTTTGTTAATTTCTTAAAATGAGACAGAACATTGGCATTATCGCCTTCCACTATTATGCCTTCGGTGTAGAACATCCAATCCTCAATGACATTACATATAGATCGAATAGCCATCCATTCAAGAGTACCTATATCCCAATGTGTAAGTAAAAAACCAAAAGATAATAGCCTTCTACCTTTATGGTCTCTAAAGATTCCGCCTATCCCAGCTTCATTAGAGCTTTGAAGAGAAGCATCTATGTTGACTTTAATCCATCCGGGGTGGAGGGGGATGCCAAAAAGAAGAAATCAGCTCATGCTGGTTAGTATCCAAGTGGTCCGAATGAATAAAAGAAAAATGACTAGATGCATAAGAAATGGCGTTTGAGACAATGGTGCAGTCATCCAGCTCTTTGCCTTCATGAATTAATAGACTTCTGCTCTTCCAAGAGTTAAAAAACTAAGGAGCAGTAAAGATTCTATAAAAAAGGACTGACCTTCTCGTTATTATCCAAATTTCGGAGACCATTTCTCCATACCAATAACATGTTTATTCACAAACCAAGGTCCTCCTGAAAGAACAGCTTCTACCAACTCCTCTGATGTGAAAGAGCACAAAAACCATCCTTTTCCCAATGTCGTGAAGTGAAATTGACCAAAATTTTTCCACCGCTTACTTAACTCCCAAGCCACTATATTATAGGGTAGATCATTCCCAAAAACCTTGACTACCAGAGAATTTGAGAGAGTATTAGAATTCTTCTCCTCCAACTCCAGAATAAGTTTAACTGCCTTACCATCCTCCGATAACACCACATCTCTATCATTGAAATCCAATTTGATATAAGGCTTATTACTCCAAGGATTTACCTGAGTAGTTGCAACTGGTTTTGGCAAAGCGTCAACCATCTTGACAACATCCAAGGCTTTATCCTTGTTCAGGGCAGAATGAAGATTATCGTTACCCGAATTCAACGAATTTTCATTTACCACATTGCGACTTGGTCAAGGGATTGCATTCCAATTCACGAATCGGTTAACAAAAATCTTCATTCCAGAAGAAAACTCATTAACATCTGTTGTAGAACCAGTTATTTTTAAAAAATTAGGAGTCTCTGATCTCTCCGAAATAGCAATAGCATTCCCTTTGCCTTCTACATATTTAATCTGCTTCGACAATGGATTGGAGTTTTCCTTGATCATCAGAACACCTTGGCAAATCACCCCGAGCGAATTACTCTATTGTTGAGATCCCACATTTGAAATTCCATTGTCCGCCTTCCTACTATTCGAATTACCTGCACCGAATAGAGAATTCGACGACAACGAATCAACTATCAAAAACTGACCTCTACAATCATTATTGACGTTGATCCTCTTCTTCAAATCCTCACGTGTAGACACACACTCGAAACTGGGACAATCGCCGGCGGAGTGCCGGCGATCCTCCACCGCCATACCCGACAACGAGCGAACCCGCCTAATAGATTTTCAAAAAAATCTATTTTCTCTCACTAGAATCCCAGACAATCTCTCTCTAGACAACCTCTCCATTTAGATTACTTGAACTTCAAAGTTTATTATCACATAATTGACTAAAACTCAACATATTATATTTTAAACCATTAACTAATAAAATACTTTCAATTAAATTTTTTTAAAAATTTCTATGAATACCTGAGCTTACCACTTTCCTGGTGGTATTGTCTCCTAAAGTCACCTTGCCTCTTGTTTTGGTTTCTAGTGTAATAAAGTTTTTCATGTCTCCAGTCATATGTCTTGAGCAGTCACTATCTAGGTACCACATGCTCTGATTAGGACTTTTGTGAGAGCAGCCATATGATGACAATCAAAGATTAAATATGGAACCCAAGTGAGTTTGGGTTCCTCCTTATGCTTGAAGGAATAAGATATATACATACTATGATTAGATAAATAAAATTTAGGTCTCCACACGAGGTGTGTCATATGGTGGATTTTGCAAGTGAGGGATTTATGACCTAGCATGCCAGAAGAGAAGCACCTAACACCAAGAAATGAGTTTACTAACCTTTATGGGTGGTGATGCCTCTTCATAAAGTTGTGTGATGTATGCAATGTTGACGTGTTGTTTGTTTGGGCTAATAGGTATGATGGTTTATGTCTTTCATGTGCTGTGAGTTTTTCTTTTAGAGCTTTATTTTTATATTCATATGCTGCCACATCCACTTTTAAACAATGTTGATTATTATCTCTTTCCCTTGCAAGTTCTTCAAATTTCTTATATTCTTTTTCTAACTTAATATGCGATGTTTTCAAGGAATTTTGTGCAAAAGATAATTCAACATGATTCTTATTTAATGTATCATACTCATGAAGTAGGGTTAATTGATTTTTATCTAAATTAGAATGTTCTTTAACTAAATTAGAATTCTTAGTTTTTAAAGTACTAAATTCAACGTTAAGGATAACATGCATTTTCTTTAACTTTCTATACGAATAATGAATTCTTTCAAAGAAATTCTTCATACAAAAGTTGACATACCTCTTCTTGATCTGATTGATCAAGATTATCGTTATCCATTAGACATAAATTCATTACCTCCTCCTATGCTTCCACTTCTAACAATTCTAAGGCAGAGTCAGACCAAAAAGCCTTCTATGTCTTAAGCTTTTCTTACTTATACTTTTGCTTCTCCTTGCTCTTCTCCTTAGTTAGATGGATCTTTATGTTTGGGCAATCTGCTCGGAGATGACCTAATTTTTTGCACTCAAAGCAAATTGTGTCAAATGTAACTATAGTATTCTTTAAGCTCTTACCTTTATTCTAGTTGTTTTGATTACACTTTTGTTTTCTTTTCAAAAAAATTCTTAAATTGATGGGCCATCAAGGTTATATCATCATCTTCCTCCACTGTAGAACTATCACTTTCTAAGTTATTTGCTTTTAGAGCCACCGTTCGCTCCTTCTTCTTTTCTCCTGCTTTACTTTTCCTTTGACTCACTCCTTGCTCGTAAGCAATGAGTGACCCAAGCAAATTATCCATTTAATAAACCTTTAAATCTTTTGACTCAATGATTATTATTTTAGCATCATAAGAACTTAGTAAGCATCTCAAAACTTTATTGAATTTTTTAGAATTAGATGTCTCCCTACCTAGTGCATGAAAGGATGTTACAGTTTAGGTGAACCTAGTGTACATGTTAGATATAGTTTCACTAGGTTTCATGTGAAAGAGTTCATAGTCATTCAATAAAATATTTAATATAGACTATTTAATCTCACTAGTTCCGTCATATGTTATACACAGTCTATCCCATATCTTTTTACTAGTAGCATAGGTAGACACTCCCATGTAGTCTTCTGATTTCAATGTGCAAAAGAAACAATTCAAGAATTTTGCGTTTAATTGCGCAAGAACCCTTTACTCTTTGCTCCATTCACTAAATGATATTTGAGTTTTAACACCAATTAAAAGTTTAAAAGGTGCAGAGTAACCTTCTTGTGACAACATCCACATGCGGTAGTCTATTGACTGTAAAAATATACGCATTTGTATTTTCCAAATATCAAACAATATGTTATCAAATAAGGGTGGATGCATTATGGAATAACACTCTATTGTATTATGGTTACCAGATGTGCCATGATCAATTTTCTCAAAGTTTTCTAAAATGCTATTTTTGATAACCTAGCTTTGATAGAAAATGAAAGTACGAGATGCACTAAGAGGGGGGGGGGGTGGTAAATTAATATTTTTTTTAAATAAAAATCAATGCCTAAATAGGAGTTCTATTTTTTTTTTTGCTTTTTGTGTTTCAAAATAAGAGTTAACTAATTAGAAGTAGAAGCTAGCGATTAAATGATGATTTTAATAGTAGTGATGAAATTTTAAATCACACAAAGAAATACTAAAATCAAATTCTCACTATGTAGTTATAGCAATGCTAAATGCAAGAAAGATAAAATTTGGTAAATGGAAAAAAGCATTCTAGAAGTTTTATAGTAGTTCGGTCACTTGACCTACGTCCACTCCCCAGAGTCCTCCACTCTAGGATTTGCACTACCCAAAAGTAATTCTCCTTCTACTGCCACAGCAAGGTAGAGAAGCCTTTATAAAAACTCACTTTCACCTTCTCCGATGTGGCAGAGTGCTGACGCTATGTTACCATCCCTATGACGGCAATGGAACTTCTAATTTATCTCCCTCCTAAAGAAAGTAGAGTGAAAGTTTATTAGGGATGTTAAGCCCTATGAACCAGCCCAAGGCTTACCAAAAGAGGGGTGAATTGGTATTTAAAAAAACATCTTTAATCAAAGAGAACAATGAATATAATAAATCAAAATCACCACAGAAAAATAAAAGCAAAAATTTAAATGCGGAAGCAGTAACAATAAGAACACAAGGGTTTATAGTGGTTCGGTCAACTCGACCTACGTCCACTCCTCGGAGGCGCCCTCCAAGTATTGCACTAAAATCGTGACTCTCCTTTAGCCCCCATATCTAGGTGGAGAAGCCCTTACAAACACCTCCTTTTTTCCACCCAAGCAAGGCAGAGAACCTAACTCCTTTGTCTTTCTCCTGAAGCAGGCAGAGAACCTCAATCAATCACTGAAGCTTACCTCTCCCAACCCCTCCAAGGATAAGAGACTCTAGGAAAGAAGAAGTGGAACAATGCTTGGAGGAACCCTTGTGAACTCCCTCACAAGCTTCCCCTCACAAGATCCTCTCTCTCTCTCTCTCTCTCTCTCTCTCTCTCTCTCTCTCTCTCTCTCTCTCTCTCTCTCTCTCTCTCTCTCTCTCTCTCTCTCCCTCCTTTTGGTTTTCTTAGGTCAAGACAGCATCCAAGGATGTTCAAAAACATTGAACAATAACTCTTAAATAGAAGATCTTCAAACAAGCTCAATAAATGCAAGTTGTTGACTTTATCGTCCAGGATGATAATAATATCGTCATGTACAATCAGTTCAAATCACAAAAGATTGGCCAGAACATCGCCCTGAAGAAGATCTGGACGATTTAAAATTGGCTTGATCGTCCAGGCAGATCTTACGATCATCTCGTCCAATCAGAGAAACTTTGTCTAGAGCATCAACTTGAATTTGACCTGTCCGATCCTAATCGGCCAGAACATCGCCCTGAATTTGTGCTGGCCGATATTTATCGTCCAGGAGCAACTAAGGGTTTTTGAATAGATTGTCCTGGCTGATCCTGAGCTCATCCAGAACGATGTGATCATATCAATCATCCATAATTACTTTCATGATTCTTGGATCAATTTAGGTATAATTGTGTAATATCCTCCAGGCTGATCTTGCGATCGTCCTGGCAGATTCCCAAAAATATAGAATACCTAAATTGATTATGGCGGTTATTTCTTTCTGTTTTGAGCATATCATCCTGGCTGATACAAGTATCATTCATGACGATCAGGTAATTACGGCTTCCTTAACTAAGAAATCCTGATTAGAATTTTTGTTTTGAACTCGATCGTCCAGGCCGATATAAATATCGTCCGGGACGATGTGAGTAAAAATAGAAATTCTAAATCTCTCAAGTGTGTGTGTGTAGAGTTACTTAACATCAGTCACTTTAAATATTTACAATTGACTCAAGAAAGAAAAATAAATAAAATTACAGACTGACTCAACCCTAATCTACCCAGTCTTGAGCTGATTTCATTTTTCGTCCGATATTTGAACCCATAAAATGTCAGTTGTAAAAGGCAGTTGAAAGGAAGCAAGAGTGTTTGCTAATCATCAAAACATAATCCATAAAATTAAATTTGCAACAATCTCCCCCTTTTTGATGATGGCAAACACTTTGACGATTATTTAAAAAACAATAGTGTAAAACATGGAATCGAAAGTGCAAGCATACAAAGGATTCCTCTCCCCCTTTTAACATCTCGAAAAGGAGGAGGAAACTAAGAAAGAAAGTATTTTTTTTTAACCAAGGCATGAACATGATGTAGTATTCCATGTGATTGATTTTAAAAAAATTTATAAGTTAATGAATCAACATCAGAAAAATCCATAAAACAGTATAATATCCGATCATGGTTACCCTTAGCTCAGACTTACTTTTAGGATAGAATCTTCTTTAGAAATCATTGATCTAACTCAAAAATTCAATTGGATATGAGAAAAAAGATCCATTCATCACTTGGTTTCAGAAAAATAATATCTTATAGAATAATGTACTAAAGAAAATTTGTCACAATCGCAAAACACTCGAAATCAAGCCTTTGATACATGAAATATTCTAAGTTTTAAAAGATTTGAAAGGAGAAGAGAGCTTGCTTTTGATGGGCTAATTTTATGCCTCTTGTCAATTGATTGGCGCTTTGCGCATCTTTTGCATTTTGATTTTTGTTTTTCAATTTCTTGTCATTGCGTATCTTTTGTTGGCATCATTGACCAATTTTTTTTATATTTTTGCAAGCTCCATTCTATTTTAAAAACTCTTAAAAAGGATTCTTAGTTGTGAGTTTATCTTCTAGATATTAGAGAATAAGAGCTCTCTCTCTAACATAGAGAAGAACTATCCACAAAACAGAATCAATAACCAATGGCAAGAGTAATGAGGAGTCTTGATGTGACAAAAAGACTTTAATCATTATAAATACAAGATAGATTTGCTTTAGCATGGTTAGAAAAGATCTTAATTTCATACACAATTGTTAAATTGAACTAGATTTTTTATTAGAAAAGAAAATTGTGCCTCTAAAATAGGTTAGAGAAAGAGACACAATCAACGGTATATTTTTACCATCTAATAGATTAAGAGATGTAACACATTGACTATAAATATTCAAAAGCAAGGACAAGGCATACGATATCATTTCAGCAATGATTTTGAAAACCAAATAAAAAAAATAAAGTAAAATAAATCAAATAAAAACTAAAAGAAAAAAAGAAGAAAAGAAAATAAGAGCATAAAGAAAAGAAAATAAAAGAAATAAAAAAGAACAAAAGCAAAAGAAAACAAGTAAAAGATCAAGTTCATGTATTTATGTCAATCACACCCAATCTGGTCCTTAAAGAGTTGAAAGTGTCGAAGGCCAGTGGTTTAGTAAAGATGTCAGCCAATTTATTTTCAGTTGTCATATGGTGTAAATCAATGTCTCCCTTAGTCACATGATCTCAAATAAAGTGATGCCTAATGTCAATGTGCTTAGTCCTTGAATGTTGGATAGGATTCTTAGAGATGTATATGGCACTAGTGTTGTCACAAAAGATTGAGATGGTGCCTACAGGTAATCCAAAATCCAATACCTATTGTTTCAACCAAAGGACTTGGGCAACACAACTTCTAAGAGTAATGTACTCAGCTTCAGCAGTGAAAAGTGCAACAGAGTTTTGATTTCTACTAGACCATGAGATCAAAGATTATCCTATGAATTGACAAGTTCCTGAAGTGCTTTTTCTATCCCCCTTGCCTCCTGGAAAATCAGAGTCAGAAAATCCAATAATCTCAAAATAAGTGTTGTGCCTCGGATACCACATCCCTAAGCTTTGGGTCCCCAAAAGGTATCTAAAAATTCTCTTAGCTGTAGTCAGGTGGGATTCCTTGGGGTCAGCTTGAAACCTATCACAAAGGAAAACACTAAACATAATATCAGGTCGGTTAGCAGTCAGGTAAAGTAAGAATCCAATCATACCTTTGTACTTTTTCTGATCAACAGACTTACCACTTGGGTCCTTATCCAACGGAACACTAGAAGTCATGGGAGTATTAATTGGCTTAGCTTTATCCATCTCATACTTTTTCAAAATGTTTTTAATGTATTTTGTTTGATTTAGAAAGGTTCCATCATCCAATTATTTTATGCTAAACCCTAAAAAGTAGGACAACTCTCCCATCAAACTCTATACTCATTGTGTTAGAGAACTCATCACAAATTTTTTTATTTGAGGATCCAAAAAGTATATCATCCACATAAATCTGAACAATGAGCAAATCATCTCTAACTTTCCTAAGAAAAAGGGTGGTGTCTACGATCCCCTTAACAAACTCACTTTCTAGTAAAAATGTGCTAAGCCTCTCATACCAAGCTCTTGGTGCCTGCTTTAACCCATACAAAGCATTTTTTAAATTTAAAAACATGATTTGGAAATTGGTAACTCTCAAAACCTGGGGGTTGTTCTACAAACACATCCTCTTTTATTCCCCATTTAAAAAGGCACTCTTGACATCCATTTGAAAAAGCTTAAATCCTTTATAACATGAAAAGGCTAATAGCACTCTAATGGCTTCCAATCTTGCTACAGGGGAAAAAGTCTCCTCAAAGTCTATTCCTTCTATTTGATTATACCCTTTAGCCACTAATCTTGCTTTATTCCTAACCACCACTCCATAGTCATTCACCTTGTTCTTAAAGACCAACTTTGTTCCAACTACACTTTGTCCCTTAGGTCTTTCTATAAGCTCCCAAACATCATTCCTAATAAATTGATTCAACTCTTCTTGTATGGCTAAAATCCAAAACTCATTAGTAAGGGCTTGGTTTATCTTGGTGGGTTCAGTCATTGAGATAAAGGCAAAGTGGTTCACCTCCTTCCTAAATCCATGTCTAGTCCTAACTCCATCAGAAGGGTCTCCTAAGATCAAATCTTTGGGGTGACTTGTAGAGTATTTCCAATCTTTAGGCAAGGTGTGAGAAGGTCCAACCATTTCCTCCAGATCTATATTTTCTACTCCTTGGGTGACATCTCTTACTCCTTCAGTTTTTTGATGACCTACACCCTTCTCCAAATTTTTTACTCCAGTGGTAATCTCTCCAACATCATCATCATTCTCAACTTTATGCTTTTTAGGATCAGACTCATCAAATACTACATGTGTAGTTTCTTCCACCATCAAGGTCCTTTTATTAAACACCCTAAAAGATTTCCCAACACTAGAATATCCCAAGAACACTTCATCAGATTTGGGATCAAATTTTCCCAAGTGTGATTTCCCATTATTGTGAATGAAAACCTTACAACCAAAGACATGAAGGTGGGAAAGATTGGGTGTCCTACCCTTAAGGATATCATAAGGTGTCTTATCTAGTTTGGCACTAACATTCACCCTATTCAACACATAGCAAGCTGTGTTAACTACTTCAGCCCAAAAGTATTTTGGAAGTGAATACTCAATAAGCATGGCTCTAGAGGCTTCCACGAAGGTCCGGTTCTTCCTTTTAGCTACCCCGTTCTGCTGAGGGGTCCTAGGAGCTGAGAAGTTGTGGCTAATCCTCTTGTCCTCACAAAAATCTCTAAATCTTTCATTTTCAAACTCTCCCCCATGGTCATTATGGATGGTTAAGATCTAACAACCTAGCTTTTTTTGAATCCTAGTAGAAAATTTTCTAAACCCCTCAAAAGACTCATTTTTTATGTGAAAGAAATCTATTACAAGTGAACCTCGAGTAATCATCAATAATCATAAAACCATAGACTTTCCCTTCCAAGCTGGCAATGCTAATGGGTAAAAAAAATTCCATGTGAAGGACTTCTAAAGGTTTAGAGGTGCTAATGTCCTTAGTGGGGTGAAAAGTGGAGTGGACTTTCTTTCCTAGTTGACAGACATCACAAAGGTGGTGTTTTGAAAACTTTAGTTTGGAGGCACCTCTAACTAGGTCTTTTTGGATCACTTTCCTAAGAGTTTTCAAACTTGCATGACATAATCTCTGGTGCCACAACCATGAATCATCAACAACTATTTTTAAGCAAAATGAAGTAGCACATTCAATGTTATTTAAATCAAGCATATACACGTTGTTGATCCTCTTTCCCTGTAAAATAGTATTGTTACTTAAACTTACAATGCATGAATTTGCAAAGAATTGCACGATGAAGCCCTTGTCACAAAGTTGACTAATGCTCAGCAGGTTATGCTTTAATCCATCTATAAGCAAAACATTTTCAATTATAAGGTTCTTGGAATTACTAATTATACCTGAGCCTACCACCTTCCTGGTGGTATTGTCTCCAAGAGTAACCTTGCCTCCAGTCCTGGATTCCAGCAAAATAAATTGATTGGCATCACCAGTCATATGTCGAGAGCATCCGCTGTCCAGGTACCACATGCTCTCACGAGGCCTTTTATGGGAGCCCACCTACAAGATCATTAAATGTCAGATATAGGAACCTAAACAGGTTGGGGGTTCCTTCTTATGAAAAGTAGAATGCAATGCATGTGTGGTATGTTGTGGATCATCCATCTTAGGTCTCCACACCCAACATGTACTATGGTGAACTGTGCAAATGTGTGAGATGTGTCCTAGCATGCCACATGAAAAACATCTGACTCTAGGAAAATGATTTCTTAAATGGTTTGAGTTATAATGCCTCTTCCTAGGTTTTGGTTTTTGATCAAGTGTGGGTGTCATCCGAGTTTTCTTACATGTATCTAATTCATTTTGAATCCTCAAGTTAGTACTTTTTAAGACATCATTCTCAATCCTCAAATTCTTCTTTGTCTCCTTAGATTTCTTAAAATCATATTCAAGTGAGGAATGTGAAGTTTTTAGTGAATCATACTCTTCAATTAATTCATAATGCTTTTTGTTTAACTCATCAAATTCATCAAGTAGAGCCATATGATTTGAATCAATTGTTGACTGATCTTTAGTCAAAATTTCATGCTCTTTTTGTAAATTCCAAAATTCCAATTTCAAGCTTGCATGTGTTTTCTTTAGTTTTCTATATGATGCATGAAATTTTTTAGAAACTTCAAGGAGTTGGTCGTAGGAAAGTTCACATACCTCTTCTTGATCAAGATGATTGCCTGCCATTAAGCATAAGTTTGTTTTCTCATATTCTGGTTTCGTCTCTGATGAATCTGATGCAGAATCCACCCAAAAGGCCTTTCAAAATCTCTTTTTTTCTTTTCTAAACTTGGATTTCTCCTCACTATTTTCCTTGCTTGTGTGCGTCCTAAGTGTAGGGCAATCAGCTTTCACGTGTCCAGGTTTCCTGTATTCATAACAAACCATATTAGAGGATCCTTTAGAATATTTGTTATCCTTACATTTTCTCCAATTTTGATGATGCTTGTGCTTCTTCTTTAGAAAGTTTTTAAACTACCTTGTGATTAAGGCAATGTCATTGCTCTCAGACCCGGAAGAATCATAGTCAGATTTGTGTGCCTTTAGTGCCACTATTTTCTCCTTTCTTTTCTCACATGCATCAAGATTTCTTTGATTCACCCCTTACTAGTATGAAATGAGTGAGCCAAGTAAGTTATCAAACGAATAAGTGTTTAAATCCTTAGATTCAATTATTGCAGTGATTTTAGCATCAAAAGAAAAAGGCAAGCATCTCAAAATCTTGTTCACTTTTTCATAATTCGAAAGTTCTCTTCCTAAAGCATGCAAAGAAGTTACAATCTGAGTAAACCTTGTATACATTTTAAAAATCGATTCAGAATGTTTCATATGAAAAAGTTCATAATCATGCAAGAGAATATTCAAACAAGATTGTTTTACTTCATTTGTTCGTTCATAAGTAATGCACAACCTATCCCATATCTCTTTACCAGTATAGCAAGTAGAAACATGCATGTAATCCTCAGACTTTAAAGCACAGAAAAAATAGTTCAAACACTTCACATTCAATTGAGCTAACTCTCTTTCATCGAAAGTCCATTCAGTAAAAGCAACTTCAGTTTTAATTCCGTTAATTTCACGAGAAGGTGGAGAATATCCTTCTTTAATAAGCTTTCACATGCGATAATCAGTTGATTGCAAAAAAGTAGACATGCGAGTTTTCCAAAAATCAAAAGGAAGGTTGTCAAACAAAGGAGGTCATGTAATATAATATCCTCCCGTGAACTGGTATTTAAAAAAATCTTTAAGCAAAGAGAACAATAAATATCACAAATCAAAATTACCAAAGAAAAATAAATATGGAAATTTAAATGCGGAAGCAGTAACAATAAGAACACAAGGGTTTCTAGTGGTTTGGTCAACTCGGCCTACGTCTACTCCCCGGAGGCGCCCTCCTAGTATTGCACTACAATCGTGACTCTCATTTAGCCCCCACAGCTAGGTGGAGAAGCCCTTACAAACACCTCCTTTTTGCCACCCCGGTAAAGCAGAGAACCCAACTTCTTTTGCTTCCTCCAGAAGCAGGCAGAGAACTTCGATCAATCACTGAAGCTTACCTCTCACAAACCCTCCAAGGATAAGAGACTCTAGGGAAGAAGAAGTGGAACAATTCTTAGAGCAACCCTTGTGAACTCCCTCAAAAGCTCCCCCACGCAAGATCCTCTCTCTCTCTCCCTCTCTCGCTCTCTCCTTTAGATTTTCTCAGGTCAAGACAACAGCCAGGGATGTTAAAAAATGTTGAACAATAGCTCTTTAATAGAAGAGCTTCAAAGGAGCTCAATAAATGCAAGTTGCCGACTTTATCATCCAGGACGATAATAATATCATCCTGTATGATTAGTTCAAATCACAGAAGATTGGCCAGAACATCACCCTGAAGATGATCTGGATGATATAAAATTGTCTTGATCATCCAGATCGATCTCATAATCATCCCGGCCGATCAGTTTAAATCAGAGAAAAATCGTCCAGAGTATCGCCCTGAATTTGAATTGTCCGATCCTAATCGGCCAGAAGAAACTAAGGATTTTTGAATAGAACATCCTGGCCGATCCTGAGATCGTCCAGGATGATGTGATCGTATCAATCATCCTTAATTACTTCCTTGATTCTTTGATCAATTTAGGCATAATTGTGTAATATCGTCCAGGCCGATGTTGCGATTGTCCTAGCCGATTTCCAAAAATAAAGAATACCTAAATTTATTATGGCTGTTATTTCTTTCTGTTTTGAGCATATCGTCCTGGACAATATAAGTATTGTCCAGGACGATCAGTTAATTACGACTGCTTTAACTAAGAAATCCTGATTAGAACTTTTGTTTTGAACTAGATCGTCCAGGCCAATATAAATATCGTCCGGGATGATGTGAGTAAAAATAGAAATTCTGAATCTCTCAAGTGTATGTATGTAGGGTTACTTAACATCAGTCACTTTAAATATTTACAATTTGACTCAAGAAAAAAAAAAAAAGAAAATTGCAGACTGACTCAATCCTAATCTACCTAGTCTTGAGCTAATTCCGTTTTCCATCCGATCTTTGAATCCTGAAAATGTCAGTAGTAAAAGGAAGTAAAAAAGAAGCAAGTGTGTTTGCTAATCATCAAAACATAATCCATAAAACTGAATTTGTAACATAGAGGACCTTTGAGGACGTTAACCTTGAAGGCTCTCCTCCTAGATTTACCCTAGCCATAGAAGGAGAAAGCGTGTAGCAGGCTTGGACCAATCATGTGATCCCCTCACACTCCTTCTCCCTCATACTCAAACTCACCTTAAACTTCCTCTTATAATCCCTAAATCCTTTCAAGAAGCTCCCTCTTAAGAGTCCCTTTTTGTTTATGTTTCTCACTCACTCTCTCTCTCTCTCTCTCTCTCTCTCTCTCTCTCTCTCTCTCTCTTATTCAAAAAGCAAATATATTGAATATATATAAGGCTTCAAGAAACCCTAAAATTTTAATTTAGCGATCTCTATTTGTATAGTACAATCACAGATCATACAGTATAATCAGTATAAAATAGCTTTCATCTTGGTGCGAAGGAGTACGAACATGCAACAATTGTCTAATACATCATAAAGTATGCTACAAATATTATACAATATGATATACTATATTTCTTCAATTTGTATAGGAAAAATGCTAGGATGACCAAAAAATTTCTTAGTTCATCATTCGGTATAATCCAAGGTCAACATTTATAATTTTAAGTATGATTAATTCAAAATTGAAATATTAAAACTTGCTTAAATTAATCTGGCAGCTAGGGATTTGGATTGAAAATGAATCATACAATATGATTAGTTCATTTAATATAAATGTTGAGCAATAGTGTATCGTACATTATGATTTTAAATTATACAATACGATCTCCATAAAAAATATATTTTTTTCTTTTAGAAAAAAACTCCCCCCCCCCTGTGTGCTTGAATGGTTACTCAGTTTGTATACAATTTTTATTGCCATACTCTTGAAGAAAAAGAAATAAAGAAGATACAAGGTTACAGACTCCTTCACATCCTATTCTACCCAGTCTTGAATCTTCCATTATAGTGAGCAGTGTGTGGTCTCCCTAAAATAAGAGTTACATTCAAAATATTTAATGAAGAATAAGATACTTGTTGACCTCATTTTTGTATGAGGTCGCTAGGGACACTCCCAGACTCTAGTTCAATCCCGACCCTACATCAATCTAGATTCCAGACCCTAATACATTTCTTGACCCTAGGATTCTTCTAGATCAATCTAGAACCTAGGATTCTCCTAGAATACAGATCTTAGGACTTATTTTAGATCCTAGGATCATTCTAGAATCTAGACTTTAAGATATCTTCTAGGTTCTAGAATTCTTTGAAACTCCAAGCCTTAGGATCCATCTAGATCCTAAATCTCTTCTAGATTTTAGATCCTAGGTTCTACTCTAGATCCTAGGATTCCTTTAGACAAATCAAGATCTTAAGACTCTTCTAGACTTCAGGTCTTAGGATCTACTCCAGACCCTAAGACCTTTCTAAATCCAGACCACAGATTAATCCAGACTTATGATCAATTTAGATCTTAAATCAATTTAGACTTCAAATCAAACCTGACCTCAAGTCAATTCAGATCTCAATTCAATTCAAGCCTCTAATTACTTCCATACACTTGATTATGACCCATTAAACATTAAACTATATTTTGGTTGACCCACTTTGACCCCTAGTTGACCAGGGGTCAAAATGACCAAAATACCTCTATAGGATTCAAACATCGATTTCAAATCAAACAACCTCCAAATTGCTTGGAACCACTTCCAGCAAGTTTCAAATAGCGAACCAAAACTGTCCAACCCAAACCCAAACCCTTGGTCAACCTGGTTGACCAAGTCCACCTAGGTTGACCAAATAGGCCTTTAAGGGTCAAAACGGGCATTTTGATCGAATTGACCTTCCCAGACCTAGAGACCACCTGTGATAAACTCCAAATATCATTTCAAAACTGTTGAGCTTGGACCCGCCTCTTAGGTCAACCTGGTTGACCCAGTCAACCTAGTTTGACCTAGGATTTCCTTAAGGGTCTAAGTGGGTTATTCAAACCCATTTGAATAAATCAAGTCCTTTAAACCTTTAAATCCATCTCAAATATCAATTCAAATATTTTTTAATCCTTTTGAAGTTAAATCACCATGGATCTTGACTTAGTTAAACCCTTGACTATAGTCAAACATATATATTCAAATCCTATTTCCTTAAACTTCAAACCTCCCCAACTTGTTTGATCAGCTCCTAACCTCTATCCCTTTGACACCTCAGCATAGTTTGACCTGTTGACTGGTCAAACTAGTCATTAAATGGTCAAGAGGTCATTATATTTCCAAAGGATTAATCCCATAGCACTCAAGTTCCACTCCTTGGCTCCAAATCTAGCACCCTAGCTTTTAATACTCCACTCCATGCCACCTCAGCTGCCATGTGGCATGGGGAATGGTCAAACAGTCAAACCAAGTGTTGAGAGGGGTCAAACTTGGTCAAAATCCCTCTCAAACTTAATCTCATTATAATCTAATCCATTCCAGCTATTTAATCACCCTATAGAACCTTCTTGGGACCTATCACATCCCTTAGATCCAGATCTGATGGCTCCCATCACTCCATGTGTCCAAGTGGGGACCAAAAGGGCTTTACACATAGGATGTCCTCTCTATGTCCTTGGCTTCTGCTCCTACCTACCCCCAGGCCACTTTGCAACCATCTGGGAGCCCATCCAGTAGATCCCAGCCCTTTATTCAATCTGGAGGGGATTGAATAGGGCAAAAGGCTCAAAATGAGCATCATTTTCAACCCTAGCCTCTCTCACAACTCAGGCCCTTCCAGAGCTCAAACACTTTTCGTTTGAGCATTCCATACCTCAATCCACATTTTTCTAGCTCAATCCGGCCGGTCAAAGCTCGTCGGCGGTGAGTTTTTGGCCAAACTGAAGGCCTACTCCGTCCAAGGTGTATTCCTCTCGATCCAGGCGTTAGAAGCTCAAGGGTTCTTCTACAAAATGGAGCGTGGACAACCTACAAATGCAATCATTCCATAAATGGGTCAAACCGTCCAAAATCTAGGTGAAAAATTCAAACCCTAGGTTAGAAGACTTAGTCTAAAATAGCTTTTGATTATGCAATTTTTAAGTTATCAAAATATATCCCCATTATTTATGTTCATCTAGGGCACCTATGTTTAAAATTTAACACTATTTGGTGCACCCAATCGAACGAACGAGAAAAAAAAACTCTATCTAGGGCTTCAAACGAATCTCGCCTGAATTGCACATTTTTGGGGCCGTTGATCTACCGATCAACATCCCTAATTACGTCAATCTGTCGCACGGTCTGACGTGTATCCCATCTCGCGGGTCTGTCTTTGGTCAAGTGCGATCTGGTCCATCCATCCCAGATCACGGGATTCCCTGTCCGCCGTCTGATCTCGCTAAATCGAGATCAATTAACCACTATAAATTTTCAGTGTTCTTATTTCTTCCTTCCACTCTTTAAATTTCCACGCTTATTTTTCTTATGGTGTGCTTTTGGTTTATGAGATGTTTTGTTCATTGTGAAAAGAAAATTTTTAAAATTCCAATTCACCCCCCCCCCCCCTCTTGGTTCGCTTCGGCCAGTTCTATAGGGCTTAACATCCCTAATGAACTTTCAAGTGGTATCAGAGCGGGATTCAAAAATTTTAAGTTTTAAAACTTTTTGATTTTGATCCATGGATAACCTTGGGAATAGTAACACTACGGAAGGGTATTCTATTACCCGAGCTCCCCTGTTCGATAACCTACCTTTTGATTTCTGGAAAATCCGCATCTCAATGTTTTTACAATCTACCGATTATCGCATGTGGATGCTTATCAAAGAAGGTTATTCTCTACCTTCTTGTGAAATTAATGGTGTTAAAATTGAAGTTGATTTTAGTGAATGGACTTTCAATAAACGAGATTTAGCTCAATTGAATGCAAAATGTTTGAACTATTTTTTTTGTGCCTTAAAATTTGAGGATTACATGCGTGTCTCCACTTGCAAAACTGGTAAAGAAATTTTGGACAAAATTTGTATCACCTATGAAGGCACTAATGAAGTTAAATAATCCCGTTTGAATATTCTCTTGCATGACTACGAACTTTTTTGCATGAAACCTCATGAATCAATTTCTGACATGTATACTAGGTTTACTAAGATAGTTACTTCACTGCATGCATTAGGAAAAGAACTTTCAAACTATGAAAAAGTAAACAAGATTATGAGTTGCTTGCCATTATCATATGATGCTAAAATCACTGCAATCACTGAATCTAAGGATTTGAACACTTATTCTATTGATAACTTACTTGGCTCACTCATTGCTTACGAGCAAGGGGTGAATCAAAGAAATCGTGATGCAGGTGAGAAGAAGAAGGAGAAAATAATTGCACTGAAGGTGCACAAATCGGATTCTGAATCTTCCGGGTATGAAAGCGATGAAGTTACCTTCATCCCAAGGAAATTCAAAAGCTTTATAAGGAAGAAGCAAAAGCATCATTGGAGAAAAGGTAAGGATCATAAATATTCTAAAGGATCTTCTGATGTCATTTATTATGAATGCAGAAAACCAAGACATGTGAGAACTGATTGCCCTACACTTAAAGATCACTCAAGCAAAGGAAAGGGTGAGGAGAAACCTAAGCTAAGGAAGGATAAGATGAGAGTAAAAAAAGCATTTTGGGCGGATTCGGCATCAGACTCATCGGAGACGGAACTAGAAGATGAGACATCAAAATTGTGCTTGATGGCATACGACAATCCTGATCAAGAAGAGGTATGTGAACTTTCCTACGATCAACTTCTTGAAGTTTCAAAAAAAAATCATGCATCATATAGGAAATTAAAGAAAACACATGCTAGCTTGAAATTAGAATTTTTGAACCTACAAAAACAGCATGAAATTTTGACAAAAGACCATCAAATGATTGATTCAAATCACATGACCTTACTAAATGAATTTGATGAGTTAAATAAAAATCATTGTGAATTAGCTGAAAAGCATGATGCATTAAAAGTTTCACACACATCACTTGAATCTGATTTTAAGAAGTCTAAAGAGATGGAGAAAAATTTGAGGATTGAATATGAGGTCTTAAAAAGTACTAATTTGAAGATTCAAAATGAATTAGAAACATGTAAGAAAACTAGGATGACACCTATTTTTGATCAATTACCAAAACCTAGGAAGAGGCCTTATAACTCAAACCACTTAAGAAATCCTTTTCTTGGAGTTAGATGTTTTTCATGTGGTGTGCTAGGACACATCTCACAAACTTGCACAATTCACCATAGTACACATTGGGTGTGAAGACCTAAGGTGCATGATCCACAGCATACCACATATGCATTGCATTCTACTCTTCATAAGAAGGAACCCAAACCTGCTTGGGTTCCTAAATCTAACATTTGATAATTTTGCAGAAGGGCTCTCACAAAAGGCCTCGTGAGAGTATGTGGTACCCGGACAATGGATGCTCTCGACATATTTCTTTTAGTTTGTGGTACTAGAGTCCAAGACTGGAGGCAAGGTTACTCTTGGAGACAACACCACCAAGAAGGTGGTAGGCGCAGGTATAATTGGTAATTCTAAGAACCTTATGATTGAAAGTGTTTTGCTTGTAGATGGATTGAAGCACAACTTGTTCAGCATCAGTCAACTCTATGACAAAGGCTTCATCGTGCAATTTTTTGCAAATTCATGTATTGTAAGTTTAAGTAACAATACTATTTTGCAAGGAAAGAGGATCAACAACGTCTACATGCTTGATTTAAATAATATTGAACGTGCTGCTTCATTTTGCTTAAAAATAGTTATTGATGATTCATGGTTGTGGCACCGAAGACTTTGTCATGCAAGTATGAAAACTCTTATGAAAGTGACCCAAAAAGACCTAATTAGAGGTGTCCCCAAACTCAAGTTTTCAAAAGACCACCTTTGTGATGCCTGTCAACTAGGAAAGCAAGTCCACTCCACCTTTCACCCCATTAAGGACATTAGCACCTCTAGACCTTTAGAAGTTCTTCACATGGATTTATTTGGACCCATTAGCACTGCCAGCCTGGGAGGAAAAGTCTATGGATTTGTTATTGTTGATGACTACTCGAGGTTCACTTTGACTAGATTTCTTCTCATAAAAATGAGTCTTTTGAGAAGTTTAAAACATTTTCTACTTGGATTAAAAAAAAACTAGGTTGTGAGATTTTGACCATCCATAGTGATCATGGGGGAGAGTTTGAGAATGATGATGAGGTTGGAAAGATTACTAGTGGAGTAGAAAATTTGGGATAGGGGGTAGAACACCAAAGTAATGAATGAGTAGGACAAGTCACCCAAGGAGTAGAAAATATTGATTTGGATGAAAGGGTTGGACCTTCTCACACTTTGCTTAGAGATTGGAAATACTCTATAAGTCACCCCAAGGATTTGATCTTAGGAGACCCTTCTAGTGGAGTTAAGACTAGACATGGACTTAGGAAGGAAGAGAACCACTCTGCCTTTATCTCAATGACTGAACCCACCACCATTAAACAAGCCCTTACTGATGAGTTTTGGATTTTAGTAATGCAAGAAGAATTGAATCAATTTGTGAGGAATGATGTTTGGGAGCTAGTAGAAAGACCTAAGGGACAAAGTGTAGTTGGGACAAAGTGGGTCTTTAAGAACAAGGTGAATGATTCTGGAGTGGTGGTTAGGAATAAAGTAAGATTGCTGGCTAAGGGGTATAACCAAATAGAAGGGATAGACTTTGAGGAGACTTTTGCCCCTGTAGCTAGATTGGAAGCCATTAGAGTGCTATTAGCCTTTGCATGTTATAAAGGATTTAAGCTTTTTCAAATGGATATCAAGAGTGCCTTTTTAAATGAAGAAATAAAAGAAGATGTGTTTGTAGAGCAACCCCCAGGTTTTGAGAGTTCCAAATTTCAAAATCATGTTTTTAAATTAAAAAAGGCTTTGTATGGGTTAAAGCGGGCACCAAGAGCTTGGTATGAGAGGCTTAGCACATTCTTTCTAGAGAGGGATTTTATCAATGGGAGCGTAGACACCACCCTTTTTCTTAGGAGAGTTGGAGATGATTTACTTATTGTTCATATTTATGTTGATGATATACTCTTTGGATCTTCTAATAAAAAATTGTTTGATAATTTTTCTAAAATAATGAGTAGAGAGTTTGAGATGAGTTTGATGGGAGAGTTGTCCTACTTTTTGGGGTTTAGCATAAAACAATTGGAGAATGGAACCTTTTTAAATCAAACAAAATACATAAAGGAAATTTTGAAGAAATATGAGATTGACAGAGCTAAGCCAATTAACACTTCCATGACTTCTAGTGCTCCATTGGATAAGGACCCAAGTGGTAAGTCTATTGATCAGAAGACGTATAGAGGCATGATTGGATCTTTACTTTACTTGACTACAAGCCGACCTGATATTATTTTTAGTGTTTGCTTTTGTGCTAGATTTCAAGCTGACCCTAAGGAGTCCCACCTGACTATTGTTAAGAGAATTTTTAGATACCTTTTGGGGACCCGAGGCTTAGGGATTTGGTACCCTAGACACAGCACTTCTTTTGAGATTATTGGTTTTTCTGACTCTAATTTTGCAGGATGCATGGTGGATAGAAAAAGAACTTCAGGAACTTGTCAATTCATTGGACAGTCTTTGTTCTCTTGGTCTAGTAGGAATCAAAACTCTGTTGCACTTTCCACTGCTGAAGCTGAGTACATTGCTCTTGGAAGTTGTGTGGCCCAAGTCCTTTGGTTGAAACAATAGGTATTGGATTTAGGATTACCTGTAGGCACCATATCAATCTTTTGTGACAACACTAGTGCCATATGCATCTCTAAGAATCATATCCAACATTCAAGAACTAAGCACATTGACATTAGGCATCACTTCATTAGAGATCATGTGACTAAGGGAGACATTGAGTTACACCATGTGACAACTGAAAATCAATTGGCTGACATCTTTACTAAACCACTGGCCTTCGACACTTTCAGTTCTTTAAGGAACAGATTGGGTGTGATTGACATAAATACATGAAACTTGATCTTTTAGTTACTTTCTTTTACTTTTATTTTTGTTATTTTTTCTTAGTTTTTAGTGTGTTTTATTTTTTTTCTCTCTTACTTAGTTTTTCAAAATCATCGCTGAAATGATAACATATTCCATGCCCCTTATTTTTCAAAATTTATAGTCAATGTGTTTTTCATCTCTTAATCTCTTAGATGGTAAAAATATTTTGTGATTGTGTCTCTTTCTCTAACTTATTTTAGTGGCATAGTTTTCTTTTCTAATAAAAAATCTACTACAAATTAAAGATTGTGTATGAAATTAAGAATTTTTCTTAAGCTTGCTTAAGCAAATCTATCTTGTATTTATAATGTTTAAAGTTTTTTGTCACATCAAGACCCCTCATTACTCTTGTCTTTGATTATTTATTCTGCTTGTGGTAATTCTTCTTTATGCTAGAGAGAGAGAGCTCCTATTCTCTAATATCTAAGAAGATATACTCACAACTAAGGATTTTTTAAAGAGGTTATAAAAGAGAATGCAGCTTGCAAAAAAAAAAAAAAAAAATTTTTGGCCATTGATGCCAACAAAAGAAGCGCAAAAGCGCCAAAATTGAAAATCTATAAAAAGATGCGCAAAGCGCCACTCAATTGACAAGAGGCATAAAATAAGCCCACTCAAAAGCAAGCTATTCTCTCTTTTTAAATCTTTTAGAACTTAGAAGTTTTGATTCTCAAAGTCTTAATTTTGATTGTTTTGCGATGGTGACAAATTTACTTTGGTTCATTATTTTATAAAGATATTTTTTCTTAAACCAAGTGATGGATGGATTCTTTTTCCAATATCCAGTTAATTCATTGATATAGGTCATTGATTTCAAAAGATGATTCTACCCTAAGAAAATGTCTGAGCTAAGGGTAACAATGACCAAATATTCTACCACTCTTTAGATTGTTGAGATTGTTAACTCATTAACCCACAAGTTTTTAAATCAATCACATAGAATACTACATCATTTTCATGCCTTGGTTTCAAAAAAAAATGTTTGTTATTAGTCCATTTTTTTTTCTCCTCCTTTTTGATATGTGAAAAGGGGGATAAGTTTATGATATTTTTACACTTGTCGATCCCGAAATTTTACTGCTAACTGTCTTCATAGTGTTTTTCCATCATAAAAAAGGGAGAGATTATTTCAAATCTATTTTCATGACTTATGTTTTGATGATTGAGAAACACTATTGATTCTCTTGGACTGCCTGTTACTTCTAACTTTTCAGGAATCGAAGATCGGACGAACAAACGAAGCCAGTTCAAGATTGCGTAGGTTTAGGGTTGAGTCAGTCTGTACTTTGTTTTTTCTCTTCTTGAGTCTATTTATAATAGTCAAAGAGACTGATGCTAAGTAACTCTTCACGCACAAACTTGAGAAACTTAGAATTTCTAGTTTTACTCATATCAGCCAGGACGATATTTACATCGTCCTGGACAATCAGGCTTAAAACAGAAAGTCTAAATAAGGATTCTTAATTAAGGCAGCCGTCATTAACAGATTGTCCTGAACGATACGTGTATCATCCAGGAAGATAAGCACAAAACAAAAAGAAGTTGCTGCCATAGATAATTAAGGTATACTGTATTTTTTAATAATCAGCCAGGACGATCATTGATCGGCCTGGATGATATTCACAAATTATGCCTTAATTGATCAGGAAATCAAGGGATTAATTAAGGATGATTGAAACGATCATATTGTCTTGGACGATCGCAGGATCGACCAGGACAATCTATTCAAAAACCTTGATTACTTTAGGACGATAAATATCGGCCAGCTCGAATTCAGGGCAATGCTCTGGACGATTTTCTTCTGATTTGAACTGATCGGCCGGGAGGATCGTTAGATCAGCCTGGACGATCAAGCCAATTTTAAATCGTTCAATTTGCATTCAAGGCGATGCTCTGGCCGATCTTCAGTGATTTGTACTGATTGACCAGGCCAATGTCCATATCGGCCTGGACGATATTATCGGCAACTTGCAATTAATGAGCTCCTTTGAAGCTCTTCTATTTAAGAGCTCTTGTTCAAAGTTTTGAACAATCTTTTGTTTCTTCCTTGACCTGAGAAGGCCTTGAGGAGAGAAAGAGAGAGAGAGAGATGATCTTGTGAGGGGGAGATTGTGAGGGGATTCACAAGTGTTGCTTCAAGGATCGCTCTTCTTGTTCTTCGTCTAGAGTTTCTCGTCCGTGGAAGGGTCGGTAGAGGTAAGGAGTCTCTGATTGTGGTTCTCTGCCAGCTTGAGGAGGAAGCAAAATGAAATAGATTCTTTACCTTGCCGGGGTGGCAAAAAGAGGTTCGTTGTAAAGGCTTCTCTGCTTAGCTGCGGGGGCTAAAGGAGAGTCACGATTGTAGTGTAATACTCGGAGGGCGCCTCCGGGGAGTGGATGTAGGTTGACTTGACCGAACGACCATAAATTTTCTGTGTTCTTATTTCTTGCTTCCGCACTTTTAATTTCCACGCTTATTTTTCTTATGGTGTGCTTTTGGTTTATGAGATCTTTTGTTCTTTGTGAAAAGAAAATTTTTAACCTACCAATTCATCCCCCCTTTTGGTTAGCTTGGGCCAGTTCTATAGGGCTTAACATCCCTAACGAACTTTCAGACCCTAGCCGCCACCACGTATTAAATGACAACCATTGTCACGCATTTTTTGTCCAGCCAACAAAAACGCGCCACGTGGCCACTCGGCCGCCAGAATAAGATTTAACTTAATTTAATTTTCTTTTAAACTATTTAATTAACATAAACTTCAAAAAATGGTTAAAAATTCATTTTTTAATCACAAAAATTAATATTTTATATAAAATTGCTCAGAATTTTAAGGCCTTTAAAATAAAATTAAACTTATTTTGAAATATTTAATGTACCATAAATAATTTTAAAACATTTAAAATTTTTATTTTTTAATTATTAATTAATTAAAACAATTCAAATTAGTTAAATAATTTCAAAATAAATTTATTTTGGAATTAATTCAAAATATATATATTTAAAATAATTTTAAAATATATTTCAGAACATTTAAAATTCTTTAAACCATTTAATTAGTTAAATATGTAATTAATATTTAATTATTAAATTAAATATTTTGAAAAATCAAATCTTTAATTTTAAAATATTTTAAATAAATCAGAGGATCTCTCAAGATTATAAAACATTTATTTTAATATATATATATATATATATATATATATATATATATATATATATATATATATATATATTGAGATTATTTTAAAATTATACTTATTTAAATTTTAACCTTGAGCGATCCCTTGAAATTTCAAACATAGATTAAGTTACTTGAGTTGAATTAATGGGGGTTTGATTAGTGAATAATCATGATTTGATTATTCACTAATCTCAATATTAGTTATTCATATTATCATATTCCTTGCATGTTTAGGTTGTGCACACACCACCTAGCCTAGGGATCTCCTAGATTTAAGGACTTGTTTGATTGTATGTGTTTCATTAATGCTTGTTCAAGGGTTAGAGAAGATTTGATTTGAACCTATTCAAACTTAGTGTCATTAAGGACAATAATTAAGGACTTGTTTAGAGAACTTAGAATATTTTTGATAATTAGGATTCATCTCCTCTTGAGTTGAAACTTGAACCATTTAAACTTAGTGACACTCTCAGCCCTTAGGAAAATTTTCACTTGTTTTAGAAATCATTAAGCCCCTTAATAAATTTTCTTAAGTTTAAGCCTTAATTAAGCCATTAAACATTCTAGAAAATACAATAAATAAAGATTAAACCCAAAAATTATGTATAACCCCTCTAACTGACTAAATTTGAAGTCTTAACCAATGAAAATTAAAACCAAATTAATTTGACAGCAATTTTGCCCTTAATTTAATTTTAATTGAAAATTAATATTTTATTATTATAATTAATTAATAATAATTTAAAATTCTAAAAATTTCCCAAATACTTGAGAATCTCTTCTTAGGTCATTCCTGACCTTTGGAGATGATTTCAAGGAGTTGGGACCTTATTTGAATCAAAATTGCAAAAAGTTCCTCTAATTAGGCAATTTTTTAAAATTCATTAAATACCTCAAATTTCAAACCTTCATAACTAATTCAAGAAAATTCAAATTGACCAAACGCACTTGCATTCAACTCATGATAATTTCCAATATTTATTAAAAATATTAAAACTTCCAAAAAAATTTTCAAAATCAAGAAGTCAACAAACTGGTCAAACCTAGGTCAAAATCAGTTTAAAACTTCAAACCTTCATAATAACCTGCATAATTATAGTCTAACTGATCGTATTAACGTTCAGTATTTTAATAAAATGCTAACTTTCTAGAAAATACTTTTTATTAAAATGTTAACTTTTGCCCCTTTAATTAAATGATTAAAATATTCCAAAAATTCTAAAAATTCAAAATCGCACTAAAACTCTAGAAATGTCTAACCAACCCTTAAAACCTGCAATCAAACACTTTTTAATAAAATATATTAAATTTCAAACTTTAATTAAATCAAAACACTTAATTATATCGGGTACCATTGGATAACCCAAGCCTACGAGGCTATTTGCTTAGCCCAAGGAAGGTGAAATAAACTTCATGGCCTCGGTGTGAAACAAAGGTGGTATTCAACTAATAATTAAGAATCAATTCTAAAATTGATTTCAAACCATTAATACTTAAACTTTAATTAAATCTCCCTTAAGCCTTTCAACCAATCGAACCTTAAACAATTTCAATCTAATGATCCTACTTAGAACATATCAAAGCCACACGGCCTACCTCACACACTTTAGTTGGTTTGCTAGTACAACAAACTCTAGTTTTAGGCTAGGCCGGAGTTTACTTTTCTGCTGTGTGCCAGGTTTTTTGAGCTTTTACTGCATGCTGGTTATTTGCTTAGAATTGATTGACTGTCTATTTATTTATTTATCGCACTCTATTGAGCATTTAAATTTATAATATATGAATTGCTTGAGATCAATTATAATTGCTTGTGATTTTTTATATAACTGTTGATTATTAGGATAACCCTGCAGGATCGAGTCTAGAATTCTATTTTTCAAATATAATTTGATTATATCATGGTTGTAATGTTTAAAGTGCTTTGAGAATGGGATTAGATATCCAATTTGGAATCCAAAGAGGAAGGGACATCCCTTAGGGGAGAGTCCCTCTCCATTTGGAGATCCAAATTAAGATAACTTTAAAATATCCAAAGAGGAAAGATAACACCTCGTTCATGGGGGAGTTTCTTTTCATTTGGATATCCGAACCCGACGATCCAAGAAGCAGCAGAAGGACGAAGAAGTGGATAACGAGAAGACCCATTCTCAAAGTCACTTGAGTCTTAGGATTAGAAATTCAGGTTGTTGTTAGTGTTTCCCGGCCACTTTAATTTCTTGCAAAATTCTGTGATGTAATAATAAGTGGCACTTGCCATATGGACATTCAATTTGATATATTTAATTTGATTGATTTATTTAATTGATTGTGCAGTAGAACTACCTATTTTTCTAGCCTTTTTATCTGCATGCCGATTTTGATTTGACCTGGAACCTAATCGTAGGCTCTTAAGGACTCATTCAAAACTATTTCTACTTAAACAAAAATTAAAATATTTCAGCTCACATAGAAACTCTAACGTTTTAAGAAGTAAGCCCGGGACCACCGGGAGTTCTCATTTCATAGCCTTCATTCAAATTCAAATATTTAATCGAGTCGATTGGCATGCATTAGATTAATAACAAATTAAATTTCTAAAACTTTTAATTGCATTTTTAGCTTAAGCATCAAAAACCCATTATAACTCAAAGGTGCCAATTAGGATCCGCTCTAGATGTCGGTCCCGTTCTCAAAACCTTTTCTTAAACAACATCCCTACCACTCTATATAAATTCACCTGACTCATAATTTTAAAGCGCCTAAGTGGTTTAGCTGGCTCCCCAATACAGGCTGGGGTAAGTCTAGATTTTCTATGCATTAGCTAGGTTCGGGTCACTTTTCAGTACCTAATTTAGACTTAGATTCCGAGGCTGGCTTGGTCCATAAGACCTCAACCTCCGGAATCGAATCCCAAATTTTTACTAAAATTGATCATTCAAACTTAAATTTCTTTCAATCAAATTCAAGCCCAACACCTAGGATAGATTGAGGTGTTTCTGAAGTAATTCAGGATCTCAAAACGCCTCCTACACTTCTTCCTTTAACTCCAGAAATAAGTGTTCAAATTTGAACCAATCCAGATTAAAAATTCCTACCCTTTTCCTCCTTTGATATCAATCTTTGAAATTCTTAAATAAATTTTATACTGCTATTTTAATCCAGAGTATTCATAGAAAAATTCTAATTTTCTTACGATGTAATTAACTACGAGGGCTTGCGCTCGTAGGAGATATAGAAACCCATACCTAATTTTTTAAAATCAAAATTTTCAAAGCCCCTTATTAATTCTCTTTGGGAAAATTCAAATTTAAACAATCGTTACCTCTATTTTCAAATGATCAATAGTGATTGATAACTTCTTTCCTCGAAGAGATATATCAATTTCTATTGTAATTTTGATTATGAAATTACGATCTCTTATCCGAATTATTATAGTTAAACAATTGATTGAATGTCATTTTGATCTTTCGAGATTATATGTCGTTCCCCCCTTTAGTTTGACTATGATAATTCAAATAAATTTAAATTTCTAAAATTTGAACCCATTAGGGAACGATATAATCACCTCCCGAGGCGATATACTGTTCATAATGACGTGCTCAATTTCAAAATTCAAAATTAAATATTCCCAAAGATAATTAAATATTTTTCAAAACTATATATATAAATATTTTTCAATCAAACAAAAAATGGCGACTTCGCTGGGGAAAATTCTCCCTCCATCTTTAATAGCGATATAAATTTTATTGAATCGGTAGTTTCAACTGCCCTTCCCTCCGTTGGTCCCTCTCTCATTTCTCCCTTGAGAGGGTGTGGCCAACTCAATTAAGATTTGTCAAACGAAAGGTGAGTGTAGGATACCTCCCTCTAGATCGATGTTGGATATTTTGCCTCCAACTTGGTTGGTAGAGCGAAAGAGTCAAGCCTATCGCTTTCTAAACCTTTCTATAAATGTTAGAAACTCGCATGCTCAGATTTCCAGTGGCATGCTAAGTTAAATAACCTATAGAAAATTTCCCCAATTTCAAAGTTTAAGTTTTCAATCTTTCGATAAATTCAAATCCTTTCAAAACTTAAGTAATTTTTATATTAATTTGCTATATATTAGATTGTAATCTTTACAATTCAATATATACGATCAAGTGTAGAATTCATTTTTAGAGGTTTGTTCTAAAAGTTCAATCATGCCGGTAAATTTAAGCTACGACATTTCATTTCTAGGCCACTAACTAGAATGAAAGAGTCGAGTAAACTCCACAAAAATCTTCCCAGAATATTGTGGAGCTTCTATTGAATGAAAATTCAACACCTTGAGTCCCAAAAATTAGGGGAGATGCTGCCGGAATTTCAAACCTTTAAATTCATTCTAGAATTATCTAGTCTCAATCGTCATTTCCATATGTTTTATACAATACCCTTTTGTAGTTTAACATATGCAATACAAATTCAAACCCTTGATCAAACCTGGATTTTGACATTTCACTCTAATCTAGTCAGTGCAGTGAAAGAGTCAAGTCAAGGTCTCTAGATTTACTCTTAATTTTTGTTAACCATATGTTGAAAATAAAAATCAATATTTTGAGTTTCAAAAATGAAGAAAAATCATTCAAACCAATTCCAACCGTTGTTTCCATGTGTCTTCTATTACATGTTTTTGTAGTTGAACACATGTAACACAAATTCAAAACTTTTCAATCAATTCTGGGCTTTGATATTTCACCTCCAAATCACTCGGTGAGGTGAAAGAGTCGAGCCTAGCTTCTCAGGATATTCAGGTTATTTTGTAAACCTACATAATTGTATAAAATTAAATATGTTGAGTTTCTAAATCTGAAAAAGATCCATCTAGTTCCAACCTGAAATTCACTCTTAAGCCCAAATTCAATTTCAACATTAAACCCAAGTTCGACTTCAATCTTAAATTCAACTTTAATTTTGATTTCAAAGTTAAATATGGGCTTTGAAATTTCATCCCAAGTTAATTGGTGAAATGAAAGATTCAATCCCGAATTTTGGATTTTTCATATCAATCTCGTGAACCTGCATGATTGAGTGAAACTCAGTGTGTTGAGTCACAAAATTTGAAGGAGATCCACTCGACTTTAATCTCAGATTTAAATTCAAACTCAATATCAAGCCAAATTCAATCTTAACCTTAAGCTCAAGTTTGATTTCAACAATAAATTCAACTTCAAAATTAAGTTCAAGTTCAAGTCCGAATTGTGACATTTTGCCCCATGTCAATTGGTGTAGCAAAAGAGTCAGGTTCAACTATTAACTTCCACTCGTCAATTTTATAAACCACCGTGTTCAGTGTAAACTGAACATAATTGAGTTATAAAATTTTGAATAAAGTTAATCAAACCTAAAATTCAAATTCAATTTCAAATCGTTAATTCAAATTAATTTCTAAATTCCAGGAAATCGAACACTCAAATGGCTGGGAAACTCATCTTCTCACTGAATAGAGATGTGTCTGTAGAAGAAATTCTTAATGGCAATTTAATTAAATATGAAATGGAATTTCAAGACCTCAAGATTTCAGTTAATGGAGAAAGAATCTTAGATATGTCCTCTTGTACTAAAGGGAATTTCCCCTTAGTAGAAGTTACTTTAGGGTCAGGAGCTGACTCCTCCATCTCTCAAATGGAGGTCTTTGTCGCCCCTGTATCCACTGTATCCTCTGCTAAGGAGGATAAAAATCAGAAATCAATAATGATAGAAGAGCTACCATCTCAGTCTGAGATTGGGTCAAGTTCTAGCACCCCTGTCATCGGTAGGAATAAGATGAAGAATTACCTTCGAAGAGCTAGAAAAAGGAATCTTAAGGCCAGAATGGCTGCTTAGTCGGAAGCCTCAAATCAAGTCAAGTCCGAGGCCAATCAAGAACTCCTTGCTCCTTCTATGTACCCTCTCCTTACTCAAAGGAGGGAGGTTGTAGGTACGAGAGCATGATCTCCAATACACCTGCTAGACTGCTACATAGAAAGACTCGAGCAAGAGAGAATTGAGCGATCACCAGCAATAGGCCATAGGCCCCCAACTGAGGGTTATGATCCATCCACTCTACTAGAAGATGTTAAGGAATATTACTACACGTGTCCCCCTACATCATATGCATAGGAGGAGTAGAAACCACTCGGGGTGCCACTCTCTTAACTACTAGCTAGTCTAGTAGTAATGAGAGGGGGAAATAATCTAAGATTGTGTCAGATAGTGATACCATCGAAATTTAACTTTTAACGGGGTCCTATCAGGATAAATTTTTTGATTGAAATGATGCCATGTCAGTTAGGGATAGTACAGACCCTATAACAGTCTATCCCTCTAAAGAGATTGTAGGAATTAAATTCCATGTTGACAAGGTTAGTTGGAGTCACTCAGCCTTCACTATACTTCTAAATTTGTTCCCGCTTGTCGTTCTGACTGGGTCCAAATTGTTAGAGGAAATTTCCAATAAATTGATCGAATCTTCTAATCCTGATAAAAATTCAAATCCTGTCCTTGAGAAATGTGTGTAAGTCCTTGCACAGAGGCATCTCTTCCTCTAAGGCCTTTTCAATAAAATTGCATTCTATACTGGGTCCAAGATCAACCCTACTAGAGGAGTATTTTGTAATGCTAGGAATTACAGTTCAAAATCAATCCACGACTGAGCAGAGTACCCGACTCCAATTTGAGGAGCTCGAGGCCTTATAGAGCTTTGTCTTTAAGGCTCAATAAAATTCAGAGTCGTACGAAGCCTGATTGATTGAAGCTCGTGATAAGATAGGGTAACTTAGAACCTTCCAAGGAGGAGACTTGGTCTAAGTTCTATGGATGCATATCTTAGCCTACCAAGAGATCGGTGGAGGAGCTTGAACCAACTTAAGACTGTCCTCTTATTGTAAAGACGATATTTGAGAAAATTTCAAGCATTAACTGATCAACCCTAGAGAATGCCACCTAATATTTTTAAATATTGGGGAGGCTCTTCAGGAAGTACCATGCCAGATGAGTGTCAAACTTAAAATCAAATTCAAAATCTCTTAAATTCACAACAAAAAAATCAAATTCAAATTTTTTTTCAAACTCAAAATTCAAACCAAGTCAAATTCAAACTCTTCAAGTTCAAACAAATCAAAATTCAATCAAATCAAATTCTCAAAATTCAAAATTCAAAATCAAATTCAATTAACCTTTGAATTTAAAATCAAATCAAAACTCAAATTTAAAAACCTTCAAATTCAAAGTTATCAAATCAATTTTCAAATTCAAACATTTTTCGAAATCAAATTCAAAACCGAATTTCAAATTTAAACATTTTTAAATCCAAAACCAAATCAATTCAAATTTTAAACTTTCAAATCTCAAATTCAAAAATTCAAACTCGATCCTCTATATGGAGCAAGTTTCCTCCACATATGATCATTCCAGACCCGATCCTCTATGTAGAGCAAGTTTTCTCTACATATGATCATTCCAGACCGATCCTCTATATGGAGCGAGTTTCCTCCATATATGATCAATCCAGACTCGATCATCTATGTAGAGCAAGTTTCCTCTACATACGATCATTCAAGACCTGATCCTCTATATGGAGCAAGTTTCCTCCATATATGATCAATCCAGACTCGATCCTTTATATAGAGCAATTTTCTCTACATATGATCATTCCAGACTGATCCTCAATATGGTGCATGTTTCCTCTATATATGATCAATCCAGACTCGATCCTCTATGTAGAGCAAGTTTTCTCTACATATGATCATTCCAGACCGATGCTCTATATGGAGTAAGTTTCCTCCATATAAGATCAATCCAGACTTGATCCTCTGTGTAGAGCAAGTTTTCTCTACATACGATCATTCCAGACCTGATCCTCCATATGAAGCAAGTTTCCTCCATATATGATCAATCCAGACTCAATCCTCTATGTAGAGCAAGTTTTTTCTACATATGATCATTCCAGACCAATCTTATATATGGAGAAAGTTTCCTCCATACATGATCAATCCAGACTCGATCCTCTATGTAGAGCAAGTTTCCTCTACATACAATCATTCCAGAACTAATCTTCTATATGGAGCAAGTTTCCTCCATATATGATTAATCCAGACTCGATCCTCTGTGTAGAGTAAGTTTTCTCTACATACGATCATTACAGACCTGATCCTCTATATGGAGCAAGTTTCCTCCATATATGAACAATCCAGAATCGATCCTCTGTGTAGAGTAAGTTTTCTCTACATACGATCATTCCAAACTTGATCCTCTATATGGAGGGAGTTTCCTCTATATATGATCATTCCAGACTCGATCCTCTGTGTAGAGCAAGTTTCCTCTACATACGATCATTCCAGACCTGATCATCTATATGGAGCAAGTTTCCTCCATATATGATCATTCCAGACTCGATCCTCTTTATAGAGCAAGTTTCCTTTATGTACGATCATCCAGACCTGATCCTTTATATAGAGCAAGTTTCCTCCATATACGATCATCTAGACCTGATCCTCTATATGGAGCAAGTTTCCTCTATATACGATCATCTAGACTCGATCCTCTATGTGGAGCAAGTTTCCTCCGCATATGATCATCCAAATGAGATTCTCTGTGTAGAGCAAGTTTTCTCTCCACAAGATCGTCCTTTAGTGATGGAGTACGCCCTCTATGGCACCATCCTAAATTTCAAATCTAGATCCGATCTTTCGTGGGAAGCAATGCTTCCTTCCCACAAGATCTTCCAATTTTCTCTTCCTTAAGGTTAGATGTGAGTCATCGTTCTTTCTCTCCTTAGGATTAGATTTTCTAGTGATGGATCACGCCCTTTGTGGCACCATCTTAGTTTTCAAATCAAGATCCGATCTTTCGTGGGAAGTAATGCTTCCTTCCCACAAGATCTTCACGTTTTCTCTTCCTTAAGGTAAGATGTGAGTCATCCTGCTTTCTCACCTTAGGATTAGATTTTTCTAGTGATGGATCACTCCCTTTATGGCACCATCTTAGTTTTCAAAATCTAGATCTGATCTCCTATGGGAAGTAATGCTTCCTTCTCATAGGGTCCTTTAGCTTCCTTCTCCTTAGGGTTAGATATTCTCTTTCCCCTAGGATTAGACTCCATATTTTCAATTTCACCTTCAAATTCTAGAATTCAATCTTCTTTTCCTTAAGGTTAGGTATCTTCCCTTCCTTAGGATTAGACCCACTAGTGGTAGAGTACGCCCCTCGTTGCACTACCCTAGTATAAATTTCAATTCCGATCCTCTATAGTTAGGAGTTCTTCCTTCCTATACGATCATTCGACCCTTCTTTTCCTTAAGGTTAGGTATCTTCCCTTCCTTAGGATTAAATTTACTAGTGGTAGACTACGCCCCTCGTTGCACTACCCTAGTATCAAAATTTGATCCTCTATAGTTAAGAATCCTTCCTTTCTATACAATCATTCTAGCCTTCTCTTCCATAGGGTTTAGGTACTCATTTCCATTAGGACCAGATCTGCTAGTGGTAGAGTACGCCCTTAGTGGCACTACCCTAGTATCAAATTCAAGATCCAATCTTCTAGGGTTAGGTTTTCCCTTCTCTTAGAACCAATTTCAAACTCAATCCTCTAGGGTTAGGTCTACCCTTCCCTTAAAATCTAATCCAAAGAAAAAATTCTAAGGTTAGGCTCCCTTTCCTTTAGATATCAAACTCAAATCTGATCCTCTATAGTTAGGAATTCTTCCTTTCTATACGATCACTCAATCTTCTTCTCCTTAGGGTTAGATTTCCTCCTTCCCTTAGGATTAGATCTACTAGTAATGGAGCACGCCCTCTGTGACATCATCATAATTTCAAATTTCAAATTCGATCCTCTGTAGTTAGGATTTCTTCCTTTCTATATGATCACTCAATCTTCTTCTCCTTAGGGCTAGATTTCTTGCTTCCCTTAGGATTAGATCTACTAGTGGTAGAGTACGCCCCTCGTAGCACTACCCTCGTATCAAATTCAAATTTGATCCTCTATAGTTATGAGTTCTTCCTTCCTATATGATCATTCCAGCCTAATCTTCCTTAGGGTTTAGGTACTCCCTTTCCTTAAGGCCAGATCTTCTAGTGGTAGAGTATGCCCTTGGTGGCACTACCCTGGTATCAATTCAAACCTTGATCCCCGAGGGATAGACTTTTCCTACCCTTAGGATCAAAACTCTTGACTTGACCTTTTAATTTGGTCAATGCCAATATGTGCAATAGAACTTCATTCTATTACACATATTGGGGGTCCATTTGTTGACCTCAATTTTGTATGAGGTCACTAGGGACCCACCCAGACTCCAGATCAATCCCGACCCTATATCAATCTAGATTCCAGACCCTAGGACCTATCTTGATCCTAGGATTCTTCCAGATTCTAGATCCTAGGTTCTACTCTAGATCCTTGGATTTCTCCAGACAAATCTAGATCTTAAGACTCTTCTAGGCTTCAGGTCTTAGGATCTACTCTAGACCCTAAGACCTTCCTAAATCCAGACCCTGTGATATTCTCAGGCCTTAGGAGCTACCTAGACCACAGATCAATCCAGACTTATGATCAATTTTGATCTTAAAGTAATTTAGACTTCAAATCAAACCTGACCTCAAGTCAATCTAGATTTCAATTCAATTCAAGCCTCTAATTACATCCAGACACTTGATTATGACCCATTAAACATTAAACTGCATTTTGGTTGACCCACTTTGACCCCTAGTTGACTAGGGATCAAAATAACCAAAATACCCCTATGGGATTCAAACATCGATTTCAAATCAAACGACCTCCAAATTGCTTGGAACCACTTCCAGCAAGTTTCAAATATCGAACCAAAACTGTCCGACCCAAACCCAGACCCTGGGTCAACCTGGTTGACCATGTCAACTTAGGTTGACCAAATAGGCCTTTAAGGGTCAAAACAGGCATTTTGATCGAATTGACCTTCCCAGACCTAGAGACCACCTCCGATAATCTCCAAATATCATTTCAAACCTGTTGAGCAAGGACCCACCTCTAAGGTCAACCTGGTTGACCCAGTCAACCTAGTTTGACCTAGGATTTCCTTAAGGGTCTTTGTGGGTCATTCAAACCCATTTGAACAAATCAAGTCCTTTGAAGTCAAATCACCAAGCATCTTGACTTAGTCAAACCCTTGACTATAGTCAAACATATATATTTAAATCCTATTTCCTTAAACATCAAACCTCCCCAACTTGTTTGATCAGCTCCTAACCTCTATCCCTTTGACACCTCAACATAGTTTGACCTGTTGACTGGTCAAACTAGTCATTAAATGGTCAGAAGGTCATTAAATTTCCAAAGGATTAATCCCATAGCACTCAAGTTCCACTCCTTGGCTCCAAATCCAGCACCCTAGCTTTTAATACTCCACTCCATACCACCTCAGCTGCCATGTGGCATGGGGAATGGTCAAACAGTCAAACTAAGTGTTGAGAGTGGTCAAACTTGGTCAAAACCCCTCTCAAACTTAATCTCATTATAAACTATTTAATTAATATAAACTTTAAAAAATGGTTAAAAATTCATTTTTTAATCACAAAAATTGATATTTTATATCAAATTGCTCATAGTTTTAAGGCCTTTAAAATAAAATTAAACTTATTTTGAAATATTTAATGTACCTTAAATAATTTTAAAACATTTAAAATTTTGATATTTTAATTATTAATTAATTAAAATAATTCAAATTAGGTAAATAATTTTGAAATAAATTTATTTTGGAATTATTTCAAAAACAAAATTAAAATAATTTTAATATATATTTCAAAACATTTAAAATTCTTTAAACCATTTAATTAGTTAAATATCTAATTCATATTTAATTATTAAATTAAATATTTTTTAAAATCAAATATTTAATTTCAAAATATTTTAAATAAATCAGAGGATCTCTCAAGAATATAAACCTTATATGTTTAAATATATATGTTTAAATATACATACATATATTTTAATTATCTTAATTTAAACCTTATATGTTTATATATATATATATATATATATATATATATATATATATATATATATATATATATATATATATATATATATATATATATATATATATATATATATATATATATATATATATATATATATATATATATATATATATATATATAATTTTAAAATTTTACTTATTTAAATTTTAACCTTGAGGGATCCCTTGAAATTTCAAACATTGATTAATTTACTTGAGTTGAATTAATGGGGGCTTGATTAGTGAATAATCATTATTTGATTATTCACTAATCTCAATATTAGTTATTTGTATTATCATATTCCTTGCATGTTTAGGTTGTGCACACACCACCTAGCCTAGGAATCTCCTAGATTTAAGGACTTGTTTGATTGTATGTGTTTCATTCATTCTTGTTCAAGGGTTAGAGAATATTTGATTTGAACCTATTCAAACTTAGTGTCATTAAGGACGATAATTAAGGACTTATTTAGAGAAATTAGAATATTTCCAATAATTAGGATTCATCTCCTCTTGAGTTGAAACTTGAACCATTTAAACTTAGTGACACTCTCAACCCTTAGGAAACTTTTCACTTGTTTTAGAAGTCATTAAGCCCCTTAATCAATTTTCTTAAGTTTAAGACTTAATTAAGCCATTAAACCTTCTAGAAAATACTATAAATCAAAATTAAACCCAAAAATTATGTATAACCACTCTAACTGACCAGATTTGAATACTTAACCAATGAGAATTAAAAATAAATTGATTTGACAGCAATTCCGCCCATAATTTAATTTTAATTGAAAATCAATATTTTATTAATATAATTAATTTATAATAATTTAAAAATCCAAAAAATTCCCAAACACTTTGGAATCTCTTCTTAGGTCATTCCTGACCTTTGGAGCCGATTTCAAGGAGTTGGGACCTTATTTGAATCTAAATTACAAAAAGGTCCTCTAATTAGGTAATTTTTAAAAATTCATTAAATACCTCAAATTTCAAACCTTCATAACTAATTCAAGACAAATTCAAATTGACCAAACTCACTTGAATTTAACTCATAATAATGTCTAATATTTATTAAAAATATGAAACTTCCAAAAATTGTTCAAAATAAAAAAGTCAACAAAATGGTCAAACCTAGGTCAAAATGAGTTCAAAACTTCAAACCTTCGTAATAAAATATATAAAAATCCAATTTCATCGTACTTATAGTCTAACTGATCGTATTAAGGTCTATTATTTTAATAAAATTCTAACTTTCTAGAAAACCCTTTTTATTAAAAAGTTAACTTTTGCCCCTTTAATTAGATGATTAAAATATTCCAAAAATTCTAAAAACTCAAAATCACTCTAAAACTCCAGAAATGTCTAACCAACCCTTAAAACCAGCAATCAAACACTTTTTAAAAAAATATATTAACTTTCAAACTTTAATTAAATCAAAACACTTAATTATATCGGGTACCACTAGGTAACCCAGGCCTACGAGGCTATTTGCTTAGCCCCAAGGAAGGTGAAATAAACTTCACGGCCTCGATGTGAAACAAAGGTGGTATTCAGCAAATAATTAAGAATCAATTCTAAAATTGACTTCAAACCATTAATACTTAAACTTTAATTAAATCTCCCTTAAGCCTTTCAACCAATCGAACCTTAAATAACTTGAATCTAATGATCCTACTTAGGACATATCAAAGCCACACGGCCTACCTCACAGACTTTAGATGGTTTGCTAGGACAACCAACTCTAGTTTTAGGCTAGGCTGGTGTTTAATTTTTTGCTGTGTGCCGGGTTTTTCGAGCTTTCACTGCATGCTGGTTTTTAGCTTAGAATTGATTGACTGTCTGTTTATTTATTTACCGCACTCTATTGAGCATTTAAATTTCAAATATATCAACTGCTTGAGATCAATTATAACTTCTTGTGATTATTTATATAACTGTTTATTATTAGGATAACCCTGTAGGATTGAGTCTAGAATTCTATTTTTCAAATGTAATTTGATTATATCATGGTTGTAATGTTTAAAGTGATTTGAGAATGGGATTAGATATCCAATTTGGAATCCAAAGAGGAGGGCACATCCGTTAGTGGAGAGTCCCTCTCTATTTGGAGATCCAAATTAGGATAACTTTAAAATATTCAAAGAGGAAAAATAACACCTCGTTCAAGGGGGAGTTTCTTTTCATTTGGATATCCGAACCTAACGATCCAAAAAGCAGCAGAAGGACGAAGAAGTGGATAACGAGAAGACCCATTCATAAAGTCACTTGATTCTTAGGATTAGAAATCCGGGTTGTTGTTAGTGGTGCCCGGCCACTTTAATTTCTTGCAAAATTCTGTAATGTAATAATAAGTGGCACTTGCCATATGGACATTCAATTTGATATATTTAATTTGATTGATTTATTTAATTGACTGTGCAGTAGAACTACCTATTTTTCTAGTCTTTTTACCTGCATGCCGATTTTGATTTGACCTGGAACCTAATCGTAGGCTCTTAAGGACTCATTCAAAACTATTTATACTTAAACAAAAATTAAAATATTTAAGCTCACATAGAAACTCTAATGTTTTAAGAAGTAAGCCTGGGACTGCCGGGAGTTCTCATTTCATAGCCTTCATTCAAATTCAAATATTTAATTGAGTCGATTGGCATGTATTAGATTAATAAAAAATTAAAATTCTAAAACTTTTAATTGACTTTTTATCTTAAGCATCAAAAACCTAACATAAGTCAAAGGGGCCAATTAGGATTCGCTCTAGTTGTCTGCCCCGTTCTCAAAAACTTTTCTTAAACAACATCCCTACCACTCTACATAAATTGATCAGACTCATAATTTTAAAGAGCCTAGGTGGTTTATCTGGCTCCCCAATCCAGGCTGGGGTAAGTCCAGATTTTCACTACATTAGCTAGGTTCGGGTCCCTTTTCAGTACCAAATTTAGACTTAGGTTCCGAGGCTGGCTTGGGCCAGAAGACCTCAACCTCCGGGAATCGAATCCCAAATTTCTAATAAAATTGATCATTCAAACTTAAATCTCTTTCAATCAAATTCAAGACCAACACCTAAGATAGATTGAGGTGTTTTTGAAGTAATTCAGAATCTCAAAATTCCTCCTACAATTCTTCCTATAACTTCAGAAATAAGTGTTCAAATTTGAACCAATCCCGATTGAGAATTCCTACCCTTTTCCTCCTTTGATAGCAATCTTTGAAATTCTTAAATAAATTTTATACCGCTATTTTAATTGAGAGTATTCGTAAGAAAATTCCAATTTTCCTACGATGTAATTAACTACGAGGGCTTGCGCTCGTAGGAGATTTAGAAACTAAGACCTGATTTTTTAAAATCAAAATTTTCAAAACCCCTAATTAATTCTATTTGAGAAAATTTAAATTTCAACGATCGTTACCTCCATTTTCAAACGATCAATAGTGATTGATAACTTCTTTCCTCGGAGAGATATATCAATTTCTATTGTGATTTTGATTATAAAATTAAAGATCTCTTATCTAAATTATTATAGTTAAACAATTGATTGAATGTCATTTTGATATTTTCAGATTATATGTAGTTCCCCCTTGAGTTTGACTATAATAATTCAGATGAATTTAAAATTCTGAAATTTAAACCCATTAGGGAACGATATGATCACCTCCCGAGGTGATATACTGTTCATAATGACGTGCTCAATTTCAGAATTCAAAATTAAATATTCCTAAAGATAATTAAATATTTTTCAAAACTATATATATAAATATTTTTCAATCAAATAATACTTCAATCAACATTATTTGTCATCATCAAAATCTTAGACTAGTGGTCATAGAATGAAACAAGAATAATATAAACGCTATCATAGTTCCATCTAAGGTAGGGATAAAATCTGTTTATACATATTAGCTTTATCCATATTCTAAATTTAATTTCATAATGAATAGATAGATGGTTATTTAATTTATTTTTATGGTGAAATGAATATCTTATTTATTTTATTATAAAAAAAAATTTATAAATTATTCTTCTAATTGGATAGATAAGAGAATATGCTTTTCATCCTTTGGGATGAATTGTTCATTTCCTATGTTATAACGGATTAGAAAAATAAGTTATAGTTTCTCTTTTTTAAATTGATATTACAATATTAATCTACCTGTCGAGGTAGTATATTGTGAAGTTATGCATCTTTAATTTAAAGAAATTAATTAATATATTTAAAGCAAATTGATAGATAACATATAAAAATGATATATATATATATATATATATATATATATATATATATATATATATATATATATATATATATATATATATATATATATATATATATATATATATATATATATATAGTATGGATGAAATCACAGCATAATTCACATCACCCTTATGCACCAGACCAATAAAGGCCAAACATAACCGACCATTACTATCTCTGATCAGGACACCACAACCTAAAGAAGAGCCATTAATAGTACCTTCCATATTTAACTTATAGAAACTATTCTGGGCTTGATCCAATAAATAAGGGTGGGCTTATTAGCATTGAAACCAATAGCCCCAATAATACCAAAAGCTGAAGCCACATAAAAATAGTTTTTAAAACTCATAAAAGAAAGGAGATTGACAGAATAAAGAGCCAAAACCTTATTCTTCACATTCTAAATAATCCTATGATGGTTCATAGGAACACAATTATAAAGAGAATTATTTCTATCCAACCATAAATACCATAAAATAAGAAAAGGAATAACATTTATAATATGACCATTACTTTTAATAAACCACGAGTTAATCATGGCGTAAAGAGGAAATTTTGTATTAAATGAATTTAAATGAAGCAAGTCATCAAAATAGACCCAAGTTTTGGCGGCTAAAGGACCTGAAATGAAAACATGATGCATATTCTCCACATGATAACAATATTGAAACTTAGAAGGCAAAAGAAAACATCTTTTAATTAAGTTTTCATCGGTAGGAATAAACTTATACATAAGCTTCCAAACAAAAAACCACAACCATTGAAGGAATACTTTTGTGCTAGATCATAGAGAAGATATTGTCAGCATCCTTCTTAGTTCTAATAGTAAGCCAGACATCCTTTAATCTAAAATTACCATCATTAGACAAATCACATAAAATTAAATCATCAGAAGAAGTATTGAGAGGAACATTCAAAATTTGGTGGATAATAAGATCATGAATGACATTAGCATGTTTTTGATAATCCCAACAATTATCATTATGAAATGATTAACTTTAATAGCTGCATTGGATGAAGAGTTAAGAATAGAATTAATAGACTTTCCTCCAAACCAGCGGTCTTGCCAGAAATAATTATTGACATTGCCAAGCCCCCAAGAGATGAAGGGTTCAATAGTCTATTTCACTTTACATATCCTCTGCCACACTTTTGAATTACCATAGTTGAAGGATCATGTAGTAGGTCATTTACCCACACAATATTTAGCAAACATGAACTTAGCCCAAAGGCAAATTCTAGTATGAAAGTTGTACTACAGCTTGAAGGAAAAAGCATAGGCTAAGTCATTCATACTCTTACAACCATGGGCCCCTTCCTCCAACACACCAAAACAATTTTCAAAAAAGGATTTTGGAATTGCTACTAGATCCATTCCAAAAAAAATTCAAAAGTTTATGAATATTAATATAAACATCTTGAGTGGGGAAAATAGTTTGAAAAATATAAAAAGGCAAAGAACAAAAAATACCTTTAATAAGAATTAATTTACCACCAAAACTCAGAAAATTATAATCTTTGGATAAAAGCTTATTTTGCATAGAGGTAATTAAATTATCAAAAAGGAAATTTTTATTTCTTCCTTTTTAAAGAGGGTCCCCAAGATACTTCAGAGGTAAGTGACCATGAACAAAACTAGTTAATTCTTTGATAGCCACAATATGATCTTGATACACATTCCCAGGAGTGATAAAACAATACTTCTTTTTATTTAGAGACAGACCACTAACCATCTAGAATTGATGAAAACAATCAAAAATTTTATTAATCCTATTGATCAAAGCATTAGTGAAAATGAAAAAGTCATCCACAAAGCTTAAGTGAGAAATACGAAAACCCCCAATAGTTCTAAAATAAAGACTTGGATTATTCTCAGAGAAATTTGAAAGACCTCTAGAAAAATAATCAGCTATCATAATGAAAAGGGTAGGAGAAAGAGGGTCACACTATCTCAAATTGTTAGAAGATTTAAAAAAACCATTGCTATTACCGATAAGAATAATGGAAAAGTAAGAACCTTGAATGCAATTTTTAATGAGCTTAATGAAAACTGAGTCAAAACCATAAAGCTTGAAAATATTGTAGAAAAAGCTCCAATCAAGATTATCACATGCCATAGAAATATCAAGTTTGAAAATCAAATTACCACCTCTAACCCTAATTTCAAGATCTTGACAAAACTCATGGGCTAACAGAATATTATCAGTAATAATGTGACCTTTAACAAAACCCATTTGATACAGAGATATAATTCAAGGTAACAAAGAGGTAAGTCGGTTCATAAGAATTTTGAAAGCAATGAAAGTTCGATGGGGATGTTAAGCCCTATGAACTTAGTCCCAAACTAACCAAGAGGGGGGGGGGGGTGAATTGGTATTTTAAAAACTTCTTTTTAAAACAAGGAAATAAAATCATATAAACCAAATCACACCACGAAAATAATGCGGAATTTAAATGTGCGGAAGCAAGAAAAGGAACAAAGAGATTTATAGTGGTTCGGTCGTCTCGACCTACTTCCACTCCTTGGAGGCACCCTCCAAGTATTGCACTACACAAAAAGTGACTCTCCTTTAGCCCCCACGACTAGGTGGAGAAACCTTTACAAGAACCTCCTTTTTGCCACCCTGGCAAGGCAGAGAACCTATCTCCTTTTGCTTCCTCCTGAAGCTGGCAGAGAACCAGAACCAAAAGCAACACTCCTTACCTCTACCGACCCTTCCACGGACGAGAAACTCTAGACGAAGACGATGCAGAGAGATCCTTGAAGCAACCCTTGTGAAACCCCTCACAAGCTCCCCCTCACAAGATCCTCTCTCTCTCTTCTCTCTCTCTTTCTCTCCTCAAGGTCTTCTTAGGTCAAGGCAGCAGCCAAAAGATCTTTAAAAACGTTGAACAAGAGCTCTTTAAATAGAAGAGCTTCAAAAGAGCTCATTAATTGCAAGTTGCCGACTTTATCGTCCAGGCCGATCTGGACATCGGCCTGGCCGATCAGTACAAAACAATGAAGATCGGCCAGAGTATAGCCCTGAATGGAAAACAGGACGATTGAAAAATAGCTTGATCGTCCAGGCCGATCTCACGATCATCCTGGCCGATCAGTTCAAATCAGAGGAAAATCGTCCTGACAATAGCCCTGAATACGAGCTGGCCGATATTGATCGTCCTGAAGTAACTTAAGGTTTTTGACTAGATCGGCCTGGCCGATCCTGCGATCGTCCAGGACGATATGATCGTATCAATCATCCTTAATTACTTCCTTGATTTCTTGAACAATTATGGCATAAATTGTTAATATCGTCCAGGCCGATACGAGGATCGTCCTGGCCAATAATTTAAAGATATGGTATACCATACTTGTCTATGGCGGCTACTTATTTCTGTTTTGAGCTTATCGTCCTGGCCGATACACGTATTGTCAAGGACGATCTGTTAACGTAGGCTGCCTTAATTAAGAATCCTTAATTAGACTTTCTGTTTTAAGCTGATCGGCCTGGCCGATCAAAGAAATCGGCCTGGCCGATATGAGTAAAAACAGAATTTCTAAGTCTCTCAAGTGTGTGTGTGAAGGGTTACAAAGCATCAGTCTTTTTGACTATTACAAGAGGACTCAAAAGGTAAAAAACAAAAGTACAGACTGACTCAACCCTAAACCTACGCATTTCTGAACTTGGCTCCTTTTTGATTGTCCGATCGTCGATTCCTGAAAAGTTAGAACCAACAAGCTGTCCAAGAAAAACAGTGTTTGTTAATCATCAAAACATAAGACATGAAAAATAGATTTGCAACAATCTCCCCATTTTTGATGATGGCAAAACACTAAAAAAAATTTAATAGCAACCGAAAAAATAACCTCATAAACTTCTCCCCCTTTTGACATATCAAAAAGGAGGGTACATGAAAGCACAGTAAAAGAGGTTCTCCTCATAAACTTCTCCCCTTTTTTTTTTTTTTTTTTTTTTTTTTTAAAGAACAAGGCACATCAATGATATAGTATTTCATGTGATTGATTTAAAAATTTGTGAGTTAACGTGTTTCCAATCTCATTTAATCCATAGAATAGGAGAATATCCGTTCATGGTTTACCCTTAACCAAAATCGTTGTCTTAGGGTAGAATCGTCTTTTGAAATCAATGACCTAACTCAAATAATTAATTGGATATGAGAAAAAGAATCTACCCACCACTTGGCATAAGGAAAGTATCTCCATAAAACAATGAGGTAGATTTGTCACAATCGAATGATAATCGAGATCAAGCCTTTGAGAATCAAAACTTCTAGGTTCTAAAAGATATAAAAAGGGAGAGTAGCTTGCTTTTGAGTGGGCTCATTTTATGCCTCTTGTCAATGTTGTGGCGCTTTGCGCATCTTTTTATAGATTTTTCAATTTTTTGGCGTCTTTGCGCTTCTTTTGTTGGCATCATTGGCCAATTTTTTTTTTTTTTTTTTTTGCAAGCTAGATTCCCTTTTAGACTCTTTTAAAAAACTTAGTTGTGAATATATCTTCTCAGATATTAGAGAATAGGAGCTCTCTCTCTAACATAGGGAAGAATTACCACAAGCAGGATTAATAATCGAAGACAAGAGTAACAAGGGATCATGATGTGACAAAAAAACTTTTAATCATTGTAAATACAAGATAGATTTGCTTAAGCAAGCTTTAGAAAGGATCTTAGTTTCATAAACAATCTTTTATTTTGAGATAGACTTTTGATTAGAAAAGAAAACTATGCCACTAATACTACGTTAGGAAAAGAGACACAATCACAAGATATTCATACTATCTAGGTGATTAAGTGGATGAAAACATATTAACTACAAATTGTTAAAGACAATACAAGAGATATTATATCAGTGAAGATCTAAAACTAAGGTACACGAAAAGGAAAAAGAAGGTAACACAAAAAGAAAAAATTTAGCTAAAAAAGGTTTCATGCATTTATGTCAATCACACCCAATCTGGTCCTTAAAGAACTGAAAGTGTTGAAGGCCAGTGGTTTAGTAAAGATGTCTGCCAGTTGGTTTTCAGTTGTCACATGGTGTAACTCAATGTCTCCCTTAGTCACATGATCTCTAATAAAATGATGCCTAATGTCAATGTGTTTAGTTCTTGAATGCTGGATAGGATTTTTAGAGATGCATATGGCACTAGTGTTGTCACAAAAAATTGAGATGGTGCTTACATGTAATCCTAGATCCAATACCTGTTGTTTCAACCAAAGAACTTGGGCCACACAACTTCCAAGAGCAATGTATTCAGCTTCAGCAGTGGAAAGTGCAACAAAATTTTGCTTTCTACTAGACCAAGAGACCAAGGATTGTCCAATGAATTGACAAGTTCCGGATGTGCTCTTTCTATCCACCTTGCATCCTGCAAAATCAGAGTCAGAAAAACCAATAATTTCAAAAGAAGTGCTATTTCTAGGGTACCAAATCCCTAATCCTTGTGTCCCCAAAAGGTATCTAAAAATCCTTTTAATAGCAGTCATGTGGGATTCCTTAGGGTCAGCTTGAAACCTAGCACAAAGGCAAACACTAAACATAATGTCAGGTCGGCTTGCAGTTAAGTAAAGTAAAGATCCAATCATACCTCTGTACTTCTTCTGATCAACAGACTTACCACTTGGGTCCTTATCCAACGGAGCACTAGAAGTCATGGGAGTGTTAATTGGCTTGGCTTTGTCCATCTCATATTTCTTCAAAATGTCTTTTATGTATTTTGTTTGATTTAGAAAAGTGCCATCTTCCAATTGTTTTATGCTAAACCCCAAAAAGTAAGACAATTCTCCCATTAAACTCATCTCAAACTCTCTACTCATTGTTTTAGAAAAATCATCACACAAATTTTTATTAGAGGATCCAAAGAGTATATCATCAACATAGATCTGAACAATTAGTAAATCATCTCCAACTTTTTTAAGAAAAAGGGTGGTGTCTACGCTCCCCTTGACAAACTTTCTCTCTAGTAAGAATGTGCTAAGCCTCTCATACCAAGCTCTAGGTGCTTGTTTTAAACCATACAAAGCCTTTTTTAATTTAAACACATGATTTGGAAATTGAGAGCTCTCAAAACCTGGAGGTTGTTCTACAAACACATCTTCTTTTATCTCCCCATTTAAAAAGGCACTCTTGACGTCCATTTGAAAAAGCTTAAATCCTTTATAACAAGCAAAGGCTAGTAGCACTCTAATAGCTTCCAATCTAGCTACAGGGGCAAAAGTCTCTTCAAAGTCTATCCCTTCTATTTGATTGTACCCCTTAGCCACCAATCTTGCTTTATTCCTCACCACCACTCCTGAATCATTCACTTTGTTCTTAAATACCCACTTTGTCCCAACTACACTTTGTCCCTTAGGTCTTTCCACAAGTTTCCAAACATCTTTCCTAACAAATTGATTCAACTCTTCTTGCATTGCTAACATCCAAAACTCATCAGAGAGGGCTTGGTTAATGGTGGTGGGTTCAGTCATAGAGATAAAGGCAGAGTGGTTCACCTCCTTCCTAAGTCCATGTCTAGTCTTAACTCCACTAGAAAGGTCTCCTAAGATCAAATCCTTGGGGTGACTAGTAGAGTATCTCCAATCTCTAGGCAAAGTGTGTGAAGTTTCTCCCCTTTCATCAAAAGTTTCTATTCCTTGGGTGACTCCTTCTACTCCTCCATTGTTTATGTGCTCACTCCCCTTCCCCAAATTTTCTATTCCACTTGTAATCTCTCCAACATCATCATCATCTACTCCATGTTTCTTATGATCAGACTCATCAAAAACTACATGGGTTGTCTCTTCCACCATCAAGGTTCTCTTGTTAAACACTCTAAAAGATTTCCCAACACTAGAATATCCCAAGAATACTCCTTCATCAGATTTAGGATCAAATTTTCCCAAGTGAGACTTTCCATTGTTGTGAATGAAAACCTTACAACCAAAGACATGAAGGTGGGAAAGATTGGGTGTCCTACCCTTAAGGATCTCATAGGGTGTCTTTTCTAATTTGACTCTAACATTCACCCTATTCAACACATAACATGCTGTGTTAACCGCTTCAGCCCAAAAGTATTTTGGAAGTGAATACTCAGCAAGCATGGCTCTAGCGGCTTCCACCAAGGTCCGGTTCTTCCTTTCAGCTACTCCATTCTGCTGAGGAGTCCTAGGAGCTGAAAAATTGTGGCTAATCCCCTTCTCCTCACAAAAATCTCCAAATTTTTCATTTTCAAACTCTCCCCCATGATCACTATGGATGGTCAAAATCTCACACCCTAGCTTCTTCTGAATCCAAGTAGAAAAAGTTTTAAACTCCTCAAAATACTCATTTTTATGAGAAAGAAATCTAGTCCAAGTGAACCTCGAGTAGTCATCAACAATCACAAAATCATAGACTTTCCCTCCCAAACTTGCTATGCTAATGGGTCCAAACAAATCCATGTGAAGGAATTCTAAAGGTCTAGAGGTGCTAATGTCCTTTATGGGGTGAAATGAAGAGTGAATTTGCTTTCCTAGTTGACAGGCATCACAAAGGTGGTCTTTTGTAAACTTAAGTTTGGGGACACCTCTAACTAGGTCCTTTTGGGTCACTTTCCTAAGGGTTTTTATACTTGCATGACAAAGCCTCCTGTGCCACAACCAAGAATCATCAATGACAGTTTTTAAGCAAAAAGAAGCAGCACATTCAATGCTATTTAAATCAAGCATATAGACGTTGTTTACCCTTTTTCCCTGCAAAATGGTGTTGTTACTTAAACTTACAATGCATGAATTCGTGAAGAATTGTACGATGAAGCCTTTGTCACAGAATTGACTGATGCTGAGCAGGTTGTGCTTCAATCCATCTAAAAGCAAAACATTTTCAATCATAAGGTTCTTGGAATTTTCGATTATACCTGCTCCTACCACCTTCCTGGTGGTGTTGTATCCAAGAGTAACCTTGCCTCCAGTCCTGGATTCTAGTACAACAAACTGGCTAGCATCACCAGTCATATGTCGAGAGCATCCACTGTCCAGGTACCACATACTCTCACGAGGTCTTTTGTGAGAGACTTCCTGCAAAATTATCAGATGTTAGTTTTAGGAACCCAAGCAGGTTTGGGTTCCTTCTTAGGAAGAGAAGAATGCAATGCATGTGTGGTATGCTGTGGATTATGCATCTTAGGTCTCCACACCCAATGTGAACTATGATGAATTGTGCAAGTGTGTGAGATATGTCCTAGCATGCCACAAGAAAAACATCTAACTCCAGGAAAGGGATTTCTTAAGTGATTTGAGTTATAATGCCTCTCTCTAGGTTTTGGCAATTGATTAAAAGTAGAAGTCATCCTAGATTTCTTACATGCTTCTAAATCATTTTGAATCTTCAAGTTTGTGTTTTCTAAAACTTCATTTTCAATCCTCAAATTTTTTTCTATTTCTTTTGACTTCTTAAAATCAGATTCAAGAGATGTGTGTGATATTTTCAATGTATCATGCTCTTCAACTAACTTACCATGATTCTTATTTAACTCATCAAATTCATCAAGTAAAGTCATGTGATTTGAATCAATTGTTTGATGGTCTTTAATAAAAATTTCATGCTCTTTTTGTAGATTTAAGAATTCTAATTTCAAGCTAGCATGAGTTTTCTTTAATTTCCTATATGATGCATGGATTTTTTCTGAAACTTCAAGAAGTTGATCGTATGAAAGTTCACATACCTCTTCTTGATCACTTTGATCTTTTCCCATGAAACACAAGTTTGTAGTTTCTTCCTCTGGTTCAGTCTCAGAAGAATCAGTACCAGATTCTGCCCAAAAGCTCCTTTGGTTTTTCTTCTTGTCCTTCCTAGACTTTGCTTTCTCATCACCTTTTCCTTTGCTTGATTGATCTTGAAGTGTAGGACAATCGGATCTTACATGTCCAGGTTTCCTGCATTCAAAACAAACAACATCAGAAGATCCTTTAGTATGTTTATGATCCTTACCTTTTCTCTAATTTTGATGATGCTTTTGTTTCTTCCTTAGAAAGCTTTTGAATTGCCTTGTGATGAAGGCAACTCCATCGCTTTCAGACCCGGAAGATTCAGAATCCTATTTGTGTGCCTTCAATGCTATTGTTTTCTCCTTTTTCTTCTCTCCTGCATCAAGATTTCTTTGATTCACCCCTTGCTCGTAAGCAATGAGTGAGCCAAGCAAGTTATCAATAGAATAGGTGTTTAAGTCTTTAGATTCAGTGATTGCAGTAATTTTTGCATCATAAGAAGAAGGCAAGCATCTCAAAGTCTTGTTAACTTTTTCATAGTTCGAAAGTTCTTTTCCTAATGCATGCAATGAAGTAGCAATCTGAGTAAACCTAGTGTACATGTCAGAAATCGATTCATGAGGTTTCATACGAAAAAGTTTGTAGTCATGCAAGAGAATGTTTAAACGGGATTGTTTAACTTCATTAGTGCCTTCACAAGTAATGCACAATTTATCCCAAATTTCTTTACCAGTCTTGCAAGTTGAAACACGCATGTAATCCTCAGATTTTAAAGCACAAAAAAAATAATTCAAACATTTCGCATTTAGTTGAGCTAAATCTCGTTCATCAAAAGTCCATTCGGTAAAAGCAACTTCAGTTTTAAAACCGTTAATTTCACGAGAAGGTGGAGAATAACCTTCTTGAATAAGCATCCACATGCGATAATCAGTAGATTGTAGAAAAGTTGACATGCGAGTTTTCCAAAAATCAAAAGGTAGGTTATCGAACAGAGGAGGTCGGGTAATAGAATACCCTTCCGTAGTGTTGCGATTCCCAAAGTTAGACATGGATCAAATTCAAAAAGTTTTCAAACTTTAATTTTCGAATCAAGCTCTGATACCACTTGAAAGTTCGATGGGGATGTTAAGCCCTATGAACTTAGTTCCAAACTAACCAAGAGGTGGGGGGGGGGGTGAATTGGTATTTTAAAAACTTCTTTTTAAAACAAGGAAATAAAATCATATAAACCAAATCACACCACGAAAATAATGCGGAATTTAAATGTGCGGAAGCAAGAAAAGGAACAAAGAGATTTATAGTGGTTCGGTCGTCTCGACCTACGTCCACTCCTTGGAGGCACCCTCCAAGTATTGCACTACACAAAAAGTGACTCTCCTTTAGCCCCCACGGCTAGGTGGAGAAACCTTTACAAGAACCTCCTTTTTGCCACCCCGGCAAGGCAGAGAACCTATCTCCTTTTGCTTCCTCCTGAAGCTGGCAGAGAACCAGAACCAAAAGCAACACTCCTTACCTCTACCGACCCTTCCACAGACGAGAAACTCTAGACGAAGATGACGCAAAGAGATCCTTGAAGCAACCCTTGTGAAACCCCTCACAAGCTCCCCCTCACAAGATCCTCTCTCTCTCTTCTCTCTCTCTTTCTCTCCTCAAGGTCTTCTTAGGTCAAGGCAGCAGCCAAAAGATCTTTAAAAATGTTGAACAAGAGCTCTTTAAATAGAAGAGCTTCAAAAGAGCTCATTAATTGCAAGTTGCCGACTTTATCGTCCAGGCCGATCTGGACATCGGCCTGGCCGATTAGTACAAAACAATGAAGATCGGCCAGAGTATAGCCCTGAATGGAAAACAGGACGATTGAAAAATAGCTTGATCGTCCAGGCCGATCTCACGATCGTCCTGGCCGATCAGTTCAAATCAGAGGAAAATCGTCCTGACAATAGCCCTGAATACGAGCTGGCCGATATTGATCGTCCTGAAGTAACTTAAGGTTTTTGACTAGATCGGCCTGGCCGATCCTGCGATCGTCCAGGACGATATGATCGTATCAATCATCCTTAATTACTTCCTTGATTTCCTGAACAATTATGACATAAATTGTTAATATCGTCCAGGCCGATACGAGGATCGTCCTGGCCGATAATTTAAAGATATGGTATACCATACTTGTCTATGGCGGCTACTTATTTCTGTTTTGAGCTTATCGTCCTGGCCGATACACGTATCGTCCAGGACGATCTGTTAACGTAGGCTGCCTTAATTAAGAATCCTTAATTAGACTTTCTGTTTTAAGCTGATCGGCCTGGCCGATCAAAGAAATCGGCCTGGCCGATATGAGTAAAAACAGAATTTCTAAGTCTCTCAAGTGTGTGTGTGAAGGGTTACAAAGCATCAGTCTTTTTGACTATTACAAGAGGACTCAAAAGGTAAAAAACAAAAGTACAGACTGACTCAACCCTAAACCTACGCATTTCTGAACTTGGCTCCTTTTTGATTGTCCGATCGTCGATTCCTGAAAAGTTAGAAGCAACAAGCTGTCCAAGAAAAGCAGTGTTTGTTAATCATCAAAACATAAGACATGAAAAATAGATTTGCAACAAGCAATTTATAAAAAAATGTGCAAAATAATAGGTCTAAAATCATTCAAATGATTAACAGAATTGTTCTTGGGAATAAGCACAATAGAAGTAGAGGTAAAAAAACTTAGGAATGGAATTACCAACAAAGTCCAAAACTACCAAAAAAAGGTCATTACTAATGATATTCGAAGACATCTGAAAGAATTTAGTGGTGAAGCCATCTCTTTAACTTCCTTAAAAGAGGGAGGGTTAGAGAAAAGTATTATCCTTCAAAGATAAATTAATTTTTAAAATGCACAACTACTAAATTAGTAATCTCCAGACTATCCTCAGTCATTGAACCATCCTCATGTTGAATTTTGTTAATATAATTTTTGTTCCTTTTCCTCTTAACCAAAGCATGAAAATGCTTGTTATTATTATCACCTTCAAGAAGATTTAAGGAACCGGATTTTTATTTCCCGAAGGCCTCCTCCTGATCTTGTAATTTAAAAAGGTATTCTTTAGACTCCCTCAAGAGACTGAAAGAAACATCATATGTATTATGTTGAAAAATATTCTCAAATTGGTTCACATGCTACTCAGCTTCCAAAATATTTATAAAAATATTTTTAAAAGTATTATGATTCCACCAATTTAAAACTTTCTTAAGTCTTTTTAGTTTGAGCTAAAGCCTCATCATACCAAAGACAAAATTATTTGGAAGAATCAGAGCTTGCCAAATCTCCAAAACCAAACCCAAGAAGGAATAATGAAGTAACCACATATTTTGGAATCTAAATTGAGAAACAATATTAAATTGCCTAGTTTTGAGGATGATAAGCAAAGGAGAATGGTCCAACAGAGTCCTACTAACATACTAAACATTAATAGCAAAAAAAACATTAATCCAGGATTCATTAAAAAACACTCTATCTAGATGCTACCATAAATGACCATGATTCCAAGTAAATTTATTGCCCAGGAATCCAATATCAATTAAATTATAGTCCATAATCTTGTTACAAAAATCCTCCATAGAGTGTTAGGAAGGGTAAACCCCGCTTAAACCCTCAAATGGATTAGTAATAGTATTAAAATCACCACCATCAAGCCAATGTAAATTACCGATACTATAAAAGTTCTTAAGTTGATCCCATAAATTTTTCTTATTGCAAGAAGAAGACACATAAAATTTTCACTATGAGAATGGGATTTTAAGGGTATCTTACTATCCTCATTCAAACCTTCCTGACTTATTTCTTGTTGCAACACGTCCTCCTCGAAGATGCCCCCATCCTCAAAATTATATATGTTTCTTACATCATTACCAACATTACCAACCACCAGATCATCTTGAGCTTCCTCCTGAGAAAGAGCATTCTCATCCAAATTATTATTAGTAACACAATGTGAAATGGAAGGAGAAGATCCATTATTAAGATTGATAACAATAGGTAATGTATGCTCTTCCACTTGTTCATAATCACTATTAAAAGGAGGGATAGGGGTACGATTAACTCCTTGATCATCAATATAAACATGATTAAGAATAGATAAAGTTTCATTTTGCATTAAGTTATAATGTTCCATAATATCACCAACCACAATGGCATCATTACCCTCCATTAGGATAGAATTTGATTCCTCCCTAATGACCTGTAAAGGAGAAACATTGTCATGCATATGAGATAATTACCCTCAATCATAATAGAATAAGGTTACACAATATCTAATTCGTTTGAAAGAAAAGCATTTCCCCATATCTTTTGGATGAGACTTTCTCCTTTAGGAGATTGGGATGCAACTGAAATCATTCGTTCAACCCATGGCCAAGCATCTTGCAATGAGAACAAAAAAAAGGTCAATTTTCAATTTCTACCATTTGAAAATACCCATTCGATTTTGAGCTGATCCAAATTTCCTTAGGACATTTTTTAGAGATATCAAATTCGACTAAAACATAAGCTACATATGGCCTAGTAAGAGAAGCCATAGCTTGATCTCTCTGCAAAGGCCTACCAAAGATAAAAAATAAACCAAAAGTATATGAGAGTTAAAAAAATAGAAGCGTAAATTTGGGAAAGAAAGCCAAACGGGAGAAATCAAAGATTCCTGCCGCATATCAAAATCCAGAGTCCATTTCAATAATCTTATTTGGCAAGCTTGTATATATAAGATCATCTCAAGAAACTTTAACAATAATCAATATTATTATTCAATTTAATCACTATATACTGAGGATCCAACAATCCAATGTTAATGGACTCGGACAGCTTGAGATTCACAAAGAACTTAAGGGCGACGTCCAATTTAGGCCTCCGCAAAATGAACATATAGACTAAAGTATGAGCAAAAAGCACAGCAAGATGTGAAATAATAGAGTCTTCGAATAATAACATTGGGCACCCTTTAAAGCATGAATGCACAAAGGAAACTTTAGAAGAACTAAAGGAAGCACCAAACAAAACCTCCTTAAATGACCGCAATTTCCCATAAGGAAACAAAGATGGAGGTGGGATAGATGATGCTAATGACATCATCTCCCAGAACTAGAAAAACTAAAATGGACCTCAAAACAAAGCAAAGAACTCACCCAACAAGTGAAATAGGAAGAAAAATGATTGAAAACTATAAAAACTGAAGCCAGAGGTTAATGAGAGAGCAAAACCCTAAATGGCCTTGAAGTCGCCATAAAATCCTGTAGAGAGATGTTGCATAATCTTAATTACCAGTAATGCCCTAATTATGGTTTTTTTCTTTTTAAATGTCCATAAAGTATGATTGAAATCATCCAGTACAATCAGGTCGAAAAATAGAAATTTTGCTTACTCACTAAATTACTCCCCCTGAATGTGTGTTAAGGTTACTTATCTTATGGTCCACCATATATATGACTTAACTCAAGAATAATAAAAAGTATATTAACATTTAAATTATAGACAAACTCAATCCTAGTCTATCCGTTCTTGAGTTGATGGACAATATAAGTGAACTTGTGGACCTAAAAAATTTGTGAGCAAGACAAACAAAACATATATACAAGAAAAATAGTAGTAAAGAAGTAATAATTTTTACTATCATTAAAATAATTATGGTTGAGCCCAAATTTGCAACATTCCCGACTATATTATAGGGATTAATTAAAGAGTACTTTTTAATAAATTACAATATAACTCCAATTTTATCTTTCTTCATTGTTTGCTCTATTGAACCATTTTTGAGTGAATAACATAGTCAAAGTGGAAACACTTTTAGGTCTCCAAACCCTATTCCTATCAAATAATAAGGCTAGCAGATTAATAAATTAAGCTTCCTTCTTTTAAAAAGGAAGAAGTATTGCTATATCGCAAATGATGTCGATCAATTCTTGGTGGATATTGATTGGAAGAGTGACCAAATATTATAATTGAAAAAAATTCCTACAATGATTTGATGATGGAGGGGCAAAGTGATTTTTCCCTTAAAGAGCCAATGCCTCATATCCTAGAGATTTAATAGGAGTTATCTAACTCTATTCATTAGATTATGTTGCTTGATGATTAGCATGAGAAAACTTCTTTAGTTTTAGATGACCATGTTCAATAGAAATTGGTCAACTAGGCCTATCTATTGGAACGATGCCCTTACGTTGGTATGGGAGATACTTCTCACCTTGTTCATCAATGTGTTTATACTCCAGTAGAAATAACATCGTTGACCCTTTAAAAAAAATCATTTTTTGATTACCCATAACCAAAAACACAGTTGTGTATTAATCCATCAAGTAAAGTTTTGAATTTTTTTCTTTCTTTAAGAAAAGGAAGATAGAAAAAATTTCCACAAAAAGGAGTAGGAGAAGAATTTACTATCTTAACTAGATTTTCTTCTCTAATAGTCATAAATAGGGGATAGAAATTGTTTCTACCCAGCAATACAAGGTTTAGTGCAATTCTAAATTTTACATTCATTATTGCTTGAGTTGTAATGGTGATCAAAACATTTTTTTCTAATAAATTGTCTTTTTATGCCCTCCACCTCAAATTATGGTTTATGTTGTGTTGTTGATATTTAATCAATTCTTTCACTCCAGAAGATGACCTCATCTAAAATTTTTTTAATATAGGCATTTCAAAACCAACACGAAACTTTCCCCTATTTTTTGCGGTAGTTTGAGGGAAAGTTAAACATGTAAAGGCTAAGGGTTTAATTTCCAAAAGAATAGCTGTAAACCTGCCCTTAATGTTAATCTAAGAATGAGTTAACTCGACACATACATCTGTCTCTGCAACCACTTCAGTTTATGGTATAGTGAATCTAAATTTTATATTATAGAAGTTTGATCCAAATTTAATCTAACTACCCTCAGGAAGGTGGGCCTAGAAGATATTAAATTTTAAGACTAACTTTCTTAATATTTTTTGGAAATTAAACTAAAAGTCTATGTTAAGTTACAGAACATACCAAGTCAAAATTAGATACTAAATTAGGAGAATATATTGATCTGAATTTATTTATGAAAGTTCGTTAGGGATGTTAGACCCTATGAACTAGCCGAAGGCTAATTAAAAGAGAGTTGAATTGGTAAGAAAAATCTTTCAATCAAAACACAAATCAAAACCAATATCAACACAAAGAAAATAAATGCGGAAATTAAATGCGGAAGTAATAAAGAAATGAACACACCAGATTTATAGTGGTTCGGTCAAACCTTGACCTACATCCACTCCTTGGAGGCACCCTCCAAGTATTGCACTAAACTAAGTGTCTCTCCTTTATCCTCCTCAACTAGGCAGAGAAGCCCTTACAAAATCACTTCCACCTTTCCCGGTGCGGCGAAGTCGTCGGGTCTTTTGACACCAAAGAGATCTTCTTCTTCTGTGAACTTCCCTCAAGATGAGGCTTGAATCCGACGATATGAAGATGCAAGCTTGCCGGAGCATCCGTGTGGAACCCCCTCCACTCTCTCTTGAGTCCCCCCTCATTGGATCTTCTCCCTCTCTCAAACTCCAACCTTTCCTCACTCCCTTTCAAGCTCTCTCTTCAAGTTTCCACCAAAAGAGCCAAGCTACATTGCCTGCCAAAGACACTTACCAAGTGTCATGTCATAGCTTAAATAGAAGATCTGAAAATGACCTCATTACTGAAAGTTACTAAATTTATCGTCTAGGATGATACTAATATCGTCCAGTACAATCAATGTAAAATAAGCCCAATCAGTCGCGACGATTTGAGACGATTTGAAGAAATTTGTTCATATCATCCAGGACGATAATATATCATCTTGGACGATCAGAACAAATCGTGGAATATCATCCTGAACATCGCCCTGAAAAAGAGTTGTCCGATGTCCAATCGTCCAGCGTATCGTTCTGCATAATCTTGCGATCGTCCAGGACAATTTGATCATCCAATCAAGTCATAATTACTTTCCTTAAATGCCATATTAATTTTGGAAAAAATTGTCCTAGATCATCCTGGAAAATATTTTATAGTCCTGGACGATCTCTTGGATGATGTCAAAAAATAAGTAATTCTTAGATAGATCTGGAGGCAGATTCTTTCTGTTTTGAGCCTATCCCCTTGGCCGATACAAAATCGTCCAGGATGATATTTTTTCATAATGATGGCTACTTTAATGAGGATGCCCTAATCAGGGTTTTTGCTTTTGAACCGATCATCCAGGATGATATAAATATCATCCCGGACGATGTTACCAAAAACAGTAAACATTAAGGAACAGTCAGAGAATCTTCCAAGTTACAAAGCATTAGGAGCCACACCACATAAAACCTAGTTTACCCAATCTTGAGCTGGTTCCAAATTACAGTCTGATCTTGTGGACCTCCAATGTCAGTAAATAAGGCAGTCGTAGAAAAATAAGAGTATTTACAATAAGAGTGTTTGCTATCATCAAAATCATAATCCATGAAAATAGATCCATAACAATTTACTCTCCAAAGTAAGTTCTTAAAGAATTAATGATGGAAGATGACATAGTTTTTTGTATGGATCTAATCCAAATAATAACACTGAGCAACATGATGGAATGTAACCATGATGCACTATGCAAGACTAAGAAATTATTGAATATTGAGTTTTAAGTTCAATTGAGTATTGATTGAAGTTTAATTTTGAAGATTTTGAACATTGATGATTGAAGAGTTAATCATTCTCATCTTAAAACAAATTAATAACACAAGGTATTAACTCACTATTGAAGTGAATATTCTTCTAATTTAAAGTCTAATCTCTACTTAAGATGGAAAGTGAACCATTCTTAAATGGAGTTGCCAAAAAAAATCTTGTGTATAAAATAATTATATTAACCATAGATTCATCTTAATTTTTCCCTTAAATAAATCTGTATAGCCAAACATTATCTACAGAAATGTGAAGAGAATTGTACAAAGCATTATATGAGAGAGTTACCTTAAAAGGGAAGGAAAGTATCTTTTGGAGCCCTAAATATATAAATAAGCAAGTACCTTTAAATATTTACAACTTATTGACCCTTTATAACTCAAACTATATATATATATATATATATATATATATATATATATATATATATATATATATATATATATATATATATATATATATATATATATATATATATATATATATATATATATATATATATATATATATATATATATATATATATATATATATATATATATATATATATATATTTACAACTTAAGTACCTTTAAATATTTACAACTTAATGAACTTACTTGTAAATATTCATCAATTTTTATTAAATTTAATTTCATTTAGTTAATATTTTCACCCCAAATCCACAGACATATCACATGCATAATTTAGTGGAGAAATAAGATTTTAATGAATTTTTATGTTTTCTCATTTTTTTTTTTAATGAGTTAATTTAGGGGATTTCAGCTAGTAGGACAATCATTGACAATGATCGGAAGGCATCAAAATAATTATAGATAACTGGATGGTAGTGGCTTGACAAAACATTCAATTTACATAGTTTCCACATAGTTGTTTTAGCAGTGGGGCAAGCCGTCTGAAAACACACAGAAGGAAATTGACGACTGGTATTTAATCCCATGGTTCTACCATATGATTGGTTGGATCAATATGCTAGATGGCACAATCATAACCATTTAAACTAATAAAAGGGTTTGAATGGTCATGATTCAGTCTTCCTCATGTGAGTAGATGAAAGCCATATATTTTAAAGTTTTTTGGAACTTAACGAAAAGAAAAACAATCAACTTTAATATTCAAATTGAGCCTCAAATAAGCCATATTCATCTTTAGGAGGTGTTTGAAAACTTCATACGATGTATAGATCATGCTATTTTAAAACCTATATAATCTCATAGGATTTAAAAAATACCATCATGAAAGATATCTTAAGTGTTATTTGAAGGCTAGATTTTCTCCTTGCATGGTTTGGCACAACTTTGGTAAAGAACACCTACTTGGAGGTCATCTAGGTAATTATTTAAAATGTTGGGACATAATCGGGTTTGGTTAAACATTAATGTTATTGTTGATAAGCCTGAAATGATAGGAAAATAATTGGGGAGCATAGGGAATCCTTTTTTAGAGCAAAATTAAATGCTAGCTGCTCTGGAGATGTACAAGTTAATGATTATAATGATAATTAAGGTTTTTTATACTTTGGATCAATTAAAATCATAGGGTTCAAGTAAATAATTATGATGCATCAGAGCTTTCCCTTTGATGTCCAATAACTATCCTAAATAATTAGGGAGTAGAGGGAGTGGCATTGTAAAGTGAAAATGGCCTTAGATCATTCCACATAGGAGGGGACCACCTTTCCATTTCTGTCCAACAAGAGGGCTACAATGGGTTAAGAGGGTTCTTAGGGATGTATTAAGGTTAATTGGAATGGCTTAGGAATGTTGTTTTTGGGGGAAAAGAAAATATTAATAGTGTTTCACCATATGAATGTATTTAGGTTTTGTTGACTATTTTGACCAGTCAATAGTGTTTTGGTTGAAAGGTGGTTTTTGAAACGATTAGTTTTCTTGGGAATTTTAAGTTAAAATTTCAATTTCAAAATCAAACACGTCATCGCCTCGGGAGGCGAAGATATCATTCCTTAGTTCGCTTGAAAATCTCACCCATATTGTAATAATCAAATCAACGGAAGAACTAAGTACAAAATATGGTTCTACCTATATTTAATTATTATAACTTGGATGAAAACATTATTATTTTCATATTCATAAACATTACGATAAATGATATATCATAAATGATATATCTCTCTAAGGGAAGAAGGTATAACTTATCGTCAAGCATCCAAACAGGACGATAATTATCGTCGTTGATCTTTATTTTTCTAAGGAAGACTAATTGAGTTTTGAAAATTTATTTATTTTTTCTAAAAAAGTGGATGTGGGATCTAAATCTCCTACAAGTGCATGACCTTATAGTTAATTACATCATAAGAAACTAGGGACTTCAATGAATACTCTCGATTAAAATAACGACAAAATACTATTAAGAAATCTTCTAGGAGTGATGTCAAAGGAGGTGAAGTTAGAGTTTTAACAGGGATTGTATCAAATTTGAACACTTATTTTGAGAGTCAGTATAGGAGGGGTAGGAGACACTTTGGGATTTAAAAATATTTCAAAAGTGTCCCAACCTAAACTAGGTGTTCGGCTTTAAATTTTAGATTGAGAGGATCTTTAACTTTATTTGATTATTTTATTAAAAATTTGGGATAATATTCTCAATTTAGGGTATTATGATTCAAAATCTACTCTAAATCTTAGATCTAAATTGGGCACTGGACAATAATGATTTGAGGCTAGCTAATGCAGTGAAAAATCTTGAATTACCCTAGCTTGGATTTGGGAGCCAGCTAACCACCTAGTTGATTAAGATCAGTGAGTCCCATCATTTTTATGAGAGAGTTGTTGATTGTTGTTTAATGTTTTTTAAAATTGGGATCGACGTCAAGAGCATATCCTAATTGATCCTCTGAATTATGTAGGGTGGAAATGTTTGAAATAAAATTAAATTTTAGACACATTTAATTAGTTTCTAATACAATATATGCTTATCTACTTGATGAATTACTTAAAATGATATGTTGCAATTTTAGAAGGGCTTAAAATTGTTTTTTCCTTGTGATTGAGTAATATGCCCTTGATAGAATTGCACCCTAATAAGTAAGGTGGCCGGCTAGAACCCGCAAACAAGGAGCTATCAAAAAGGGAAGAATAGTAAATTAATATGATTATACATACTCTCAGCAGTCCCGAGCTTACTTCTTAGATCGTTAAAGATTCAATGTTAACCTAAAAAATTTAATTTTATTTTAAGTAGAAAATATTTTTAGTGTACCCTCATGATCCTTCAGTCTTATCCAAACTAAAATAAAAATGACATGCAATTGCTAAAAAACTAAGAAAAATAGGCAATCCTAATTGCAATAAAAATAAATTAAACACATTAATTAATCAAATTAATTTCATAAAATAATGTATATAGGTAAAATGCCCTTTAATTATAATCTAGAATTTGAAAGTTTGTGAAGGTTGATAAACCTCTAAGAACTTGCCTAAGGCTAACCAGGGGAGTAATTTGGTAAATTTTTAAAACTTCTTTAAGGAAAAGAAAATTCCCATTTTAAAACTTTTTTAAAATAACTGAAAATATCAATTTTATTCCTTGATGTGGAAAAAGATTAATTTCACAATAAATAAATAAATAAGAGTTTTTAACTACACAACAAATCACCGAAAAGTACATAAATTAAAATGCAAAAATGTTAAAGAATGAACACCACATATTTTATAGTGGTTCGATCAAATCTAACCTAGCTACATTCCTCATAACCTTTTATTTTAGGTATTACACTAAAAGTAATGTCTCTTCTTTTAGTCCCTCAGCAAGGCAGAGAAGCCCTTATAAAATCACTGTCACCTTCCTGGTATAGCAAATAACCAAAAGCTTTTACACCCTCCCATTGATGGTAGTGAACCTTGAATCATTTACACGCTCTATTTGATGAAAGAGAACCATGAATCCTTCTTCTCTCTCCTTGAGATGGTAGAGAACCACAAACCTGGTGCAACATAAAGTCTTTCTGGAGCCTCTAAATGATCAAGGAAGAAGCTTAAAGAACATGATGAAGAATCTTGCTTAGAGTAAACTTATGAAGCTCACATAACTTCCCCTCAAAAGAACTCTCCCAAATCTCTCCTCACATCTCTCTCTTAGCTCCCTCTCAAGACTCTTGGCAGTAAAATATCATTTAATGTAATAAATAAAGAACCTTAAATAGTGGGGTTCAAGAAACCATAATTTTAATTTTAAGACAGTCATATTCTATTCATACTATATGATATAAACATTATATAATACAATCAGTACAAAATTAGACTCATCAAGTACCATGTGAAATGTAGTTAGATAAATTATTCAAACCTAATAAAATTTCATATTGTATGATCATAAGATCATTCGGTATAGATTTTAGAAATTCCTTCTATTTGTTTGAGATGACTTCTGGGATGGTTAATTTTGTACTCTATCAATCTTCCAACATTATACACATCGTACAATAAGATAAATACAAAAAAAAAAATTCTTTCATTTGATACAATGTCTAGGATGATGAAATTCATACACTGTCAATCATATTGTATGAACATTATCAAACAGTATAATCGGCTGATCATAATTGGCCATGATTTGATTGCCTATTTTTTAGAGTGAAATTAAAAAAGATATTAATATGGTCATAAAGTGTGATTATGGTCATACTGTCCGATCAAAACAAAAATAGTATCTTCCTTAATTTTCTGGTGGCTAGGGTTTTGCTTAACATACTTAATGATATAGTACAACTTAAAATTGTACAGTAGAAGAAATATAGAAAAAAATCTAACATTATATATTTTTTCTCTATCCCCCTATATGTGTGCATAGATACTTAGTAATAGTATTCAAGAAATTATATTATTTGTCTCAAGAAAGGTAAAAAATACATAAATGATTAAAAATATAGGTTGTAATCGTAGTCTACCCAATCTTGAGCTGATCAAAGTTGCAAGTGAATGGTGGATGTATTCCTTGAACTGTTAGTATGCATATACAAATACTAATTAATATCAAATAATATGTTAGGAAAAAAATTTTTGTTATCATCTAAATAACATGATAAGATTCTAGGATGCAACAATCTCCCCCATTTTCCCGATGACAAAAATTTTTGGTTGAAAAAGGTTTATATATATATATATATATATATATATATATATATATATATATATATATATATATATATATATATATATATATATATATATATATATATATATATATATATATATATAAAAAAATTGATGATAACAAAACACTTACCCTAAACAAAAGAAACCAAACACTCCCCTTTTTGACATCACAAAAACGAGAAATAAGGAGCACACTAAGAAAAAAAAAAGAAGCACACTAAGAATGAAAAGAAAATAAATGATATTATAACAAATAGATATACAAAGTAATTAAAAAAATACAACAATAAATAACAAAACTATTTCACTTTTAAAAGACGCAACACTATAGAAACCTTGAGCCGTTTTAGAATGTAATATACTTACCCTCAAATAGAAAGGTTAAGTAAGAAACTATTATCACTTTACTGTAACCAAAGGATTATGATTCAAGATTTTTCAACCCTAGCTCATGATCTCTTTAGGTTCAAGTCTTTTAAATAATAATATAGTTCAAGAATTAAAATTAGAAAAGAAAATTTTAACTTTTCAATATTATAGCATAAAATATATCTAATAGAATGCTATTACAAGAATGGTGAATCAAGAATCATGATTTTTTTCTTAAGTATCAAAAATATCAAAAGACACATGGGTTTTCTAAGATTTAAAGATTTATAAGAAGGAAAGGTAATTTTAAATTGCGCTCATTTTCTACCTTTTTACCACTTTTGTAATGCGCTTTGTGCATCTTTTGGGTTTGATACACCTTATGTTTCTTGCAATTTTTTTTTAAATACTGTGCAACTTTACAATTTGGGCTCATTTTGTGTCTCTTTTCATTTTTGCAAATTATATTTCTTCTAAATCTTTAAAAAATTTCTCTGTTAAAAATTTGTCTTCCAAATACAAGGGAAGAATAACTCACTCTCTTATAGAAGGAGGAATAATTTACAAAGCAAATCCAATCCTCTAATTGGATTGAATAGCCTGATGAAGAAAATAATTACTCACATTTAACAAATTACAAAAGACATTTCAATGATATATATATATATATATATATATATATATATATATATATATATATATATATATATATATATATATATATATATATATATATATATATATATATATATATATATATATATATAATGTTGAAGGATGAAGATATTTTCGTTTCAAAATAAAAATTTCAATTTTATTTAGATTTTAATTTAAAAAGAAATTTTTCCACAAAGAAAATGAAGGGAAAAATATGCTCATTAATTTTTATCCTTTTAGTTTCGAATGAGTCAACAAATTTTTACTAATATTTTAAAAGTAGGAATAAAGGTAATTTTTCTTACATACATAAAGTGTCACATTATAGAATATGAAATTATTCATTTAGTACGATCTTATTTATATAGAATAAGTTTATTCGCAATGTACAATATTATTTATATAGTACGAGCTTATTCGTATAGTACAAGTCTATTCATACAATATGAACAAAAAAATCATTATTGTGCTTTATCAAGAAAAAAATACAAAAACAAACTAAAACTTTTAAACAATACATAAACAAAACACTTAAAAGAAAGAAAAAAAATACTAACATAATAAAATGATGACTAAATTCTAATACATAGGTTGATCCTAATCAGGTGGTTATTATGGAGGTGGAAACTATTGGAAGAACTTATTAACGGAAGATTAATGTCATTGGATCATGTCAAAATGATCCTAGAACCAATTCAATTCATTTTTATGTTGGAATTTCTGTTAATCTAGGTGTGTCTTGAGTCTGTCAAAATGCTAAATCATCTCCTCATATGAGTAGTAATGAGGAGGTGGTGTAGGTGTGGATTAGCTGCAGCGGCAACATCTCCTTCTTTATAAAACATTGGCTCTTCTAGAACGTTTTCCTTATGAAAGAGTATATAGAAAGAGGAATCCGTGAAGAAGACTTTGAGGGTTTCAAAAGAAGCAGGATATGTGAGATTATATTTTTTATCTAGGATGTACCAAATAATATTCCTAGAATAATATTTTATTTTTGAGGATGGGAGTTGAATAGAAGTTAGGTTTTTGATGTAATTGATCAACATTTTGGGCTTCATCCTTTTGGGTTTTTGACCTGATAAAATATGTGTCAATTAAAAGTAAAGTGGTAATGTTTACCTAGTCTCTAGCTTTAGAAATGATGGAATTTTTTAGGATGTGCTAGACAACCCTGACATTTTGATTAAGGGTATGAACTAAGGGTTGGTGGTAGTTCATAATAACATTTCTAAGTATATGATTTGTAGCACTCGGGTTAAAATCAAATATGGAGGAAATAACAAGTGGCCTGTTAACTTGTGTTTTTAATTATAATTGAACCCCCTATGTCTTCTTTGGTTATTTGAACATTTTGAAAATAAACACAAGAGGACATGATAGTGGCATACTCATTAATTCTAAGGTTGGCTAGGAACTCATAGAGAATTTTAGAAGGAAAATGATAGGTTATGGTGAGATGGAATTTGAGTGTAGGAGAGTTGAATAGATTCATTATGAAAAGGTTCAGTGCTTGTTGGATGAGAAACCTAGACGGAGTGATTTTGGCTTCTTTGAAATTGTAATAGGTAGCTTCATCAGATGTAATATGAAATCATTCATCATTAGGATGGTGAGAGGAATAACCACCATAGGTTTGGCAATTATAATTTTCACTTCCAGACATTGCTCAAAATCAGGAAAATGGAAGGTTTAGATAGTTTGACGTGAGTGAAGAAAATAGATGAAAACTCTCTAATTTATAGAATTCAAGCCGACTGCATAGTAAGATTATAAGATCATACGATACAATCATAAGTGTTAATTTATCTTGCGGATTTTTGAGAAACATCAATTTTGAGGAGTCGTTTGGTACAACACTTGGCCAAAAGATTTGTACAATAAGAATAGGTGTCTGTACAATGCGATCAATAATAAATATCATACCCACCAAAATGAATTCATCTGAAACTGTGTTGACATGTGTATCATCCAAATGAATAGGTGTTCATATAGTATGATTATTAATGATAGATAAACTCAGGATCGTCCATTAAGCCAAGGGTTATTATTTATGTAATGTTGTGCATATTATACAATATGATAGGGGTTCATACATTACAATATCAGACAATAAAATGATTTTGCATGAATGTTGTGTGGATCAGTGAAGTGAAGTGTGAGGTGATATGAAAATATCTTTAAAAGGCAATGATCAATAAGAAAAATTTCAAAACAAAAAAAAAAAAACAAGAAAAATTCAAACAAAAAAAGAATAATGAAAGGATAAAAAGAAAATTTTTTAGAATTTCAAGCATGAATATCTATGAAACCTAATATAGTTCTTAAGTTGATGAATGTTTCAAAATCTAGTAGTTTTATAAAGATATCTACAAGCTGATTTTTGATGGCTACATAATATAGTTAGATGTCTTCCTTGGTGACATGGTACCTAATAAAATGGTGCCTTATGTTATTATATTTGGTCCTGAAGTGTTGGATTAGATTTTTTAAAATGCAGATGGCATTAGTGGTGTCACATATAATTTGAATGGTGCCTACAGATAGTCCTAAATCTAAGATTTATTACTTCAACCAAAGGAAATGTGCCACATAACTTCCTAAGGATATGTATGAAAGTTCGTTAGGGATATTAAGCCCTTATGAACTAGCCCAAGGTTAACCAAGAGAGGGGGTGAATTGATATTTTAAAAATTATTTAGATTAAAAACACAATCATGAAACTCAAACCAAAATTACCACAATGAAAATCAAAAGTGCGGAAAATAAAAGTAGAAAGTAGTAGTAAAAAGACACATAAATTTATAGTGGTTCGGTCAACTCGATCTACGTCCACTCCCCGGAAGCACCCTCCGGGTATTGCACTAAACACAATCACTCTCATTTTGCTCTCACAGCAAGGCGGAGAATCCCTCTCAAAAACTCCTTTCTATCGACCCTGGCGAGGTAGATAACCCAGCTCCTTTTGCTTCCTCCTAAAGCAAGCAGAGAACCTAACTCATTTTGCTTCCTCCTGAAGCAGGCAGAGAACCTTGATCGATTGCTGAAGAAGACCTTCTCTCAACCCTCTAAGGAAAAGAGACTCTAGTGGAAGAAGAAGAAGTGGAACAATGCTTGGAGCAACCCTTATTAAATTCCCTCACAAGCTCCCCCTCACAAAATCCTCTCTCTCTCTCTCTATCTCTGTCTCCCTCTCTCTCCCTCTCCTCCAGGCTTTCTTAGGTTAAGACAGTAGAAAAAGATTTGCTTTAAGGTTGAACAAGAGATATTAAATAGAAGAACTTTAGAATAGCTCTTATTTTATACAAATCGACTTTATTGTCAAAGCCGATAGGGGTATCAACCTGGCTGATCATTATAAATTTTGCTCAATCAGCCCAGTCAGTTTGGGATGATTAGAGTAGTTTTGATCACATAGTGGATATAATATGATCCTGACCGATTAGTTCAAATCTGAGGAAAATCATCCTGAATAAAAGTAGGCTGATATCAATCATCCACGTAATCATCTTGGCTGATCTTACAATCAGCCCGGCCGATGTAATTGTGCAATCAGCCTTAATTGCTTTACTTAATCACCTGATCAATTTAGGCATAATTGTGCTGCATCTTCAAGATGATACGATATCATCCTAGACGATGTCTTAAAATAAAGAATATTTAAATAGATTATGGCGGCTGATTCTTTCTGATTTGAACCTATAGGCCTGGCCGATATAATATCATCCAGGCCAATCTGCTTATTGATGGATGCCTTAACCATGTTGCCCTGATTAGGGTTTTTTTTTTAAACCAATCGTCCAAGCTGATATAAATATCGACCCAGCCGATGTTACCAAAAATAGTAAACTCTACAAAATAGTTAGAAATTCTCCTAAGGTGTGTGTGTATAAGGTTACTTAGCATTACGAGCCACTTCTTTTACAATAGACTCAAGAAAAGGAAAAGTGTATAAAGTGACTCGGACTTAGTCTACCCAATCTTGAGCTGGTTCCAATTTCCCTCTGATGTTGTGAACCTGAAATTTTAGTAGGCAAGGTGGTCGTAGAAAAATAAGAGTGTTTACTATCATCAAAAACATAATCCATGAAAATAGATTTTCAACAATCTCCACCTTTTTTGATGGCAAACACACAACAAACAATTCTATATAGTTAAGACAACAGAGTACTGGAAGTAGTGCAAACATAAAGAATATCAAATATAAGAACATAATAGTACAAGTACAAACATACTACACTCCCTTTTAACATCTCAAAAAGGAGGAGAAAAACAAAAAACATTGTAGAAACTAAACATGAGAAGACAAAATAGAAAGTAATCAACAAAAAAATAGAACAAACTAAAAGAAAAACTAGAGAAATGATGGGCCTTGATCATCTGAAGGAGGAGGTTGTGGTGGAGGCTGCTGAAGGTAGCTAGTCAGTGCAGCAAACTGTGCATTAAACCAGGCTATGTCCTAGTCATGCTACTACTGTTGGTGAGTAATGTAGGTGTTGCAAATCTATTTTTCATGTCTTATGTTTTGATGATTGACAAACACTGCTTTTCTTGGACAGCTTGTTGCTTCTAACTTTTCAGGAATCGACGATCGGATAATCAAAAAGGAGCCAAGTTCAGAAATGCGTAGGTTTAGGGCTGAGTCAGTCTGTACTTTTGTTTTTTACCTTTTGAGTCCTCTTGTAATAGTCAAAAAGACTGATGCTTTGTAACCCTTCACACACACACTTGAGAGACTTAGAAATTCTGGTTTTACTCATATCGGCCAGGACGATTTCTTTGATCGGCCTGGCCGATCAGCTTAAAATAGAAAGTCTAATTAAGGATTCTTAATTAAGGCAGCCTACGTTAACAGATCGTCCTGGACGATACGTGTATCGGCCAGGACGATAAGCTCAAAACAGAAAGAAGTAGCCGCCATAGACAAGTATGGTATACCATATCTTTAAATTATCGGCCAGGACGATCCTCGGATCGGCCTGGACGATATTCACAAATTATGCCATAATTGTTTAGGAAATCAAGGAAGTAATTAAGGATGATTGATACGATCATATCGTCCTTGACGATCTCAGGATCGGCCAGGCCGATCTAGTCAAAAACCTTAAGTTACTTCAGGACGATCAATGTCGGCCAGCTCGTATTCAGGGCTATTGTCAGGACGATGTTTCTCTGATTTGAACTGATCGGCCAGGACGATCGTGAGATCGGCCTGGACGATCAAGCTATTTTTCAATCGTCCTGTTTTCCATTCAGGGCTATACTCTGGCCGATCTTCATTGTTTTGTACTGATCGGCCAGGTCGATGTCCAGATCGGCCTGGACGATAAAGTCGGCAACTTGCAATTAATGAGCTCTTTTGAAGCTCTTCTATTTAAAGAGCTCTTGTTCAACGTTTTTTTAAAGATCTTTGGCTACTGCCTTGACCTAAGAAGGCCTTAAGGAGAGAAAGAGAGAGAGAAGAGAGAGAGAGGATCTTGTGAGGGGGAGCTTGTGAGGGGTTTCACAAGGGTTGCTTCAAGGATCTCTCTGCGTCGTCTTCGTCTAGAGTTTCTCGTCCGTGGAAGGGTCGGTAGAGGTAAGGAGTGTTGCTTTTGGTTCTGGTTCTCTGCCAGCTTCAGGAGGAAGCAAAAGGAGATAGGTTCTCTGCCTTGCCGGGGTGGCAAAAAGGAGGTTCTTGTGAGGGTTTCTCCACCTAGCCGTGGGGGCTAAAGGAGAGTCACTTTTTGTGTAGTGCAATACTTGGAGGGTGCCTCCAAGGAGTGGACGTAGGTCGAGTCGACCGAACCACTATAAATTTCTGTGTTCTTTTTCTTGCTTCCGCACGTTTAAATTTTGCATTATTTTCGTGGTGTGGTTTGGTTTATATGATTTTATTTCCTTGTTTTAAAAAGAAGTTTTTAAAATACCAATTCACCCCCCCTCTTGGTTAGTTTGGGACTAAGTTCATAGGGCTTAACATCCCCATCGAACTTTCAGTAGGTGTCAAATCGGGCTAAGTCTTCGACACGGTGCTGCTCGTAGCGGGCTTTGTCCACAGCATGTTGCTGCTCCTATGCAGCAACGTAAGTGTCAAATTGGGCCTCCCACTAGTCAAAGTGCTCCCAATTGGTCTAGCTGAGAGTGCTAGCGAAGTGGAACAGGTGCAGGAATAGGTGCAGGAGTAGGTGCAGGAGCCTCCTCTTCTCCTGCCTGAGCTTCCCCATCCCTTGGGTGGAGACGAGTACTTTAAAGAGTTTGAAAGGAAATGTTAGAGTAGAAGGCAGGTTGAAGGTTTGGTGGAGCAGGATATTGGAGGTTATATTTGGATTCTAAGTCTTAAGAAATGATATGCCTTAGGGATAGAATAGGTTTCCTCCTATGACCTGGATCCTGAATGGTAGTAAGATGGTCGATGTAGTGGAAGATCAGGTCGGTAGCATTAAATTCATGATTTGCTAAAATGTAAAAGGTGGTGAGAGAAAGAAGGGGAGTGATGTGAACATGATCACCAACCTTAGGAATTATTGAAGTGCGAAGGATGTGCTGGATGGTCCTAGCATCCTGAAGTAAGGTGCTAGTCTCGCCCATGTGAAAATTAGCATTAAAATTATGAAGAAAATGATTGGTCGTAGACCAGTTAAAATCAGGATTAAAATACAAGGTGTGAAGTTTATCCCCTGTGGTGGAAAGCAGCAAAATATCCGCACAATCCTAATATGTGATCTCGACAGGGCGTGATTCATATATGAGGAAATAGAGGTAAAAGCATAATTAATGCGAAGACTTGTAAAGAACTCATAAAGCAATTCATAATTGAATGGGACATCAAGAGTCAAAAGAAAGCACAAGGAGGTATGGGCAAATAAGTCTAGTATCAGATAAGAGAGAAAATTTAGATTAACTGTCCGGAAGATTGTGATTTCGGCCTCCTTGTAGCGTTGATAGGCGGCTTGATCATCCACCTCCAGGAAATGAGGATCAAGAGTGGCCCTCGAGGAACTTCCGGATGGGTGATGAGAGCCCTTTCCTCTAGCCATTTTCATAAAATAGTAAGAAAACCAAGAACAAGAAGTAAAGAGAAAAATTTGGTGTGAATAAAACTGCTGGAAGGGCTTAGTTTATAAAGAATTGGCAAGATCGGCCAGGCCAATCGCAGGATCGTCCAGGCCGATATGGTTCAATAATTGAATATAAGCTGATTGGTCAAAAAGGCTGTTCAATCATCCAGGCCGATCAGATATCAGCCGAGATGATTAAACACAGGCGATTGTTCCGAGGAGTCAAGCCGGAAGACCGTTGAAAAAGCAGATCGTCCGGTCCGATTCGGTGGATTGTCCAGGCCGATTCGGTGGATCATCCAGGATGATGTCCAATAATGGATCGTACGAGCCGAATTTAAAACATTTAAATCATATGCCACATGTATCGACTAGGCCGTACAGGTTGATTGTCCAGGCCGATTGTCTAAAATGGATCATCCTAGTTGATTTTAACGATTTTAAACGTATATCCACGTGTATTGTCCAGGACGAATATGCGGATCGATCATGCTGATTTTCCAAAAAGAGGAGAATATCGTCCGGGCCAAAAAATGTATCGGCCATACTGATAAAAAATGATTGAATCAAAAGATGATCAGATCATCCGGGCCGATAATGGACCATCCTAGACGATCTGAAGCAGAAAATCAAATCAGCCTGTAGTGGAGAGTTTTAAGAGTAAAATGATCGGATCATTCTAGCCGATAGGGGTATCGGCCGGGATGACGTGAAAACAAAATTGAGAATAAAAGGATGGAGATGATCAGAGAAGGCCCAAAAACATCAAAATCCAATGAAAATGAAAAAAATATTATACAAAAAAGACAAACACAAACAATACAATGATTTGTTTTTTTAAAGGCATGAATATGACATAGTCTCCATGTGATTGATTTTAAAATTTTGTAAGGATTGAGTTAACATTGCCAAAATCAAAAAAATAGTTAGAACAACCGATCCTGTTAACTCTAACTCAGTCTTCTTCAGGGTAAACCATCTTTTGAAAAATAAAAAAATCTAAATGAGAAAAGCCAATTGGTTTTAAAAAAAGGAGATCCGTTCAAAAACTTATTTCCAGAAAAATAGTTTATAGAATAATATATCAAAGTAATTAGTTACAATTTGATATTCGAAATCAAGTCTTTGAAAAATATCAAGTGACACATGAAGTCTTCTAAGATTTAAAAAAAATTTAAAGGAGAAGAAGCTTGCTTTTGGTGAGTATATTTTATGCCTCTTATCAATTTGATTGGCGCTTTGCACATCTTTTGATTTTTGATACACTTTGTATATATATATATATATATATATTCAATTTGGCTCCATTGCATATCTTTTATTTTTGGCATCATTGGCCACCTTTTTTTCCTTAACTTTTATGCAAGCTAGATCCCTTTCAAAAATTCTTAAATATCTTTAGTTGTGATTATAACTTCTAGATATTAGAGAAAAAAAAACTCACTCTCTAATCTAGGGAAGAATGAATCACAAAGTAGAATAGCAAATCATAAGATAAGTTTAATGACAAGATTACAAAAAATTGAAACTAAAAAAAGACTTTCAACATTATATTTATAAAATGGATTACTGTAGCAAGATTGAAAAAATCTCAGTTTCAAATACCATTTGTTAATTTGAAATAGATTTTTGTTTGGAGAAGAAGATTACATAACTAAAAGATGTTAGAGAAAGAGACACAATCAATAGTGTTTTCACCCTTTAATAGATTAAGAGATGTAAAAGCATTGACTCACAAAATTTTAAAAATAAAAAATAAGGCATAAAATATCAATTTCAGTGATAATTTCTAAATAAAAAAAATAAGATAAAAGAAGTAAAAAAAAAGTTAAAACAACAAAAAATAAACAACAGAAAACAGATCAGAAATTAGTAGGAATCAAGTTCATGCATTTATGTCAATCACACCCAATCTACTCCGTAAAGTACTGAAATTGTCGAAGGTCAATGGTTTAGTAAAGATGTCAGCCAATTGATTTTCAGTTGCCACATGATGTAACTAAATTTCTCCCTTGGTCACATGGTCTCTAATGAAGTGATGTCTTATGTCTATGTGCTTGGTCCATGAATATTGGATAGTATTCTTAGAAATACAAATGGCACTAGTATTGTCACAAAGAATTGGATATATGCTTAGAGGTAATCCTAAATCCAAATCTTGCTATTTCAACCAAAGGACTTCGGCCACACAACTTTCTAAAGCAATATACTCAGCTTCAGTAGTGGAAACGACAATAAAGTTTTGTTTTCTTCTAGACCAGGAGACTAAAGACTTTCCTATGAATTGGTAAGTCCCTGAAGTGCTTTTTCTATCCACCTCACATCCTGCAAAATTAGAATTAAAATATCCAATAATCTCAAAAGAAGTGTTGTGCCTAGGATACTAGATTCCTATGTTTTGGGTCCCTAAAAGGTATCTAAGAATTTTCTTAACTGCATTCTGGTGGGATTACTTAGGATCAGCTTGAATCTAGCATAGAGACAAATGCTAAACATAATATCAATTTTGATAGCAGTCAGGTAAAATAAAGATCCAATCATCCATCTGTACTTCTTTTGATCAACTAATTTTCCATTAGGGTCCTTGTTCAACCGAACACCTGGGGTCGTGGGAGTATTAATTGGCTTGGCTTTGTCCATTTCATATTTTTTTCAAGATGTACTTTATGTATTTTTTATTGATTCAGAAAGGTTTCATCATTCAATTGTCTTATGTTAAACCCCAAAAAGTTTGAAAACTCTCCCATCATACTGATCTCAAACTCCTTATTATTTTTAAAAAATCATCACATAGCCTTTTATCAAAAGATCCAAAAAGTATATCATCGACATAGATCTGAACAATGAGTAAATCATCTCATACTTTTCTCAAGAAAAGGGTGGTGTCTACGCTCCCGTTAACAAACTCCCTCTCTAGTAAAAATGTGCTAAGCCTCTCATACCAAGCACTGGGTGCCTGTTTTAATCCATATAAGGCCTTTTTTTATTTGAAAATATGATTTGAAAATTGGGAACTCTCAAAACTTGGGGGTTATTCTATTATCACATCCTCTTTTATTACCCCATTTAAAAAGACACTCTTAGCATCCATTTTAAAATGCTTAAATTTCTTATAACATGTAAAGGCTAATAGCACTCTAATAGCTTTCAATCTAGCTACAGGGGAAAAGGTCTCCTCAAAGTTTATCCCTTCTATTTGGTTATACCCCTTAGCCACTAATCTTGCCTTATTCCTAACCACCACACCAGAATCATTCATCTCATTCTTAAAGACCCATTTGGTTCCAACTACACTTTGTCCCTTTGGTCTTTCTACAAGCTCCCAAACATCATTCCTAACAAACTGATTCAACTCCTCTTGCATGGCTAAGATTCAAAACTCGTCAAAAAGGGCTTGATTGATGTTGGTGGGTTCAGTCATTGAAATAAAGGTTGAGTGGTTCACTTCCTTCCTAAGTCTATGCCTAGTCCTAACTCCTTTAGAAGGGTCTCCTAAGATCAGTTCTTTGGGGTGACTCGAAGAGTATCTCCAACATCTAGTCAAAGTGTGTGTAAGATCAACCCTTTCCTCCAAATCTTCATTTTCTACTCCTTGGGTAATCTCTCCTACTCCATCAGTGTTTTGGGGGTCTACCATCTTCTCCAAATTTTCTACTACAGTGGTAATCTCTCCAACATCATCATCCTCAACTATAGGCTTCCTTGGATCAGATTCATCAAACACTTCATGAGTAGTCTCCTCCACCACCAATGACCTCTTATTAAATACCTTAAAAGACTTCCTAACATTAGAATATCTTAAGAATACTCCATCAAATTTTCCTAAGTGAGACTTCCCATTATTATGAATGAAAACCTTACAACCAAAGACATGAAGGTGGAAAAGATTTGGTGTTCTACCCTTAAGGATTTCATAGGGTGTCTTATCTAATTTGGCTCTAACATTCACCCTATTCAACACATAACAAACTGTGTTAACCGCTTCAGCCCAAAAGTATTTTGGAAGTGAATACTCAGTAAGCATGGCTCTAACGACTTCCACTAAGGTTCGGTTCTTCCTTTCAGCTACCCCGCTCTGCTGAGGGATCCTAGGAGCTGAGAAGTTGTGGCTAATCCCCTTATCCTAACAAATGTCTTCAAATATCTCATTTTCAAACTCTCCCCCATGGTCACTATGAAAGGTCAAAATCTCACAACCTATCTTTTTCTAGATCCAACTGAAGAAGGTTCTAAACTCATCAAAAGACTCATTCTTGTGTGACAAAAATTTAATTCAAGAGAACCTCGAGTAGTCATCGATAATCATAAAATCATAGACTTTCTCCCTTAAGTTGGCAGTGCTAATGGGTCCAAACAAATCAATGTGAAGGACTTCTAAAGGTCTAGAGGTGCTAATGCCCTAATGGAGTGAAAAGAGGAGTGGACTTACTTTCCTAATTAGCAGCCATCATAAAGGTTGACTTTTGAAAAATTAAGCTTGGGGACACCTCTAACTAGGTCTTTGTGGGTCACTTTCCTAAGAGTTTTTATACTGGCATGACATAATCTTCTGTGCCACAACCATGAATTATTAACAATAATTTTTAAGTAAAATGAAGCAGCACAGTCAATATTATTTAAATCAAGCATATAAACATTATTGATTAACTTTTCCTACAAAACAGAGTTATTGTTTAAGCTGATTATGCATGAATTTGCCAAAATCTTTATGATGAAGCCCTTATCGCAAAGCTGACTGATACTGAGCAAGTTGTGTTTTAGTTCATCTACAAGCAAAACATTTTCCATCAAAAGGTTCTTGGAATTTCTAATTATACCTGAGCCTACCACCTTCCTGGTGGTGTTGTCTCTAAGAGTAATTTTGCCTCATGTCCTGGTCTCTAGCAAAATAAATTGATTGGCATCGGCAGTCATATGTGGAGAGCATCCGTTGTCCAGGTACCACATGCTCTCACGAGGCCTTTTGTGAGAGCTTGTCTATAAAATTTTTTAAATGTCAGATTTAGGAACCCAAACATGTTTGGGTTTCTTCTTATGTAAAGTAGAATGTAATGCATGATGTGAATCATGTAACTTGGGTCTCCAGACCCAATGTAAACTATGGTGAATGGTGCAAGTATATGCTATGTGTCCTATCATGCTACATGAAAAACATCTAACTCCAAGAAAAGGATGCACTAATCTACTCATGTGGTGATGCTTCTTTTTATGTGATACATGTAATGATAGTTTTTTTTTTTTTAAGTTTTTTAGATTTTCTAAGTTTTAAACTCCTTTTCTAACTTGGCATGAAATGATTTTAAGGAACCATGTGCATCAGATAATTCAGCATGCTTTTTATTTATTAAATCAAACTCATCAAGTAAAGACATGTGTTTGCTATCAATTATAGAATGATCTTTAAGAAGGATTTCATGCTCTTTTTGTAAATTTAAAAATTCCAATTTCAAGTTGGTATGTGTTTTCATAAGTTTCCTATATAATGCATGAATTTGTTCTATAACTTCAAGTAGTTTCTGATAAGTTAGTTCACATACCTCTTCTTGGTCACCAATATCAAGATGATCGTCTGCCATTAAGCACAAGTTTGTTGTCTCTTCTTCAGGTTCAGTCTCAAAGGAGTCTGATGCAGAATACGCCCAAAATGCCTTTTGGAATCTCTTCTTGTCCTTCTTGAACTTGGGTTTCTCCTTACCCTTTTCCTTGCTTGGGCGAGACTTAAGTGTAGGGCAATCAGCTTTAACATGTCCTGGCTTCCTACATTCAAAACAAATCATATCATTAGAGCTCTTAAAATTTTTGTTTCCCTTAACTTTATTTCACTCCTTACTCGTACGAAATGAGTGAGCCAAGTAAGTAATCAATCAAATAAGTATTTAAATCTTTATATTTAATAATTGTAGCAATTTTAACATCAAAAGAGAAAGACAAGCATCTCAAAATTTTATTCACCTTTTCATAGTTAGTGAGTTCTGTTCATAAGGCATGCAAAGAAGTTACAATTTAAGTAAACCTTGTATACATTTTAGAAATTGATTTAGATGATTTCATACAAAAAATTTCGTAATCATGCAAAAAAATATTTAATCGAGATTGTTTGACTTCTTTAGTTCCTTCATACGTAATACACATTTTATCCCAAATTTATTTACCAGTTGTGTAAGTTAAAATACGCATGTAATCTTCAGATTTTAAAGCACAGAAAAAGCAATTCAAACACTTTGCATTAAGTTGAGCTAAATCCCTACCATCATGAGTCTCTTCAGTAAAAGGAAGTGGAATAGTAATGCTATTATGTTTACTAGTTAGAGGTGTATAACCATCCTTAACAAGCATCCACATGTGATAGTCAATCGATTGTAAAAAGGTAAACATGCAAGTTTTCCAAAAAAAAAATAAATGGAATATAATCAAACAAAGGTGGTTGAGTAATGGAATACCCTTACGCAGTATTATGATTACTAAAATTAGCCATGGATCAAATTTCAAAAAGTTTTCAAACATTGTTTTTATGAATCTCACTCTGGAATAACTTGAAAGTTCGTTAGGGATGTTAAGCCCTTAAGAACTAGCCCAAGGGTAACAAACAGAGGGAGGGGGGTGAATTGGTATTTTAAAAATTATTTAGATCAAAAACACAATCATAAAAGTCAAACCAAAATCACCACAATAAAAATCAAAAGTGTAGAAAAATAAATACAGAAAGTAGTAGTAAAAAGACATAGAAATTTATAGTGGTTCGATCAACTCGACCTACGTCCACTCCCTAGAGGTACCCTCCGGGTATTGAACTAAACTTTGTGACTCTCCATTTTATCTTACAGCAAGGCAGAGAAGCCCTCACAAAAACTCCTTTCCATCGACCCTGGGGAGGCAGACCCACCTCCTTTTGCTTCCTCCTAAAGCAGGCATGGAACCTAACTCCTTTTGCTTCCTCCAAAAGCGGAAAAAGAACCTTGAATGATTACTGAAGAAGTCCTTCCCTCAACCCTCCAAGGATAAGAGACTCTAGTGGAAGATGAAGAAGTGGAATAATGCTTGGAGCAACCCTTGTCCTCACAAGCTCCCCCTCACAAAATCTTCTCTCTCTCCCTCTCCCTCCCTCTCCTCTAGGCTTTCTCAGGTCAAGATAGCAGTAAAAGATTTTCGTTAAGGTTGAACAAGAGATCTTAAATAGAAGAGCTTCAAAATAGATCTTATTTTATACAAATTGACTTCATCGTCCAGGCCGATAGGGGTACCTGCCTTGCCAATCAGCGTAAATTTTGCTCAATCAGCCTGATCAGTTTGGGATGATTAGAGTAATTTTGGTCACAATGTCCAGGACAATATAATATTTTCTTGGCTGATTAGTTCAAATCTGAGGAAACTCATCCTGAATTTTGACCTTAACAGAAGTAGGCTGATATCAATCATCCACGCCATCGTCCTGGTCGATGTGATCGTGCAATCATCCTTAATTACTTTCCTTAATCACCTGATAAATTTTTGCATAATTGTGCTACGTCGTCCAGGCCGATAGGATATCATCTTGAATGATGTCCTAAAATAAAAAATACCTAAATAGATTATGGTGGTTAATTCTTTTTTATTTGAGCCTATCAGCCCAACCGATATAATATCGTCCAGACCGATCTTATTAATGACGACTGCCTTAACCATGATGCCCTGATTATGGTTTTTATTTTTGAACCGATCATATAGGCCGATATAAATATCGGCCCGACTGATGTTACCAAAAATAGTAAACTATAAGAAAAAGTAAAAAATTCTACCAAGGTGTGTGTGTGTATAAGGTTACTTAGCATTAGTAGCCACATCTTTTATAATAAACTCAAGAAAAGGAAAAGTGTACAAAGTGACTCGAACGTAGTCTACCCAATCTTGAGTTGGTTCCATTTGTCGTCTGATCTTTTGGACCAGAAATATTAGTAGTCAAGACAGTCGTAGAAAAATAAGAGTGTTTGCTATCATCAAAATCATAATCCATGAAAATAAATTTGCAATAATGTATTCAACTTCTATAGTGGACTGGGCTATTGAGTTCTATTTTCTACTAGACTAGGAGACTAAATATTATATTATTAATTGGCAAGATCTAGAAATGTTTTCCTATCAATAATACAACTAATAAAGTTTAAATAAAAATATCTTTTGTTTTTAAAAAGAGTGTTCTGCCTAGGATACCAAATTTTCAAGCTTTGGGTTCCTAAGAGATATTTAAGGATTCTTTTAACAACAATTAGTTTGGATTCTTTACATTAGCCAAAAATCTAGCACAGAGATAAAAACTAAATATAATATCAGTTCTGCTAGCTATTAATTGAAGAAATGATCAAATTTTTTCCCTTGATTTCCTTTGATCAACTAATTCTTGGCTTGAGTGTTACAATCCTAGATTTAAGGATTATAATTTTGATGATAGCAAACATTTATGGCAGTTTTATTTCTCTACTATTACCCTACCATTAACATCTTATGTCCATAAGATCAATTACAAATCAAGCCAAATCAAGATTGGTAGATTAGGACTGACTCAGTCTGTAAGTGTAATTCTAGTATTTTTACCTTTTCTTGAGTCAAATATAATATAGTGATTCATGATGCTAAGTAACCTTACACATAAATACTCAGGAGGAGAAATTTTTTAGGCTTAAAAGTTTTTTCTATTTTTTTCATAACGTACAGGACAATCAAAAAATCTTCCTGGATGATATATTAAAATCAGAAACTCTAATTAGGGCATATATGTTAATTCAACTACATTAAGCAAATCATCCTAGAAGATATATACATCGTCTTAGATAATATGCTCAAATCATACATGATGATCCCATGTCTTTTTGGATAATTTATTACAATCATGTCTAATTTATTCAGGTGATTAAGGAAAGTAATTAAGATTTTATTGATCAATTATATCATTATGGATAATTATAGGATCTCCCTAGATAATCAGTTAGAAAAACCTTTGTCTTCTCCGTGATCACTTAGATATCTAGAATGATATGCTCGATGATCAGTTTAAATTCTCCATCATCTATGACCAGAATAATATGTTGGATGATAATCCCTTATTCTGAACTAATCATCTGAGACGATTTAAGAATTGCACTGGATGATATGTTATATTTCTTCATCATCAAACATATATCATTTAGACAACTAAAATGATGTGTTGGATGATATGTATGGTTTTGAACTAATCATACAGGATGATGTTCTTATCGTGCTTGATGATCTAAATAAATAAGGCTTCTAATCATCCAGTCCTCCCAGATTGTCCTAGCAAAAAGGACTGAAAATATATTGATTGTACATAACGATTGTCTTAGAAAATATTTGATGACAAGATACAAATTAGGGAAAATTTTAAGTCCATCTATATAATATCTCAAGTTTATTGAAGAAATTATCTTTTGCTACTATTCTCAATTGAAAGATCCAAGAGAAGGAGAGGTAGTGCTTGGGAGAGAGAGAGTGAGAGCATCTTGTGAGGGAGAGTTTGTGAGGTGCTCATAAAGGTTTCTCTAAGCAAAGATCCGAGTCATCTTGTCCAATCATTGTCCCTAATTCCTTAGTGGCTCTAGGGAGGTCTTAGTTTGCATAATGTCAAATTTTCCACCTGCTTCAGGAGGAAGCAAAAGAAGTCTGGGTTCCCTGCCTACTTCAGGAGTAAACAAAAGGATTCTTGGATCTCTACCTGCTTCAGGAGGAAGTAAAAGGAGTTTAGGTTCTCTGCCTCATCGGGGTCGATAAAAAATTGTCTATAAAGGCTTCTATGCCATGCTATGGGAGCAAAAATAGATTCACTGTTATTTTAGTGAAATACATAGAGGAGAGGCTCCTTGGAGTGGATGTAAGTCAAGTTGACCAAACAACTATAAAATCTGATGTATTCTTTTTTATTTTATTTCAATATTTTAATTTATGTACTTTATTTTCATATGTTTGAACGTATGGTTTAATGTTTTAAAATAATTTCAAAAAGATCATACTTTTTGTTTAATGATTTTTAAAACTACCAATTCACCCCCCCTGGTTAACCTTGGACTAGTTAGTAAGAGCTTAACAACCCTAATGAACTTTCAAGTGGTATAAGAGTGAGATTCATAATATCAAGTTTAGACAACTTTTGAATGTTGATTCATGACAAACATTGGTAATAGAAACTCCACGAAAGGTTATTCAATTACTAGACCACCTCTTTTTGGTAATATACACTTTGATTTCTAGAAAACTCGCATGTCCTCATTTTTACAATCTATAGATTATTGCATATGGATGGTTGTTAAAGAAGGATATTCTACACCAACACAAGAAATCAATGGCATCAAAATTGAACTTCCTCTTATTGAATGGACTTTAAATGATAAAGATCTAGTGCAACTTAATGCAAAATATTTAAATTATTTTTTCTATGCACTAAAATTTGAATATTATTTGCGTGTTTCAACTTGTACAATAGATAAAAAAATCAGGGATAAATTATGTATCACTTGTGAAGGCATAACTAAGGTTTAGCAATCTAGATTAAATATCTTTTTTCATGACTATGAACTCTTTCACATGAAACCTAATGATTCAATATATAAAATATATAGAATGTTTACATAAATTGTCACCTCCCTGCATGCCTTAGGAGGAAGACTCAATAATTATGAGAAAGTTAACAAAATCTTGAGATGTTTACCCTCTTGCTATGATACTATGTTAACTGCTATCACTAAATCCAATACTTTGAATACTTATTCTATTAATAACTTACCTGGATCACTCATTTCTTTTGAGCAATGAGTGAACCAAAGGCAACTTGATGTAGGTGATAAAAAGTAGGATAAAACTATGACACTGAAGGCTAATCATATGGATACTAATTATTTTAGGTTTATAAGTGTTGATGTTGCCTTAAGCACTAGGCAATTCAAAAGCTTTCTAAGAATGAAACAAAAGCACCATTAGAAATGGAACAAAGGTAAGAGTAGTAACAATTTTAAATGATCTTCTGATATGATTTTCTTTGAAAGCAAGAAGTCAGGACATGTAAAAGTTGATTATCCTACAATTAAAGCTCTCCCAAGCAAGGAGAAGGTTGAGGAGAAACCCTAATTCATTAAGGATAAAAAGTGCATTCAAAAGGTTTTTTTGGATGGATTATGCATCTAACTCCACTAAGACTGAAGTTGAAGAGGAGACTACAAACTTGTGTTTGATGTCAGATGAACATCTTTGTCATTCTAACCAAGAAGAGGTATGAGAATTATCGTAAGATCAATTGCTTGAAGTTTTTGAGAAAATTCATTTATTTTATAGGAAATTTAAGAAAACACATGCTAGCCTGAAATTGGAATTTTTAAACTTACAGAAAGAGTATGAAATTTTACTTAAAGATTATTCTACACTTGATAGTAATCACTTGTCATTACTTGATGAATTTGATGAGTTAAATAAAAAGCATTCTGATTTAATCATTGAGCATGATTCATTAAAAGCATTCCACACTGAACTTTTAATTGATTTTAAAATATTTATGGATGAATATCAGAGTAGGGAGCACTATTTAAAAGTTGATAATGCTATTTTAGAAAGTTCTAACTCATTTTTTTAAGCTAAATTGAAAGTACTTGAGGAAAATAGGATTCCACCCACACCTGAAATTTTTTTAATCTAGATCCAAAACAAAAAATTTTAAAACCTAAGAAGAGGCATTATAACCTGAATAGATTAGTAAACCCTTTTTATGGTGTAAAATGTTTTTCATGTGCATGTTAGGACACATCTTCCACACTTGTATTATTCCCCGTAGTACACTTTGAGTGTGGAGACCTAAACTGCATTATTCACAGCATAACACACATGCATTGCATTCTTCTTTCCATAAGAAGGGACTCAAACTTGTTTTGGTACCTAAATCTAACATTTGATGATTATATAGGTGTGCTCTCGCACAAGGCTGTTGATTCTTATTGAATCTTAATTAGGTTGTTAAACCTAAGTTAATGCCTCAAGGCTAACCACGAGGGGGGGGGGGGGTAAATTGGTACTTTAAAAAATTACTTCTCTTGGATTTAAAAAGATGAAACTTGTTAATGATTTATAGGAAGTAAATTAAAGTTTTTAAAACAATTTTTTAACCACTAAAAAAATAACTTGCAGTAAGTAAACATGCAGTGAAAAAATAAATGACACACAGATTTATAGTGGTTTGATCAAACACGACCTACATCTACTCTCTAAAGCCTCTCACTTCAGGTTTTATAGTATTACCAAAGTGACTTTCATTTAGCCCCCACAGTAAGGCGGACAGGCCTTTACAAAACTCTCTTCCACCAATCTCTGGTGTGGCAGAGAACCATATTCCTTTCACACCCTCCAATAATAGGCAGAGAACCCTCGTCCTTTCATACTCTCCAAGTGTAGGTAGAGTACCTTCGGCTGTTCACACTCTCCAAGTGTTATCAGAGAACAGCAATCCTTTTACACTTCCCAAGTGTCGGTAGATAACTGTCATCCTTTAACACTTCCCAAGTGTTGGTAGAGAATTTGATCTTATTTAAAGATTTTCTCATGAGCAAACTAGAAAGACAACAGGAAGAGTTAAAAACATAAATCACACGTAGAGATCCTTACCTTTGAGTAACCTTATGAACCCTTCACACTCTACTAGGAATAAATCTCTCACAAATACTCTCTCCTTCAATTGCCCTTGAAAAATCATGAACACAAGACAACAAGATCAGATAGTTGTCAGTTTTAGTGGACGTTTTATACAAAAGAAACAAAAAATAGTCCATAAAACTAAAGTTTTCAATTTTGAATGTACACGATCATACAATACAAATTTACATTTGTACGTACAAACACTTCTAATACTATTGCATATAAATCCATTGTGAATCAATACAAACTCATTTCATAAGCGATAATCATCTAGTACGAAGTAAGTTCATATGGGACGAACAATTAGAAAATTAACTTTCATTTATATGAAACTTTAGGACAAAATGAGCAAAAATAGAATAGATACATTCATCCTGGGACGATCATAAATATCATCCTTATGATCTTCATATGATGACAAAATAGAGACGTTTGTCCTACGACGATCATAAAATATTATCCGTATAATCTTCATCTGAAGGCAAAACAGAGACGTTCATCCTGGGATGATCACAAAATATCATCCGTATGATCTTTTTTTTATTGTAGAACAGAGACATTCATCCTGGGATGATCATAAAATATCATCCGTATGATTTTCATCTAATGGCAGAATAGAGATATTCATCCTGGGACAAAATTAAATATCATACATACGATCTTGGTCCGATGATAGAACAGAGACATTCTTGTTGGGATGAAATTAAATATCATCCGTTCAATGTTCTTCCGAGGATAAAATAGAGATGTCATCCGTTCAATGTTCTTCCGAGGATAAAATAGAGACGTCCGGGGATGAAATTAAATATCGTATGTATGATCTTTGTTAGAGTACAAAATAAAGGCATTCATCTTGGGATGAAATTATATATTGTATGTATGATCCATACTTAGAAAAAATATTTTCTCTAAACTGGTCATTAAAATGCTCATTGGGGAAAATAACTAACCAGATCATCCCGTATGAATGGGTATTATACAGTACGATCAATTTAAAAATATAAATTTTAAAACTCCCCCCGGTGTGTGTGTGTGTGCTTAGTTACTTAATTACAATCACACCCTCTAAAACTAAATAAAATGAAAAATACGAACTTTGATTATAATAAACTTTAAACTATGCTCGATTTAAAGTTTTAAACGATCCAGAGTATGTTTTCTCTGAAATGTTAGTACGCAAAAGAGCAAAAATAATTATTTCAAAATAAGTTAAGATAAAGAATAATCAAATCAATAATATTTGGAATCTTCAAAAATATATAAGTTGCAAGAATATCAAACATGCATAGTAACTATCTCAACAATCTCCCCCATTCTGATGATGAAAAAATAATTATTGTTTGAATAAAACAAACAATCCTAAATTTCTCCTTAACTCCCCCAGAATGAATAAGCATGTGAATATAACGGAATTTCTATTAAGAACAAATCTATTTTTTTTTTAATTTTGATAAAACAATAAAACACTCAAAACAGTCACCAAACATTTCTCACTGAAATAGAAAAAATAAAAAAACTTTATCAAACATTAAAATGCAAAAAAAATCAAACAAAACACACAAAATTTTTTTTCTCCTCCCTTTTTACAAAAAAAAAACAAATAATATTTCTCCCCCTTTTTGACAACAATAAAAAAAAAAGAAAGAAGGGAAAGTTTAAATTAAAGAAGTCATATGAGAAACCTTAAATAATTGATCTTGATAGAAATTGAATATATAATAGCAATAACAAGATTAATGTTCATTTGAGTAAAATAAATTTTCAAATTTTCAAATTAAAATATAACATAAACAAGATAAATATATCAAGGTCATGAAATAATCTAAACAATTTAGATAAGGAAAATTATTATAATAGTGACAAAATAAAGATTAATTAAAGTCAATTCCAATACAAAATATAATTTAACATTAGATTGATTTGAGATTGAATATCAAAAGATAGAGGAAAGAATGATTTCAATACACTTGTTTGGCAACATTTCATACCTTTTCATATATTTATGGCACGCTTTGTGCATCTTTTTATAGTTGGGCTAATTTTGTGCCTCTTTTTAAGTTGCAAACCATTGCACATTCTTTAGATTTTGGTACACTTGTACATTTCTCAAATTTTTTAAAAAATTGATCTTTCCAAAATCAATAATCTAAAAGCTTAAGCTTCTTTAAGTACAAAGATAATAATAGGGTATCTTGTTTCTTTTACAAAATCAATACAAAATTGTACATTTCTCAAATTCTTTAAAAAATTGAATAGAGAATTTAAAAATAATGAGACATCAAAATTATAATGATAGTATTAAAATTTTGTATGCCTAAAAGGTACAGGAGATTGATAGCCTTAACTTGATCTAATTATAAATTAACTTATATTTTTTGAAAAATTAGATTTCCTAATGGAATTAATTTTGGTATTGTTGTTCATGTTATTACACTTTTTAGATTAATTAGGTCAGGGTTATCATATAGACAAATGAACATTTCAATCAAAGTTCAAAAATAACTAAACAAAATAAGACATATTTTATTGATATTAAAATATCGAAGAGATACAAATGAACGCTCAGATGATATCAATAAAATCCAAACATAACATTTAAACTTTGACACAAAACAAGTACATAAAAAACACTAAACAAAAAACAACTAAATGATCATCACATCACATCACTACGCACTGTCAAAGACAATCACATATCAAGTATATATATAACTCTGAGGGGCCCTGGTTTGGAAGAAATGGCTAGTTGAAGATATTAAAATAGCAATTCATCATAGCCACATTTTTGTTCACCATTTCGAACTGACTTTGAATCCAATATATATCCTGCTGATATTGAGCATTCTACTATTATAGGTGATTCTGAATTTGATCAAAGAGTTGATCAAAATGACTCTCAAGTCTGTCAAAGTGCTGGACCAATTCCTGAAAGGCTGGTCCTCGAGGAGGCGCAGGTGCAGGTATAGGAGCAGGTGCTCCCCCTTCTCCCTCAGAATCCTCACTTCCATCATCTCCCAAAAATTGCTCGAAATGAAGCATCAGTGAAGTAGATAAGCAATTCTAGATGAGGATCAGGATGAACTAGATTGTACTTCTTCTCAAGAATACAGGTCACTAGGTATCCTAATGCAATTTTTCTTGTTTCTCTTATGAGAGACATAATAAATTTTAGAAACCCCATAAATGTAGTCAATAATGAGTTGGGATTAATCTATAGGTTAACCAATAATGATAAGGTAAGTAATAGTGAAAAAAAGAGGAGTAATATTGATACGGTCACCAGCTTTAGGAATTATAGAGGTTCTAAGAACATGGTGGATGATCCTAAAATTTTGGTTCAAAGTGGATACCTTAGACAAAATACACACTTCTTCAATCCCTCTAATCACTTTGTTTATTTCAGTCCAGTCAAAATCAATAGCAAAGGTCAAAATGTGGGTTCTTATTCTTTGAGTACTTAATTGCAAAATTGTTCTCAAATCCTCCTTGGTTATTTCAGCCACCTACTTCAGAACATAAAACCTAATCCTACTTTGGTCAGTGAATAATGGTTAGGATAAAAGTGAATTAGGTGGCATCATAATGAGGCATTACTTGAAAGTTAATGTTTTCTTCGAGAAGAATTCTAGAGGGTATAATCTTGGTAGAAATGAACCTAGGAAATGAATCCTCATTAATCTTGGACAAAAAGTTGTCATCTTCACTCCCTGAAGATGGACCCTTAGTAATTCTACCCCTCTTGCTAGAATTTGGCATTGAAGGATTGTACGATAAGAAGGATTTGAAAAGCTACTAAAGTGAATGAGAATTGAGTTCTAAAACCCTTCTATTTAAATAAAAATAATCTTTCATATGTACAAAAAAAGGTTCATACAGTACGATTAAACGGTTCATATGTACAAAAAAAAACTTCATATGTACAAACGAGTACGTTCAAAATGAAATGACTTTTTGTATTCACACAATTTACAAGGCTTCCTTTTATACAGACTTTTTGACCATACGATCGTACAGGCGAACAGGTGTTCGTTTGGGATGATCGGTTATTTAAGATCATTTTAATGACAGTTTGATTCATCCCCCAGATTGAATGACATGTGGTTAATATGTACGAACCCTTGGTTTGTACGTACGATCAGTTATAATAATTCATTTTGCCCGTATAACTGTCTACATGTATACATACTATATGCATACATATAAATGAATACACATCGTTCAAGATGATTTAGAGATCGTATAATATGAAATGTATTGAAAATAAAAACTATACGTAATCAATCCAACCCAATGATCTTCATGCTACAAAAATCATACAGTACAAAAAATAATTTCATATAGTACGAATATAACTCTTAGAAAAATTTGCATGATCGACCAGAAATAGGAAATTCAAGGTGAAAAAATTTAAAAATCACACAAAACTCAAAAACACAGAATCTCAAATACACATAAAATACAAAAATACAAAAACAACAAAAACACACAGATCAAGTTTGCAAAAAAATTTAGTTAAGCATTTAAAACAATCACACCAAGCCTTGTTCTTAATGTGCTAAAAGTTTCAAAGGCTAGTGGTTTTATAAAAATATCTTCAAGTTAATTTTCTGTTGAAACCTGATTCAGTTCAAATTCTTCTTTGGATACATGATTTCTTATGAAATGATGCCTTATGTCTATATCTTTGGTTCTAGAATGTTGAATAAGATTCTTTGAAATGCAAATGGCACTAATGTTATCACAATACATTGGAATAATGCCTATTGTAAATCCTAAGTCAATCAACTATTATTTTAACCAAAGAAATTATGCCACACAACTTCCTAAGATAATGTATTCAGCTTCATCAGTAGATTGGGCTATAGAATTCAGTTTTCTATTGGATGAAGAAACTAAAGAATTTCCAATAAATTGACATATTCCAGATGTACTCTTTTTGTCAACCCTACAACCTACAAAGTCCAAATCTAAATATCTAATTATTTCAAATGAAGAGTTGAACTAAGGATACCAAATCTTTAAGTTTTGAGTTTCCAAGAGAAACCTCAAAATACTTTTCACTTATGTCAAATGTGATTCTTTTGGATCTATTTGAAATCTAACATACAAAAAAATACTAAACATAATATCAGGTCTTCTAGCAGTCAAGTAAAACAAAGATCTAATAATCCCTCTAAATTTCTTTTGATCAATAGTTTTTCCCATTTGGTCCTTATCTAACTAAACTGAGGAACTCATAAGTATACTAACAAGTTTAACATTATCCATTTCATACTTCTTCAGGTGTCCTTAACATACTTAGACTGACTAAGAAACATTTCCTCCTCAATTTGCTTAATGCTAAAACCTAGAATGTAACTTAAATCTTCCATTAGGCTCATCTCAAATTCACTACTCATTAATTTAGAAAAATCATCACAATGATTTTTATTTATAGATCCAAAGATGATATCATCAACATAAATTTGTACAATGAGTATATCGTCTCCTAATTTCTTCAAAAAGAGAGTGGTGTTCACACTTCCTTTTTCAAAAAGTCTATCAAATTAGAAAGTGCTCAACCTCTCATAGCAAGCCCTAGGTGTCTATTTCAATCCACATAATGCCTTTTTTAATTTAAAAACATGATATGAGTATTCTAAATTTTTAAAACCTAGAGGTTGTTCAACATAAACATCCTCTTCAGTCACCCCATTTAAAAAGAAACTTTTAACATCTATTTGATATAATTTGAATCCTTTAAAAAAGGCAAATGCTAACAAAACCCTAATTACTTTAAATCTAGCTACAGGGGTAAAAGTCTCCTCAAAGATAATCCCTTCAATCTGATTATACCCCTTAGCCACCAATCTAGCCTTATTTCTAACAATAACTTCTAAATCATTCATTTTGTTCTTAAATATCCACTTAGTCCCAACTACACTTTGATCCTTTGGCCTTGCAATTAATTTCTAAACTTCATTTAATACAAATTGATTTAATTCTTCTTGCATTTCCAAAATCCAAAATTCATCCAAAAGTTCTTGATCTATATTTGTGAGTTTTATCATAGAAATAAAGGCTGAATGATTGAATTCTTTGCTTATTCCATGCCTAGTCCTAGCACCCTCACTAGGTTCACCTAAAATAAAATCCTTTGGATAATTTTTTAGAAAATCTCAAATCTCTAGGCAACGGGTTTTCTTTCTCCAACTTTTCATCCAAATCAATCTTTCAATCTTTTGGGTGTTAATTTTTATCTCATCCTCTTAAATATTTAGCTCTTCCAAAATTCCAGATTTATTAAATACAACATGTGTGGTCTCCTCAATAACTAAAGTTCTTTTGTTAAATACTCAATAAGATTTTCCAACATTAGAATATGCAAGAAAAATTCCTTCATCTGATTTTGGATAAACTTTTCCTAAGGCAGATTTTCTATTATTATATATGAATATCTTACATCCAAAAACATGCAAATGTGATAAATTAGGTGTTCTTCCCTTAAGAGGTTTATAAGATATTTTATTCAAATTTGACCTGATGTTTACCCTATTCAAAACATAACATTTAGTACTAATCGCTTTATCCTAAAAAAACTTAAGAAGTGAATAATCTGTCAACATGGATTGAGTGACTTCTATCAATATTCTATTCTTACTTTTGACTATCCCATTATGCTAAGAGGTTCTAGGTATAGAAAAATTGTGATCAATTCCTTTCTCTTTATAATAATCCTCAATTTTCTTATTTTTAAATTCACCGTCGTGATCACTTTGGATTGTTAAATCTCACACCCTAATTTCCTCTGAATCCAAGTTAAAAAACCTCTAAAATCCTTAAATGATTCACTCTTTTGATATAAAAATTTAACACAAGTAAATCTAGAAAAATCATCTACTATCACAAATTCGTATATCTTCCCCTCTAGACTTACAGTTCCAACTGGTTCAAATAGATCCATATGTAAAATCTCCAACGGTTTACTAGTTTTAAAATCTTTATTGGATTGAAAAGAGGACTTCATCTATTTTCCTAATTTATATGCATTCAAAGGTGATCCTTAGTAAAATCTAATTTAGGTATACCTCTAACAAAAACCTTTTGGGTAATTTTCCTAAGATTTTTCATGCTAGAGTAAAAAAGTATCCTATACCATAACCATGATTCATCAGAAATAGTTTTCAAACAAAAAGCATTAAGAACTGATATACAATTCAAATTTAGCATATAAATATTATTTACCTTTTTTCTGTGCAAAACATCATTAACATTTAGGCTTAATATGTAGCTAGTAGGGAAAAATTTCACAATGTATCCTTTATCACATAGCTGGCTAATACTCAAAAGATTATACTTTAAGCCTTATACAAGTAGCACATTTTCAATGAAAAGTTTTTCAAAATTTTCAATCATACCTGATCCAACTACCTTCCTAGTAGTGTTATCTCTAAGTGTAACCCTGCCTCCACTTTTGGCTTCCAGTGATATAAATTTCTTAGTATTTCCAGTCATATGCTTTAAGCAATCACTGTCCAGGTACTAAATGCTCTCACGAGGCCTTGTATGAGAGAGTGCCTACAAAATTATCAAATATTAGACCTTGGAAACAAAAAGTGTTTAGGTTCTCCTTTCGGAAATTTAAAACTAGATGCATGTATGATATGTCTAGGTTTATGTATCTTAAGTTTCCACACTAAATGAATTTTCCTATCCAAAAAATAGGTGTGTGTTATATGTCTAATCATCCCACAAGAATAACATTAGACTCCAGGAAATGGATTTCTCAATCTTCTATAATTATTCTGTCTCTTCCTGGGTTGTAAAAATTTGGGATATAAAATAGGATTAGTAAAATCTTCAAGTATTGGGGGATTCCTATTTTCCTCAAGAGCATAAACTTTCAATTTCAAAAATGTATTCATATCTTTTAGAATATTCTTACTATAGTTCAAATGATATTTTTTTTCACTCTCTGATTCATCCTTAAAATATTTAAATTCATTTTTCAATTGAGCATAGGATGTTTTCAAAACCTCATTCTCCTTATTCAAGTTATCGAACTCATGAAGTAAGCTCATGTGGTTGTTATCTATCAATGCATGATCTTTCTTAAGGATTTCATGTTCTCTTTGTAGTTCTTATAATTATATATACATACTAGCCTGTATTTTCTGTAACTTCCTATATGCATAATGTATTCTTTCAGAAACTTCTAAAATTTTAGCATATGTTAAGTCACATACCTCTTCTTGATCTAATTGATCAAGATTATTAGCCATTAAGCACAAGTTGGTGATTTTCTCCTCCTTTTTAGTTTCTAACAAATTGGAAGCCGAGTTTTCCCAGAAAGCTCTTTGGAATATGTTCCTTCCGTTCTTCACATTTAGTTTCTTCTCTTCCTTCTTTTTGCTAGGAGTGGCTTTAAGATTTGGTCAGTCAAACTTTATGTTTTCAAGTTTCTTACACTCGTACAAAATCACATCATTAGAAACCTTAACATTCCTATTGAACTTACATCTATTCCACTGTTGGTGTCTCTGTTTGCTTCCTCTATAGAAAGCTTCTAAGCTTTCTAGTCATTAAAGCGATGTCATCCTCATCCTCAGGATGTGATAGTTCACTCTCTGACTCCTCCACTTTTAGTGTAATGTTCTTCTCCTTTTGTTGTTCTTCTATATCAATCTTTCTTTAACTCACACCTTGCTCGTAAGTAATTAGTGATCAAAGATGATTGTCAATAGAGTAAATATTCAAATCTTTAGACATAGTAATTGCAGTTATTTTTGCATCATATATATTAGTCAAACAACAAAAAATCTTATTAACCATTTTAGCATTCATTAGTTCCCTATGTAATGCATACAAAAAGGTGACAATTTATATGAATCTTTTGTACATGTCAGAAATAGATTCATTAGGTTTCATGTAAAATAATTCTTAATCATGTAACAAGATGTTAAGTCTAGATTGATTTACTTCGTTAGTCCCTTTATAAGTGATACAAAGTCTATCCCATATGTTCTTTCCATTTTTGCAAGTGGAAACTAGCATATAGTCTTCTGTCTTAAGTGTACAAAAGAAATTGTTTACAAATTTTGTATTAAGTTGTACTAAGTCTCACTCTTCTACAGTCCAATCTATAAAGGGTGTTTTAACTCTAATTCCATTAACTAATCTAGTTAGCTTTATGTACCCTTTCTCATACTAAGATCCACATACGATAATCTATAGATTATAAAATTGTAAACATACATATTTTCCAAAAATCGAAAGGGATGTTATCAAATAAAAGAGGTCTAGTGATCGAATACCCTTCAGGCGTATTCCAATTTTAAAAAGTAGCCATGCTCGTTATTCAAAAAGTAGTCTAAACTTATAATTTTGAAATAAAGCTCTGATACCACTTATTGATTCTTGTTGAATCTTAATTAGGTTGTTAAACCTAAGTTAATGTCCCAAGGTAAACCAAGAGGGGGGGGGGGGTGAATTGGTACTTTAAAAAATTACTTCTCTTGGACTTAAAAAGATGAAACCAGTTAACGATTTGTAGCAAGTTAATTAAAGTTTTAAAAGTAATTTTTCAACCACAGAAAAAATAACATGCGGTTAGTAAATATGCAACAGAAAAATAAATGACACATAAATTTATAGTGGTTTGGCAAACACAACCTACATCCACTCCCTAAATCCTCCCACTTCAGGTATTGCACTATTACCAAAGAAACTATCCTTTAGAACCCACAGCAAGGTAGAGAAGCCTTTACAAAACTCTCTTCCACCAATTCCCGATGCAATAAAGAACCCTCATCTTTTACACCCTCCAAGTGTAGACAGAGTACCTTTGGTTGTTTAAACTCTCCAAGTGTCGGCAGAGAACCATCATTCTTTCACACTTCCCAAGTGTTGGAGAGAACCATCATCCTTTCACACTTCACAAGTGTTGGTAGAGAACCAAATCTTATCTAAAGATCTTCTCACAAGAAATTTAGAAAGATAAGAGGAAGAGTGAAAAACACAAATCACACATAGACATCCTTACCTTTGTGTAACCTTGTGAACCCTTTCATACTCCACTAGGAAGAAATCTCTCTCAAACACTCTCTCACACTCTCTCCTTTAATTACCCTTGAAAATTTTATGAAGACAAGAAGACAAGATTAGATAGTAGTCTATTTTAGTGGGCCTTTTATAAAAAAGACAAAAAAAAATAGTCCAGAAAATAGAAGTTTTTAATTTTGAACGTAAACAATCGTACAGTACAATCATGTATTCATACTTCTAAATAATTCAAATACTTCTGCTTAAAAACCCATTGTGAATCGATACAAACTCATTTCATACGCGATCATCATCTGGTATGAACTAAGTTCATCTGGGATGAATAATTTGAAAATTAAATTTCATTTGTATAAAACTTAAGGATGAAATGAGCAAAAATAGAATAGAGATGTTCATCCTGGGATGATCATAAATATCATCCATACGATCTTCATCCGATGACAGAATAGAGACATTCATTCTAGGACAATCATAAAATATCATCTGTATGATCTTTGTTTGATGGAAAAATAGAGGCGTTCATCCTGGGATGATCAAAAAATATCATCCGTATGATCTTTGTCTGATGGCAAAATAGAGATGTTCATCCTGGGACATAATTAAATATCCTCCGTATAATCTTGGTCCGATGACAAAAAAGAGACGTTCATCTTGAGTAGAAACTAAATATCATTCATACGATCTTCTTCTGAGGATAGAATAGAGACGTTCATCTGGGGACAATATTAGATAGTGTCCATACGATCTTTGTTAGAGTACAAAATAGAGGCATTCTTCTTGGGTTAAAATTAAATATCATTCATACGATCCATACTTAGAAAATAAAATTTCTTTAAACTATTCATTCAAATGCTCGTTGGGGAAAATAACTGACCAGATCGTCCCATACAAAAGGGTATCATACATTATGATAATTTTTAAAATATGAATTATAAAAATCTCCCCTAGTGTGCGTGTGCTTAGTTACTTAATTACAATCACACACTCTCAAACTCAATAAAATGAAAAATATAGACTTTGATTATAATAATTTCTAAGCTATTCTCGATTTGAAGTGTTCAATGATTCGGAGTATGATTTTCTTGAAATATTTGTGTACACAAGAGAAAAAACAATTCTTCTAAAATATGTTAAGAGAAATAATAATCAAATTAATAATATTTAAAGTCATCAAAAACATATAAGTTGTAAGAATATCAAACATGCATAGCAACTATCTCAACAAAGATCTCATGAGAGTATGTGGTACCTTGACAATGGATGCTCACACCATGTAATTGGAGACTCCAATCAATTCATTTTGTTGGAGGTTAGGTCGTGAGGTAAGGTCACTCTTGCAGACAACACCACCAAGAAAGTTGTGGGCACATGTATAATTAGAAACTCTAAGAACATTTTGATTGTAAATGTTTTTCTGGTTTATAGCTTGAAGCATAACTTGCTCATCATCAGCCAGTTTTGCGATAAGGGATTTATTAAAAAAAATTTTCCAAACACGTACATCATAAGCTTGAATAAAAATATTATTTTGCAGGAAAAAAAGATTAATAATGTTTACATAATTGATTTGAAAAATATTAAATATTCTACATCTTTCTGTTTAAAAATTATTGCTGATGAGTCATGATTGTGGCATAGGAGGTTATGTCATGCTAGCATGAAAAAACTTAGAAAAGTAATAAAAAAAGACTTAGTGAGAGGAATCCCCAAGCTTAAGTTCACTAAGGAACACCTGTGTGATGCTTGTCGACTAGGAAAATTACTCAAATCCTCTTTTTGTTCCATTAAGGATATTAGTACTTCTAAACCTTTAGAAGTTCTTCACATGAATTTGTTTGGATCTATTAGCACTGCGAGCTTAGGGGGAAAAGTCTATGGATTTATTATAGTTGATGACTACTCGATGTTCACTAGGATTAGATTTCTATCACATAAAAGTGAGTCATTCAATGATTTTAAATTTTTCTCCAGTTAGGTTCAAAAATAGCTAGGTTGTGTGATCTTGACCATACATAGTGACCATAGTAGAGAGTTTGAAAATGAGAGATATGGAAACTTTTGTGAGGATCAAGGGATTAGTCACAACTTCTTAACTCTTAGGGCCCCTCAACAAAATGGATAGCTGAAAGGAAGAACAAGATCTTTATAAAAGTCACTATGGCCATGCTTACTTAGTTTTAACTTCAAAAATATTTTTGGGCTGAAGCAATAAATATAACCTGTTATGTGATGAATATGGTGAATGTTATATCCAAACTGAATAAGACACCCTACGAGATCATAAAGGGTAGGACACCCAACCTTTTTCATTTCTATGTCTTTAGCTGTAAGGTTTTTATTCTTAATAATGGGAATCACTCTTAGGAAAATTTGACCCAAAATATGATAGAGTGTTCTTAGGATATTTAAGTGTGGGGAAATCCTTTAGAGTGTTTAATAAGAGGATATTAGTGCTGGAGGAGAGTACTCATGTAGTCTTTGATGGATCTGATCCTAAGAATTCTAGAGTTGAGGAAGAAGATGAAAAAGGTGAGATTACCCAAGGAGTAGAAAATACAAACCTTAAGAAAATGGTAGAACCTTTAAACACTGATGGAGTAAGAGAGATTACCCAAGTAGTAGAACCTATAAATATGAAAAAAGGGTAGAACCATGACACACTTTGCCTAGAGATTGGAGATATTCTTTGTGTCATCCTAAGTAATTTATCTTAAGAGGGCCTTTTGAAGGTGTTAGAACTAGGCGTGGACTTAGGAAGGAAGTAAACCAGTATGTATTTATCTAAATGATTGAACCCACCAATATCAATAAAGCCCTTTCTAAAAAAATTTGGACCTTAGCTATGTAAGAAGGACTTAATTAATTAGTGAGGAATGATGTTTGGGAGTTAGTAGAATAAACTAAGAATCAATGTGTAGTAGGAAGCAAATGGGTCTTAAGGAAAAAATGAATCATTATGGTGTGGTGGTTAAGAATAAGGTAAGATTAGTGGCTAAGGGGTACAACTAAATAAAAGGGATTGTTTTTTAAGAGATCTTTGCCTCTATAGTTAGATTGGAAGCCATTAGAGCTCTACAGAACTTTACCTGTTATAAGATATTTAAGCTTTTCCAAATAGATGTTAAGAGGGCCTTTTTAAATGGGGGGTGAGGGGGGGGGGGGGGGGGGGGGGGGGGTAGTAAAAAAGGATGTATTTGTAGAGCAAGCCCTAAGTTTTGAGAGTTCCAAATTTCCAAATCATATTTGCAAATTTAAAAAAGCTATATATGGATTAAAATTAGCTCCCAGAGCTTGGTATGAGAGGCTTAGCACAATTCTACTAGAAAGAGAGTTTATTAAGGGGAGCATAGACACCATGATTTTTCTAAGAAATATAGGATATGATTTACTGATTTTCTAGATCTATGTTGATGATATACTTTTTGGATTTTTTGATAAATATTTATGTGGTAAATTTTTTAAATTAATTAGTAAAGAGTTTGAGATGAGTATGATGGGAGAATTATCCTACTTTTTGGGATTTAGCATAAGGTAAATAAATAATGAAACCTTTATTAATAGATCAAAATACACTAAGGACAACTTGAAAAAAAAAATGAAATGGATAAAGCCAAGCCAATAAATACACCCATCATTTCCATTATCTAGTTAGATAAGGATTAAAATTGAAAATCTGTTGATAAAAAAAGAAGTATAATGATTGGATCATTACTTTACTTAACTATTGGGCGACCTGATATAATATTTAGTGTTTCTCTCTATTCTAGATTTCAAACTAATCCTAAAAAATCTCACCTGACTATAGTTAAGAGAATTCTTAGATATCTCTTAGAGACCCAAAACTTAAGAATCTGGTATCCTAGGAATAATAATTCTTTCAAAATTATTGGATAATCTATTTCGGATTTTATAGGGTATAGGATAGATAGAAAGAGCATTTTTGGAACTTTCCAATTCATAGGATACTCCTTAGTATTCTGGTCCAGTAGAAAATAAAACTCTGTTGCACTTTATAGTGCTGAAGATGAGTACATTGCCTTGAAAAATTATGTGGCCTATATACTTTAGTTGAAGCAACAAATTCTTGATTTAGGATTACCTATTGGCATAATTTTAATACTATGTGATAACATAAGTGTCATATGCATATCTAAAAATCATATCTAACATTTTAGAACCAAACACATTAACATAAAACATCACTTTATTAAGAACCATGTTACCAAAGGAGATAGTGAGTTACACTATATAGTAACTGAAAATTAACTAGCTGACATCTTTACTAAACCACTAGCCTTTGACATATTCAGTATCTTAAGGACTACATTGGGTGTGATTAACATAAATACATGAACTTGATGATTTTTGAACTCTAAACATTATGTTTTATGTTCTTTCTCTTATTTTATTTTTTGATTTTTTTTTTCTAACCTTTCCTTTATTTTTGTTTTTATTATTTGTTCATGTTTATTTGCTGGTGTTTTTCATATTTTTTAGTTTTATATTCTCTTTGCTCTTTCAAATTTTTATTGGTCACTATTGAAATTATATTTTATACTGTATTTTTATTTTTGAAAATTGTTAATCAATGGTTGACATTCCTAAATTTGTTAAAGGAAGAAACATTATTGATTGTTTCCCTTCCACTAACTTCTTTAGAGGAATAAGTTTCATTTTGAAGCAAAAATCTTTTTCAAATTAAAAATAGGACATTAAAATTGAGATCTATTCTATCTTCCTATAGTAATCCATCTCATATAAAAAATGTTCAAAATCATTAAATTAAAATTAAGCTTTTCTTGATCAGCTTGTTGCATTTATTATATAAATTTGATTCTGATTTGTGGTTTCTTTTCCTAGATATTAGAGAGTGAGGTTTTCTTCTGTATTATCTAGAAGTTAATCTCACAACTGAGAGTCTTTAAAGTTTTCAAATGGGAGCTAGCTCGCAAAAAAGATAATAGGCATAAAATGAGCCTGAAAAGAAAAAAGTGATTAGATGCGCAAAAATCACCAAAAACATTAAAAGATACACAAAGTGTATCAAAAACTAAAAGATGTGTAACGTGTGCTAAATAATTGATAAGAGGCACATAATGAGCCTACAAAAATCAAGCTTCTTCCTCTTTCTAACCTTTAAAACTTTGAAAAATTCATTTGTCACTTGATATCTACAATCACTTAATTTTGAAACCCTTGATTTTGACTAATTACTTTAGTACATTACTCTATCAGATATGTATTTTGGAATGAAGTATTATATAGATCACGTTTTTGGTCTAATTTTCTTTTTGAGTTAGAATTTTTATTTGTAAAAGATCTTTGCCCTTTAGGGATTCCAAACTGGGAATAACATGATTGGTTTTTTTATCAATTTTTTTCATTTCAGTGATGTTAACACATTTCTTATAATTTTTTAATTCAATCACATGGAAAATTTATCATATTCTTGATTTAATAAAAAAAACTTTATTTTTTATTCTTTTTGTTATTTTTACCATCCTTTTATTGCTTTATATTTTATTCTTTTCTTTGCTTTTATGTTTTGGGGCACCTTTTAATCACATCCTTTCATAATCAAAATTTTATTTTTTTTATCACATAGTTCTGGATGATATTCCTATCGTCCTGCATGATAGCATCAAATCACCCTTCATCATCAATCTAACGGTTGATCTAACTCAATTATTTGAGAATGTCTTGGATGATCCACATCATCCTAGATGATATAATCGAATCATACTTAATTATTTGTGATTATCTTGGATGATACACCTATTCATCCTAGACGATCCACGTAGCAAAAATGGCTACATGTTTTAAATTTTGCCAGTACTATCCATTATTATCGATCATCATGGATGATCCACCTAATTGTCTTGATTGATCCATTTCTTCAATGGTCAACCAGCATGACTCCTCAGGATGATCGTATGAGTCTAATAATCTTGGATGATGTATGATCATCCTGGATGATATGATCACCTTTTTTGACCAATCAACCCAAACATTATAAGTTTGCCTAGTTGTCTTGAATGATCCTGTGATCATTATAAATGATGTGGTTGATTCTAATAAATAGTCAAATTCAAACATTGTTTCTCACCCTCATATGCTCTAATTTTATTCCTTCTCACACATACTTTTAATCCTTATCAATGGTTGGTGGGAAAAGATCCAGGATGATGACTGATAGTTCATCAAGGGCATTTATTGACCCTCATTTCTCTGAGGTAGCTGTGCAAGCTACCTATCTTTGATACAAAACTGGTGGGATCACACCTTCGAGGATCATCAATCCTCGAACACTTATTTACTTGGTACTAAATCTGTTCACTCATACCTCTCTCACTTTCATTCTAAAAATAGCTTTCCTAATAACCTCTGAACTCCTCTATGATTTCTTTACTAGTCTTAGAATAAACTCCACCTATACTGCCCTTGAGTCCTATGTAAATAAACGCCCAGTAGAGATCACCTATAAGGATTTTCATGAACTCCTCCAGCTTTCTACTACCGAAAATAGGATTCATATCTTATCTTCAGATCTTGATTATGACTGGGGTCCTGCCATCCAACTCCTAAGGAACACAAATGTCTCATACCATGATGGGATGTCGAGCACCATTGTCAAAGATGCTAGGACAATCCAACATGTTCTTAGAACCTCAGTAATCCCGAAGGTTGGTGACTATGTCCATATTACTCCCCTAGTCTAAATCACCACCTTTTATATAATGGCCCATAGGGAGTTCAATGCCACTAATCTTTTCTTTCAATACATTGAGTACCTGACCAATATTAGGGATCTAGGGCACAAAATAAAAACCAACCTTATCTAGGACAAATTATAACTTTTGTCATAGAAACCAAATATGATTTTCAATATCCTGCCCCACAAAATTATCAGCATGTCTACTACACCAAAAGCTCTATTCATATTCTTCATAGCACTCATCTCCATCTAGGGCACGAGGAGGTTGAGGGAGATAAGGAGGAAGCTGCTACTACACCTATTCCTAAATTTCTTTTGATCTGCTAGTAATTAAAGATGGATCAGCTAGTGGAGAGGTTTGACTAGTGGGAGGCTAAGCTTGACTATTACATTACTGCACATGAGCAGCACCATAAGGTAGATGTTATTAGATTTGATTCATATGTGGAACACCAACTGTAATAGCATGAACAGGATATGACCTAGTTTGAGGAGTAGTTTACTTTCATCCACAATCTTTTTTAGCCACCACCACCTCCTCCTTCGCCTGATTAGGGTCCCTCATACTTCACTACAAGAAAATATGTAATTAGCGACCAACAAAATTGGCACTAAAAATGTTAATTTGGACGCTAAAGCAAATAGCGACCAAAAATATTTGGGTCGCTGATTTGTCGCAGTAGCCTCGTCGCTGAGGCTTTTAGAGACCAAAAAAAAAATTTTAGGTTGCTAAATTATCAACCACTAATTAGTATTGATCGCTAAAATTAGACATATTAGCAACCATGTTTTTGGACACTAATAAATATTTATTAGGATGCTATTTAGTAATTTTAATAATTTATTTTATTTATTATATTTTCTCTTTAGCAAACAAAATAAAAATTTGTTGCAAAATGATCAACCTAATAAATCACTTGCCCCTATAATTTCATGAAGTTTTGATATATATTTTTAGATATAAAAGTTATGATATTTAGTAAAAAAAATTATTATCCAATTATTATGCCTTGGCTATAGCAATTAAGATCAATCCATTACTTCTTTATTTTGCAACTAGTTAGATAAATTTCATAATAGAGAAATAACACATTTTATTAACTTGAGGTAACAATAATAAAAAGCATATACACTACTAAAAAAAAAAAGCTTTCATTCTTCCATTCAACAAAAGAACAAATGTAAAAGAAACAAAAAAAAAACAATAAAAACTAGAAGTAGGCCCATTGTTAAAGAGAAAATAGTTAATCCAATATATTTTTACACAAAATTGACTTGAATTCAAACTAAAAATAAAATAATATTTTTCTTCAAGACCACCTGTAGAAACTCTTCCTCTAGCTGATAACTAACAAGACTCACGGCGCTTAGATACTTCAAAATTAAAAATTGCCCCAATCTGAACTCTCTTGGAAGACATCAAGAAGTGCAGACAATTAATAATTTCCATCTCATACTCAGCAATCTCAATATAAGTGAACTATCGTTGTTGCTAATGGAGCCATTGAGAATCACCTCCGTCCAAAAGCCGTGTTGAGGAGAATGATTAGGTGGTTTCATTTCCAAATAAGGCAGAGTACTGGTTTCAAGAAGTTAGAAAATCCTTACATCTCTTGTGAGCTAAAATTTACTTACGATAGAGACGGAATGGGATGGCGGGCTACTCAACTATAAAAAAAGTGAAACAGATCAAATGGTTGATGAAATATAAGTGAAACAGATCAAATGTTACTCAACTATCAAAAAAAAAACTTGAAAAATCATGATTTGCCTACAACAATATGCATGCAAATATAAGCTTGACCAAAGATGCTTAGAAAAAAAATAATTATTCAAGACAATTGATTTTTTTTTACATGGAGTAGGTGCACAATATTATTCAAGAAAGCTGATATTAAAAAAATGCTCCGAATTTATTATGGTAAAATTAATAGACAGATGGGACTCTTACGATGCTTCCCACTCGCCAATATAAAATCAATATAAAATAGTTTTTTTTTGTGTAAACAATGGCTGGAAACATTATACCTACTAATAATAAGGCAAGAAACAAGAGCTCACCTGAACAAATGAATCATTAAATTCAGCTCGGGAAAAAGTAAGAGCCCAATGCTCGCATTTCATTTGTTCATATCCAACTTATCTTACACAACTTGCTAAGCTACTCTTTTGTTGAACTTGGCATCCTGCACTTCAAAGCTCTATGCAATCTCAAATGACTCAAAGACAAACAACCCAACACTACGTGCACAATATCATCAACAGAAACTTTGTAAAAAGAATCCAATACAAGGTCATCCATTGACTGGTGTTTCTGGGAAGGAATGAATCCCATTACCAGTTATCTGTTCACAGCCTATCAATCTAATCTCCATAAGATTCTGACAGTTCTTAGCTATATCAATGAGTGAAGAATCTGAAAGATTAATCAGCCACGAAAGGTCCAACTTGCTCAAGCCAAGCATAGTAGTAATACAAGCACCTCCATAATCAATGACTTTGGTGCCACAATCTTCTAACTTCTATTCCTGAAAATAGTACATAAGCAACAAGGAAGAGATCCCATAGTCTGTAATCCTAAAATTGTTATATGGGACAATGCGTTTTAAATATTACAAGATTCACAACATAACTTATAGGAGTGTCTGCTAGTGGAACATTAAGTGCCTCCATGGTACCACATAAATAACCATTATCAAGATCTTTCTTAAAGGAACATCCCAAAAAATGAAGGATCACGTCAATGCACCACAAAGTGACACTGCATTTGATCGCAAAACATATCATAATAGTAACAAACCACGCAAAAGTGAATAATGAAGCAATTACACCTTCTAATAATTATATTTGATCGTGAAGGATTAACTATTTAAATAAAATAAAAATTACTATTTCTCAAGCCTATAAGTGTTAACTCGGAGTTGTCTGTGCAAAATATGACGATCTGTCTCGACTGCAAATAACTTTGACTTGGCGTCAGGATTTATTTGAATTTTTCACTTTGCTGGAAACCACAATAACTCTAATGCTTCTTTTTACTCTAATGAAAAAGAGTGGCAAATTTTTGGAGAAAATCATTCAATTTCATTTAACGAACGCAAGGGACTCTTTCTCAATCGTATAACACATTATAAGCCAAATCTTAAAATTCACGTCCCATTTTAAATTCCTTCTATATTGGCGTACGTCCATAAAATATTTTTGACCATCACACAAATGGAGTACTAGCACACAATATTTTTTTATTTACAAACCCATTGCTCATCTTAAAATCAAAGTTCTACTATAGTTTAATTTTATAAGAAAATTGTCTAGCAAAGTATTTTTTTGTCCTAAAGATATTATTAACTCTACACTTTACAAATAATGCATTTACTTGCGAAAGCAAAACTTCCATATTTTTTCATATGTGCATATACATCTATCTTTTGCAAGAGATTATAAAATATTTTTAATATCCCCTCACCTATTGTAAGCTTAGATATTACTTTCAATTCATGAAGAAGCACTTTCACTAAATATCAATTCAAGAATCTTTAAGATATCTTCTACTTCTACATTTTCTAATTCTGCATTTATGTGGTCTAAATTGAAGAACTACTAGATATTTTTCTAAAATTAAGAAAGAAGATAAGTGTATGTGGTCAACATTATTCACACAAAATATATTAGTTTTTTAATAATGGATAAACTAGCAAAAAATGTTAAAAATCACTAAATATCCATATTAGTGTTGCTTTATATAAGAAAGTTATTTTTCAAGAAATATTATAGATGATAACAGCTTCATCCCATAAGATTTTCAATAAATATATATCAGTAGTTGTAAGCACACATCTATTTTTCCCCTTAATTGTATGGAACAAGAATTTGATGCATGAGAAACATATAAAGGGTTGATATCTATATCTCGGGAGAGATTACAAGGCAGAATAATTACTGATTAGTATGAATACGGTGATGCGGTTTGAATATATGTCATGAAATCGTCAAGAACTAAATTAAGTATGACATTTTGTAGTTCTATAGCAAACTCTAAATATACAACAACAACAACATCAAGCTTTTATCCCACCATGTGGGGTCAGCTACATGAATCATTCTTCTCCATTGTGCCCTGTTAAAAGTTAATTTCTCATTCAAATCTAATAAAGAAATGTCATTTCTAATATTTTCTAACCAAGACTTTTTAAGTCTACCTCTACCCTTCTTAACATAAGTCAAATCTAATACTTTAGCATCTAATGGATGACATACATTTGGCTCACACATTCTCTCATGATGCAATCTCATATATACAACATAACTCATAAATACAAACAATCCTTTTAATTCTAGAATAAGAGACACAATCATTTATAGGATTAGTTGTTTTGAACAATCTTATAAATTGATTGAAAAATTCATGTAGCATATTAAAATCAACTTTGATATTGGGCATTCTTATTGTAATAGATAAGTAATTAGTGCAACCATGCCATAACAATTGTAATAAATCATAAAATCATTAAGCCTCACAATTAAAAGGCTCTTCAACAAGTTCTTTAAATTATGGGCCAACATCGTCAAATATCATTTATTCATATTTTTTTAATGAGTGTCAACAAATGGCTCGCACTCACCATGTGAGGCCCAACATCAATAAACAAGCTAAAAAAACACCTCGAATAAAATCAACATTCACTTCATCCAATGCTATATATAAAAAAAAAGTTAGTAAAGAACAAGGAAATCATAACTTTTTATAAAAACTAAACAATTAAGTACTAATAAATTACCGAAACAAAAATTCAACTCCATTAAGAAATTTATCTATTAATATTTTTGGTCTAGATAACAATTTATTATACATTCATAGTCATTGATTTTTCTAATATCCATATATTGTAATTAATTAACCCACTAATACATTCATTACAATTAACTAGCAAGCAATTTGTATATTACGTTTCCATAAATTATTCTTGAAAATATACAAAATTAATTAATTTTTTAAAGTTATTTCTTCTGATTAATTAATATTCATAAACAACTAAATATTCATGAAAATTGTTGTTAATTTAATAAATTAATTTTCAACAATTACATGCATGCATCATCTTCTATTTTATATACATACATATAACACACAAACACACACACACACACACACTCACACACACACACACACACACACACACACACACACACACACACACACACACACACACACATGCGCGCGCGCACAAACACAAACACGCGCGCACAAACACAAACACGCGCGCGCGCGCACACACACACACACAGATATATATATATATATATATATATATATATATATATATATATATATATATATATATATATATATATATATATATATATATATATATATATATATAAAACATAGAGTTAAATAAATTGCATACATATATCAAAATAATTTTAATGTGAAACGTGCATACAACAAACTAAACAATTGTTAGATCTAGGGATGGGATCAACCCGAACATAACTGATAGGCAACATGCTCATGTGCATGCAAAATAAGCTACTTCAAACATAGAGGCACAAATTTAAGATATATAAATATGCACATATGCAAACATATTTTCTTTTTATTAGCATACTCGATCATCTACAAAATAATAAATTTGATGATATCAAGAACTTAATATTAGAGCTAGGATTATGTATGAATATGCTTAGATTTCAAGATCATTGGCCACACAAAAATTTTAAAACTCAAGCATCCATATATTACAAAAGCCAATGGATTTTCATCATTTTGATTATTAGTATATCTCTTGCACTCCATTAAGGATTGAAAATTTAAACCTTACAATTCAATGCTCAGATTATGGACTCAGAGGACTAGTAAAGATAGTCCCATGTCCATTATATTAAGTTCACCACCCATAGATAGAGGTGGTTTTCCCAAAAAAAAAAGAAAGCATACATCATAAAATGGTTTCCATCACAAATAAATGCATCCACAACAACATTAAAATTTTAATAGAAGATTTCATTTCCAGGATACAATTTCCCGACCACTGATGGACTGAGATATAATTGAACATATGGTTTTTAGTTGAATAAGCTTGACCAAAGTACCAAAAAATCAAGATCAGTAACTTATATAAACAATATATCAAATAAAGGGCATTTAATACAAAAACATAAATAAACACTTAGCAAGACTGCTTCATCAACATTTTTTATGGCCATTGAACACTTGAAAGCTTAATAGGTATGTGGCATCAGGCTAATTCATTCAACCTCCATACAAGAAACATGAAATTTATCAAGAAATAAGAGAATTAGAAACAAAAAAAGAAAAAAATCATATTTTAAACAAAATGAATTTGCAATGAATGCATAAATTATCTGCCTAAATGTGATTTCTAGGCATAATTCATATAAGATATAACACAAGATCAATAACAGAATGAGACCCTCAACTCTTGAATGCAGCTGAAAAAAATACTAATGAACAATGAAAAAAGAGAAGTTTTAGTAAAAATATATAAATTACAATTTACGCAAATAACAACAACAAGCAAAATAAATTAAGTGATACAAGCTTCACAAGCTTACCAAGTACAGAGACTTGTAAGTAAAACAAAACAAAGGTGGATAGAAAACATGATCTTACTTCAAGCATACCAAGCAATCCTATAAAACTCGATATTCTATAATAGCTTATAATTAAACTACATTTACTTCGTGGAAGTCAATAGCTAGAGAAGCATGAATTATTTCATTAAAATTTTTGTTCTTTTCCATCTTGAGCTTTAGCATCCTGATAAAAACCTCACGAAAACTTTCATCCAGACGCTTAGCCTGCACGTGATTCAGCTTAGGGAGAACAACATGAAGAGTATTCATATTCAATTTTGAGTTGGTCAAGTATTCTTCTAATGTAAGCCCTAGATATTTATATGAATGCCCAGCCCCTTTAGCATCCAACAAACCATTATCTCCATCCACAAGTAGTTCATCCTTATCTTGCCCTTCGCATGCGACTTGTCCTAAGCATAGCATCCAACACTACCTGAGTGCTTGGCATGTGACTTGTCCTGAGCATTGCTGCCCTTCTTACATTTTCTTTTATCATTTTGATTTCTATTAGTTTTAATTATAATTATTTTATCAAGAAATCCTACAAGTTCTTATTGCATGAATTTTAAAAGCATTATAGTCCTGAATCAAGCACTATGTATTACATAAAAAACACTCAGGTAGAAGAGGAAAATAAGGACAATGACAAGAACAAAGACAGAAATCTCCTAAATGCTATTAAAGCCAAATAGTTATACAGATTAGAGAAAATCAGGATTGCATAAATCTGGATTCATTTTATCCTACTTCCAACCAAACAGCCTCAGAAAATCAGAACCTGAACAAATGTTACCAAGAAGCAATCGATCCAGAAGGAACACAAATACTATCATCTTTGAAATAATACTACCAATATTAATAGGGGCTTCTAACATCATAAGATATGATCAATCACTTCACAAACTGTAGAAAATAAAGATAGAGTTTTCCAGTGGCAGGACACAACCGCCATCACCTTAGCGAAGTGAGACTGTTTAGTAAAAAAAAAAGACTGAATGCAAAATAATGAGTGGAGAGTGAAAATCCAGACAGAAATAGCCATTGGATATTTTCAACTCAACCATTGAAAATCAACCCTAACCTCTTAAAGCAACAATAACAATCAATAATGTTGAATGATACCATAAAAATGAGAGGAAAGCATAGTCTAAAGAAGTTCATAGAAATTTTGAAATTAAATTTGGAAGAACAATATTAGGGATAACCTGAGAAGGAGAAATCGGTGGAGCCAAGTTTGCGGGATTGTTCGAAGAATTATGATTGAAGAAACTCATATCAACGTGCGAATGAGAGAGGTCGTGGCCGAGACTATCAATTTGCAGTTGGCAATTGCAGTTAGCAATTGTAGTTTGAGGTCGCTAAAGAGGTAGGGCAAATGGTAATACTGAAAATGAGAGAGGTCGCGTGCTTGAGAATGATGGGAGACTAGGTTTTGCTATAATGTATAATTTTTAAGTAATTAATTGATGAAATTTAGATATTATATATTATAATTTATTTCATCAATATTTTATTAGATTTATCAACATAAAAATATAAATATTAAATTGAATTCATCATTTTATTTATTAATTTGAATTTCAAAAATATTATTACAATAAAAAAATTTCCCTGAAGCGCTGCCCCTGAAAACCCTCAAGGGGCGCTACCCCTTGACCCCGTGACCTAACCGGGCAGGTCGAACCCCGTTAGGAGGTGCTATACCCTTGGATACCTAACATATATGTGAACTGTATGATTATGCATACAATTGAAAAGAGTAGTTATTCACTATAATGACATGTATATATTTCAGAAATAGATTCTCTAAATTTTTAGCGATAAAATTAGCAGCCAATTTTTTTTTGTGGCTAATATCAAACTTCCTTATTATTTAGAGGCCTTACTAATTTTTGGTTGCTAAAAGATATCTTTAGCGACCAATTTATTTTTGTCTCTATTTTTTTGGTCACTATTGACCCATTTTCTCGTAGTTAGCTTGTAGTCTATTTTGATTTTTTTTTGTGATGTTTTCTCTTATACTACTGTTAGTTTCTGGGTTATATTTTCTGCTATGTATTTTGATTTTATTTCTTCCTCATTTTTGTGATGTTAATAGGGGGAGTAGTGTTAGTGTTATTTCATTATATTATTCTTTTTTATACTACTATTATTAGTATTTTTTTGTTATATTGTTAATTTTATACCATATACTTGTTTTAGTAAAATTTACATTGCTTGGTTTAGACTGTTCTCCTTTACTTCATGTTTCATCAGTCTGCTTGAGTTAAATTTCCTAAGAAATATTTTCCATCATAAAAAAGGGAGAGATTACTACAAACCTAACTTCAATGATTATAATTTCGATGATAGCAAATATTTTTGATATTTCTATTTCTCTACTATTACCCATCCTACTTACATTTCAGATCCACAATGTCAATTACAAATCAAGCCAACTCAAGATTGGTAGATTAGGACTGACTTAGATTATAATTATAAATATAGAGTTTTTACCTTTTCTTGAGTCAAATATAATAATGTAGTTCCGATGTTAAGCAACCTTATACACACACACTCTTTGAGAGAAATTCTATATGCTTATGAGTTATTTTTATTTTTGATCACATTGTACAGGACAACCCAAAAATTATTCTCAATGATATATTAAAATAAAAAACCCTAATTAGGGTATCTATGTTAAGTGAGACTCATTAATAAAATTGTTCTGGATGATATGCTTAAATTAGAAAATCTCAACCGCCAAACTCATTTAGACAAGATTTTATTAAAAGGATTTTACTCTTTTCATACATGACAATACCATATCGTCTTGGATGATTTCTTACAATCATGCCTAAATTATTTAGGCTATTAAAGAAAGAAATTAAGGATTGATTGATTGATCATATCATCCTGGATGATTACAGGATCATCATAAATGATCAATTAAAAAAATCTTAATCTTGTCTTAAATCACCTGGACATCGAGATGATATGCTGAATGATCACTTAAAATTCTCTATCATCCAGTGGTGTTACCTGGATGACCAAAATGATGTGATGGATGACATTCCTTTATTTTGAATTGATTGAATGGGATGATTCAATAATTCTGGATGAACAGAATGATGTGTTGGATGATATGTATGGTTTTGAACTAATCATATAGGATGATGTCCACATCATTTTGGATGATCAAAATAAATAAGGCTTCTAATCATCCAACCTTCCTAGATTGTCCTAATTGAAAGGGATAAAAATATACTGATCATATAGGATGGTCTATTGATCATCCAGGACGATCTTTGATGGCAAGTTACAACTTTAGAAAAAAATTAAGCCCCTTTATATAAGATCTCTTATTTATCCTAGAAGTGATCTTTTGATGGTGTCCTATTCTGAGAAAGCCAAAAGAAGGAGAGGTACAGCTTGGGAGAGAGAAAGGATCATATGAGGGAGAGTTTGTGAGGGGTTCAGAAAGATTGCTCCAAGTAAGGATCCAAGGCATCTTCTCCAATCATCGTCTATGGTTCCTTGGTTGTTCTAGGGAGGTCTTCATCTACAAAATGTTAAGGTTCTCTACTTTCTTTAGAAAGAAGCAGGAGTCTGGGTTCTCTTCCTACTTCAGGAGGAAGCAAAAGGAGTTTGAATTCTCTGCCTCCTTCATGAGGAAGTAAAAGGAGTCTAGGTTTTCTGCCTCACCGAGGTCAATAAAAAGGAGTTTATAAAGGCTTCTCTACCTTGATTTGGGAGAAAAATGAGATTCACTATTTGTTTAGTGCAATACTTGGAGGTGATGCTCTGGGGAATGGACGTAGGTCAAGTCAACTGGACCACTATAAAATCTGGTGTGTTCTTTTTTACATTTTTGTATTTTACTTTCCACACTTTTTTTCATCTAGGATATTGGAGGTTTTAATGTTTTAAAATATTTTAAAAAGACCATGCTTTTTATTTAAGGATTTTAAAACTTCCAATTCACCCCGCCCCCTCTTGTTTAGCCTCGGGCTAGTTCAGAAGGGCTTAATAACCCTAATTAACTTTATTGAGTCATTGTACAATGTAACTATAGTGCTCATGAGAGTGTTAATTGCCTTGGATTTATCCATTTCATATTTTTTTAGGATGTCTTTAATGTATTTTGATTTATTAAGAAAAATTCTATCATCCTTCTTGCCTTATATTAAATCCAAGAAAATAGTTTAGTTCTCCTATCATACTCATCTCAAACACCTTATTCATTATTTTAGAAAATTTATCACATAACTTTTTATAAGAATATCTAAATAAAATATTATCAATATAGATTTGGAAAATAAGTAGTTCTTCTCCAACATTTTTAAGAGAAGGGTGGTGTCTATTCTCCCCTTAACAAAGGTTCTATATAGTAGGAATATGCTTAGCATTTCATACCATGCTCTAGGTGATTCTTTAAGTCTATATAATGCCATTTTTAAATTTAAACACATGATCAAGAAATTGTAAGTTTTCAATGTTTGGGAATTGTTCAACATAAACATCTTCTTTTAGTACCCCATTCAAAAAGGCACTTTCAATATCCATTTGATACAGTTGGAATCCCATACAGTATAAATAACTAGCACCCTTATGGCTTCTAGTCTAGCTACAGGGTCAAAAGTCTCTTCAAAGTCAATACCTTTTATCTTATTGTAACCCTTATCCACTAGTCTTGCTTTATTTCTAACAACTACACCAGAATCATTCATTTTATTTTTGAATACTCATTTTGTTCCAACAACACTCTTGTTCTTAGATCTCACAACTAGCTTCCAAACATCATTTTTATCAAATTGGTTAATTCTTCTTGTATGGCTAGGATCAAGAATTCATTCGATAGTGCTTAATTTGTATTTTTGGATTCACTCATTAAGATAAAGGCAATGTGGTTCACTTATTTCCTAAGTTCATGCCTAGTTCTAACACCTTCAAACGGGTCTCCTTATATTAGTTCTTTAGGATGACTTAATGAATATCTCCATTATCTAGGCATTTAATTTTCAACTTTTACACTTTCTTTATGATTTGTATATTCTACTCCTTATGTAACTTCAACAACTTCTTCTTTTACCATAAACCCTTCAAAATTATCAGATTCATTAAAACTATATAAGCAGTCTCCTCTACCTCTAGTGTCATTTTATTGAAAACTCTAAACGGTTTTCTAACATTTGAGTATCCTAGGAAGATTTCATCATCATATTTTGGCTTAAATGTTCTTAGTAGAGATTTCCTATTATTTAGAATGAACATTTTATATCTAAAGATATGAAGGTGAGAGAGGTTAGGTGACCTACCCATAAGAATTTCATAGGGTGTCTTATTTAGCAAGGATCTAACATTAACCCTAATCAAAATATAATAGGCTGTGTTTACTGCTTTTGACAAAAAATATTTAGGAAGTGAATATCCAACTAATATAGTTTTAGCAGCTTCTACCAAGGTCCTATTATTTCTTTAAGTTACCCTATTTTATTGAGGGGTAGGGTTCTAGGAGCTAAAAAGTTTAGATTTATCCCTTATTCCATACAGTAGGTTTCAAATTTCTCATTCTCAAATTCTCTATCATGTGCACTATGAATGGTTAGAATTTCAAGCCCTAGATTTTTCTGAATCGAAGTGATTAATGTCCTAAATTATCTGAATAATTCACCTTATGAAATAAGAAACTAACCCATTAAACCTTCAATAATCATTAACAATCACATGCCAAAAGTCTTTCCCTCCAAATCATGCATTACTAAATAGTCCAAAGAGATCCATGTGAAGGACTTCTAAAGGTTTACTAGTGTTAATATCCTTAATTGACTGGTAGGAGGATTTAACTTGCTTTTCTAATTGACAGGCATCACACAGGTGGTCATTAGTAAATTTTAGTTTTGGTATGCTTCTCATTTAGTCTTTTTGGGTGTTTTTTCTAAAATATTTGAAGCTTGCATGAAAACGTCTTCTATGCCACAACCAACATTCATCAACAGTAGTTTTTAGGTAAAGAGAGTTAGCAGGTTCAACATAGTTTAAATCAAATTTGCAAATATTATTGATTATTTTTCCTTTTAGTATAGTATTTCCATTTAAGCTTATAATGAAGTTTGTAGATAAGATTTTAATGTTGAAGCCTTTATCACAGAGCTCTCTTATGCAAAGTAGATTATGTTTTATGACATATACTATTAAAATATTTTAAATGAAGAAATTTTTTGACTTGCCAATTATTCCTCAGCCCACTACTCTTTTGGTGGTATTATTTCCAAGTATCACCTTACATCCTGTGTTGGCCTCCAGCAAAATGAATTGATTTGCAACTTTATTCATGTGCCATAAACATCCACTACCCAGGTATCACATTCTTTCACGAGGCATTTTATAAGAGCATCTGTACAAAATCATTAAAAGTTAGATTTAAGAACCCAAACAAGTTTGGGTTGCATCTTTTGAATTGAAGAATGAGATGCTTGCATGCTATGCTATGGTATATGTAATTTTTGCCTCTACACTAAATGTGTTCTAAAGTGGATAGTTGTGGGAGATATGCCCTAGCATGCCACAAGAAAAAATATCTAATACAAGGAAATGGAGTTACTAATCGATGTTGGTTATAGTGCCTCTTCCAAGGTTTGAATGATGCATAATGTGGTGATGGATTATACAATTATGCAAGTGAAGTCGATGTTTTATTTTCTTTCAAAGAATTTAATATGACTTGTAAATTTTTTTTTGTACTTTCAATTATTGAATTTTTAATTTTAAATGCATGGTCCATATCATCATCTTCACCTAAACTTGCTTTTAATTAGTTAAATAAACATTCTACATCAACAAGAGATGCTTTCAAGGAGTCATATTCAGCAGTTAAACCAAGATGCTTCTTGTTTAAAGTATCAAATTCATCTAATAAAGACATATGATTATTATCTAAAGTACAATGATCTTTCTTAAGGCATTTAAGCTCTTATTGCAAAATTGAGAAATCAGAATTAAGGCTTGCATACATTTTCTTCTACTTCCTATATGCATCATAAATTTTTTCATAAACTTCAAATATTTCATCAAAGGAAAGTACACATACCTCCTCTTGATAAGAATAATCAAGATGGTTATCTGCCAATAAGCATAGATTAGTTACCTCCTCTTCATCTTCTGTCTCGGATGAGTCTAAAGTGGTGTCTGCCTAGAAAGCCTTCTGAGTTTTTTGTTTTCCCTTCCTAAACCTAGTTTTTTCTTCACCCTCTTCCCTAATTAAGTAAGCTTTAAGATTTGGGCAATTATCCTTCTTGTGCCCTAGCTTCCAACATTCAAAACATAGGACATCATATGAAGTTTTGGAATTTTTATTAGATTTACCTTTATTCCATTGCTGATGACATCTTTATTTTCTCTTTAGAAAGCTCTTGAATTGTCGCATCATCAGCATCCTCATGGGTAGAATTGTCACTGTTAGAATCATTATAATTTACGGCTATTATTTTCTCGTTTCTCTTTTCTCTTGTATCAAGATGTATTTGACTCACTACTTGCTCATAGGAAATGAGTGATCCAAGTAAGTTATTAAAGGATTAAACATTCAAATCCTTAGATTAAGTAATAATAGTAATTTTTGCATCATAGGAAGTGTGTAGGCAACACAAGATCTTATTAACTTTTTTATAGTTGGTATGTTCTTTTCTTAAGGCATGCAGGGAAGTAATAATCTTAGTTAAACTAGTACACATTTCAAAAATTGATTCACTAAGTTTCAGGTGAAAATGTTCATAGTCATGGAGCATAATGTTCAACCTAGATTAATTTACTTCATTTATTCCTTCATAGGTTAGACATCATTTGTCACAAATGTTTTTACTAGTTGAGCATGTAGAAACACACATATAATCTTCAGATTTTACTGCACAGAAAAAATAGTTTAAACAATTGAAAGTTTGTGTATATTGTTAAACCTTATAAAACTGTCCCAATGCCAACCAAGAGGGTAGTGAATTGGTTATTTAAAAAATATCTTATATTTTAAAAAAAAAATTCTAGAAAATTTAATCAATGATACTAAAAATCTCTTATATTTTCAACCTAGATTAATTTACTTCATTTTTCAACCACAAAACATTAAAGTGTGAAAAAATAAATATTTAAGAAATTAAAGTGAACAAAAGAACACCAAATATTATAGTGGTTTTGTTCAAACTTAACCTACATCCACTCCCTAGAGATTCCTTCTCAGGGTATTGTACTAAATTAAAGTGACTATCCTTTTTCCCCCCATAACGTGGCACAAAATCCCTTATAAACTCTCCTCCATTAACCTTGTGCGGAAGAAAACTGTCATCCTTTTCACCCTCATGGTGGAGGAAGATAACTTAGACATCCATTTATACCCTCCTGGTGAAGTAAGAGAACCTTAACATCCATTTTCACCCTCCTTGTGAAGGCATAGACCTTTGACACAATGTTGAAGATCTTCTCTCAAAAATCTGTAGAGGAGAAGGGAAAAAATTTAAAGAAGGCAAAGAGATTCTTGCTTTGGGTAACCTTGTTAATCACTCGTCACTCCCCCTCACTTGATCTCTCATACTTCAGTCTCACAATCTCTCCCAAACACTCACACTTAATGGCTACTCTCAAGAGAAAATCATAGCAAAGGTTTATAATGTCACTTTTTATGACTTTTTATATAGGAAATACAAGAAAAATCATCCAAAAAGTTTAAAAATACAGGTGAAATAACATTAGAACATACAATATGATTGTGGGATTTCTATATGAATAGTTCAAAAATCATGGTATGAACCTATATAAACCTATTTTCATACACTGTTAGTCAATTAGACAAATTCAGATAGTACTATACAAACAGTTCAAAAATAGTGTGTTCTTTAAGTACGATCGGGTATGAACCTTAATATTTACACTATCAGTCGTTTTGGCAAATTAAGATCATTTTGTACAAACATTTCAAGAATCATCTTATTTATTTGGTATGATCTTGTAGGAACCAAATTTTGTAAACTATTATTTCTCTATATAAATTAAGATTGTATTATATGAATAGTTTAAAAATCAATATTTTTATTTGGTATGATCTAGTACAAACCTAATTTAATACACTGTTAGTTGTCTACATGACCTGACATTGTATAGTATGAACAGTTAAATAATTCAAGCTTCATTTGGTATGATCTTGTATGAACCCAATGTCATACTCTATCAGTTAACTGTACAACTTGACATCATACTTTTTGAAAAGTTCAAAAGTGAAAGCCAAGATTTAATTGACAGCATTTTGGAGGAAAAACAATGGCAAATCGTGGAATTTTATATAGACATCGTACATAATGATTAGTTTTAAAATTTTAAGTTTTAACTCTCTCTCCTCCTATTTTTGTAACTAGTTCAATAAGAATTAGGATGTTAAGCCTAATTAAATATCCCAAGGCTAACCAAGAGGGGGGGAGAATTGGTAGTTAAAAATTTTAACCCTCTTTGAAAATTTAATGGAAAAAAAACTTTAGTTTGTGAATTTTTCTAGAAAAATTTTTCAACCACAAAGGTTTAAACACAAAAAGTAAATAAGCAGTGGAAAATAAATGATACCAAATTTATAGTGGTTCGGTCAAAACCAGACGTACATCCACTCCCCAGAGGCACCCTCTGAGTATTGCACTAATACCAATAGTGACTCTCCTTTAGCACCCACAGCAAGGCGGAGAAGCCTTTACAAACTCTTTTCACCACTACCAGGTGCGACAGAGAACTGTTCGTCCTTTCACACTCCCCTGATGTCGGCAGAGAACCGTTCACCCTTTCACACTATTCCCAGTGTTGGAAGAGTACCATCATCCTTTTACACCCTTCAAGTGTAGGTAGAGAACCCTTCATCCTTTCATACCCTCCAAGTGTAGGAAGAGAACCCTTCGTCCTTTCACACTCTCCTAGTGTGGGCAGAGAACCCTCGGTTGTTCACACTTTCCAAGTGTCGGCAGAGAACTGGATCTTCTTCCAAGATCTTCTTCACAAGTCCAATCTAAAAGAAAAGAGAGAAGAGTGAAGTAATCTCAAACTTGAAAGTGGAAACACTTACCATTAAGTACCAAGTGAAACATTCACGCTCCAATGGCAAGAAATCTCCTTCAATTGCTCTCTCACACTCTCTCCTTGACTGTCTTCTCAATAGGCACGAAGATCAATGACCAAAAAGATTAAGTGTTAGTTTAGAATAGCCTAATAATAGAAGAGACAAGAAAAACCATAAAAAAAATGGTAGATTTCAAGTTATCATGCTCAAGATCGTCCCGTACGATCGAAAATCGTCACGGACGATTTTACTTAAAAACCTTGAAACAAACCTGTTTGTATATGTGTACGAAATGAGTTCGTACAAGCTGATCGTCCCGTATGAACCAAGTTCATCCGGTACAAACGGTTATAACCAGGTTGGTTCCAAAAACGGCAGAACTAATATAGAAAAATTGTCCTAAGTCGATTATATCGTCTGGACGAAAATAGGTTTGTCTGGACAAAATTCTTACAGAGAGAAAATTGTCCTGTATGATAATTAATTTTGTCTGGATGAAATTCTTACAGAGAACAAATTGTCCTGTATGATAATTAATTTCGTCTTGGATGAATAGGACTTAAAAATTTTTTTCTAGCCAGTTCCTATTCGTTCCATGTGATCTTAATAGAAGATAACTGTCTGATTGTCCCGTACGAACTGATATCATCCCGTACGAACTGATATCATCCCGTACGATCAGTATAAAATTTATATGATCTCCTTATGTGTGTGTGTATGTTTCTATTCACTCAATTACAATCACTCCCTCTCAATTAAAATGACATTTTTAAACTTCAAAATTCAAAAGAATTTCTTGCTGAATTTGATTTGAAGTCTTCATGTTTGAGAGTTTGATTCACCTGAAATGTTAGTACACACAAGAGCAAATACAAAATTTCTAAAAATTGTTAGGAGATAACTACACAAAGAACAATAATATTTTGAATCATCAAAACAATACAAGTTGCAAGAATGTAAAACATGCAAATAGCAACTATTATTAACACCTTTGTGTATGCTCGATTACCCAATTACAATCACCTCTCTCATCTCTAACTTAATAAAATAAAAAATAAAGATTTATAGACCTTATTAAATAAAATCATATTCTACTATGTCTTGAAGTATTCAGTAATATGGAGTATGATTTCCCTAAAATATTAGTATATAAGAAAACAAACAGAAATATTAAGTTCATGCTAGGAGAAACAATTAAATTAATAGAACAATAATATTTTGCTATCATCAAAAATCACAATCTCAGTCTTTATTCCTGAGTTGATAGAACCTCCCTTTTTATGATGGAAAGAATAATTATTATTTGAATTATAACTAAAAGATATTTTCTTCCAAACTCCCCTTAAATGAAATAAAAATAAAAATATGGGGAGATAGAAAAATGATCACAAGGAAAATACATGACAATAATGCATAATAATTCAAACATAATTCAAACTAAACAAATTCAAAAACTTCAAGCTAAATGAATACAAAAAGTGAAACACAATAATACAAACATAATTCAAATAAAACAAACACAAACATCTTACCCCTTTTGACATCAACAAAAAGAGAGGAAAAGAAAAAAAATGGAGAAATCCTCTAAGAAATCTTTGATGCTATGGACAAATAAAAAAAATTGATTAAAATTTTTTTTATCATCTTGTAAAAACAACATTAAATTTCTTATGCAGTAACTCATAGTTTAAATCAATGAACAAATAAGAAAGCATAGTGGAATATGTTCAATGTTCTCTCCAAAAAGCAAATATATCAAATAGAATAATTATCATAAGAGTAATTAAATAGAAATATTATAGTTTCAAATTCAATAGTTGAAATTATTGTTAAATGCATGGATTTTTCAAAGAATTAAAGATATAAAGGAAATAACTAAATATGGTGTGGGCTCATTTTATGCCTCTTTATCAATAAGATTTATTTGAGTGGCGAACATTATGCATCTTTTGATTTTAAAGTCTATTTCACGAACATTATGCATCCTTTCATGTTAGGCTCATTTTTTTGCCTCTTTTCAAATTTGGTACACTTTGTGTACCTTTTGACATTTCATTCTTTCCACAACTTAACTCAGTGAATCTTAACTTGTGTGATTATCTTCCAAATCAAAGAAAAACCTTTCTCGTATAACGAAGATTAATCCACAAAATAAAACTCTATTGTTAGGAATAAAATCAACTCATTGTATAAGAAAATAAAAGAAAAAATAAGTCACTAATTTTGCAATAATTCTAACTATAAGATACGTATCTATGAGAATATTAAGATGATCTTCTTATAAAAATTGAATTTATAAATTGATTTAAACTTTGAGAAGAAAAACGTTTTGCTAGGAAATTAAGTTGTAGTGCAAAATATTTTAAAATGTTCTCTTAGTTCAACATTAGTAATTTGAACAATAAAAACATTAAGATAATTTCAGAGGGTTAATATAAACATAAGATAAGCATTTCATAAAACATACAATGCAAATACAACTATTACAGAAATATAAACAACTAAATGCCATCACATAAAAACTAAAAAACAATGCATACATCAACTAAAATAGAAAAGGAAAACTAAAATGCTGGAGGATCTTGATTTGGAGGTGGTTAAGGAGTGAACATGGTAAAGTAGCTATTGATGGTAGCTACTTGAGTGTTGATTGAATCAAATTAACCTCTAACCAAACCCATATCATCATTGTTTCTGGTATCCTGCTTGTCTAAGCGAGCTTCAATATGATCAAATCATTGATAAAAATGAGACTCAAATCGAACAACTCATTGAACCATTTCTTGATAAAAATGATGTTCAGGACCAAAAGAAGGTGCAGGTGCAGGAGCAGGAACTTCTTCTCCAATTTTATCTCCCTCACCACCTTGATCTGGTGAAAATGATTATGATAGGAAGCATAAGTGAAATAGATTATAATATTATTTGGAGGATTAGAATGATTCAAATTATATTTCTTTTTAAGGATATATGCAATCTAGGGTCATAAAGCCATTTTCTTCTTCCTTTTAGTGGTAGGAAGTCTAATATCAGTAAGATTATTGATGTAGTTCAAAATAAATTGGGCTTCACTAATTAGAGTGTTTGACATTGTAAGAAATGTGACTATAGAAACCAAAGGAGTGGGGTTGACTCCTTTACCAGCTTTATGAATAATGGATATTCTTAAAACAAGCTGGATGATCCTGGAATTTTGATTCAATGTTTGTACATGAGATTAGTGATAGACAGAAGGTACACCTTGAAGGAATTGATTTATGGTAGGTCAGTCAAAATCATCTCTTGAAGTTATAGTGTGTGCCCTTACTCCAATTCTAAGATTTAAAAAAGTGCCCAATCCTCTTTAGTGATTTCTACTCTTTCTTTAAACATAAATAAGGACATTTTCATATGGATTTCTCTCATTCTCATATTAATAAGAAAATAGTAAAATATATTAGAATGAAATGCATAGATTAGGGTGATAATGAAGGAAAATTTAGTAGAATTAAACAGAGACATTACAAAAAATTAATGTTTTCTTAAATAAGAAGACAAGGAGTGGTTTTTTTCCTCAAGGAAATGGTTGAAGGCTGATTCACTTTCTTTTGTAAGAAAGTTAACATCTATCTGATTGGAACAAGATGAAGAGCCTTTGGAGTGATGAGCCCGTTTACCCTTTAGTGCATGTCGTAAGGAGATATTTGAATGAAAGATACTTTGAAAGTGAAAGAGACTGTGAACTAAACTTAAAGAATAGTATCTTATTTAAAGAAATTAGGCACATTCGTGCAATACAAAATAATGTTCATACATACAACTATAATTTTATGCAGGATGAATAATTTTTTGTATATACGAATGGAAACAATCAATAATAGTTATTGTGAAGAAATGAGTTTTCATAAACTGTAATTCCCGAGGAGTCATTTTATATGACTTGTAACCAATCTGATCATACATATGAGTAGGTGTTCATCCGGGATGATCAAATAATAATGATCATACCAACATAATGAATTCATCTGAATGTAGATTGATAACATGGTCAAACAGACGAATGGGTTTTCGTACAAATGATCTTTGAAAAAATAACAATTCTAAAAAATTCCTTCATTTTCGTATAGATAAAAAAAATGAAAGGTTCGTATATACAATGTTGTGGTCATAAAATATGATATCTTTACCAACCTAGAAAGAATTATCATATAAAATCTAGTTATTTTGTACAGTATAAAAGTGTTTCATACAGTATGAATGGAAAATGAATTTTTAGATTTGCACATTATAATCAATGTTCTTTTCCAAAATAAATCAACAAGATCCATGAGACACAAAATGAAAAAAAATAATATAAATGAGAACAAAATAATCACAATATCAAATAAAAATCAACTAAAAACTAATCATAGATAAATAGCAAATAAATTTAAATATAAAAGAAATACACCAAAAAATAAAATTGCAAAATTACAATTGTCAAGCATGAATATCAGTAACAGCCAATCTGGTTATTAAGGTGCTAAATGTTTCAAAAGCGAAATGTTTTGTGAAAATATTTGCATGTTGATTTTCAGTAGCTACATGATATAGCTTAATTTATCCTTTAGTGACATGGTCTCTAATGAAGTTATGCCATATGTTTATATACTTGGTCCTAAAGTGTTGGATAGGATTCTTTGAAATGCAAATGGAACCCATATTATCCCAAAAAATTGGAATAATACTAATTCAAAAACCCTAAATTAGTAAGTTGTTATTTTAACTAAAGAAGTTGTGCCACACACCAACCTAAGGCTATGTATTATCCTTCATCAGTAGAAAGGGCAACTGAATTCATTTTTTGCTAGATAAGGAAACTAAAAAGTTCCCTTTGAATTGATATGTTCTATAAGTATTATTTTTATCAACCCTACACCCTATGAAATTTGAGTCAAAATATATAATGATTTCAAAAGAGGTGCTAAGCCTAATATATCAAATCCCAAAATTTTGAGTTCCTAAAAGTTATCTCATAATTTTTTTAATAGCAATCAAGTGAGATTCTTTTGAATCAACTTGAGATATAGCGTACAGATAAATACTAAATATAATATCAGGTATACTTGTAATTAAATAAAGTAATGATCCAATCATCACCCAAAATTTCTTTTAGTCAACAAGTTTGCCTTTAGAATCCTTATCTAACGGACCTGAGGAAATCATGGGAGTATTTATTATTTTAGCATTATCCATTTTATATTTCTTAAGAATGTCCTTGTCATACTTTGGCTAACTAAGAAAGGTGCCATCATTTATCTTCTTTATAATAAAACCAAGAAAATAGCTCAAGTCTCCCATCAAACTCATTTCAACTTCCTTACTCATTATTATTGAAAAGTCATCACAAAGTTTTTTATCAGTGGATCCAAAAAACATATCATCAACATATATTTGAACAATGAAAATGTCATGTCCTACCCTTTTTATAAAGAGAGTGGTGTCCACACTTCCTTTGGCAAAAACATTTTCTAGCAGAAAAATACTTAACCTTTCATACCAAGCCCTTGGTACATATTTTAGTTTCTACAATTCTTTCTTCAATTTAAACACATGATTAAAAAATTATGAATTTTCAAAACCTAGAGGTTGCTCAACATAAATATCCTCTTTTATCATCCTATTAAGAAAAGTACTTTTAACATCCAATATTACCTTTTTAAAACATGTAAAAGCTAAAACTACCATTATTTCTTTAAGTCTTTCTACAGGGGATAAAGTCTCCACAAAATTAATTCTTTCTATTTTATTGTATCTCTTATCCACCAATCTTACCATATTTCAATTCACTACACCTTATTCATTCATCTTATTTTTTAAAACACACTTAGTTCCAACAATAATTTAATTTTCAAGCCTTTTAATCAACTCCCAAACATTCATTTCTAACAAATTAATTCAATTCTTCCTACATGGCTAAAATTCAAAATTTATCAGAAAGTGCTTGATTTACATTAGTTGGTTCAATCATTGAAACAAAAGCTAAGTGGTTCACTTATTTGCTAAGTCCATTCCTAATTCTAACCCCTTCACTTGGGCCTTCTAAATCTAGTTCCTTAGGATGGCTTTTACAATATTTCCATTCTCTATACAATGCATTTTTTGTTCCAACCTTTTCTTCTAGATTAGCTTTTTCAATTCCTTATGAGATCTCTTAAATAAGTTATTCTTCCAATCTTGATTCATCAGAAATACCATATTTATCAAAAAACTATATTGTGGTCTCTTCAATTACCAAAGTCCTACTAAAAACTCTATAGGATATGACAAACTTGAATATCCTAGAAAATTCCTTTATCAAATTTAGGATTAAATGTTTTTAAAGGAGTTTTACCATTATTATGAATGAACACCTTATATCCAAACACATGTAGATGTGAGAGGTTTCGTGTCTTTCCTTTAAGATATTCATAGGGAGAATTGTTCAATTTTCAATTAATGTTCACCCTACTTAGAGTATAATAAGATGTATTAACCACTTTAGCCTGAAAATATTTACAGTGAATATTCAACAAACATGGCTCTAGTAGCTTCTATCAAAGTTCTATTTTTTCTTTAAATCATCCCATTCTATTGAGGTGTCCTAGTAGCTAAAAACTTGTGATCTATTCCATGTTCTTTACTAAAAATTTCAAAATTTTCATTTTCAAATTCTCCACCATGATCACTTTGAATTACAAGAATTTCATAACCTAACTTCTTCTGAATCCAAGTAGAAAAAATTTTGAACTCTTCAAAGGATTCAATTTTATAAGATAAGAATCTAATCCAAGTGAACCTTGAATAATCATCAACAATCACATACCTAAAAGTTTTCCTTCCTCGACTTATAGTGCTAACAAATCCAATGAGATTCTTGTGAAGAAATTATAATGGTTTGCTTATTCTAACATCCTTATTTGAATGAAAGGAAGACTTGACTTATTTTCCTAATTAATATGCATCATACAAGGGATCCTTAATGAAGCCTAATTTGGGTATGCCTCTAACCATTTTTTTTGGGTAATCCACCAATGATTTTTTATACTTCTATGATAAGGTCTTCTATGCCAAAACCAAGACTAATTAGTGATAGTTTTGAGATAAAAAGTATTAGAAAATTTAACATAATTTAAATCAAGCATGTAAAAATTATTTACCCTATTTCCATGCAACGCATCAATTCCATTTTGGCTTATAATGTTGCTTGTAGGTAAAAATTTATATTTAAAACCCTTATCACAAAGCTGACTAATCTTAGCAAGTTATATTTTAAGCCTTCAACTAATAAAACATTTTCAATATAGAAATTATTCTTATTGATAATGATACCTATACCTACAATTCTCCTTGAGGTATTATCTTATAGTATCAATTTGCCTCCATTCCTGGCCTCTATTTATATGAATTGAGTTATATCTCCAGTCATATGTTTCGAACATCCACTATCCAGATACCAAATGCTCTCACAAGGTCTTGTAAGAGAGTGTTTCTATAAAATAATCAAACATTAGACTTGGGAACCTAAATAAATTTGGGTTCACCACTTGACATTGATAATCCAGATGTATGTTTGATATGCTATAATTTATGCACCTTAGGTCTCCACACTAAATGTGTTCTATTATGAATAGTGCAAGTGTGGAAAATATGCCCTATCATTCCATAAGAAAACCATTTTACACCAGGAAAAGGATTTATCTATCTCTGTGAGTCATAATATCTTTTCCTAGATTTTGAACTTTTGCGCTTGTGATTAGGATTGTGAAGTTGTTCAAGAGTGGTAGGTGTCTTATCTTCCTTAAAACCTTTATGTTTTTTGTTAAGATATGAGTTTGAACTTTCTAAGACCAAATTGTCAACTTTTAACTTATGTTCTCTTTGATCTGATGCAGCCATAAATCCCTTAAAATTAATTTCAAGTTCATTATAAGATGCTTACAATAAAATATGCTTCTTCTTCAAATCATCAAATTCATCCCACAAAGCCATGGGGTTTTTATCTATAGATACATGATCTTTCCTAAGAGTTTTATATTCTTTTTGTAAATTCAAATGCTGGAGGTTAAGATTAGCATGAAATTGTTTATATTTACTATATGCATTTTCTCCGAAATATAAATTAATTCATCATGGGATAGGTCGCGTACCACTTCTTGATCTGATTGGTTAAATTTATCTACCATTAAGCAAAAGTTTGTGATTTCCTCTTCTACTTTTATTTTTAAGGAGTTTGAAGCTTGGTCAGCCCAGAAAGCTCTTTGTAGTTTTTTCTTGCTCTTCCTAATATTAATTTTATCCTCAAATTTCACCTTGTGAGGGTTAGATTTGAGATTTGGGAAATCAGTCTCTATATGTCTAGGCTTCTTGCATTCATAATAAATTCATTATTTGAAACTTTTACATTCTTGTTAAATTTACCTTTGTTCTATACTGAACTCTTCGTTGCTTTCTCCTAAGAAAACTTTTTAATTGGCTCATCATAAGAGTGATATATTTTTCATCCCTTAGTGTTGATTAATCACTTTCTGAATCATCAACTTTCAAAGTAATATTCTTTTCTTTCTATTTTTCATATACATCAATCTATCTTTGATTCACTCCTAACTCATAAGCAATCAATGATCTAAGCAGATTGGAAATAGAATATATGTTTAGATCTTTACACTCAGTTATAGCAGTTATCTTTGCTTCATAAGTAGTAGGTAAACAATATAATATTTTAATAACTTCTTTTTTTTGAAATTGGTAGTTCTCAACATAAAGCATGCAATGAGATAACAATCTGGGTAAATCGTGTATATATTTTTGAAATTGACTAATTTGGTTTCATGCTAAATAATTCATAGTCAAGTAATAAAATGTTCAACCTAGATTATTTTACCATATTTTTTCCTTCAAAAGTTATGCAAAGTCTATCCAAGATTTATTTTTCAAATTTTCAAGTTGAAACACGAATGTAATGCTTAGATTTCAAGACACATATTGTTTAAACATTTAATATTTAACTATACTAAGTATTTTTCTTATAATGTCGAATCAGTAAATGGTGTTCTAATTTTAATGTCATCAACAAGTCTAGTAGGTCTAGTGTACCTTCCTATACTAATAGCCACATGCGATAGTTAGGTGATTATAGAAAAGTAGACATGCAAGTTTTTTTTTTTTAAAATGAGATGTTATCGAATAAAGGTAGTCTAGTGATTGAATAACTTTTAGGAGTTTTCTGATTTCCAAAATTAATCGTTACTATTTTTCAAAAGTAGTTTAAACTTTAATTTATAAAATTCGCTCTGATTCTACATGAAAGTTCATGTTGGTTGTTTAGCCTTATAGAACTTTCCCACAACTAACTAAGAGGAGGGTGAATTAGTTATTTAAAAAATCTCTTGGATTTTTGAAAAATTGTTTCTAGAAAATTTAATCAATGATCCTAAAATATGTTGTTATTTAGATATGATTATCAACCGCAAAATTTTAAAGTACGAAAAAATAAAAATACAGAAAAATTAAAGTGAATAGAAGAACACTAAATTTTATAGTGGTTCAGTTTAAACATGACCTACATCCACTCTCTAGAGACTCCTTCTCTAGGTATTATACTAAATAAAAGTAACTCTCATTTTATCCCCATAGAAATATAGAGAAGCCATTACAAACTCTCTTCCCCCAATCCAGTGCAATAGAGAACCATCATCCTTTTTAACCCTCGTGGTCAAGGAAGAGAATCTAGACATCCTTTTTCACCCTCCTAGTGAAGGTAGGGAACTTTTACATCCATTTTCACTGTCCTAGTAAAGGCAGAGGACCTTGACATAATGCTAAAGATCTTCTCTCAAAATTCTCCAAAGGAGATGAGCAAAAAATTTTTGAAGAGACCAAGAGGTCCTGGCTTTAGGCAACCTTGTGAATCGCTCATAACTCCCCCTCTTTTAATCTCTCACACTTCACTCTCAAAATCTCTCCCAAACACTCACACTCAATGGCCACTCTCAAGAGAAAATCAGAGCAAAGGTTCATGATGTTAGTTTGGTACAATCTAAGACAAACTGAATTTTCTATCAGTCATATGTACAACTTAAGATTATATTGTATAAGAAATTCAAGAATTAATTTATTCATTTGGTACGATCTTTTACGAACTTAATTTCACACACTATCAATCTTCTATATGTCTAGACCTCATATAATACAAATAATTAAAAAAGTCAGTCTTCATTTGGTACAATCTTGGATGAACCAAATGTCGTACTATATCATTGGAAAATTCTCGAATAACGATGATCGTGTGATTGAATATCCTTCCATAGTTTGAAAAGTTATTCAAAATTTAGTTTTTGAATATCTCTCTAATTTCACTTAAAACTTCATGAAGGTTATTAAACCTCTAAGTACTAGCCTATGGCTGACTAATAAAAGGAGGGGGGGGGGGGTCAATTGGTAATATTAAAAACTATTTTAAGAAAAAAGAAAATTCCCAATTTTAAGCTTTTTAAAAATATTTGAAAATATCAATTTTATCCCTTTATGTGGAAGTAGATTAATTTTAAAATAACAAAATAAATCAGAGTTCTCAACCGCATAATAAATTATAGAAAGTTCAAAAATTAAAATGTAAAAAAGTAAAAGAACAAACACACCATAGTTTGTAGTTGTTCTGTCAAATCTAATATAAGTCCACTCCCTAGAACCTTCTATTCCAGGCATTGCACTAAAACTGGCATCTTTCCTTTAGTTCCCTTAGCAAGGTGGAGAAGCCCTTACAAAATCTCTATCACCTTCCTTGTGTGGTGGAAAAACAAAAGATTTTACTCTTTCTCAGTGATGATAGCGAACCATGAATTCTTTTTACACCCTACAAGTGATGGAAGAAAACCATGAATCCTTCTTCTCCCTCCTAGAGATGGCAAAGAATCACATATTTGGTTCTACATAAAGTCTTCATGTAACCTCCAGAGGATTAAGGAAAAAGCTTGAAAAACATAACGAAGAACCTTACTTGGAGTAACCTTGTGAAGCTCTCATAACTCCCCCTCATAAGAACTCTCCCTCTCATCTCTCATAAAGCTCTCCTCACCTCTCTCTCTAAGCTCCCTCTTCAGACTATTGGTAGCAAAAGATCATTTAACATAAGAATTAGAGAAGCTTAAATAGTGGGCTTCAAGAAACCCTAATATTAAAGAGAGCCATCTTATATTTGAACTCTATGATACAAACACCATATAGTATGATCAGTAGCAAACTAGACTCATTCAATACCATGTGAATAGTCATTCTGACAAACTATTCAAACCTCATAACACTTTGTACTTTATAAACATGAGATTATTTGGTATGAACTATAGAATCTCCTTCTGTTTATTTGAGATGACTTTTGGGATGATCAATTTTATGCTCTGTCAATCATTTAGCACTATGGATATTGTACAATATAATTAGTACAAAAATTAAGGCTTTCATTTGATATGACCTATAGGATGACTAAATTTGTACTCTATCGATTGCATTGTATAAAAATTATCAGGTTGTTTGATTAATGAATCATAAGTACCTATGATTTGATTTCTTGATTTTGTGGTCAAATTAAGTAAGATATTAACGTGGTCGTATAATATGATTGTGGTCATTCTGTGTGATTAGTACAAAATTATATCTTCCTTAATTCTCTAGTAGCTAGGGTTTTTAGAAAACAAACTTAATCGTATAATATGATTTAAAAATGTATAGTGCAAAAAATATAGAAAAATCTAGCATTACATTTTTCTCTACCCTGTGTATATGCATGGCTACTCAATAATAGTATCCACCAAATTACATGATTTAACTCAAGGAAGGTAAGAAATATAGGCTGTAACCTAGTATACTTAATCTTGAACTGATCAAAGTTGTAAGTCAATGGTGGATATATTCCTTAAAATATTAATATATATAAGATACTAATATCCAAAAATATATCATGAGAAATAATTTAAAAATAATATTTATTTTCATCAAAATCATAAGTTAATTCCAGGGATGCAATAGAATTTGCATAAATTAAAAGTGGTCGGGCACCATTCATAATAAAACCATATTCTAATCCTAGGATTGATGCAAGTTGACTTCGAGTGGGATACTCATTATCTTCAACTCTTTAGGCTCCCTGGATTCATGGTACTTGGATAAACAAATGAAAAATAAAACTCTTCCCCCAATTCTGAGGTTATTCTTTCAATGTTGGGTATTAAAATTATCCAAATTTGGGCATCCAAATGGTAAAGGATTGTCCCTTTGACGGGTACTCTTTCCTCTTTGGACTCCAATTTTGGATATCTTTATACCAACTAAAAAACTAACTTTCACAACTTGAAACTTTAAACAAATTACATTCAAATTAGAAATAAATAATTCTAGACTCTCTTACAAAGTTATCTTAAACATTTGGAATCAAATTTATCCTAAGCAATTTATATACAAACACAGTACAAAAAAGTAAATAACACTTGGTGATGGTCTTATTTATTTGGGAGCTAAGCAGTAGAAGCACCTATAGAATTTAAATTTATTATTAATTTAGCCCCTTTTATTACCCTGCATAAGCATGGCCATCCGCTAAAAAGTCAGTGAGCAACCAGATCATTTCTAACCATAGGGTAATCTATAACCCATCCAATCAATTCACATATTAGAGTTGAAGTAAGTAAACACACACATTAATAAATTTTCAATCATAGCATGTAATAAAAACTCAAAACATATGGCACATAGTAGTAAAAAGCAAACAACAACCAAGCCTAGACTAAAGTTGGTAGTTTAGGGAAACCATCTAAAGTATGTGAGGTAGGCGATGTGGCTTGGGATTACCCTAAACTGGTCAATTTGTTAAAGTTATCGAATGTTTAAGTTTTTTAATGGTTAAGGAGAAATTTAAGTTTGAGTGTAAGTATTAATATATTAAAGCATATTTTGTGCATTTTAGTGATTAAATGGTTACTACTTTTGTTGATCACCAAGGTCATGAAGTTTATTTCACATTCCATTAAGCTAATTTAGTAACCTCGTAGGCCCAAGTTATCAGAAGTAAACAGTGTTGATTAACTTAGTTTTATTTTTTAAGGATTAAGGTTTGATAAAATTGAATTAAATTTATTGATTGCTAATTTGGAAGATTAAATTAAATTTTTTTGGATCTTAAATTTATTCATGAATTTTAGAGATTTTAGAATTATTAGAATTACATTAATTACAGGGCTAAAATTAACTTTTAATATTAAAGTTATTTTTAGAAATTTAACATATTTTTTTAAAATATTAGATCTTAAGATGAGTAATTTGACTCTAAGTTTGCTCAATTTGGTATTTTTTACATCAAATTATAATTTTTTAAAGTTTTAGCCTAGTTTTGAACTATAGTTAATAGGAGAGTTGACTTTTTTGACTTTGACTTAAATTTGGAGGTTTAACCTTTTTAGAAAATACTAGATTTTAACAAGAATTAAATTCATTTGAGTTTGATTAAGTTGGATTTTTCTTGGATTATTGGTGATTTTTCCAACTTCAAGTATTTTTAGAATTTTTAAAATTGTTTAATTAGAGGTGATTTTTAGATTTTGATCTAATTCAATGCCAATCCTCTTAGAATCACACCCAAAGGCTAGAATGATTTAAGCAGAGGTTTTCAAGTACATAGTAATTTTTTGGATGTTTTTATTTTTTTAAATTAATTAGTCTAATTAGTTGTCAATTTTCCTTAAAAATTAAATTAGAGCTAAATTGAAGGTCATCGGATAGGTCTTTTGTTTTTCATAGTTAAAAGGTTCAATTAGGAGTGATTAAAGGGTATATGTAGATTTTTAGGATTTTATATGAATTAATTAAGGTTATATGTCAAATTTAATGGCTGATTTTGGGTATTTGGTGGACCAAATTAGCACTAATTCTAGTGAAACTTGGGCCATAAGTTAACCTAACTTCAAGCTAGAAACCCACTAGTTGTGAGTAAAATTTGACTCCCCTATGGTGGTAAACCAAACCACATAAGGTAACCACTAGGTTTCCTTAGTAAAAGTCTAGCTCACTACATAGGGCAAGGGAGAAGGGAGAGGATGAAATTAGTGGCTCTAAACTCCCTAGACTAAACATGTTTAAGAAACTAAGCTCAGATCCTAAATCTCATTAAAAAATTCATAATAGTAATTTGAAATCAAAGGCTAAACCATGACCCTTGATCTTAAATTGGCTAAATTATTTTGTTAAATAATTCAAACAGAGTGGATAAAATTTGGACATGTATGAGACAAACCCAAATTCAATCCCCCTATGTATCAAGTTGTGGGCAGTTTAATCCTAAGAGACATGCCTAAAATGCCCCTATGATGATTAGTGAAATTAACTAAGTTTCATGCATAACCATAACCTGAAACCATATGGCTTTTGAAAATCTCCTCAAGATCCTTCCAATGAGCCTAAGAACATCAAAATCTTCTAATTGTGTGAGGAGATATAATTTTTTAGAGTTTAGCTTAATTTCCTTTGAAATTAATTAGTTAGCACTTTAGACGCAGATGCCATCCGATTAGTCAACCAATCATTATGGTTGACTGCATAAACATGGAATTCATTATAGGCATTAGATCTATGATCAAGTGGCCCAGATCAAATGGGCTCCAAAACCACATAATCTAATTTGAACCATTGATTGAAATTAATAGTTAAGATTACATCTTAAACCTCCAACATAGTCCCCAAGCCAATTAGCTTCCCTAAAATGATCCAAGAGATCTCACCACCGAACTCCTTCAAAATTTCACAAGAAGGATCAAGATAGTGAGAATTTTCAATCCAAGGGTGGAAATCCATTGGATTGGAAGTTCCATCACACTTTACTGGATAACCCATATAGGGACCTCGAGATCAAAATCTCCCCATATAGAAACCCCAAACATATGAGTTTTTTTTATTAACAAGCTTCATTGGATGAAGGAAAACCATTTTCCTTCAAAAGTCTTGGTCAGAGGATCACTAAAAGTGTGACTTTGAGCAAAAAGACAGAGAAGTCTCATTGGAGTTCACTTGAATAAATGGCTAGAATAGGCTAGGAAGTTAGGTATCAAAAGAGGAATACTTATGAAACTCTAGGGAATGATTTTGAAATGCTAAAATTGAATGAGAAGATATGGGTAAGGGTGCCTTGCATAAGCATTGGTTATGAGCTTCAATAATTGGGATTGATTAGGCTAGCCATGAGATGGCTGTCAGGTGGAAAGGGATATTGTCTTTGGGTCTCGTGAGCTCAAAGAAAGCAAAATGGGGCTCTAGAGGCCTTTTGGTAGAGCTCAAGGATAGGGGACAACCAAAATTGGTTTTTAATTTGTTCTGGCCTCCTCTAGCCAGTTGTTAAGTTAGGCTAAAGTAAAAAGGTTGTTATGGATTAGATGAGCTTATCAAAGAGCTTAATCGAGCAAGAGGCAGCCTAATTAATGGAATTATCAATGAGCTTAATCAAGCTCAAGTTAACCCTAACCAATATAATTTGGGTCAACTTGGGCGTGACCTGGGTTAAGCTAGGTCATGGCATTGATGGGAAAGATGCATTAGGTCAAGGGGCGCCCTATGAAAGTGACATTTGTGTCTAGTCTTGTTTATGGAGGTAGATGGCTCAAGTCAAAGTAGTTTTAGCCGCTTTGGGATTGCCAAGAGGTTCGTTCAAGTCAACCTAAGGGTGGGAAAGAGTAAGGTAGGTGTGTTGGACCTAGGGACACCTAATGGAGGTTTTTATTTTTCTTGTTGGTGCTTAGGTTGAGAAATGGCTCAAACCATAGTGGTTTTGACCACTTTTGGTTGGCCTAAATCATAACCCAAGTTGATCCATGGGCTGAGTCAACAAGGGAAGGTGTGTTGGATCATAATGGACCTCTCTTTGGGCACTTGGGTCAAGCCAAATGGTTAACCTTAATAAGCCCATGTCTTGGGACTCCTAGAGGACACCCCAAGGAATCTAATTGATCATTATAAGGGTTACAAATAGCTTGGCAAGGCCTAGGTCAAATGGTTTGAAGAGGTTAATGGTGTGTCATAGATTTAATCAAACATGGTTCACTTGGTCAACCAAGTTGACCTAAGGTCAAGTGTTGGGTCCATTGAGTTCAAATTGATCATATGAACTTAATAGAAGTGGTGTTAAGTTAAAGGGAGTTTTTTTGGTTTGAAATGGGTGTTTAAGCCCTTATCGGACGCTTTAATTCAACATGGTTGACATGGTCAAGTAAGTCAAACTAATGAGTGGTTTTGGGTCAAAAGTATTCCTAATGACATTTATGAGTCATTGAAATTGGTTTTGAGGTTTGATATAGATAATCAATATTGCATTTTGTGGAAAAGAGCAAAAATCTCTTTAAAAGGCATTTGTGTCATTTTGAACCATGAACAACTCTGGGTCAGATTATGTCCAATAAAGTATGGATTAAGATAAAAAATTCATGAAAATGGTCTGTTGCAAATCTATTTTTCATGTCTTATGTTTTGATGATTGACAAACACTGCCTTTCTTGGACAGCTTGTTGCTTCTAACTTTTCAGGAATCGACGATTGAATAATCAAAAAGGAGCCAAGTTCAGAAATGCGTAGGTTTAGGGTTGAGTTAGTCTGTACTTGTGTTTTTTACCTTTTGAGTCCTCTTGTAATAGTTAAAAAGACTGATGCTTTGTAACCCTTCACACACACACTTGAGAGACTTAGAAATTCTGGTTTTACTCATATCGGCCAGGATGATTTCTTTGATCGGCCTGGCCGATCAGCTTAAAACAGAAAGTCTAAATTAAGGATTCTTAATTAAGGCAGCATACGTTAACAGATCGTCCTGGACGATACGTGTATCGGCCAGGACGATAAGCTCAAAACAGAAAGAAATAGCCGCCATAGACAAGTATGGTATACCATATCTTTAAATTATCGGCCAGGACGATCCTCGGATCGGCCTGGACGATATTAACAGATTATGCCATAATTGTTCAGGAAATCAAGGAAGTAATTAAGGATGATTGATACGATCATATCGTCCTGGACGATCGCAAGATCGGCCAGGCCGATATAGTCAAAAACCTTAAGTTACTTCAGGACGATCAATATCGGCCAGCTCGTATTCAGGGCTATTGTCAGGACGATTTTCCTCTGATTTGAACTGATCGGCCAGGACGATCGTGATATCGGCCGGGACGATCAAGCTATTTTTCAATCGTCCTGTTTCCCATTCAGGGCTATACTCTGGCCGATCTTCATTGTTTTGTACTGATCGGCCAGGCCGATGTCCAGATCGGCCTGGACGATAAAGTCGGCAACTTGCAATTAATGAGCTCTTTTGAAGCTCTTCTATTTAAAAAGCTCTTGTTCAACGTTTTTCAAGACCTTTTGCTGCTGCCTTGACCTAAGAAGGCCTTGAGGAGAGAAAGAGAGAGAGAAGAGAGAGAGAGGATCTTGTGAGGGGGAGCTTGTGAGGGGTGTCACAAGGGTTGCTTCAAGGATCTCTCTGCGTCGTCTTCGTCTAGAGTTTCTCGTCCGTGGAAGGGTCGGTAGAGGTAAGGAGTGTTGCTTTTGGTTCTGGTTCTCTGCCAGCTTCAGGAGGAAGCAAAAGGAGATAGGTTCTCTGCCTTGCTGGGGTGGCAAAAAGGAGGTTCTTGTAAGGGTCTCTCCACCTAGCCGTGGGGGCTAAAGGAGAGTCACTTTTTGTGTAGTGCAATACTTGGAGGGTGCCTCCAAGGAGTGGACGTAGGTCGAGTCGACCGAACCACTATAAATTTCTGTGTTCTTTTTCTTGCTTCCGCACGTTTAAATTCAGCATTATTTTCGTGCTGTGATTTGGTTTATATGATTTTAACTCCTTGTTTTAAAAAGAAGTTTTTAAAATACCAATTCACCCCCCCCCCCCTCTTGGTTAGTTTGGGACTAAGTTCATAGGGCTTAACATCCCCATCGAACTTTCAAGTGGTATCAGAGCTTGATTCGAAAATAAAAGTTTGAAAACTTTTTGAATTTGATCCATGTCTAACTTTGGGAATCACAACACTACGGAAGGGTATTCTATTACCCGACCTCCACTGTTCGATAACCTACCTTTTGATTTTTGGAAAACTCGCATGTCAACTTTTCTACAATCTACTGATTATCGCATGTGGATGCTTATTCAAGAAGGTTATTCTCCACCTTCTCGTGAAATTAACGGTTTTAAAACTGAAGTTGCTTTTACCGAATGGACTTTTGATGAACGAGATTTAGCTCAACTAAATGCGAAATGTTTGAATTGTTTTTTTTGTGCTTTAAAATCTGAGGATTACATGCGTGTTTCAACTTGCAAGACTGGTAAAGAAATTTGGGATAAATTGTGCATTACTTATGAAGGCACTAATGAAGTCAAACAATCCCGTTTAAACATTCTCTTGCATGACTACGAACTTTTTCATATGAAACCTCATGAATCGATTTCTGACATGTACACTAGGTTTACTCAGATTGCTACTTCATTGCATGCACTAGGAAAAGAACTTTCGAACTATGAAAAAGTTAACAAGATTTTGAGATGCTTGCCTTCTTCTTATGATGCAAAAATTACTGCAATCACTGAATCTAAAGATTTAAACACCTATTCTATTGATAACTTGCTTGGCTCACTCATTGCTTACGAGCAAGGGGTGAATCAAAGAAATCTTGATGCAGGTGAGAAGAAAAAGGAGAAAACAATTGCATTGAAGGCACACAAATCGGATTCTGAATCTTCCGGGTCTGAAAGCGATGGAGTTGCCTTCATCACAAGGCAATTCAAAAGCTTTCTAAGGAAGAAACAAAAGCATCATCAAAATTGGAGAAAAGGTAAGGATCATAAACATATTAAAGGATCTTCTGATGTTGTTTGTTTTGAATGCAGGAAACCGGGACATGTAAGAGCCGATTGTCCTACACTTCAAGATCATTCAAGCAAAGAAAAGGAAAAAGGTGAGGAAAAAGCTAAGTCTAGGAAGGAGAATAAGAAAATCCAAAGAGGCTTCTGGGCAGAATCTGGTACTGATTCCTCTGAGACTAAACCAGAGGAAGAGACTACAAACTTGTGTTTCATGGGAGAAAATCAAAGTGATGAGGAAGAGGTATGTAGACCAACCTATGATGAATTATTTGAAATTTGTGAAAAAATCCATGCATCATATAGGAAATTAAAGAAAACTCATGCTAGCCTAAAATTAGAACATTCAAATCTACAAAAAGAGCATGAAGTTTTTCTCAAAGATCATGCAACGATTGATTCAAATCACATGGCTCTCCTTAATGAATTTGATGAATTAAACAAGAAGCATTTGGAATTAGTTGATAAAAGTAATGCATTAAAAGCTTCACACATCTCACTTAACAATGATCTTAAGAAATCTAAAGAGATTGAGAAAAATTTGAGGATTGAGAATGATGCATTAAAAAGAACTAACTTGAGAATTCAAAATGATTTGGAAACATGTAAGAAAGCTAGGATGACACCAACTTTTAATCAAAGGCCAGAACCTAGGAAGAGGCATTTTTACCCAAACCAATTAAGAAAACCTTTTCCTGGAATTCAATGTTTTTCATGTGGCATGCTAGGACACATCTCACACACTTGCACAGTTCACCGCAGTACACATTGGGTGTGGAGACCTAAGATGCATGATTCAATACATACTACATCTGCATTGCACTCTACATTTTCTAAGAAGGAGCCCAAATATGTTTGGGTACCTAAAACTAACTGTTGTTGAGTTTTGCAGGAGTGCTCTCACCAAAGACCTCGTGGGAGCATAGGATAACTGAACATAAGGAGGCTTGCAGCTCAATTGCTAAAATCCGTTGTTTTATCACGTGCTTGAAATCGTTAGTTTTTGTGTGACTTTTATTTTTTATTGTGTTCACTCTTTGTTGTCTTTAGTTTGCTTATTTTTTGCTTTTGCTTTGTTCACTTTGGACTTTTTTTTTTTTGGCATTCCATATGATGAAACTTCTCAAGCTTTTAAATATTGGAGTTTTTCTTTTGATAGGGTTTAGCTTTTCTAAATTAGTTAAAGAGAGTAAACTGGTGATGTTTTTCCCTCTTCTGACTTTGTTTAGTGGCATGATTTTTCTTTTATAAAACAAAAAGTCTAAACTCAGTTTAACCAATGGCTTTTTAAGATATCCTTCTAATCTTGCTACATTAAGTCATCTTATGCATAATAGTCAAAATTCTTTGATATCATTCAAGCTTTTGAAATCTTACCATTGCAGTCATCACGTGATTTTGATTTTGTGTTGTGGATTGTTCTTCCCTATGTTAGAGAGAGAGCTCCTATTCTCTAATATTTGGAGGATATACTCACAACTAAGTATTTTTCTTTAAGGGTATATTAAAGAGTTATTAGCTTGCAAGAGTTAAAAAGGAAAGAGGCCAATGAAGCCAAATTGAAAAGAAAACTATATACACAAAAGTGTATGAAAAATCAAAAGATGCTCAAAGAGCCAATAAAAGTGAAAAGAGGCATAAAATTAGCCCACTAATTGCAAGCTATCATCTCTTTGGTAAAACTCTTAAAACTTAGAAAACTCATTAATTATGTGATACGTTCAAAGATTTGATTTCAAATTCCATGATTGAGAAAAACTATTTTGGTTTATTATTTATAAGATACTTTAGTTGTTAACAAGTCTTGATTGGATCTTCTTAAAACCTCTTGTGTTATTCCAAGTTAGGACTCTGTTGTTTTTAAGAGATTTTTTTGTACCCTGAAGAATGTCCGATTTAGGGTTAATGGAATCAGTTTTTCTACCTTCCTCTAATTGGATTTTGTTAAACCTCTTGATCTCCTAAAAACTTCAAAAATTTAAATTCAAGAAAAGAATTCTCATATGATGCCTTCATAAAACAAAAAAAAAAATAGAAAAATTAAAATCCAAAAATATTCGGTGTTTGTTTTATTTTTTTATTTTTTTTTTTATGTCTTTGACTATCTTTTCTTTTGTTTTATTTTTGAGGGTCTTGATCATCACCATTCCTTTCTTGATTTCAATTTCAAGTCACATCGGCCTGGCCGATATTTCTATCGTCCCGGCCGATAGGACAAATTCTTTCCAAAATCCATCTGCTGACCTTTTTCTGTGCTTAATGAAAATCATCGTCCTGGACGATACATTATCGTCCTGGACGATTTGATCAAAACTAATGATGATAGTCCTGGCCGATAGTTTATTTGTCTGGCCGATGCATTCTATGTGCATCGTCCTGGCCGATACACTGGACCGTCCCGGACGATCCACGTGTCAGTACGTTTTTATCTTTAAATTCGGCCCCGGACGATCCATTATTGGACCATCGGCCGGGCCGATCCACTGTTCGTCCTGGACGATACACGTGGCAAGCATTTAAAATGTTTTAACTTCGGCCGGTATGATCAATTATTGTGCATCGTCCTGGACGATACACCTCATCGGCCCGGACGATCTGCTTTTTCAACGGTCGTCCGGACTGACTCCTCGGGCCGATAGCCTGTGTCTAATCGGCCTGGCCGATATCTGATCGGCCCGAACAATTGGACCGCCTTTTTGACCAATCGGCCTGTACGTAATTATTGACACATATCGGCCTGGACGATTCCGCGATCGGCCAGGACGATATGGACGTTTCTTTAAATTCAGGCCGATCCAGCCATGTTTTTCACTCCTCATCCCTTCTCCTTTGTGTTTTTGCTTAAGATCTCTCAAATGGCTGGTGGGAAGCGCGTCCGTCAGACCTCTGGAAGTTCCTCGAGGGCAAGGGTTGACCCTCGTTTCCGTGAAGCAGAAGATGAAGCTGCATATCACCGCTATAAAGAATGTGGAATTACTGTTTCCAGGATTATCAATCCAGTCCACATCTCTTACCCGGTAATGGATCTCTTCGCCCACACTTCCCTTTGCTTTATTCTGTCTCTTGTTTTCCCCTTCAATTCTGAATTCCTTCTAGAATTTTTTGCGAACCTGCGCATCAACTCCACCTTCACAGCCCTGTCCTCCTATGTGAATCGACGCCCTGTCGAAATCACATATCAGGACTGTGTTGATCTCTTACAGCTATCCACCACCGGAGATAAGCTGCACTTAATTGCCCTTGACCCTGATCTTGACTGGTCCACGGCAAATCACTTTCTTCGCCAGACCAATGTCCGTTACCATGTTGGAGAGACTAGCTCTTTAGTCAGAGATGCTAGGACAATCCAACATGTCCTTCGCACCTCCGTCATTCCAAAAGCCGGCGACCGTGTCCACATTACCCCTCTACTTTCCCTCACTACCTTCTATATCATGGCTCATAGGGAATTCAACACTGCTGACCTATTTTTTCATTACATTGATCACCTAACAACAATTCGTGATCCAGGCCACAGAAGAAAGCCAAATCTAGCCTTAGGACACATCATAGCCTATGTTCTTGAAACCAAATACCAAATTCAATATCCCAATCCACCAGATTTCCCAACTCTCTTCTACTCAAACAATTCCTTCAGCACCCTTCACAGTACTCGTCTCTACCCTGATGAACCACGGGGGGCTCGAGAGGAGGAGGCTCCCGCTCCAGCTCCCTTTCCTGACCCTGTCCCTCTCCACCAACACTCACCGGTTGATCAGTTGATTGAGAGGTTTGATCGATGGGAGACCCGATTTGATGCATATGTTGCTGCCCAGGAGCAGCAACACTCTGAGGACATCGCCCGCTACGAGCATCACCGCGCTGAGGATTTAGCTCGATTTGACAGTTTTCTCACTCACCAGCAGCAGCAGCATGACCAGGACATCGCCTGGTTCAATGCTGAGTTTACTACCCTTGCCAGTTACTTTCAGCAGCCACCTCCACCTCCTCCATCTGATGATCAGGATCCCTCGTTCTTTTAGTTATTGTTTCTTGTCTTTTTTTTGTAGTCTTTCGTGATGTTTGTTTTTCTTTTTTTTTCTGTTTCTGGACTCTCTTTTTTTGATGACAAAAAGGGGGAGTAGGATAGGATGTAATCAGAAAAAGTTGATGTTGTAACCTTGTTTTTTCTAATGAATCTTTTTTATTTTGATTTACCTACTTGTGTTTTGTCATCATCAAAAAGGGGGAGATTGTTGCAAATCTATTTTTCATGTCTTATGTTTTGATGATTGACAAACACTGCCTTTCTTGGACAGCTTGTTGCTTCTAACTTTTCAAGAATCGACGATCGAATAATCAAAAAGGAGCCAAGTTCAGAAATGCGTAGGTTTAGGGTTGAGTCAGTCTGTACTTGTGTTTTTTACCTTTTGAGTCCTCTTGTAATAGTTAAAAAGACTGATGCTTTGTAACCCTTCACACACACACTTGAGAGACTTAGAAATTCTGGTTTTACTCATATCGGCCAGGACGATTTCTTTGATCGGCCTGGCCGATCAGCTTAAAACAGAAAGTCTAAATTAAGGATTCTTAATTAAGGCAGCCTACGTTAACAGATCGTCCTGGACGATACGTGTATCGGCCAGGACGATAAGCTCAAAACAGAAAGAAATAGCCGCCATAGACAAGTATGGTATACCATATCTTTAAATTATCGGCCAGGACGATCCTCGGATCGGCCTGGACGATATTAACAGATTATGCCATAATTGTTCAGGAAATCAAGGAAGTAATTAAGGATGATTGATACGATCATATCGTCCTGGACGATCGCAAGATCGGCCAGGTCGATATAGTCAAAAACCTTAAGTTACTTCAGGACGATCAATATCGGCCAGCTCGTATTCAGGGCTATTGTCAGGACGATTTTCCTCTGATTTGAACTGATCGGCCAGGATGATCGTGATATCAGCCCGGACGATCAAGCTATTTTTCAATCGTCCTGTTTCCCATTCAGGGATATACTCTGGTCGATCTTCATTGTTTTGTACTGATCGGCCAGGCCGATGTCCAGATCGGCCTGGACGATAAAGTCGGCAACTTGCAATTAATGAGCTCTTTTGAAGCTCTTCTATTTAAAAAGCTCTTGTTCAACGTTTTTCAAGACCTTTTGCTGCTGCCTTGACCTAAGAAGGCCTTGAGGAGAGAAAGAGAGAGAGAAGAGAGAGAGAGGATCTTGTGAGGGGGAGCTTGTGAGGGGTGTCACAAGGGTTGCTTCAAGGATCTCTCTGCGTCGTCTTCGTCTAGAGTTTCTCGTCCGTGGAAGGGTCGGTAGAGGTAAGGAGTGTTACTTTTGGTTCTGGTTCTCTGCCAGCTTCAGGAGGAAGCAAAAGGAGATATGTTCTCTGCCTTGCCGGGGTGGCAAAAAGGAGGTTCTTGTAAGGGTTTCTCCACCTAGCCGTGGGGGCTAAAGGAGAGTCACTTTTTGTGTAGTGCAATACTTGGAGGGTGCCTCCAAGGAGTGGACGTAGGTCGAGTCGACCGAACCACTATAAATTTCTGTGTTCTTTTTCTTGCTTCCGCACGTTTAAATTCCGCATTATTTTCGTTGTGTGATTTGGTTTATATGATTTTAACTCCTTGTTTTAAAAAGAAGTTTTTAAAATACCAATTCACCCCCCCCCCCCCCCCCTCTTGGTTAGTTTGGGACTAAGTTCATAGGGCTTAACATCCCCATCGAACTTTCATGGTCATTGATATGGTTATATGCTTTGTGGAGACTCTAAAGGTAAAATTATACAAGGTGGCAAGTCCAATGTCATAGGTTGTAAATATATAAATATTTTGCTCCCTTTGGAAATCAATTTAGTTTTTGGGACTAGGGATCTTAGACTGAGCATGAATTTCGTGGCTTGATCGTAGAGAAAAATATAAACAATATGTAATTTATATACCCTAAATAATAGTTTATTTGAATGGGTTTCAAGGTGGTGAAAAATAAACCCAAAAAGGGTTTCATGTTCTAGGTCTTTGACCTTAGGTCAGTTTAGAATCTTAGATTTGGATTTGCTTTTGAAATTTAAAGGTTGATCTTAAATTATCCACATAAATAAAAATCAAATGAATAATTAAAAATTATTAGATTTGATATGAAGGTTGATTGAAAGTTAGTTGAAAGTGGGATTGGAGATTAAATTAAAAAGTGGAATTGAATTTCATTAAGATTGGATTTAATTTTGAATGGGATCTATATGATTGAGAAGTGGACAACTTCCAATCATTAGGTCACAAAAAAACCAAAGTAGGTCCTAGTGACCTCATAAAAAATGAGCACAATAAATGGACCCTGATTTGTATAGTAGAATGAAGTTCTAGTGCACATAGTAGTGCTAACTGAAGGGAAGGGTGGAATTTAGGACTTAAATCCTAAAGAGAGGAAGGAAGTAACCTTAGAAAACAAATGTTGAATTGGTATTAGGTTAATTCCATAAAGGGGGTTATCCACCAAAAATAGATGATCATATAGCAGGGTTGAGTATGCCCACCAAAGAGGATCAAGTCTAGGTGATCATATAATGGGGTCAAAATTTGCCCTCCACAGAGGATCGGGGCTAGAAGATCATATTATATGGCCAAAATATGCCCATTACAAAGGATTAAGGCTAGATGATTGTTTGATGTGGTTGAATATGCACATCATAAATGGTCAAGGCTAAATGATTATATGATAGGTCAAAATATGTCCATCACAGAGGATCAAAGCTAGACGATCATATGATGTGGTTAAAATATACCCATCATAGAAGATCAAAGATGGATAATCATATAATGTGGTCAAAATATTCTCATACAGAGGATCAAAGCTAGATGATCATATAATAGGGTCGAAATATTCCTATAATAGAGGATCAAGGCTAGATGATAGTATGATCGGGTAAAAATATATCCATCATAAAGGATTAAGGCTGGATGATCATACGATAGGGATAAAGTATTCCCATCATTGAGGATCATAGGTTGATGATCATATGATTGGGTTAATATATACCCATGATAGAGAATCAAAGTTGGATGATCATATGATAGGGTCAAAATATGCCCAATATTGAGGATCAAGTCTGGATGATCGTATGATGGGGTAGAAATATGCCTATGACAAAGGTTCATGAATGGATGATCGTTTGATATGGTCAAAATATGCAAATAAAAAAGGATCAAAGGTGGATGATGGTATGATGGGGTTGGAATGTGCCCATCATAGAGAATAGAAGTTGGATGATCATATATTGGGGTTAAAATATACCCATCATAGAGGATCAAATATTAAGGGAAGGCAACACCTAACCTTAAGGATAAGAGAACATGAAATAATTGATTGATGAATTTGATCTTGTTAAAAATTTCTTTAATAGTGAGAATATAATTGACCAAAGTTAATTCAATATATCCAAAAAAATATATTAATTTAAAATTTGAGTTAAATCAAACATCGTATTTCTTAAGAAAGTGCCCATTAATAGGTAATATTTGGTGGATTCTTTTGCAATCCATTAGTTGATACAAGACCCCTTCATAGATTATTTCTATAATGAAATGCCTATCCCATGTTGGTTGAAACTTCTCACAGATTTTTTTTTGAACTAAGATAGGCCTCCAAAGAACCAAGTCAAAGTCTCCTACTTGAAGGTTATAAGTTTTACAAATTATCATGAGATTGAACAATTCGGGATTTATACAACTCCAAATTTTGTTGAACCTAGAAATGACACTTTAAGGCCTTCGAGAACTTCTACCTGGTGTTATGCATTCCACTCAGTTGTAATTTGATTCTAAACGAGAGTGAGAGAATATTCACTTCTAGAGTGAGTACGCCCTCGAACCCATATACTAGTACAAACAAAGTTGATTATGACTAGGTCCTATATGCCAATAAGGCTTCCACCAACCTCTCATCCTATTAACATTTATTATAATTGAGGATCTTTTTGATGATCTACACCAGAATCTTGTTGAAGGCCTGAGCCAACCGATTAGCCCGTGTGTAATATTTTATTTAGTATCTCCAGACAATACTATGGCACATTGTGAAACTTTTAATTTTTGTAGAGTTGAATATAAACCCATCATTAGATATAACTCTATGGGGTATGCATATCAATATATAATTTGGTCATGAAAGTGAAACTTTTTTAAGGATTTTAAGCCCTTATGAATTAGCCTTAGGCTAATCAAGAGGGGTGGATTGGTGTTTAAAAAATTCTTAAACAAAAATAAAATGCATAAATTTAATATAGATATGTAATACGAAAGAATACACCACATTTTATAGTGGTTCGATCAACTTAACCTATGTCCACTCCCCGGAGTGTCTCCTTCGGGTATTCCACTAAACTCAGTGACTCTCTTTTTGCTCCCACAGTAAGGCAGAGAAGCCTTTACAAAACTCTTTTTCACCGACTCCGATGAGGCAGATCACTTGACCTCCTTTTCTTTCCTCTTGAAGCAAGCAAAGAACCTCAACCACCTTTTGCTTCCTTCAAAAGTAGGTAGAGAACCTTAATCGATCACTGAAGTAGATCTCTATAGAACCTCCAAGGAACCAAGGATGATGATTGGAGAAGACAACTTGGATCCTTGCTTGGAGTAAACTTAATGAAGCCCTCATAAATTCTCCCTCACAAGATCCTCTCTCCCTATCGCAAGCTCTCCCTCTCCTTCTTTAGCTCTCTCAGGTCAAAATAATAGCAAAAGATACAATCTTGAGTAAATAAGAGATCTTATATATAAGGGCTTAACAATTATCCTAAATTCCAATTAATCAACAAAGATCATCGAGGACGATCAACAGATTATCTCATACGATTAGTACAAATTTAGCTCAGTCAGCAACAATAATCTGGGGGGGGGGGGGGCTAGATGATTAGAAGATTTATTTGTTCTAATCATATAGGAGTATGAGTACATCATTATGTATGATAAGTTTAAAACTTTATGTATCATCCAGACCATCACTCTGCTTGGCCAAACTTCATATGTTAGATGATGAAAAATAACTAATCATCCAGACCTATTGTTGGATCGTCTTATATGATTAGTTCAAATAAATAAATATCATCCAACACATCATTCTATTTGGCCAGGATAATTAGTTCAAAACATTAAATATCATCTAACATATCATACTATTTAGCTAGGACGATTAAGGAAGAAAGTAAGGTTTTTTAAGAGATTCTCCAGAATGATCCTGTGATTGTCTAGGATGATATAATCGACCAATCAAACCTTAATTGCATTTCTTAATCATCAAACTAATTTGGGCATATTTATATTATATCATCCAGGATAATGTCATGTATGATGTCAAAAAATAGTTACATGCCTAAAAGAGTCCATGGCTGATTCTTTCTGATTTGAGCATAGCGTTCAGAATGATGTGAATATCGTTCAGGATGATTTGCTTAATTTAGTTATCTTAACAAGGATGCCCTAATTAGGGTTTCTATTTTTACTGATCATCCAGGATAATTTTGGGTCATCTTGGATAATATGATAAAATAAAAAATCTCTAAAATAGATAGAATTTTCTCCCATGAGTGTGTGTGCAATATTACTTAGCATCAGAATCCACTTTATTACATTTGACCCAACAAAAGGTAAAAAAATTTGAAGTGCCCTTATAGAATGACTCAATCCTAATCTATCCAATCTTGAGTTGGCTTGATTTATAATTGACCTAGTAGACCTGAAACATTAATAGGCAGGGCAATAGTAGAAAAACAAAAATGTTAGAAATATTTGCTGTCATAGAAATTATATTCTCTGAATCTAGATTCATAATAATATCACCCTTTTTGATGATGGAGAACATTTAGTTGAAAATTTAACATAAGTAGTTAAATGAAATATAACGTGAAGGAAAACATTGTGAACCAAGCAATGCAAATTTTACTAAAATCAAATATATGGTATAAATACTAAATAATAGTAGTAAACAAATAGTATAACAAAATAATACAAACACTACCACTACTCCTCCTTTTGACATCACGAAAAGGAGGAGGAAACTGGAAAAGAAAAATATAATAACAAAATAAAAACTAATCAATATCACAAAAAAATAACACAAATAAACATTCTACAAGTATGAAGGTCCCTAATCATTAGAATGAGGTGGTGGTTGGTAAAGAAAGCTGGAAATAGCAATAAACTGCTCCTCAAACTAGGCCATATCCTTATTGTGATGTTGCTACTGGTGTGCCACATATGCATGAAATTGAGCCACATTCTCCGCATGCTGTTATTCCTATACAACAATATAAGAGTTGAACCTAGCCTCTCATTGATCGAACCGCTCCACCAGCTGATCTAGCTATGAGTGATGGCAGATCAGAGTAGGTACATAAACAAGTGTAGGAACAACTTCCTCCTTAGCTCCCTTAGCCTCCTTGTGCTCTGGGTGGAGATAAGTACTGTGAAGAATGTGGAAGGAGCTATTGGTATATAAGGCATGCTGAAAATTAGGTGGGGCAGGATATTAAAGATTGTATTTGGTTTCTAGTACATAGGCTATGATTTGTCCTAAGATAAGGTTAGGTTTTCTTTTATGCCATGGATCCCAAATACTAGTCAAATGCTCAATGTATTGGAAAAAAAGATCTACAGCATTGAACTCTCTATGAGCCATGATATAAAAGGTGATGATTAAAAGGAGAAGAGTAATGTGGACATGATCACAAGCCTTATGGATTATTGAGGTGTGAAGAACATATTAGATTCTCCTTTTATCTTTGACTAAGGTGCTAGATACCCCCATCATTATAGGAGACATGATTGTTCCTTAGAAGGTGATTTATAAGAGCCCAGTCGTAATCAGAATCTTGATATAAAGGGTGAATCTTGTCTCCAATAATTGATAGTTGGAAGAGTTTATGATAGTACTGATAGGTAATTTCTACATGTCATATGAGGTAAGTGTAATAATAAAGGTGAGGGAGATGTGAGAAAAAAGATTAATGAAATGATAAGTGAGCATACGAGGGTTTACGGTCCTGTGTAATGCAAATATAGGCGGCTTGGTCAGCCGCCTAAGTGAAACTAGGGTCGATAAAGGCCCTCTAAAAACTCCCCATCACCATTTTAGATCATTTTCCACCCTCCATTGACAAAATATTAGAGCATTAGTGAGAGTAAAGAGGAATAAAAAGATTTGGGGTGAGAAAACTATTTGAGGTTGGCTGTTTTTAAAGAATCAACCATACCATCCAGGATGATCACAAAATCATCCAAGACAATCAGACAAAATTATGACATCCATGATGATTAGTAAAAAGGAAATCTAATCGTGCATGATGATCAGACATCATATATGATAATTAAACTTAGGCAATCATCCCAAGTAGTCATGCTCGATGACCATTGAAAAAGTATATTATCCAAGATGATTATGTGGATCATCTAGGACAATCGATAATAATGGGTCATACCGGTCGAATTTCAGATGTGTAATTTTTTTGCCCTGTGGATAATCCAGGATGAACAGCTAGATCTGGTGGGAAAAAAATTGTGTCACCACGCAGATTTTGATTTCTCCTATTTTGTAATTGAATACTACTTTGAGAATAAAGTACAGTCTCGAGAGGCCGACACAATATTCTATAATGGATTCAATATCAAAATAGGGTTTTGAAAATTGATATTTCTATAATCGAACACAATTTAAAGAATAGCATATTATTACGAAAAATAAACATGAAATTCTTAAGAATGTGTTTAAAAATAGAAATAAGCTTTTTGAAAAATTTATTCATTCCTTTATTTAGATATAACAAAGAGAATATTATATCATCTTGAAAGATGAACATAACATTCTTCAAGACATCCAAAATCAAGAATGAATTTTATAAAATTCATCATTTCTAAAATTAAATATAACAAGCAATAAATTATATTGCCTGAAAAGACAATAATAACATACTACGAGCATATTTAAAATTAGAAATGAAGTTTTTTTTTTAAAGATATCTGCATTCCCAAAGATTCTTCCCTTATTTTATATGAATAAAACAAGGTTTATTTTATTCTGGAGTTCTCAAATCCCTATAGGAGCAAGCTCCTATAGTTAATTACATCCTAGGAGGAATGCTCCTAAGAAAACTCTCGATTAAAGCAATGATTTCATACCCTTTGACTACAAAGTAGAAGACAAGGAACAGAAGTAGGAATTTTCCAAGGTGAAAGCTCAATGTTGAACATTTATTAGCGAGTCAATGGAGGAAAAGTAGGAGGTGTCGGATTCTGAGAAGCTCAAAGACAACCTCAGTCATGTTGGGCTTTACATTTTAAGAGAAAATTTTATGTTTAAGTTGACATTTTATTAGAAATTTGGGATTATATTCCCGGAGGGCGAGGACTTAAGATCTAAAAAGAATCTGCCTCAGAACCTAAATCTAATTTGGGTACTACAAAGTAGCGACCCGAAACTAACTAATGAAGTGCAAATCTGGACTTACCCCGGCCTGGATTGGGGAGCCAGCTAACCACCTAGGCGCTTTAAAACCATGTGTCCAGTCTCTTATGAAAGATGGGTAGGGATGTTGTTTAAGTTTTAAGGAATTGGGGCTGACATCTAAGACAGTTCCTAATTGGCCCCTTAACTTATGTATGATAAGAAATGTCTAGAAATGCAATTAAAATTTTAGACTCTTTTTAGTTTGTATCGAATGCAATGCATGCTAATTGACTCGAATGCATAAAATGATAATGAAGCAGTTTAAAAATTTAGGCTTAGAAAATAGATTTTTCCCTAGAGATTGCACAACTTCCCCTTGACAGAACTGCACCCTCATAGGTCAAGTGGTCTGCCAGAACCCGCAGGCGGGGAGGTGCCTAACAAGGAAGAGAAAGTATTAATATGCTTATGCTGACTCTCGGCGGTCCCGAGCTTACTTCTTAGATCGTTAGAGTTACTATGTGAGCCTAAAAATTTTTATTTAAAATTACAAGTAGAAGAATTTTAAGCGTACCCTTACGAAAAAAATCTCTCCGTTTCGAATCCAGGCTAAAACAAAACACGGCATGCAAGGTCCTAAAAAAATCTACTGCACAAACAATGTAAACAATCAATTTTAATAATCCAAATATAATGTCCAATGTCCAATGTCCAAATTACACCCAGAATTTGCAGAAAAATAAAGTGGCCGGCACCACTGACAACAAACCCGGATTCTAATCCTAAGAATGACGCAAATGATTTTTGAAATGGGATATATTATTCCTTAAATCTTCATTTCTTCATCTTCTTTCTTTAATCTTCTTGTTCTGTCTTTTCTTCTTCTACGAACTTCTCGGGTCCGTCGGGTTCTGGATATCCAAATGAAAAGAAACTCATCCCTAAAAGGGGTATTTTCTTTTCTATTCGGATATTGAATCATCCTAATTTGGCTTTCCAAATAAAAGAGAATAATCCTTTAAGGTATATTCTCCTTTCTTTGGATTCCAAATTGGATGTAATATCCCACTTTCAAAATCACTTTCACAATTATTGACTCTTGATATATTACATTTACATTACATTTCATTTCACAGAAAGGAAAGGAAAATCTAATCCACCTGCAAGGTTATCCTAAGCAATTTATAACAAAAATCATCCCACGCAGTTATATATATATGCAATTGAATTTAAATTATTAAGCCACACTTGGCCACACTCTTCTTCATTTGGGGGCTAAGCAGCTGAAGCACCTGTAGCATTTATTTATTATTAATGAATTAGCCCCCTTTTTCTGCCCTGCATGAGTGTGGCCACCTGCAGAAAATCATATTAACAATCCAGATCGCTCCTAGCCTATGGGTAATCTAATCGTCAATCAAATCAATACAGAGTGCAGTAAAATTAAATAAACAAACACACCGACATTTTACAACCAGCATGCAATAAAACTCGAGAAAAAGCCCGTCACAGTGCAGTAAGGAAATAAACACCGGCCTAACCTAAAACTAGAGTCAGTTGTCCTAACAAACAAATCTAAGTGTGTGCAGTAGGCTGTGAGGTTTTGAAATGTCCTAAGTCAATTATTGGCTAAAGCTTTCTAATTGATTGAATTCTAATTTAAAGATATTTACTAATTCTAAAGTGAGATGTCACTAAATTTTCTATGTTATAAGTTTCTATCCTAAAGTGTGCATGCTTCCTAAGTCTAGATTTTCTAAGACCCGGTCCTTAATTTTTGTCCTTAAGTGTCACTACTGTTGTATGGGATAAAAATTTATTATTACTAACCCTTGGGACTTTGAGCGTGTGTAAAAGGGGTTTAAGGATCTAAAAGAAAATAAAAATAAACCTAATAAAATTGAAGTTACTACAGGGACCTAAAGGAAGGGTTCACGCATACCACATCAAGGGGCCCCTAAAGGTTTTCTAAGTTTAGAAATACTCACAATCACCGGGGGCTACGACCCGGTGGTTCCGCCCGTAGCACCTCTACCCGGTTGGATAGAGGCGACTGACATCATTAGCTCCTTGTACTTTTGTCCACTTGATCAGTACCGTTCCTCGCAGTTTATGCAAATAAAACAGAAAAACAAGGAGTAGAAAGCACATTTAATAAATCATATTGAAATAATTGAAATTTGCTAAAAGTAAAGACGTACCTTTCTTCGGGCTTGGACACCGGTTCTGTTGCTTCCTATTAGAACCTTTACTTTTGAAAGCAAATTATATATTTTCCTAATATTTACTTTCACTTTTCCAAATTTACACAATTTTCACAAAACTAACACTTTACCTTTCACACTTATACACTTCTCATATCCCAAAATCATACTCGATACTTTTCCTTATCAAAAAAAAAAAAAAAAACTTTTAAACATTTCAATATTCAATACACCTTTCAATACACACAAATTTCACCTTTAAAACATATACCTTTAATTTTCAAGAATCCCAAAATTTATTTTTCAAACCAAGCACACACTTTACCATTCATGATCCATTCTCCACTACAAAATACCTTTCCTCACATACATTCCACTCTCACAATCCATATCTTTCCTTCAACCTTTCCCACTTTTCAACTTTCGAAGTTCACACCTTCCACCTTTCAAATATCACATTATCACCTTTCAAAGTACACCCACATCTTAATCTTTCAAAATCTACAAACTTTTCTATATACACTTCCTACAAAAATAAATATTTTACTTTTCAAAACACTTTATACATGTCACCCTCCGCATAAATCACCTTTCTTATACAAAACCTCTCCAATATACATTTTCACCTTTCATCTTTTCAAGCTCACAATTGAACCTTTTAAAACATATACCTTTCACATTTTCAAAACCACAAAATCCACTTTTCAAACTATACCCACAATTTTTATTTCTCCCCCAAAATTCCTCTTTCCCAAAACATAACATAAATAATGCAAGATACATTGTATAAATTTTCATCACCACAGATTATGATTGTAAAAGAAAAAGAAAGTTCACAATTGGACCTTTCAAAACATACACTTATTAAAACACTTTACCTTTCAAGGCCTCATGATTTACTTTCCATCTTCCATAACCATTACTTTTAATAAACACATTTTTCACTTAAAAAAAAAATTAAATATTACCATTCATTTACATAAGCCTTCATCACACTAAGTTACAAATATAAAAACAACAATTTGTAAAAGATTTCCAAATTCTTTTCTAACCAACTCAAGATATTTTTCAATAATCATAAAACAACTTTGCAAAATATTCATTAATGCTTATGACTTTAGTAAAAGAAGTGCGAATTTCCAACACTTAATAACATTTTGACGAGAGAAACGCTTGAACACAATAACTGTTATTGAGCTTCATATAGGACAAATATATACTATGAACTATATTTCATCTAGCTTGTTAGAGAGAAATACAACAAGCCTTTCCATTTGTAAATACAAATAACATGAACGAATGAAACACATCTTGCCATCATTTCAAAAAGTCCTAAAATCACTCTAAGGGAAATTTTATTCTTTCTACGAACTCACAATTCATTAGTAACTACATGACATGCAAAATACAATCCCATATCTCCAATACTTTTCTGACTAGAAAAAGAAGGATGGAGAAAATTGACAATATAACTATGCAAAAATGAAGTATATGCAGCCATTTATCCTTCAAAAATAATATATATATAAGTTCGTATATACATTTCAACTAAACTTTTATCGTTTCTCTTATTTCCCATATTTATTTAAAGAGGAAAAATAAGAATAGATTTTGTTTCAGATTTTGATCAAGAAGATAAAGATTCAACTCTTTCATATTTGGCTTAAATCAAATAAAAGTAAGAGAAGAAGAAGATGGAGAAGATGTATAAGAAATTACCCAAGATTGAGTAGCTGGTGTCGTTTAGGGCAGAGGAAACGACTAGCTAGAAGTTGCGAACCTGCTGCGAACAGAGAGGGGCGAATATGCTGGGCGGCGGCGTTGAGAGGTAACTGCTTGGCTTCTTATGCGAACTGGAGGAGAGGAAATGGCTGGAGTGTTCGAACCTGGAGGCGTGCGGGCTCAGGATTCTTGCAAACGAGAGTCTGAGAGGGAGCGGTTGGAGTTAGGCCTGCTTGCGCGAGAGAGGGGCGACGGACGAACTGCTGTAGGAGCGACAGGTTTTGGCTTCATGAACTGAGAGCACGCCTGGGAGCTTCGTGCTTGTGCGAATGCAGAGAGGGGGCAATCGGGAGAAGGGTCTCACGCAAACTGGGCTTCTCACGCGTGTGGGAGAGCAGTTTTTTTTTTTCGAATGGGAGAAGGGATCGTTCGTTTCAGTTGCCGAGAGAGATGGGGATTTAAAGTTCTTGCAAATCCAGAGCCTGTAAGAGTGGGCTTGGACGGTTTTTGAAATAGGAGGGGTGAGGGAGCGGGGTTCTGAACTTGGTGTTGGGTTCTCTATACGCGAATGAGGAGTGGTGGGAGATCGTGGGTTGTTCTTGTTTACAGAGAGGGTGATCGGGAGTTGTAAACTGTCGTGAGAGAGAGGGGCTCCGTCTGTGACTTCTTATGCAAATGAGAGAGAATCAGATGTGTAAAACCGTGAGAGAGAGAGAGAGTGAGAGAGATCATGTGGAGATGGTGGCCCATTAAACTTCTATTTCGTTTTAATTTTAATAATGTTAATAATTTCTTTGAGTCAATTTCAGTCTTAATTGGTCTAATTGAAACTGTCTTTCTCTTAATTCAAATAGAGGGCTAGGATTAAAGAAAGATTTAAAGGTTGATTCGATTTGATTGAAAAATTAAATCCGACTTTGTTAGAAAGAAATTTGGGTTTTATTGATGAGTTGATTTAAGGGTTTAATTAGAGTCATCTATACTACATCGAACTCGAATTGAGTCGATCGACATTGACGAATCATAAACTGAGGTTAATTTGAGTTCATTTTGGAGTTGAATTGAAATTGGATCAAATTGATTTTGATTTTAATTAAGTCGGGGCGAAACAACTTGGGCAAGTCGAACTCGTGTCGATATAAATAAATTAGGTCCGATTAATGTCAATTTTAACGAATTTAATTTTCATTATCTTTAAATGATTTGATTTGATTTGGGTTGAGTCAACGCTACGTCAGTGGGTATCCACCTAAGGGAAATCCTGCGGGTGCGACATCTACACTAGGTTAGGAAGACCTAGGTACTAGAGTCGATTCCGGATAAATTGATCTCGAATAAAGAGGTCAACAGGATCATCTAAGATGATCACAAATAATTGAAGCAGAATTTGATCAGATCTTCTAATATGATATGGATTGTTAGGGACGGTCACAGATAATTGAGTAGGATTTGATCAGATCAGACCCGGCTGATGAGTATCATCCAGGACAATCTCAAATAGTTGACTCAAATCAACCTTAGATGGAAGATGAAGGTTGGTGTAATGATATCATCTAGGATGATAGGAATATCATCCAAGATGATGTAATAAAAAATTGAAGGTTTTGTGGACGGATGGAGGTGATTAGAGAAGGCCCTAAAAAAGAAAAACAATAGTAAAAAATAAAACAACCAAAAAAAGTTTACAAATATGATAAAAAAGAATGAAAAATATTTTTTTTAAATCACAAATAATGATAAATTTATCATGTAATTGAAATTAAAATTTATACAAAAATGAGTTAATATCGTCAACATCCAAAAAATGGTAGATTAACCGATCTTGTTATCCCCAACTCTTACTTCTTACAAGGTAAACCATCTTTTGAAAATAAAGATCTAACTCAGAAAAGGCAATTAGATAAGAAAAAAGATTCGTTCAATCATTATTTCCAGAGAATATTTTATAGAATAATATAGCAAAGTAATTAATCACAATCATGAATTTTGAAATCAAGTCCTTCAAAAAATCAAGTGACATATTAATTATTCTAAAATTTAACGATTTGAAATAGAAAGGAAGCTTGCTTTTTTGTGGGCTCATTTTGTGCCTCTTGTCAATTGGTTAGCTCACTTTGTGCATCTTTTGATTTTTTATATATTTTGTGTATCTTGTAATTTTTTTGGTGATCATTAAGCATCTTTTTAGTTTTCTTTTCTTTTTGGGCTTATTTTATGCCTCTTGTCATTTTTGCAAGCTAGCTCTCTTTCGAAACTTTTAAATACTCTCAGTTATGAGAATATCTTCCAAAATTAGAGAAGAAAAACTCACTCTCTAATATAAGGAAGAATAAACCATAAAGCAAAAAAAAATTCTTATGATAAATATAACGACAAGATTATGAAAGCTTGAAAGTGATTTAATGACTTTGAATATTATTTATATAAGATAGAATACTATAACAAGTTAGAAAAGATCTCAATTGCAAAGTCCAGTTATTAATTTGAGATAGACCTTTATTTAGAAAAGAAAATTACACCACTAAAATGAGTTAAAGGTAGGGAAACAATAAATGGTGTTTCTCCCTTTAACTTATTTAGGGATGTCAATCATTGACTACAAATTTTTAAAAACAAATACAAGGCATAAAATATCATTTCAGTAGTGGTAAAAAAAATTGAAAGAAAAGCTAAAACATCAAAAACAAAAACATGAAAAATAATAGCAAATAAAAATCAACACTTACAAATTAAAAACAAAATAAAGAATAAAAAACAACAACAACAGATATAAAATTTAATGTTCATAAATCTTTAAGTTCATGTATTTATGTCAATGATTTGTCCTTAAAATGTTGAATGTGTCAAAGGCCAGTGGTTTAGTATAGATGTCAGCAAGTTGATTCTCAATTACTACATGATGTAACTCAATATCACCTTTGGTAACATGATCCCTAATAAAGTGATGCCTTATATCCTTATATTTTGTCCTTGAATGTTGGATATGATTCTTGGAGATGCAGATGGCCTAGTGTTGTCACTTAGGATTGAAATTATGCCTACAGATAATCCTAAATCCAGAATTTATTACTTCAACCAAAGGACTTGGGCCACACAACTTCCTAAGAAAATGTACTCAACTTTAGTAATGGAAAGGGCAATAGAGTTTTGTTTACTACTATACTAGGAGACTAAGGATTGTCCTATGAATTGACAAGTATCAGAAGCGCTCTTTCTATATAGCCTATATCCTGCAAAATTAAAATTAGAATATCCAATAGTCTCAAAAGAAGTGTTGCGCCTAGGATACAAAATTTTTTAGTTTTGGGGCCCTTAGAGATATCTAAAGATTCTATTAATTGCAGTCAGGTGGAATTTTTAAGGATCAGCTTGAATTCTAGTATAGAATCAAACACTAAACACTATATCAGGTTGGCTAACAGTCAAGTAAAGTAGTTATTCAATTATTCATCTATATTTTTCTTTTATCAATAGATTTTCTATTTAAGTCCTTATCCAACTGAATAATGGAGCTCATGTTAGTATTTATTTTCATGGCTTTATTCATTTCCTATTTCTTTAAGATGTTCTTGATGTACTTTATTTTATTTAGAAAGGTTCCATTATCCAATTGCCTTATATTAAACCTCAAAAAAGTTGGACAACTCTCCCATTATACTCATCTCAAATTTCTTACAAATTATTTTAAAAAAAGTTTATCATTATCAGAAGATCTAAAAAGTTTATCATCAACATAAATCTAAAAAATATGTAACTCATCTCCTATTTTCCTCAAAAAAGGGTGGTATCTATGCTCCCCTTGACAAACTCCAACTTTAGTAGGAATCTGCTAAGCCTCTCATGCCAAGCTGTGGGTGCCTATTTTAAACCATATAAGGCCTTTTTTTAATTTATAAACATGATTTAGAAATTGGGAACTTTCAAAACCCAGGGGTTGCTTTACAAACTCATCTTCTTTTATAACCCTATTTAAAAAGACACTCTTGACGTCTATTCGGAGAAGCTTAAATCCCTTATAACATGCAAAGGCTAGTAGCACGTTAATGGCTTCCAATATAGCTACAGGGGCAAAGGTTTTCTCAAAATCAATCCTTTCTATTTAGTTGTACTTCTTAGCCACCATTCTTGCCTTATTCCTAACCACCACACTAGAATCAATCATTTTATCCTTAAATACCATTTGGTTCTCACTAAACTTTGATTCTTAAGTCTTTCTACTAACTCCCAAATATTATTCTTCATAAATTGTTTAAGTTATTGCATATATAAGATCTAGAATTGATTCGAAAGGGCTTGATTGATATTGGTGGGTTCAGTCAATGAGATAATAGTGTTTCACTTTCTTCTTAAGTCCATGCCAAGTTCTAACACCTTCAGAAGGGTATCCTAAGATTATATCTTTAGGATGACTCGAAGAATATCTCCAATCTTTAGGCAAAGTGTGTCTAAGATCTTCCATTTCCTCCAAATTTGTATTTTCTACTTCTTGGGTAATCTCACTTTCTCCTTTAGTGTTATGAGGCTCTACCCTTTTCTATAAATTTTTAACTCCTTGAGTAATCTCTCCAACTTCATCTTCCTTCTCAACTCTAAACTTCTTAGGATTAGATTCATTAAAAACTACATGGATAGTCTCCTCCACCACCAATGTCCCTTTGTTAAACACCCTAAAGGATTTCCCCAGACTTGAATATCCTAAGAACAGTCCTTCATCAGATTTTGGGTCAAACTATCCTAAGGGTGACTTCTCATTATTAAGAATGAAAACCTTACAACCAAAGACATGGAGGTGGGAAAGGTTAGGTGTCCTATCCTTAATGATATCTAAGGGAGTCTTTTTCTGTTGGCATCTAACATTTACCCTTTTCAACACATAACAAGCTGTATTTTTTTATTCAGCTCAAAAGTATTATAGAAGTGAATATTCAGCAAGCATGACTCTATCAGCTTCAACTAAGCTCCTATTTTTCCTTTTAACTACCCTATTATGCTGAGGGGTCCTAAGAGCTAAAAGGTTGTAAGTAATCCCTTGATCCTCATAGAAGGGTCCAAATCTCACATTTTTAAACTCTCCACCATAGTCACTATAAATGGTTAAGATATAATAACCTAGCTTTTTCTAAATCTAAGTAGAGGAGGTTCTAAACTCATCAAAAGACTCACTCTTTTGTGATAAAAATAAAATCTAAGTGAACCTCGAGTAGTCATTAACAATCACAAATCCATAGACTTTTTCACTAAGATGGCAGGGCTAATGGGTCTAAACAAGTCCATGTGAAGTACTTATAAATGTCTAGAGGTGCTAATGTCCTAAATTGAATGGAAAGATGAATGGACTTTCTTCCCTAGTTAACACGCATCACACAGGTGATCCTTAGTGAACTTAAGCTTGGGGACTCCTCTAATTAGATCCTTTTGGGTCACTTTCCTAAGAGTTTTCATGCTATAATGATACAACCTCCTATGACACAACCAAGACACATCAGTAGCAAGTTTTATACAAAATAAAGTAGAACATTTTAAGTTATTTAAATCCAGCATGTAAATGTAATTAATCCTTTTTCCCTACAAAATAGTATTGTTATTTAAGCTAATGTTGAAATTATTTGACAAAAATTTTATGACAAAGCCCTTATCACAAAGCTTACTGATATTGAGCAAGTTGTGTTTCAGTCCATCTACAAGTAAAACATTTTCAATCAAAAGTTTCTTGGCATTTTCGATTATACCTATGCCTTCCACTTTCCTGGTTGTGTTATCTTCAAGAGTGACCTTGCCTCCAGCCCTAGTCTCTAGCGAAATGAATTGATTGGTGTCCCCAATCATATGTCATGAGCATCTGCTATCCATGTACCATATGCTCTTAAAAGGGGTGATAGCAAACCTATAAAATCATCAAACATAATATTAGGAACCTAAACAAGTTTGGGTCCCTTCTTATGGAAAGAAGAATTCAATGCATATGTATTATGCTGTGAATCATGAAATTTGGGTCTCCACACCCAATGTGTACTATGGTGAATAGTGCAAGTATATAAGATGTGTCCTAGCATACACATGAAAATTACCTAATAATAAGAAAAGTGTTTACTAGTCTACTCAGGTGGTGCTGTATTTTCTTAAAGTTATGTGATGCATGCAAAGATGGTTTATCATTTTCAAATGTTATGAGTTTTTCTTTTACCACTTTATTTTCATATTTATAAGATGTCACTTCCACTTTTAGCTGATGTTCATTATTATCTATATCCCATACAAGTTCCTCTAATTTTTTAAACTCTTCTTTTAACTCAATATATGATGGCTTCAAGGAATCATGTGCATCAAATAATTTAACATGCTTCTTTTTTAATCCATCAAACTCGTCATGTAATGACATATAATTTCTATTAAGTGTAGAGTGATCTTTAAGTAAAACTTCATGCTCTTTTTATAAATTTAAATGTTCCAATTTTAAGCTAACATGTAATTTCTTAAGTTTCTTATATGATGCATAAATTTACTTAGAAACAACAAGTAATTGATTTTAGATTAGTTCACATATATCTTCTTGATTAGACTGACCCATTTGATCATCTGCCATCAAACACAAGTTTGTTATCTCCTCCTCAGCTTAAATCTCGGAGGTGTCAGATACATAATTCACCTATAATACCTTTTGAAACCATTTCTTATCCTTCATAAACTTATTTTTTCCTCACCCTTCTCCTTACTTGTGTGAGATTTAAATATTAGACAATCAGCTCTTACATGTCCTGGCTTCCTGCATTCAAAGCAAACTATATCAAAAGAACTTTAAAATTTTTTTCTACCCTTACATTTTTTTGATCTTTGATGGTGCTTTTATTTATTCCATAAAAAGATTTTGAATTGCCTAGTGTTAAGAGAGTTGCTATTTTGCATATTTTACATTCTTGCAACTTGTATTATTTTGATGATTTCAATTATTTTTGTTTTGCATATATCTCATAACACTATTTGGAACATTTATTTCTTGCTCTAGTGTGTACTAACATTTCAGGAAAATCAACTCCAAGATATTGAAGACTTGTAATCAAATTCAATAAATTTTCATAATTTTTGATATGAGAGGGAGTGAATATAATTGAGTGAAAAATCATAATATACACACTTGGGGAATTTTTTTTTAACTGATCGTACAAGATGAACTTAGTTCGTACGGGACGATCATGTCAATTACCCCTAAGGAGAGCAATGGATCGAACAGGCAGAGAGAAAATTTTTCTAAGTCCTAATCGTCCAGGATGAATTTAATAGTCATCCCGGGACGAACGTCTCGGGATTCTCACTTTCTACTATTCGTCCAGACGAAATCAATGTTTCGTCCCAGGACGAACATCTCTGTATTCTCACAGTGCCCTGTTCGTCCAAACAAAAAATACAGTTCGTCCCAAGACGAACGTCTCTATATTGAGGCTCGCTCCATTCATCCAGACAAAACCTATTCATCCCAGGATGAGCTGAACTGACTTACGTCAGTTGGTTACGTCCTAAAGAATTTCGTGAACCGACCTATGTAATAACTTTTTCGTACCGGACGAACTTAGTTCGCACGGGATGATTAGCGTGTACGAAAATAATTCGTACCAATATACATAAGGTTCGTTTTTGACCATTTAAGTAAAATCGTCCAGGACGATCCACGATTGTACAGGATGATCCACTCCTTACAAAATTGAAAACTTGCAGTTTTTGGGCGATTTTTCTTATCTTTTGTATAAATAGTTCAAATTTGACTGCCACCCAATCTTTTTGCCATTTGATCTTCGTGCCTATTGAAAGAAAAGCAAGGAGAGAGTGTGAGAGAGCATTCAAAGGAGGATTCCTATCACTAGAGCGTGAAGGCTTCACTTGGTGTTCAAAGGTAAGAATCTCTACTTGTGAATTGGGATTACTTCACTCTTTTCTTTCTTCCTTCTAGATTTCTTGTGAGAAGATCTATCAAGGAGATCTTGTTCTCTGCCGAAACTTGGAGAGTGTGAACAACCGAAGGGTTCTCTACCGACACTAGAAGAGTGTGAACAGCTGAAGGGTTCTCTGCCCACACTAGGAGAGTGTGAAAGGATAAAGGGTTCTCTGCCCACACTAGGAGAGTGTGAAAGGATGGACGATTCTCTGCCAACATTGGGGATTGTGTAAAAGGACTACAGTTCTCTGCCACACCGGGTAGTGGTGAAAAGAGTGTTTGTAAAGGCTTCTCCACCTTGTTATGGGTGCAAAAGGAGAGACACTATTGGTATTAGTGCAATACTCAGAGGGTGCCTCTAGGGAGTGGATGTAGGTCTGGTTTAGACCGAACCACTATAAATCTTCTGTCTTTTACTTTACCTTTTTTATTTTTCGCATTTTTCTTTTGTTTAAAAAACTCTGTTGTTGAAAAACTTTTCTATAAAAATTTTATTAAGAATTTCATTTCAGTTCAACAAAACTTCAAAGAGGGTTAAGTTTTTAAAACTACCAATTCACCCCCCTCTTGGTAGCCTTGGGAAATTAACTTAGGTCTAACAACCTATTCACTAGATTCAATAAGTGGTATCAGAGCTACATTCGGAAATCAAAATACACCTGAGGGTTACTCTATTACTAGACCTCCACTGTTTGACAATATACCTTTTGATTTTTGGAAAACACGCATGTCTACTTTCTTACAGTCACTTGATTATCGTTTGTGGATCCTAGTCCAGGAAGGTTATACAAAACCAACTAGATTAGTTGATGAAGTTAGGGTATAAACACCTTTTACAGATTGAAATATAGAAGAACGTGACTTAGCTCAACTAAATGCTAAATGTTTAAATAGCTTCTTTTGTACTTTAAAATCTGAAGACTACATGCGGGTTTCCACTTGTAAAAGTGGAAAGGATATATGTGATAGATTTTGTATAACTTATGAAGGGACTATTGAGGTTAAGCAATCAAGACTTAATATCTTGTTACATGATTATGAGTTGTTTTGCATGAAACCAAACGAATCTATTTCTAACATGTACACAAGATTCACACAAATTATCACTTCTTTGCATGAACTTGGTAGGAAATTAACTAATGCTGAAATGGTTAATAAGATTCTTCATTGTTTACCTACTATTTATGATACTAAAATTACTGCAATTACAGAGTCTAAAGATCTAAACATTTATTCTATTGACAATCTTCTTGGTTCACTCATTGTTTATGAGCAAGGAGTAAGTCAAAGAAAGATAGATGCAAGTGAACCACGAAAGGAGAAGAATATAGCACTAAAAGTGGAAGAGTCAGAGAGTGAACACTCACAACCTGAGGATGAAGATGATATTGCATTAATGACTAGACAATTTAGAGGCTTTCTAAAGAGGAAACAGAAGAGACGCCAGCAATGGAATATATGTAAGTTTAACAAAAATGACAAGGTTTCTAATGAAGTGATTTGTTATGAATGCAGGAAACCAGGTCATATCAAGACTGATTACCCAAAATCAAAGCCACTCCTAGCAAAGAGAAGGTAGAGGAAAAACCAATTGTAAAGAAGGGCAAGAAGAAGTTTCAAAGAGCTTTTTGGGTGGACTCAGCTTCAGACTCATCTGAAACTGAAAAAAAAAGAAGTCATCAATCTTTGCTTGATAGGAAATAATGTTGATCAATCAGATAAAGAAGAGGTATGTGACTTAACTTATGATGAATTGTTTTAAGTTTCTGAACACATGCATGATGCATATAGTATGAAAAAGATGCATGAAAGTGTAAGTTTAGAATTGGAAGAGCTTAAGAAGGAACATGAAATCCTTAGGAAAGATCATGCATTAATAGATGACAACTACATGAAACTACTTGACGAATATGATGACTTGAATAAGAATTATGAGAATTAAAAATCATTATATGCTGATCTTGAAAGAGATTTTAAAATATTTAAGGATGAATCTGAGAGCAAAATATATCAAATCAATTATATAAATCGAATCTTGGAAGATATGAATTCATTTTATAAATTGAAAATAAGAGCTCTTGAGGATAATAGGATGCCCCCCAAACTTGAAAATTTTACAAATGCTAAATATTATCCTAAATATATTGAATCCTTTATAAGACAAACAAATGGTAGAAAACTTAGGAATACTTTTCCTAATGTCAAATGTAATAATTGTGGATTATTTGGACATATAGCTCACACCTGTACTTTGAAAATGAAATCTAATTTGGTGTGGAGACCTAAGATGCCTAAACCTAGACATATCATACATGCATCTGATTATAAATTGCCAAAAGGAGAACCCAAACTTATTTGGGTTCCCAGGTCTAACATTTAATATTTTAGCAGAATCGCTCTCACACAAGACCTTATGAGAGCATATGGTACTTGGACAGCGGATGTTCAAAGCATATGACTGGAGATACTGCTTAATTCATAACGCTAGAAGCCAGGAGTGGAGGCAAGGTTACACTTGGAGATAATACCACAAAGAAAGTGGTTGGATTAGGTATGATTGGAAATTTGAATAACTTTTTTATAGACAACTTGTTATTGGTTGAAGGCTTAAAACATAATTTGTTAAGTATAAGTCAGCTATGTGATAAGGGCTATAGTGTAAAATTTTTACTTACCAGCTGCATATTAAGCCTAAATGGGAAAGATGTTTTAAATGGAAAAAGGGTAAACAATGTTTATATGCTAGATTTAAATTGTATTCAATCTCCAACTACTTTTTATTTGAAAACTGTTTCTGATGAATCATGGCTTTGGCATAGAAGACTTTGTCATTCTAGTATGAAAAATCTTAGGAGAATTATCCAAAAGAACTTAGTGAGAGGTATACCAAAACTAGACTTTACTAAGGATCACCTTTGTGATGCATGTCAATTAGGAAAATAAGTGAAGTCCTCTTTTAAGTCCAATAAGGTGCTTAGGACTAGTAAACCATTAGAAATTTTACACATGGATCTTTTTAGACCAGTAGGAACTGTAAGTCTAGGAGGGAAGGTATACGGATTTGTTATAGTGGATGATTATTCAAGATTCACTTGGGTTAGATTTCTATTTCATAAGAGTGAATCATTTGAAGAATTTAGAAATTTTTCGACTTGGATTCAAAGGAAATTAGGGTGTGAAATAATTTCTATACAAAGTGATCATGGAGGAGAATTTGAAAATGAAAGAATTGAAAATTTTTGTAAAGAAAAAGGAATTGATCACAATTTTTCTGCACCTAGAACCCCTCAACAAAATGGGGTAGTTGAAATGAAAAAAAGAACATTAATAGAAGACCCCGAACAATGTTGGCAGAATACTCACTTCTTAGATATTTTTGGGCTGAGGCGGTTAGCACTGCATATTATGTTTTGAATAGAGTGAATGTGAGATCGAATTTAAATAAAACACCCTATCAGTTGCTAAAAGGTAGAACACCTAATTTGTCTCATTTGCATATTTTTGGTTGCAAGGTGTTCATTCATAATAATGAAAAATCTGCCTTAGAAAAATTTGATCCAAAATCAGATGAAGGAATTTTTGTTGGATATTCAAGTGTTGGAAAATCTTATAGGGTATTCAACAAAAGAACTTTGGTCATTGAAGAAATGACACATGTTGTATTTGATGAATCTGGAATTTTGGAAGAGCCAAAAGTTGTTGAAGATGAGATTGAAGAAAACTCCCAAAAAATTGATAGAATAAATTTGGAAGAAAATGTGGAAGAAAAATTGGAATTAAAAAACCCTTTGCCTAGAGATTTGAGATTTTCTAAAAACCACCCAAGGGAATTGATTATAGGTGAACCTAGTGAGGGTGTTAGAATGGGGCGTTGATTAAACAAAGAAGTCAATCATTCAGCCTTTATTTCAACTATAGAACCCACAAATGTTGATCAAGCACTTTCTGATGTACTTTGGATATTAGCTTATGCAAGAAGAGTTGAATCAATTTGTAAGAAATAAAGTTTGGGAATTAACTTCAAGGCCAAAAGATCAAAGTGTTGTTGGAACCAAGTGGGTGTTCAAAAATAAAATGAATGACTCAGGAGTAGTCATTAGAAATAAGGCTAGATTAGTTGCTAAAGGGTATAATCAAAATGAAGGAATTGATTTTTAGGAGACTTTTTCCCTTGTAGCTAGACTTGAAGCAATTAGGGTTTTACTAGCCTTTCCCTATTTTAAAGGATTTAAATTATTTCAAATGGATGTGAAAAGTACCTTTTTAAATGGGGTAATTGAAGAAGATGTTTTTGTAGAACAACCTCCAGGTTTTGAAAGTTCTAAATACCGAAATCATGTTTTCAAGTTAAAAAAGGCATTATATGGATTGAAACAAACACCTAGGGCTTGGTATGAGAGGTTGAGCACATTCCTACTTGAAAGATCTTTTGAAAAAGAAAGTGTTGATACAACTCTCTTTTTAAAGAAATTTAGAAAGGATATACTCATTGTTCAAATTTATGTGGATGATATCATTTTTGGATCTTCAAATAAAAATCTTTGTGATGATTTTTCTAAAATAATGAGTAGTGAATTTGAAATGAGTCTAATGGGAGATTTAAATTACTTTCTAGGTTTTAGCATTAAGCAACTTGAGGAAGGAATATTTCTTAGTCAAACTAAATATGTTAAGGACATCCTCAAAAAATTTGAAATGGACAATACTAAACCTGTTAGTACACCAATGAGTTCCTCAGTTCAGTTGGATAAGGACCTTAAGGAAAAATCTGTTGATCAAATGAAATATAGAGGGATTATTGGATCTTTACTTTACTTGACTGCTAGCCGACCAGATATTATGTTCTGTGTTTGCTTATGTGCTAGATTTCAATCAGATCCAAAAGAATCACATTTGACAGCAGTGAAAAGGATTTTAAGATATTTACTACGAACTCATAACTTAGGAATTTGGTATCCTAAGTTTAGCTCTTCATTTGAAATTATTGATTATTTAGATTCTGACTTTGCAGGCTGTAGAGTGGATAAAAAAAGTACTTCTGGAACATATCAATTCATTGGAAATTCATTAGTTTCATGGTCTAGTAGAAAACAAAATTTAGTGGCTCTATCTACTGCAGAAGCAGAATACATTGCGTTAGAAAGTTGTGTGGCACAAATACTTTGGTTAAAACAACAGTTGATTTATTTAAGATTAACTATAGGCACTATTCTAATTTATTGTGATAATACTAGTGCTATTTGCATTTCCAAAAATTCTATTCAACATTCAAGAACCAAACACATTGACATAAGGCATCATTTAATAAGGGATCATGTATCCAAGGGAGAAATTGAACTTATCCATGTTTCAACAGAAAATTAACTTGCAGACATTTTTACAAAACCTTTAGCCATTGATACTTTCAGTACATTAAGAACAAGGCATGGTGTAATTGATTTGAATGCTTAAATAAAAATATTTTTGTAACATTGATGTTTTTGTTTTAGTAGTTTATGTTTTTATGATTTTGTTTTTGTGATTTTTGTTTATTTTTTAGTGTTTTTTATTTAGAGTCTGTACATTTGTCATTATCTATTATGCTTTGTGTGCTTATTTTGGTTTTCTTTGATAAAAATGTAAAAATCCAAAAATTTGTGTTAATCGTCCGGGACAAAAATTTTCGTACGGAACAATGTGTGTAAAATGTCAATCTGCGTGTTTTCAAACCGTCTTGAGAATAGTTTTTAATGTAGTTCGTCTGTACGATATGCACGATCGTCTGGGACAAAATATCTTTTTCTCAAACATCGGGATGATTGATTGCAGCAGTTGAAAGGATAAGACTGTTTTTATTATGAACTTTGTCCGTACGAACCTTTAGTTCATCCAGACGAACATATGTTGGTTCATAGCGGGGGACGGTTTTCAACTGCCATTAAAACGAGTTAACTTTTGATCGTCTGTATGAACACGTGTTCATCTATACGATCGTCTTGGTCAATAGTCTATACGAAGGGACGCTTCGTAAATTGTGTGATTACAAAAAGCCGTTATTTTTCTAACTTATTTATTAGTCCATACCAAATATTTTCGTACGGGGACGAATTAATTTCGTACGAGACGAACAGAATTTCGTCCAGTATGAACATCGGGTTTTTCTTTAAATTGACGGTAATTTTTACTGAACAGTCACTCTCACACATCACTTTCAAAGACTTCATCTTTTCAAATCCTTCAATGGCTAGTTCAAGCAAGCGCCAAAAGATTTTGGCTAAGGGCCCTCCTAGGAATACATCCGAAAACTTCTTATCTAGAGCCAATGAAGAATCTTTTCCTAGGTTTGTCTCTATAAAAATCACTCCATCTAGAGTTCTTCTTCAGGAGCAGTTGACCTTTAAGCTAATGCCCCTTTTTGCTTCAACTCAATTTGGAGTAATCCTCACCTTAGTCCATCTCTACAATAAGGAAACCTTCCACTATTTTCTGGCAAACATGCCATTTAATTCCGACCACTCTGTTATCAGTTCCTTTGTCTTCAAAAAGAAAATAGAAATCACCAAGGCTGACCTTGGTATCTTCTTAAATTTAAGGACTGAAGGGATTAGAGCACACACCTTTACCACTACTAGCTTTGACTGGATGAAGTTAATCATGTTCTTAGAGGAATAAAAGTTAAGGATCATTTGCCAAAAGTAGCCACTTTAACTCTTAATGCTCGAATCATCTAGCATGTTCTTAGATCTTCTATTATACCTAAAGCTGGTGATATAGTCAACATCACTCCACTTCTCTCTACAGTTACCTACCTGATAATGACCAGGCAACCCATAGATGAGGCCCAACTCATAATTGACTATATTTATGGTCTCTCTGAAATTGGTCATGGAGATCATAAAAGGAAAAAGAACATAGCCTTAGGCCATCTGATTGCCTACATTTTAGAGAAGAAGTATGATTTAATTCACCCAGTTTGAGACTTTGAAGAACCACTCTACTACAATGACGGTTCATTTAGGGCAATCTTCAACAAGGACGAGCCAAGCAAACCTCATGTAGTATTGAGTGAAACAGAAGAAGAGGATGAACCGTCACATGCTGCTGAACCAAATTATCTGGATTTGGTTCAAAGATTTAACAACTTAGAGGCTCACTTTGATCAAATTGAAACTCATCTACAGCAACAAGACCTTTAGTACAATCAAGACATGGGATTCATGCGTGAACAGATTAATTCTATTAATTCCAATATATTTATGATGAGTAGTTATTTCAACTTTTTTAGTGCTGCACCACCTCCTCCTCCTCCAGATCAGGGTCCTTCAGAATGATTGTAGTATTTGTTTAAGTTTCTCTTTTTTAGTTAATGTATTTGTGATGTGTTTTAGATTATTATCTTTTTTCTTGTTTTAATATTGTTAATATTGATATCATGTACCTTAAATTTTAATATCTTCATTTGATATCAATAAATGTTGCAATGTTTTGTTGTCTAATGTCTTTGGAAATGTGTGTTAGACTTTATGACTTTCAATTTTTTTTAATCTTAATAGTGCCTTATTTAAATTGTAAATTAAAATTAATTTCATTAGAAAATATATTTATTCTATAATTAAGAAATGCTTATAACTTGATATTACTAGAATCTTCAATTCCATGTCTCTTATTTAGACTACTCTAGTATTAATATTATTATTGCATTTTAGATGTTTTCTTATTTTGTATTTCTCTTTTCAAATAGTATTTATGCACTTAGAAAAATTTGAAATCTTAGATTATTGACTTTGGAAAGAATTCAATTACTCTTGAAAAGTGTACAAATGTACAAAAATCAAAAGAGTTGTGCAAAAAAAAAATTTGCAATGACAAAAAGAGGCATAAAATAAGCCCACAGTAAACAAATGCACAAAAATGTGCCAAAAAAAAATATATGTGAACAAGATGCGCAAAGCGCCACATGTGGTAGTTCTTTCTTTCCAAACTCTTTCAATCTCTTAATTCAAATTGATCTTATGATCATTTATACTTGACATTGAAATGTGAAATATAAAATTTTTTATTCATCTCTTGTGCAATGATTTTCTTTATCTTAATGTCTAAATTGACACATGCCTTTGATAAATTCTTTTTATTCTCTATGTTATAACACTTCTTCAATTATATGAATCTCTATTGTTTCTCTAATGACTTAATTTTATTTGCATATCTTATTTCAATCACTTTCAAGATTAAATTATAAACTAAATTTCATACTTCTACTTACATTTCTATCTTTCTTCTCTTTTTAACTTTTTGTTGTTGTCAAAAAGGGGGAGAAATTATTTATTATTATTATTTTTTTTTTTTTTGGGTTTTGGTTGTTCTTATTATAGTTGAGTGTGTGTTTTGATTGTTTCTTCAAAATTAAAAATAAATTTTTTTTTTATATATATGCCTCCTTATATTTCATGTATTCATCAATTCAGGGGGAGTTTAAGGGAGATATTTAGAATTGAAATTCCTATAAATAATAATTGTTTTGCCATCATAAAAAAGGGGGAGATTGTTAAGAGAGTTGCTATTTTGCATGTTTTACATTCTTGCAACTTATATTATTTTGAAGATTTAAATTATTATTATTTTACATATATCTCCTAACACTATTTGGAACATTTATTTCTTGCTCTAGTGTGTACTAATATTTCAGTAAAATCAACTCCAAGATATTGAAGACTTATAATCAAATTCAACAAATTTTCATAATTTTTTATATGAGAGGGAGTGATTGTAATTGAGTGAAAAATCACAATATACACACTTGGGGAATTTTTTTTTTAACTGATTGTACAGGACAAACTTAGTTCGTACGGGATGACCATGTCAATGACCCCTAAGGAGAGAAATGGATCGAACAGGCGGAGAGAAAATTTTTCTAAGTCCTAATCATCCATGACGTATTTAATAGTCGTCCTAGGACGACCGTCTCGGGATTCTCACTTTCTACTGTTCGTCCAGACGAAATCAATGGTTCGTCCCAGGATGAACATCTCTATATTCTCACCGTGCCCTGTCTGTTCAGATGAAAAATAAGGTTCATCCCAGGACGAACGTCTCTGTATTGAGGCTCGCTCGATTCGTCTAGACGAAACCTATTCGTCTCAGGACGAACTGAACCGACTTATGTCAGTTGGTTACGTCCTGAAGAATTTCGTGAACCGACCTATGTAATAACTTTTTTGTACCGGACGAACTTGGTTCTTACGGGATGATTTGTGTGTACGAAAATAATTTGTACCAATATACATAAGGTTCGTTTCCGACCATTTAAGTAAAATCGTCCAGGATGATCCACGATCGTACGGGATGATCCACTGCGTACAGAATTAAAAACTTGCAGTTTTTGGGCGGTTTTTCTTGTTTTTTGTATAAATAGTTAAAATTTAACTGCCACCCAATCTTTTTGCCATTTAAACTTTGTGCCTATTGAAAGAAAAGTCAAGGAGAGAGTGTGAGAGAGCATTCAAAGGAGGATTCCTACCACTAGAGCTTGAAGGCTTCACTTGGTGTTCAAAGGTAAGAATCTCTACTTGTGAATTAGGATTACTTCTCTCTTTTCTTTCTTACTTCTAGATTTCTTGAGAGAAGATCTATCAAAGAGATCCGGTTCTCTGCCGACACTTGGAGAGTGTGAACAGCCGAAGGGTTCTCTGCCGACACTAGGAGAGTGTGAACAGCCGAAGGGTTCTCTTCCCACACTAGGAGAGTGTGAAAGGACAAAGGGTTCTCTGGCCACACTAGGAGAGTGTGAAAGGACGGACGGTTCTCTGCCAACACTGGGGATTGTGTAAAATGACTACGGTTCTCTGCCCCACCGGGTAGTGGTGAAAAGAGTGTTTGTAAAGGCTTCTCCGCCTTGCTGTGGGTGCAAAAGGAGAGACACTATTGATATTAGTGCAATACTCAGAGGGTGCCTCTGGAGTGGATGTAGGTCTTGTTTAGACCAAACCACTTTAAATCTTGTGTCTTTTACTTTACCTTTTTTATTTCCTGCATTTTTCTTTTGTTTAAAATACTCTGTGGTTGAAAAACATTTCTATAAAAATTTCATTAAGAATTTCATTTCGGTTCAACAAAACTTCAAAGAGGGTTAAGTTTTTAAAACTACCAATTCACCCCCCTCTTGGTAGCCTTGGGACATTAACTTAGGTCTAATAACCTATTCACTAGACTCAACACCTAGTGATTAAGGAAATATTATCACTTTTAAACCTAGAAGAATCAGTATCAGTTTCGTTAGCCTTCAACGCAAAAGTTTTCTCCTTCTTTTTCTCATCTGCATTAAGGTGTCTTTGGTTCACTCTTTCCTCATAAGCAATGAGCGATCTAAGTAAGTTATCAACAAAATAAGTATTTAAATCCTTGGGTTTATTGATTTTAGTTATCTTAACATCATATAAAGAAGTAAAACATCTTAAAATTTTATTAACTTTTTCATAGTTAGTGAGTTCTCTTCCCTAGGCATGCAGGGAGATGACAATTTATGTAAATCAAGTATACATCTTCGATATCAACTCACTAGATTTCATGCAAAATAGTTCATAATCGTGAAGCAAGATATTCAACCTAGATTTAACTTCACTTGTGCCTTCAAAGGTGATACATAATCTATCCCATATTTCCTTACCACTAGAACAAGTTAAGACATGTATGAAATCTTTCAATTTTAAAGCATAAAAAAATATTTTTATGTATTTTTCATTTAATTGTGCTAACCCCCTATCATCAAAATTTCATTTAGGAAATGAAGTTCAATTTTTATGCCATTAATTTCACATGATGGTGGTGAATATCCATCCTTAATAAGCATCCACTTGTGATAGTCAATAAATTTTAAAAATGTGGCATTGCAAGTTTTCCAAAAATCAAAAGGTATGTTATTAAACAAATATGGTCTAGTGATTGAATAACCTTCCATGATGTTTATATTACCAAAGTTAGCCATGGATCAAAATTCAAAGCTTTTTAAAAACTATATTTTATTAATCTCGCTTTGATACCATTTGAAAGTTTGTTAGGGATGTTAAGTCTTTATGAACTAGCTCGAGGCTAACCAAGAGGGGGGGGGGGGGGGGGGATAAATTGCTCTTTTAAAAATTTTCAAACAAAAATCACAATTTAAACCAAATAATCAAACCACATAAAATTAAGTGCATAAATTAAATACCAAAAAGTAATAAGAATGAACACACCAGAATTTATAATGGTTCAGTTAACTTGACCTACATCCACTCTCCGAAGCCTCTCCTCTAGGTATTACACTAAACTTAGTGACTCTCCTTTTTCTCCCGTAGCATGACAAATAAGCCATTATAAAACGCCTTTCCACCGATTCTAGTGAAGCAGAGAACCCAACCTCCTTTTACTTCCATCTGAAGTAGGTAGAGAACCTCGACCTCATTTTGCTTCCTCCAAAAGTAGGCAAAGAACCATGATCAATCGCTGAAGTAGACCTCTCTAGAACCTATAAGGAACCAGGGATGATGATTGGAGAAGATTATTCAAATCCTTGCTTGGAGTAACCTTTGTGAAGCTCTCACAAACTCCCCCTCACAGGATCCTCTCAATCTCCCAAGCTCTCCCTCTCCTTGTCTTGGCTCTCTCAGGTCAAGAAAGTAGGAAAATATACAATCTTGAGTAAACAAGAGATATATAGAAGGGCTTCAAATTTGTCCTAAATTGCAACTAATTGTCTAAGATCATCCCGTACGATTAGTACAATTTCAACTCATTCAGCCAAGATGATCTGAGGTGGCTGGACGATTAGATATTATTTGTTCTAATCATCCAGGATGGTTATTACATCATCCTATATGATTAGTTTTAAATGTCAAGTATCGTCCAGACCACCTCTCTGCTCTGCTAGACTTTACATGTTGGACAATGAAAAATAACTAATCGTCCAGACCAATTTTGTGATCATCTTGTACGATTAGTTCAAATTAATAAATAACATCCAACACATTCTATTCAGTTTGGATGATTAGTTCAAAACATTAAATATTATCCAGCAAACCATATTATTCAGCCAGGAAGATTAAGGAAGAAACTAAGATTTTTTTTAACCGATCATCTAAGATGATCCTGCGATCATCCAGGATGATATAATCGACCAATCAAATCTTATTTTCTTTCCTTAATTATTAGACCAATTTAGGCATAATTATATAGAATCGTCTAGGATGATCTAATGTATGCTGTCTAAAAATAATAATATGCCTAAAAGAGTTGAAGGCTAATTCTTTATGATATGACATATCATTTAGGAAGATGTGAATATCGTCCAAGATGATTTTCCTAATTCAGTTATCTTAAATAGGAAACCCTAATTAGGATTTCAATTTTTAACTAATTATCCAAGATGATTTTGCATCATCCCGAACGATATGATAAAAAATAGAAATTTTTAAAAAAGATAGAATTACCCCCCCTGTGTGTGTGTGTGTAAGGTTACTATGTATCAGGATCCACTTTATTATATTTGACTCAAGAAAGGTAAAAACACTTAAAGTACACTTACAAATTGACTCAATCCTAATCTTCCCAATCTTGAGCTAGCTTGATTTGAAATTGACCTTGTGGACCTGAAATGTCAGTAGGCAGGGCAATAGTAGAAAAAAAAATATCAAAAATATTTGCTGTCATCAAAATTATAATCCATGAATCCATATTCGTAATAGAAAGAATATCAAAATATGGTGTGATGTTACATCATGCTGGATAGTTGCTTTCGTGCTCTTTGAAAAGTAGTTAGTTGCAACAAATATGAATCGATGACCCTTTAAATAAATAGGGTCGATTGGCCAGATAACATCTATGCCCTAACTTTAGAAGGGCCATAAAACTATTATGGGAAGCAACACGTTAGGAGGTCGATATAAAACTACACCATTTACCTGGCATTGATGAAGATTTTTTTTAGTGTTCATGCAATCATTCATCTTACTTAGCCATTAGTATCCAAGTCCTTTTATTCTTAATTTTTTTTGGACCCAATTGATGAATAATATATAGTCCTAAAAGGACCTCTCATTTATCTAAATAATATAGCCACATCTAATCAACTGATCGACGATATAATATATTTCTCACAAAAACATTTGATATGGCATATATATTGATCTAGGTTGTGAGAGTTTTATCCTAAATAATTTTTCCTCCTAGAAGGTAATCAATTAAAGGTTGTCACTATTTTTCTTCTTCATCGGTTGTTGAAGAGGAAGAAATGATCAAGGAAGATTGCTTGTTGATGTGCTCCAAATCTATGGGAGACAATACTTGATGACTTTGAATCTCTATATGAATAGAGGCTTCTTCAGGTCCTATGAATTCCTTTGCAAGCTTAACTAGGGAATTTGCCACCAAATTACTTCCACGATGAAACCTATACAAAGTTAAAATAGGGATTTACTCGAGGAGGTTAATTGTGTACTTAAGGGGTTTAGGATACAAAACCTTATTGGTTCTTGCAACTTGGCTGATTACCATATGAGTACTGCCAAATTTAATCTCTTTCATCTCCATCAGAATTATAAGTTCCAAGTTGGCTATCAGAGCTTCATATTCAGCCTCATTGTTTGTGTAAGACTCTGATAAAAGGTATAAAAAATGCATCTTTCTCTCATCTACTGTATGAAAATTAGGCCAATTTGGGCTTTTTAGGGATTGTAGATTTATAGGTATTGCCTCTTTAAGAGGATGCCACACAATCAAAATATAGTTTCCATATAAGATAATCAGATTCCTTAAGACTCATGATTTGCTTTACAGGTAAATCATCATTTATAGGAGAATCTTCCAACAGCATGTGCGCTATAAAGAAGTTCGAAACAGGTTGTCATTTCACAGCATGAAGGGGAATTAAAGTGATTTAAAATTGAAGTAATATAATAGACCACCATACCAAACTTCTTGAGAATGTAAATAGGATCAAAAGATATTAAAAAGGATTGACTTATGAAATTAAGTATACTTTATGAGAAAGTATGTAATGCCTTAATTTATGGGTTGCAAAAATTAAAAAAAGGCAATGCTTTTAGATTTATGGGTAATATATTACTATAGGGAGAAGTCTTCAACTCTGGTAATGGAGAGCATTCCCTTTCCCTTCATCATTGACTTGAGCTAGAAGAGCACCTAGCGACTCATTGAGGGCAACGGTGTAAAAAATAAGAGGTTTTCCTAGAATAGGGGTACCAAGACTGGCAGGTTGGTAAGATATTTTTAAATGCTTTCAAAAGCATTCAAAAATTTTTTGCCCCAAATAAATTTACTATCTTTCTTGGCAAGGATAGAGAAGGGTTGACATCTTTTAGAAAAACTTGATATAAACCTTTTCATATACGCCAGCCTACCCTGAAGAGACCTCAATTGGGTAAGGCTTTTAATAGGCAGCATATTTAAGATGGATTCAATTTTAGTTTGATCAATATCAATTCCACTATTCCTTACTATTTATCCTAAGAATTTCCTATAAGTGACGCTGAAAGCATACTATAAGGGAATCATTGTTAGGTCATAATAATGCAACAACTCGAAGAGCACTCTTATGTCATAATGGTGAGCCCCTTTGACCTTGCTATTAACAACCAAATCATCAATATTGCACTTAACTTGATTGTGGATTTGATCATTAAAGACTCGGGTTATGGCCCACCGGTAGGTTGCACATGCATTCTTAAGGCTAAAGGGCATCACCTTATAACAAAAGATCCATATGGGAGTCTTGAACGCAGTGCTTATATCATCTTCTAATGCCATCCTAATTTGATTGTAATTTGATGAGCCATCCTTAAAAGAGACAAAAGCATTCGAAGAGGCACTGTTAATTTTAAGCTCATGAATGGGTAAAGAAAATTTATCCTAGGGACATGCCTTATTCAGATCCCTATAATCGACCAAAAATGTGTGAAAATAAAGTGCGGTAAAAGTAATAAGAAAGAACACTCCAAATTTTATAGTGGTTCAATAAAGTCTGACCTACATCTACTCCTTGGAGACTCCTTCTATAAGTATTGCACTAAATGAAAGTGACTCTTCTTTTTCTCCCATAACAAGGAGGAGAAGCCCTTACAAAATCTTTCCACTGATATGGTGAGGAAGAGAACCATGAACCTATTTACTCCCTCCTGGAGTAGGTAGAGAACCTAGAAATTATTTTAGTCCCTTATAAAGTAGGTGGAGAACCTATATCAAATGTTGAAAATAATTTCCCTGGAGCTACCAAGGAACTAGAAGAGCAACTCGAAGAAGATGATGAACACCTTACTCGGAGCAACCTTTATGAATCCCTCACAAACTACCCCTCATAAGGATGTCTCTCTCTTACTTCTCTAAGATCCCTCCTAGATTAACTCCATAGCAAAAGATATTCCCTAGGGTTAATACCATTGCTTAAATAGAGATCCCCTAAAAGAAGCACTAATTTTCAATTATGTGCAACTAATCGTCCAGGATGATCGATAAATCAACCAGGAAGATCATCCTACATGATTAGTATAAAATAGCCCAATTAGCCAAGACGATCACCTTTTCTCTATACTGTTACAAACATGTTTTTTTTATTATGATTTTGATGATAGCAAATAAATCATTTTTCACTATGACTGCTTTTTTTTATTGATTTTTCAGGACTCAAAGATCGAACGAAAATTGGAATCAGCTCAAGATGGGGTAGATTAGGGTTGAGTCAGTCTGTAATTTAATTTTTCCCTTCTTTAGTCAATTATAATCTTTGGCGTGACTGATGTAAAGTAACCCTACACACACACTTGAGAGAATTAGAATTTCTGTTTTTACTCAAATCGGCCAGGACGATATTTACATCTGCCTGGACGATCGGGCTTAAAATAGAAAATCTAATCAGGTGTTCTTAATTAAGGCAGCCGTCATTAGCCAATCGGCTGGGACGATAGGCTCAAAACAGAAAGAAATTGCCACCATAAACAATTAAGATATTTTGTATTTTTTGTAATCGGCCAGGATGATCTAGGACCGGCCCAGATGATATTCACAAATTATGCCTTAATTGATCAGACAATCAAGGCAGTAATTAAGGATGATTGATACAATCACATCATCCTGGACAATATCAGGATTGGCTAGGACGATCTAGTCAAAAAACCTTAGTTACTCCTGGACGATTTGAATCGGACAGCTTGAATTCAGAGCGATGCTTTGGACAGTTTTCCTCTGATTTGAACTAATCGTCCAGAACGATCGTGAGATCATCCTTGATGATCAAGCCAATTTTCAATCATCCAGTTTGCATTCAGGGCGATGCTCTGGTCGATCTCATGGGATTTGTACTGATCGGCCATGATGATTTATATATTGTCCTGGACAATATAGTCGGCAACTTGCAATTAATGAGCTCCTTTGAAGCTCTTATATTTAAGAGCTCTTGTTCAATGTTTTTGAACATCCTTGGCTGCTATCTTAACCTGAGAAAACTTAAAGGGGAGAGAGAGAGAGAGAGGGTGAGAGAGAGAGGATCTTGTGAGGGGGAGCTTGTGAGGGGATTCACAAGGGTTGCTTCAAGCATTGTTCCACTTCTTCTTTGCTAGAGTCTCTTATCCTTGGAAGGGTTGGGAGAGGTAAGTTCCAGCAAGCGATCGAGGTTCTCTTCCTTCTTCAAGAGGAAGCAAAAGGAGGAAGGTTCTCTGCCTTGCCAGGTGTGGCAAAAAGAGACATTTGTAAAGGCTTCTTCGCCTAGCTGTGGGGACTAAAGGAGAGTCACGATTGTAGTGCAATACTCAGAGGGCACCTCCACTGAGTGGACGTAGGTCGAGTTGACCGAACCACTTTAAACCCTTGTATTCTTATTTTTTTACTGCTTTCGCATTTATTTTCTTCCGCACTTATTTTTTTGTGGTGATTTGATTTGTATTTGTGCTTTGCCTAAATAATTTTTTAAAATACTAATTTTCCCCCCTCTTGGTTAGCCTTGGGCCAGTTTTATAGTGCTTAACATCCCTAACAAACTTTCAAGTGGTATCAGAACGGGATTCATAAAAACTAAGTTTAAAAACTTTTTGAATTTAGATCCATGGCTAACTTTGGGAATCATAATTTACTGAAAGGGTACTCTATCACCCGACCACCTTTGTTTGATAATATCCCATTTGATTTTTGGAAAACTCGCATGTCTACGTGGTGGGAAAAAAATATGTGTCTCACTACGCAGATTTTGATTTTCTCCTATTTTGTAATCGAATACTACATTGAGAATAAAGTACAGTCTCGAGAGGCCGACACAATATTCTACAATGGATTCAATATCAGAATAGGGTTTTGAAAATTGATATTTCTATAATCAAACATAATTCAAAGAATAACATATCATCTTAAAAGATGAACATGAAATTCTATAGAATATGTTTAAAGATAGAAATACATTTTTGAAAAAGTTTATTCATTCTTTTGTTTAGATATGGCAAGAATAATATTATATCATCTTAAAAGACGAACATAACATTATTCAAGATATCCAAAAGCGAGAATGAGTTTTATAAAATTCATCATTTCTAAAGTTGAATATAATAAGTATAATATTATATTATCTGAAAATATAATAATAACATTCTACAAGTCTATTCAAAATTAGAAATGAGGTTTTAAAAAATATCTATGTTCCCAAAGATTCTTCCCTTATTTTATACGAATAAAATAAGGTTTATTTTAGTCTGGGGTTCTCAAATCCCTATAGAGGCAAGCCCCTATAATTAATTAAATCTTAGGAGGAATGCTCCTAAGAAAACTCTCGATTAAAGCAGTGATTTCATACCCTTTGACTACAAAGTAAAAGATAAGAAACAGAAGTAGAAATTTTCAAAGGTGAAAGCTCAATGTTGAACATTTATTAGCGAGTCAAAGGATGAAAAGTAGGAGGTGTCGGATTCTGAGAAGCTCAAATACAACCTCAATCTATCCTATGTTGGGCTTTACATTTTAGGAGAAAATTTTATGTTTAAGTTGACATTTTATTAGAAATTTGGGATTATATTCCCGGAGGGCGAGGACTTATGATTTAAAAAGAATCTGCCTAAGAACCTAAATCTAATTTGGGTACTATAAAATAGTGACCCGAACCTAACTAATGAAGTGCAAATCTGGACTTACCCCGGCCTGGATTGGGGAGCCAGCTAACCACCTAGGTGCTTTAAAACCATGTTTCCAGTCTCTTATGAAAGATGGGTAGGGATGTTGTTTAAGTTTTAAGGAATTGGGGCTGACATCTAAGACAATTCCTAATTAGTCCCTCAACTTATGTATGGTGAAAAATGTCTAGAAATGCTATTAATATTTTAGACTCTTTTTTATTTTGTATCTAATGGAATGCATGCTAATTGACTCGAATGCATAAAATGAATATGAAGCAATTTTAAAATTAGGCTTAGAAAATAGGTTTTTCCCTAGAGATTGCACAACTTCCCCTTGACAGAACTGCACCCTCATAGGTCAAGTGGTCTGCCAGAACTCGCAGGCGGGGAGGTGCCTAACAAGGAAGAGAAAGTATTAATATGCTTATGCTGACTCTCGGCGGTCCCGAGCTTACTTCTTAGATCGTTAGAGTTACTATGTGAGCCTAAAAATTTTATTAGAATTTCAAGTAAAAGAATTTTGAGCGTACCCTTACTAAAAAAATCTCTCCGATTCGAATCCAGGCTAAAATAAAACACGGCATGCAAGGTTCTAAAAAAATCTACTGCACAAACAATGTAAACAATCAATTTTAATTATCCAAATATAATTTCCAATGTCCAATGTCCATATTACACCCAGAATTTGCAGAAAAGTAAAGTGGCCGGGCACCACTGACAACAAACCCGGATTCTAATCCTAAGAATGACGCAAGTGATTTTTGAAATGGGATATACTGTTCCTTAAATCTTCATTTCTTCATCTTCTTTCTTCAATCTTCTTGTTATGTCTTTTCTTCTTCTACGAACTTCTCGGGTCCGTCGGGTTCTGGATATCCAAATGAAAAGAAACTCATCCCTAAGAGGGGTATTTTCTTTTCTATTTGGATATTGAATCATCCTAATTTAGCTTTCCAAATAAAAGAGAATAATTCTTTAAGGTATATTCTTCTTTCTTTGGATTCCAAATTGGATGTAATATCCCACATTCAAAATCACTTTCACAATTTATAATATTTTTCAAACGCATTTACATTTACATTACATTTCACAGAAAGAAAAGAAAAATCTAAACCACCTGCAGGGTTATCCTAAGCAATTTATAATAAAAATCATCTCACGCAGTTATATATATATATATATATATATATATATATATATGCAATTGAATTTAAATTATTAAGCCACACTTGGCCACACTCTTCTTCATTTGGGGGCTAAGCAGCTGAAGCACCTGTAGCATTTATTTATTATTAATTAATTAGCCCCCTTTTTCTACCCTGCACGAGTGTGGCCACCTGCAAAAAATCATATTAACAATCCAGATCGCTCCTAACCTATGGGTAATCTAATCGTTAATCAAATCACAACACAGAGTGCAGTAAAAAAATAAACAAACACACTAACATTTTACAACCAGCATGCAATAAAACTCGAGAAAAAGCCCATCACAGTGCAATAAAGAAATAAGCACCGGCCTAACCTAAAACTAGAGTCGGTTGTCCTAACAAACAAATCTAAGTGTGTGCAATAGGTTATATGGTTTTGATATGTCCTAGGCAATTATTGGCAAAAGTTTTCTAATTGATTGAATTTTAATTTAAAAATATTTACTAATTCTAAGGTGAGGTGTCACTAAGTTTTCTATGTTATATATTTCTATCCTAAAATGTGCATGCATCCTAAGTCTAAGTCTTCTAAGACTCAGTCCTTAATTTTTATCCTTAAGTGTCATTACTGTTGTATAGGGATAAAGTTTTGTTATTACTAACCCTTAGGACTTTGAGCGCGTGTAAAAGGGGTTTAAGGATCTAAATGCAAAAAGTAATCCTAATTAAATTGAAGTTATTAGAAGAACCTAATGGAAGGGTTCGCACAAATCACACCAAGGGCCCCTAAAGATTTTCTAAGTTTAGAAATACTCACAGTCACCGGGGGCTACGACCCGGTGGTTCGGCCCGTAGCACCTCTACCCGGTTGGATAGAGGCGACTGATGTCATTAGCTCCTTGTCCTTTTGTTCCCTCGACCGGTACCATTCCTCGCAGTTTATGTCAATATAGAAAAGAAAACAAGGAAAAACAGGGATTAGAAAATACATTTAATAATTAATAATAAAATAATTGAAATTTACTGAAAATAAAGACATACCTTTCTTCGGGCTTGAACTCCAGCACTGTTAACTTTACTTTTGAACGTTTCATTTTTTTACTTCTTTCAACACACAAGTCTTATCTCTCAAATTATATATATATATACTTTTCTATAATCACACACTTTTGCTTCTTAAAAATCTAACTTTTAATTTTCATTCTTCCAAACACTTTGTTCTTCAACATAAACTCTTCCACACTCACCCATATCTTAATCTCACAATTCAACCTTTCTCTTCTCTTATCCCACTTTTCACATTGTTTTCCAAAAAATCACACAAACACCTTTCTCACACAATACCCATCATTTATTTCTTCCTTGAATGCAAATACATTTCATTTTTCACATAATTCAAACATTTTAATTTTCAAAATCACTTTTATACACAAATATTAGTTCCTAACACATTTCACTTTTCCCAAAATTCCAATATCTCACTTTTCAAAATTAGTTTTATATTCTTAAAAACATAAACTTTTCCACTTTTCAAAACATACAAATTGCTTTTCAAATTCGAAACACTTTACTTTTCACCTTTCTAGCACAATACCTTTCCAACATACACTTCTACATTTAAAACATACAATCTCCACTTTCCACTTTTCAAAGCACACACTAGTCACTTTATAGGCATACGCTTCTTCCTTTTCTAACACACAATTTACATTTCTCAACTCCTAAAATTATACAAAGTCCACAATTCCACTTTTCAAACACATAAACTTCTCACAAACACTTTTTCTTCAAAAGCATACATACATTTACCTTTTCAAAATTTATACACTTTATCTTTCTAAATCCACACTCATTTTTCAAAATGTACACACACTTCACTCCAAAATCCCTATGCACATTTTACTTTCTAACACCCTTTACTTTCCAACAAACACTTTTCTCTTAGCAAACATTTGCTTCTTTTTATACGCGCACAACAAGACTCCATTATCTCTCTTTCCCAAACATAGCATATGACAACTCTTATTAGAAATATGTAAAACAGGTCACCAAAATTCTCTTGCATAGATATAGAATATAATAAATGCATCAAATTTTTCAATATACATAAAACCTATGTTATTTTAAAAGCATCCATAACTTCTCTTTCAAATCATCATATGAGAATATGCAAACTGATTAAACCATGTCTCAACTTGAATATCTATACAAAGTTTAATAAAAGAAAACAGTTTCAACAAAATTATTTTCAAAACTTAAAAATACTACCAATGCAATCATTGAACTTTCTCTTCAAAGCTAATGCAACAAACACAAAGAATCTTGACAATAAATGACATAATCATATGAAGAAGAAAACACTTCTTACAACCACCAAACACTATTTCATTTACTCGTTTCATCTCAACAATTGTGTTAACTACCATTAAAAGAAATAAAAGTTGGAAAAGTTCATTCTATTTTAAGAAAATATTAAAGGATTTTCTAATGAAAACTAGACAATTTCATATACAGTTGATATGCTTTCAATCTTTGAAACAAACTAATAAACAAAGCTATTTCAACACACCTGCAAGCCTTTACATAACATGATATCAAGTCACGGTATATAATATTTAAGATTCAAGAATGTGCATAAGCATGTTACAATCATTAACGATTTCTTGAGGCAAAAACATATTTTCATCAAGGTATTGATATTTATATAATGAATTTTGAAATATTATATACAACAAATCAAACTCTTTCAAATACATGTAGATATTTTCTAAAGAATTCATATTCATCGAGTCTTGTAGCCAATTTGACAATGAAAACCCATATCCAACAAAGACACAATAATGTGGAGAGAAAGCATTAGAAGAAGAAGTAATAACAATAAACTTTCCTAAATCATTTTTTTATTATTATTATTAAAAATGCTAAAAGTAAGAGAAAGAAGATGAAGATAAGAAAGAAATTACCCCAAAATTAAGAAAACTGCTTGTGTCGGTTAGGATAAATCGGTGAGAAAGCAAGTCGAAGAGGAAGAGGTAGTGGCTTCGGTATTGCTTGTAGATGTGCAAGCTGAAGGAGACGGGGCTGTTCGGGTCTTAGATTTGTGCGACTTGGAAGGGCGACGGGCTGGGGGTTTCGGAATTTTGCTATAGTTTTGCTTGGACTTCTCACGTGTGAGGGAGAGCAGTTTTTAGTTTTGAATGGGAGAAAGGATCAGTTTCCCGAACTGGGCTTCTTGCGCGAGAGAGGGGCGACTGACTGGAAGCGCCTGGATGATTCTTACGAACTGAAGGGAGATGGGATCGTCAAGAGAATGAGAGATGGAGGAGGCTTCGTGCGACTGAGAGGGGCGTCGGGCTTTCTTCCTAGGGGCAAAACCGACAGGAGAGGGTAAATTTTGGAACTGCTGTGTGTGTATGAGGTCACAGGAGGCTGGGAGGAGATTGGGGTTTTTGCCTGTATTGTTCAAACATAGAGTAGAGGGAGACGACGAGGAGCGGTGTTCACGAACTGCACTACTCATGTCTGGGTTGTGCGAATAGAGGGAGAGAGACCAGTGCTAGGCGATTTGCGAACTGGAGAGGAGGCTGGGATTTCGTCCCAATCCAGAGAGTGAGCAGTTCTGTGCGAATTTCAGAGAGAGAGGTGGAGGGATTTCAGAAACTGCTCAGAGAAAATCCAGAGAAATTTTTTGCTCTGTGCGTGTAGAAGAAGGTTTTTGAACGGCTGGGAGAGTAGTGACGTCAGTCTGGAGTGATTCGTGCCAATTGAAGAACTTGGAGGGCTGGGCGATTCTCTATGTGTAAATGGACGAGTGAGTTAATGGGGGAGACAGTTCGTGTGAACAGAGAGGGAGAGATTATGGGTTCAGTTTTTGCTGGCTTGAGAGGAGATGTGAACAGTTCTGAAAATGGGAGGCATGGTTCTGGCTTCATTTCTTGCAAACTATAGGGGAGAGGGTCACGGGTTGAGTGGGGATTTCGGAATTTCAAGGGGTAGTGGGGCTTGGGTGGTTCGTGAATAGAGAGTGTGAGAGTGGGAAGTGCAGTTCTGTGAGGGATTTCGTGTGAATAGAGAATATGAGGGTCACGGGTTGAGTGGTTTTGTTAATTTGTTTTGTTCTTGATTTAAATTAATTCTAATGAAATTTTATTTCAAAATAAATTAAAGGATTAGATTAATCCTAAGTTAAAATGAAATCAAGAATTAGTTTATAATTTAAATTAATTTAGAGAATAATTAGAAAATAATTTATAATTTAAAATACATATTTTGAGTTAATTTAAAATAGAAATAATTTTAAAATACTAATTTTATCTTATTTATAACGATTTGAATTTGATTGAGTCGAGGAGAATCGATTAAGGTCGACTTAAAAGTTTGAGTCTGTGCTATGTCAGTGGGTATCCACCTAAGGGAAGTCATGCGGGTGTGACATCTACACTAGGCTATGAAAACCTAAGTGCTAGAGTCGATTCCGGGGAAATTGACCTTAAATAATGAGGTCAACACTACATTTTTACAATCTACTGATTATCGCATGTAGATGCTTGTTACGGATGGTTGCAAACCTCCAACTGGTAAACTTAATGACATTATTGTTCCACTTCCTTTTACTGAATGGACTTTAGATGATAGGGATTTGGCTCAATTGAATTCAAAAGGCCTTAATTATTTTTTCTGTGCTTTAAAATTAGAAGACTACATGAGTGTTTCCACTTGCAAAACTGGTAAAGAAATTTGGGATAAATTGTGTATCACTTATGAAGGCACTAATGAAGTTAAACAATCTCGTTTAAACATTCTCTTGCATGACTATGAACTTTTTCGTATGAAACCTCATGAATCCATTTCTAAAATGTATACGAGATTTACTCAGATTGTTACTTCCTTGCATGCCTTAGGAAGAGAGTGTTGCAGATCTATAATTTTTTATTTTGATGATAGCAAACATTCCTTATTTCTCTACGATTGCCTTATGTGCTAATGTTTCAGGTTCACACGATCAGACTACAATTTAGAACCAGCTCAAGATTGGGTAGACTAGGTTTGAATCAGTTTGTAATCTTTTTCTTTTCTTGAGTCTGTTGTATTTGATGTGAGATCTATTGATTTATAACTTGGAAGATTTTCTATTATTCCCTAAAAGATTTCTATTTTTGGTAATATCAGCCAGGACGATATTTATATCATCCTGGATGATATGTCCAAAATCAAAAACCTTAATTAGGGCATATTCATTAAGGCAGTCATCATAAACATATCGGCCTCGATGATACTTGTATCGGCCAGGATGATATTCTCAATTCAGAAAGAATCAACCGCCATAATCAGTTTAGGCATTCTTTATTTTAGGAAATTGGCCAGGATGATATTTATATCGTCCAGGATGATCTAACTCTATCATACCTAAATTGATCTGGTATTATTTGGAAATCATTAATGGTTGATTGATACGATCACATTGTCCCGGACGATCTTATGATCGACTAAGATGATGGCCTGGATGATTGACTTCGGCCAGCACCAAATCAGGGCGATGATCAGAACGATTAAAATCGGTTTTAAACTAATCGTCCGGGACGATCGTGAGATCGGCCAGGATGATATAACAAATTTTCTTCTGATCATCCCAAATCGTCCCAAGCCGTAGAGCTGAATTTGTACAGATCGTACAGGACGATATTCCTATTATCCTAGACGATAATGTCGGCAACTTGCATTAATGAGCTCGTATTGAGAGCTTATATTTAAGCTTGGCATGACACTTTGTAAGTGTCTTTGGCAGCCATTGTAGCTTCATTCTTGTGTGAGAAACTTGAAGAGAGAGCTTGAAAGGGAGAGAGGAAATGGTGGAGTTTGAGAGGGAGAAGATCCTGTGAGGGGGGGGAACTCAAGGGAGTGTGGAGGGGATTCCACACAGTTTCTCCGGCGAACTCACACCTTAGTACTATCGGATTCAAGGCTTGTCTTGAGGTAAGTTCACCAAAGAAGAAGATCTTCTTGGAGTCAAAGGACCCGGCGATTCCGCCGCACCGGGGAAGGTGGAAGTGATTTTATAAGGGCTTCTCCGCCTAGCTGTGGGAGCTAAAGGAGAGTCACGATATTAGTGCAATACTTGGAGGGTGCCTCCAAGGAGTGGAAGTAGGTCAAGGTTTGTCCAAACCACTATAAATCTGGTGTGATCTTTTCTTATTATCTCTTCCGCATTTATTTTTCTTCTGCACTTTATTTGCGGTGATTTTGGTTGGAATTTTATCTTTGGTTTTAAAGTTTTCCAATTCACATCTCTCTTTTAATTTGCTTTGGGCCAGTTCTATAGGGCCTAACATCCCTAACGAACTTTTATGTGGTATCAGACTGGGATTCATAAAAAACTAAGTTTGAAAACTTTTTGAATTTGATCCATGGCTAACTTTGGGAATAAAAACACTATTGCGGAACATTATTCAATCACCAGACCTCCTTTATTTGAAAATATGTCATTTGATTTAAGAAAAACTCGCATGTCTATTTTCTTGCAATCGATTATTTTTCGCATGTGGCATATGATTTTAACTGGTTATTCATCACCGTCACATATTGTTAAAGAAATTAAAACTGATATTCCTTTTAATCAATGGAATATGGAAGAACAATTGAATGCTTAACTGAATGCAAAATCTTTAAATTGCTTTTTCTGTGCTTTAAATTCTGAAGATTTCATGTTAATATCCACTTGCACTACTGGTAAGGAAGTTTGGGATAAACTACATACCATATACGAAAGCACGAATGAAATCAAGCAATCCAAGTTGAATTTATTAACGCATGATTTTGAATTATTTTCCATGAAACCTTATGAAACGATTTTAGACATGTATACCAGATTCATTCAAATTGTAAACTCATTGCATGCTTTAGGAAAAGATTTTTTAAATTTTGAAAAAGTTAATAAAATTTTTCGTTGTCTACAGGATAAGTTTGATGCTAAAGTAGTTGCTATTTATGAATCAAAAAATTTGAATGAGTATTCTATTAATAATTTGATTGGCTCACTCATTGCCTACGAGCAAGGTTTAGGTCAAAGACTTTTGGTTACAGGTGAAACTATTGTTCTAAAAGTTGAAGATACAGAAAGAGATAGCCTAGTTGGTGACGATAGCAATGACATGTCAAGCAAATCACAAAGCTCACCAAAGCATAAGCAAAAGTGAAAAAAGGTAAAAGTGGTAAGGATGTCCATATTTCTTCTGACATTATTTGCTTTCGATGCAGGAAGCCTAGACATATGAAAAATTAGTGCCCTAATTTAAGAATTCTTCCTACGAAAGAAAAGGGCAAGGCAAAGCAAAATTCAAACAGGGAAAATAATGAAAGGCAAAAGATCTCATGGGCAGATCTGGCTTCTGAAGCATGGGACCAGGAGAGAGATAATGGTTAAAAGCCTTTCGTGTTTTTTTGTTGTGTTTTTATTTTTATGTTTTTCATTTTTATTTTTTGCTTTTTTCGTTTTTGTTTATTCCTTTTTTTGTTTCAGTGAAATTTTTTTTTCTCTGATCAACACATACATTCACTTTTCTAAAAATGAAAAATCTACTTTTTGATTTTTTCTTGAAATCTTTGGTAAGTTGTGATTGACTTCTTTAAAATAGTCAGAAGAAGGGAACTCATTATTTTGTTTCTCTTTCTCTCTTCTTAAAAGAGGTTATTTTACTTTTGATTCAAAATCTTCATCGTATTTTAAATTGGATTTTGAAACTATTTTTTTCATCTCCCTATATTTGTTTATCACATATGAATCTTTTGCAAGATTATTGAATCCACCTTAAAATTTTTTAATCAAGTTGTTCGTGTTGTCAATAATTTAGGTTTACTTTAGTTTTGAAAATATAAGAAAGAAAGCATATTTTTTTTAAATAAAAAAAGGTGGCCAATGATGTCAAACTAAAAGATGCGCAATGACGTCAAATAATAAAAAAAAAATACACAACATGTATTAAAAAATAAAAGATACTCAAATAGCCATTCAAGTGATAAAGGGCATAAAATGAGCCCACAAAAAAATATATGCTTATTTTTTCTTATACTACTAAAAGCCTAAGAAAGTCCTTGATATGCTCGAAACTTGTGCTTGAAAATCTTGGTTCCTGATTCATCAATTCGTTCATTGATCTTCTATTAGATATGTTCTATGAAAAGAGTTTTGAAAAATTAATGTTTCTTTTTCCCGTTTATTCCTTGATTTGGATATTGGATTAAAAAGTTTTTTTCGCCTTTAAAAGAACTTGAGTTTGGATTATCAAATTATGAATTTCAAACCTTTTATGGGCTATGCGTTGTCAATCCAATTCTACTAAGTTTTTGATTAAAATCAAGAGGTAACTTTCTCATTTTAAGAAAGTTTTTTCACTAGATCAGGAAATGTTTTTGTCTTTTATTCGTTTTGTTTATTGTGCCTCTTCTCTTTTTGATAATGTCAAAGGGGGAGAATGTAATGTTGAATTTATATCCTTTTTTTTCTTTTCATAAAATTTAAAACAACAAAAATATTTTTATCTCCCCTATTTTTTAAAAGGGTTTATTTTAGTGAGGGGGAGATTAGGAGAAAATATTCTTTTTTAAAAATTCAAATTGAAATTGTTTGCCATCATCAAAAAATGGGAGATTGTTGTGGATCTATGGTTTATAATTTTGATGATAGCAAACATTCCTTATTTCTCTATGATTGCCTTATGTGCTAACATTTTAGGTTCACAAGATCGTACTACAATTTGAAACCAGCTTAAGATTGAGTAGACTAGGTCTGAGTCAGTTTGTAATCTTTTTCTTTTCTTGAGTCTATTGTATTTGATGTGGGATCTATTAATTTATAACTTGAAAGATTTCCTATTATTCCCAAAAAGATTTCTATTTATATAGTCCTGGACGATATGTACAAAATCAGAAACCTTAATTAGGGCATCCTCATAAAGACAGTCGTCATAAATATATCGGTCTGGACGATACTTGTATCGGTCAGGATGATATTCTCCATTCATAAAGAATCAGCCGCCATAATCAGTTTAGGTATTCTTTATTTTAGGAAATCGGTCATGATGATATTTATATCATCCAGGACGATCTAACTCAATCATACCTAAATTGATCTGGTATTATTTGGAAATCATTAATGGTTTATTGATACGATCAAATTGTCCGGGATGATTTTATGATCGGCCAGGACGATGGCTTGGACGATTTACTTCGGCCAGCACCAAATCAGGGCGATGATCAGGATAATTAAAATTAGTTTTAAACTAATTGTTAGGGACGATCGTGAGATCGGCCAGGATAATATAACCAATTTTCTTCTGATCGTCCCAAATCATTCCAAGCTGTAGAGCTGAATTTGTACTAATCGTACAGGACGATATTCCTATCGTCCTGGATGATAATGTCGGCAACTTGCATTAATGAGCTCGTTTTGAGATCTTCTATTTAAGCTTGGCATGACACTTTGTAATTATCTTTGGCAGCCATTGTAGCTTCGTTCTTATGGGGGAAACTTGAAGAGAGAGCTTGAAAGGGAGAGAGGAAAGGGTTGAGTTTGAGAGGGAGAAGATCTTGTGAGGGGGGAACTCAAAGGAGTGTGGAGAGGATTCCACAAGGTTGCTCTGATGAACTCGCACCTTAGTACCATCAGATTTAAGGCTTGTCTCGAGGTAAGTTCACCAAAGAAGAAGATCTCCTTGGTGTCAAAGGACCCGGCGACTCCGCCGCACCGGGGAAGGTGGAAGTGATTTTGTAAGGGCTTCTCTGCCTAGCTATGGGGGCTAAATGAGAGTCACGATATTAGTGCAATACTTGGAGGGTGCCTCCAAGGAGTGGACGTAGGTTAAGGTCTGACCGAACCACTATAAATCCGGTGTGTTCTTTTCTTATTATCGCTTCTGCATTTATTTTTCTTCCGCACTTTGTTTGTGGTGATTTTGGTTGGAGTTTTATCTTTAGTTTTAAAGTTTTCCAATTCACCTCTCTCTTTTAATTAGCTTTAGGCCAGTTCTATAGGGCCTAACATCCCTAACAAACTTTCAGAGAGCTTTCAAATTTTGAAAAAGTAAACAAGATTTTACGATGCTTGCCTTCCTCTTTTGATGCAAAAATTACAGCTATAACTAAATCTAAGGATTTGAACATGTATTTGATTGACAACTTACTTGTCTCACTCATTGCTTACGAGCAAGGGGTGAATCAAAGAAATCTTGATACATATGAGAAAAAGAAAGAGAAAATGGTGGCATTGAAGGCACATAAATCTAACTCCAATTCTTCCAGGTATGAGAGCGATGTTAGAAACTTTCTAAGGAAGAAGCAAAAGCATCATTAGAGAAAAGGTAAGAATAAAAAATATTCTAAAGGATCTTCTGATGTTGTTTGTTATGAATGCAGGAAGCCTGGACATGTCAAAGCCGATTGTCTTACACTTCAAGATCACTCGAGCAAAGAAAAGGAAAAGGGTGAAGAGAAATCCAAGTTCATGAAGGACAAGAAAAAAGTTCAAAAAGCGTTCTGGGCAGAATCTGCATCAGATTCCTTTGAGACTAAACCAGAGGAAGAGACAACAAACCAGTGCTTAATGGGGTAAGATCATCTTGAGCAAAGCGATGATGAAAAGGTATGTAAACCACCTTATGATCAATTATTTGAAATTTGTGGGAAAATTCATGTTTCATACAAAAAATTCAAGAAGACTCATGCTAGTTTAAAGTTAGAGCTTTTGAATTTACAAAAAAGAATATAAAATTATTCTCAAAGAACATTCTACGATTGATTCAAATCACATGGTTCTACTTAATGAATTTGATGATTTAAACAAAAAACATTTGGAATTGATTGATAAACATGATGCATTAAATGTTTCACACACCTCACTTAAATCTTATTTTAAGAAATCTAAGGAGATAGAAAAAGATTTGAGGGTTGATAATGATGTCTTAAAAAATAATAACTTGAGGCTTAAAAATGATTTAGACTCTCATAAGGGAAATTGGAAGACTCCCACTTTGAATCCAAAGCCAAAACCTAGGAAGAGGCATTATAACCCAAATCAGTTAAGAAATCATTTTCCTGGAGTTAGATGTTTTTCTTGTGGCATGATAGGATACATCTCACACACTTGCACTATTCATCGTAGTACACAGTGGGTGTGGAGACCAAATTTGCATAATTCACAGCATAGCACACATGCATTACACTCTACTTTTTATGAGAAGGGACCCAAACCTATTTGGGTTCCTAAGTCTGAGAGCTATTGATTCTTGCAGGATTGCTCTCACCAAAGACCTCGTGAGGGCATAGGATACTTGGACAAATGGAGGCTCGCAACTCATAACTACTTAAATTTGCTGCTTAACAAATTCTTGAATTGCATCTTGAGTATTGCTATGCTTTGTTTTTGTGATAGTTTTGTTTAGTTTTTCTAGTCGTTTTTACTTTTGTTTTCTTTATGATGATTTTTCCTTGTTCTTAAATTTTGGAGATTTATGGCCAATGATTAGCATTTCTAAATTGGTTAAAGGGAGAAAACACCGTTGATGGTTTCCCTCCCTCTAACCTCTTTTGGTGATATAATTTTCTTTTCTAAAACAAAAAGTCTATCTCATTTTAACAAATGGTTTTTGAAATTAAGATCTTTTTTTTTTCTTCTTGTTACAATAATCTATCTTATATATATGATCCAAAGTTCTTATATATCCTTCAAGTTAATTGAAATCTTACCGTTGCACTTATTATATGATTTTAATTTTCATTTTGTCGCTTGTTCTTCTCTATGTTAGAAAGGGAGCCCCTTCTCTCTAATATAAAGAAGATATAATCACAACCAAGAACTTTTTTAAAGGGTTTGTTAAAGAGTTTTTAGCTTGCAAAAATTAAAAAGGAAAGAGGCCAATGACGCTAAATTGAAAAGAAAATTATATACATAAAAGTGTATCAAAAATAAAAAAAAATGCTCAAAGAGCCAATCAAAGTGACAAGAGGCATAAAATGAGCCCACTAAATGCAAGCTATCCTCTCTTTTCAAAACTTTTAAAACTTAGAATGACTCATGGGTTATTTGATATTTTCAAATGCTTGATTTCAAATTCCATGAAAGAGACAAATTACTTTCGTATACTATTTTATAAGATATTTTGTTTGTAACCAAGTTTTGAACGGATCTTCTTTTTATCCAATTTATTCTGAGTTAGACCTCTTATTTTCAAAAGACAATTTTTATCCTGAAAGAAGTCCGAGGTAGGATATACAGGATCGGATTTTCTACCATTTTCAGATTATGACATTGTTAACTCATTGATCTTTCAAATCTTTAAAATTTAAATAATTTGGGAAATTTGTCATATGCTTGTTTTGCTAAAAAAAAAACTTTATTTCTATTTTAATTTGTTTTTATTTTGTTTTGTTTTATTTTCATTTTTTGTTTAAGGTTTTTTTTCTGATCATCTCCATCATTCCTTGATTTTAAAATTCTTGTCAAATCGTCCTGGCCGACTCCTATATCATCCTGGACGATAGGACAATTTCTTCAAAATTCTTTATGCTGAACCTTTTCTAAGCTTTCTGTAACTCATCGTCTCGGACGATCCATTATCATCCTGGCTAATAAGATCGAACTCTATTACAATCTTTTTTTGATCATCTTGGCCGATACAATTTTCATCATGGCTGATGCATTTATGATCATCATCCTGGCCGATACACTAGATCGTCCTGAACGATCCACATGTCAGCACGTTTAAATCCTTAAAATCAGTCCCGGACGATCCATTATTGGACAATCAACCTGGCCGATTCACTGTTCGTCCAGGATGATACATGTGGCACAGATTTAAAATATTTTAACTTCGGCCAGTACTATCAATTATTGTGCATCATCTTGGACAATACACCTAATCGGCCCGGACGATCTACTTTTTCAACGGTCGTCTGGCTTTACTCCTCTAGACGATCGCCTGTGTCTAATCGTCTTGGCCGATATCTGATCGACCCGACCAATCAGACCGCCTTTTTAACCAATCAGCCTGTATGCAATAATTGAACTGAATCATCCTGGACGATTCTACGATCGTCCTGGACGATATGGACATTTCTTTAAATTTAGGCCATTCCAGCTATTATTTTCACCTCAACCTTCTTCTTCTCTTCTATTTTCTTACTGGTTTCTTGCTATGACTTGTGGGAAGCGAGTCCGACAAACTTCTGGGAGTTCATCGAGGGCTAGGAATGACCTTCATTTCAGGGAGGCAGAAGATGAAGCTGCTTACCATCGATATAAAGAATGTGGGATAACTGTCTCCAGAGTCATCAATCCTATCCTCCTTTCATATCTGGTAATGGATCTCTTTGCTCACCCTTCTCTTTGTTTCATTCTTTCTCTTGTTGTCCCCTTTCATTTTGAGCTTCTTCATGAATTCTTCACAAATCTTTGCATAAATCCTACTTTCACATCCTTGACCTCCTATGTGAGTCAACACCCGGTCAAAATTACATATCAGGATTGTGCTGAACTATTGCAACTATCCACCACTGGGATAAGATGCATATAATCGTTTCAGATCCTGACTTTGACTGTTCCACGGCAAATCATTTCCTTCGCCAGACCAATGCACCTTTTCATGTTGTAGAGACTAGCTCTTTAGTAAAAGATGCTAGGACAATTCAGCATGTCCTTCAAACCTCCATTATTCCAAAAGCTGGGGACCGAATCCACATCACTCCTCTACTTTCTCTGACTACTTTTTACATCATGGCACATAAAGAATTTAATACTGCTTACTTAATTTTTTGGTACATTGATCATTTAATCATAATCTGCGATCCAGGTCATAAGAGGAAACCCAATCTAGCTTTAGGACACCTCATAGCCTATGTCCTTGAAACCAAATATTAACTTTAATATCCTACTCCTCCTAACCTCCCAACTCTCTTCTACTCAAACAGTTCCTTTAATACCCTTCACAGTACTCGTCTCCACCCAGGGGATGAGGAACCTCGGGGGGCTGAGGAGGAGGAGGCTCCCGCTCCCGCTCCCGTTCCTGATCCTACTCCTCTTCGAAAGAACTCATAGTTTGATCAGTTAGTGGTGAGATTTGATCATTGGGAGACCCATTTTGATGCTTACGTTGCTGCACTTGAGCAGCAACATTCTGAGGACATTGCCCGCTACGAGTAGCACCGCATAGAGGACTCAGCCCGTTTTGACAGCTACATTACTCACCAGCAGCAACAACACGACTAGGACATAGCCTGGTTCAATGCTCAGTTTACTATTCTAGCTAGCTACTTTCAGCAGGCTCCACCACCTCCACCTCCATCTGATGATCAGGATCCCTCATTTTTTTAGTTGTAGTTTCTATTTTATGTGGAATGCTTCCTTTTTCTGTATTGTGTTTTTTCTTTATTACTTTTTTTTATTATTTCCTCCTCCTTTTTGAGATGTCAAAATGGAGAGTAGTGTGTTTGTACTTGCTCTTGATTAGTGTATTTTTACTTGCTCTAGTTTAGTATGTTTGTACTTGTTCTGCTAAAAGCTTGTTTAGTTAGAATTAATCTTTGATATGTTTTCCATCATCAAAATGGGGGAGATTGTTACAAACATGTTTTTTTTATTATGATTTTGATTATATCAAACAACTCTTGTTTAACTACGACTGCTTTTTCCTACTAACTTTTAAGGACTCAAAGATCGAACGGAAAACAGAATTAGCTCAAGATGGGGTAAATTTGGGTTGATTCGGTCTGTAATTTTATTTTTCCCTTCTTGAGTCAATTATAATCTTTGGTGTGACTGATGCAAAGTAACCCTACACACACACTTGATAGAATTAGAATTTCTATTTTTACTCAAATTGGCTAGGACGATATTTACATCGGCCTGGACGATCAGGCTTAAAATAGAAAATCTAATCAGGGGTTCTTAATTAAGGAAGCCATCATTAGCTAATCTTTCGGGATGATACTTGTATCGTCCTGGATGATAGGCTCAAAACAGAAAGAAATTACTGCATTAAACAATTAAGGAATTCTATATTTTTGGTAATCGGCCAGGACGAGCTAGGATCAGCTTGGACGATATTCAAAAATTATGCCTTAATTGATCAGACAATCATGGCAATGATCACATAGTCTTGGATGATATCAGGATTGGCCAAGACGATCTAGTCAAAAAACCTTAGTTACTCCTGGATGATCTGAATCAGATAGCTTGAATTCAGGGCGATACTTGGGACGATTTTCCTTATATTTAAACTGATCGTCCAGGATGATCGTGAGATTGTCCTGGATGATCAAGCCAATTTTGATTCGTCCATTTTGCATTCAGGGCGATGCTCTGGCCGATCTCATGGGATTTGCACTGATTGGCCAGGATGATTTACATATCGTCCTGGACGATATAGTCGACAACTTGCAATAAATGAACTCCTTTGAAGCTCTTCTATTTAAGAGCTCTTGTTCAACATTTTTTAACATCATTGCCTGCTGTCTTGACCTAAGAATACCTAAAGGAGAGAGAGAGGGAGAGAGAGAGAGGATCTTATGAGGGGGAGTTTGTGAGGGGATTTACAAGGGTTGCTCCAAGCATTGTTCCACTTCTTCTTCCCTAGAGTCTCTTGTCCTTGGAAGGGTTGGGAGAGGTATGTTCCAGCAAGTGATCGAGGTTCTCTGCCTGCTTTAGGAGGAAGAAAAAGAAGGAAGGTTCTCTGTCTTTCCTGGTGTGGCAAAAAGAGGTGTTTGTAAAAGCTTCTCTGCCTAGCTATGGGGGCTAAAGGAGAGTCACGATTGTAGTGCAATACTCAGAGGGCGCCTCTGGCGAGTGGACGTAGGTCGAGTTGACCGAACCACTATAAACCCTTATGTTCTTTTTTTTACTGCTTTCACATTTATTTTCTTTCGCACTTATTTTTTGTAGTGATTTGGTTTGTATTCATGCTTTGCCTAAAGAATTTTTTAAATTACCAATTCACCCCCCCCCCTCTTGGTTAGCCTTGGGCCAGTTCTATAGGGCTTATCATCCCTAATGAACTTTCATATACAATTAGTATAAAAAATTATAAATAATTATATATATCATCCAATACATTCTTTTAGATATCTAGGATGGTTAATTCAATATAACATATTTATCATTCGTACGACATTAGATCATGGGTTGCGATCTCCATATCCTCCTAAAAATGTCTCAAGATGACCAAGATGATCCTCTTGGACTATTAGAGTAATGTTATGGTTTTTTTATCTTGGACGATAGATAATCATCCTATAAAATATATTAAACCATTCAGTAAAATCCAAATGGAATAACTTGTATAATTTGATGGAATAATGTAACCATAATCACTCTCTTAATCACCAGATCAATTTAGGTATGATGGTCAAAAATCATCCAGGATGATACATATCATCCTGAATGATTAGAATAAAAATTGAAAATTAAAATGTTACCTAAATTATGATTGGTGGCTACTTTCAAAATTTAAGCTGATTGTCTGGGATGATATCGATCATCTAGTATGATTAGTTTAATCACTTGTAATTAATTGGATACCCTAATTAGGGTTTCTATTTTTAATACAACATCCAAGAAAATCTCATATCATTAATTACACATAGGCGCCATCTAATTGGTCAGCCAATCATTACATATCACTGTGTAAACGTAGAACTATTTATAGCCATCAAATTATTGATCGAGAGATTAAGATCGAATGCACTATAAAATAATTAGATTTACTCCAAACCATATTGAAATCAATGGTTGGGTTTACATCTTGAATCTCTTGTACATAACTGAAGCCATTTAAGTTCTTAGGTATCTTCTAAGAGATCATGTTAGTCAAATCAAGGGTGTGGTTGACTATAGTAGGTGTAATGGACCTAGGACAACTTAATGCATGTATTTATTTGGTTTATTTGGGAATAGAATTAGGAATGGCTCAACCCATAGTGCTTTGACCACTTTGGGTTAACCTAATTTCTAGCCTAAGATGACTCAATGGCTGGTTTTGACTAAAGAAGTTATGTTGGGTCATGGGGGATGCAATGCCCCCATTGGTGTGATTTAGTTTATTTAGGGTTAAGATTTAGATCATAGGGGACCTCTCTTTGAGCACTTAAGCCAAGCCAAATGGCTAACTCAAGTGGGCCCAAGTCTTAGGCCTATAAGAGGTTACCCCTAGGGATTTAATAGATAATCCTAAGGGTCAAAAATGGCTTAGCAAGCCTTAGGAAAAACCACTATTGGTTGGTTCAATTGACTTTGTATTGATCATATGAACTCAATGGAGGTGGTCACATGCAAAGGGGAGCTCATTTTATTTAAAATGGGTGTTTAAACCCCTGAGGGACACTTTGGTCAACCAGGTTAAACCAAAGGGTGGCCTTGGGTCCAAAGTATTCTTAATGACATTTACAAGTCATTGGAATAAGTTTTGAGGTTTCATATGGCTAAGATACATCTTAATTTGGGAAATGACCAAAAATCTCTTTAGAGGGCATTTTGGTCATTTTGACCCCTAGTAAACTCTGGTTAAATTAGGTCTAACAAAGTATGGATTAATATTTATCAATTCATAAAAAAGGGCATGGATGTGGATAGAAGCTTTGGGGATACTCCAAAGGTCAAATTATACAATGTGGCGAGTCTAGTGGCATAAGTTATAAATATTTAAAGGTTTTGCAACATTTGGAAATCAATTTAGTTTATGGGGCTAGGTAGCTCATAATGAGCCCAAATTTGGTGGGTTGGTCTTAGATATATATCTAAATAACATGCATTTTATAGGCCATTAACATTGGAATTTTATTTAAAAATATGGATTTAGATTGGATTTTTGACTTAAATTTTTGAGTTTGAATTATAAACATCATTGAAAATCAAATTAAGGATTGAAATTGAGTAGATATGATTTAAAGGATGATTGAATGTTTGTTTAAAGTGGGACTGTAGATTGAATTTAAAAGTGGAACTGAATTTGATTATGATCATATTTGATTTTGACTTGGACCTATATGATTGAGAATTTGATATCTTTCAATCATTAAGTCACTTGGAAAAAATCCAAGTAGGTACTAGTGACCTCATATAGAAATGAGGTGAACAACTAGTCAAGTTTAATAAGTATAGGTTGTAAGGAAGTTTATATGCTATTTAAAAAAACATGATGAGGCTTGGAGCAATATAGTTGATGTTTGAAATGAAAATTGAATGTATGTATAGTTTTGACCAATCTTGATGAGTTTACCTAGTAAAACTCATAAATATTTGACTCACAAGTACGGTAAACCATATGAGTACGTAATGGGATATGTTCGCATGTTCAACAAAGTTGATTTGATTGAGGATATAGATTTTAATAAACTTTGTCTGGGTTTGACCAAACTTGGGTTCAGTTGACCAAATCAATTGTTGATAGGGTTAAGGTAACCAATTTTGTTCAATTCATTAGAATTTGTGTCAGGGAAGTTATCTATATTTCAAATGTAAATTGAGGCTAGATTGTAGTTCATGAAGGTGAATGACTTGTTAGGCTAGATTAGGCAAGCTCAAGTAGGTCAAATAGATGAATCACTAGTTGAATGGCCTAGTGATGAAGGCTTTAATATACAAAGCTTATGCCATGGTGTTGGTGCACTAGATATAGTAGAGCACAAATTTATTTAATTGTAGTGCAGGGTTTAGGTGTCTAAGTGATCTTAGGTTAAAGTGAGGTTAATAAATCGATCTCTAGTAGATATGATGAACTTAAAATGTAAGTTACACTTGTTGGAATTGACTGAAGTGATCAACTAGATCCAAAAGATTATTTGAATGATTACGAAAAAAAAATAAATGATCCTAAGCACAAAATTTAAAATTTAGACTCTGATTTTGCCACAGGGGCTTACTCTAGCACTAATAGATTTGAATCTGAATGGGAGATCAATACCAAAACAAATCATTGGAAACCTAAATAAGAGATCAATTCTAGAAATGGTATATTTTGATTTAAAATGGGAGATTTATTAAAAAATAAAATATTGAAAACTTGAATGAGAGATAAATTCTCCAACAAGTAATTTTAGACTTTAAATAGGAAATCATTTAATAAATAATAGATGGAAAACCTAAATGAGAAATTGATTCTTAAATATGTAATTTTAGATTTTTAAGTTAAGATTGATGGCTAAATAAAAGATTGAAAACTTGAAAAGAAGACTCATTCTCAAACAAGTAAATCTAATTACCTGGTGAAATAATGGTGAACTATTGTAGTCTAGTGAAAAGGAGAAGATATTTGATATCCTCTAAATAAATTGATTTTTTTTTTATTTTCTTTGTTCATTTTAATCAATGCCAACATGTGTTATTTAATCTTTTAGGGTCATCACAACTATTGGGGGTCCATTTTTTAACCTCCATTTATTGTGAGTTTAAAATAAAAACTTCAATCTCAAATAAATCTTAAACTCAAAATCTAATGCTCAAATCCACCCAAAAACCCTTTTGTCCATGACCCATTTTTTAAGGAATTTTTTAAATAACTCAAAATATAACAAAGTGACCTAAGATTCATTAATGCTTGTATAAAAAAAAAGAATATATATATATATATATATATATATATATATATATATATATATATATATATATGTCCCTATGGTAAATTACATCTTTTATTAGGCAATCATAGCCTTGTAAACTACAAAATCCAAAGCATTATTCCAATCTAGGATATTCCTTAGTATATTATTTTGATGATGATAAATAATGTTGACTAAATTATTTCATTCTTCATTAAATATTTTGGATGTTACTTTTATTTCTGAGTACTAATATTTCAGAGAGATTACACACTGCTCAAGTCTATTGATGGCTCAAGATGGGGTAAAATAGGATATGATAGAATCTATAACTTTTTACTTTATTTATTTTTGGCTCTTGAGACTGGGCAAAAAATATCATATGCAGATTGAGTGACCAAAGGGTAGGAATGCAGTGCACGTATTTAGTTTCTTTATTTTTTTGTTCTTGACCATTGTCTGGACACAAAATAGTCCACTAGCTATTGATTCAAGAATACAGTGCGAAAAATTAATCTGAACGTAGAGGGAGGATCTTCAGGTCATAACATTGATATTGGCACTTCATATGTTTGTGGTTTTGTGCAAAATAAATCTCATAATGCTAAAACTTAGGGTGTTAATGGAGTTGTTGTCCCAAATGGTTGAAATGGGGTTAATCCTTGGTTAAAAAGCCTCATATTAAAATAAATCTTCCAAAAGATGAATCTTTTATTATTGATGATGGGTTAACAGTTATGCTGCATAACGCGAATGTGATTGCAAACTCTAAGAGACTTCAATTTGTTGTGGTGGTCAAGGTTTTTGGAAAGGATGTGTCAGTTCATTTGGTAGCAGGAGAATTAAGAAGTCAATGGTCATCTTTATGAAAATTTCATCTCACTCTTCTCGGCATGGTGTGGGTATTATGTTCCTTTTCAACCTTCGAAGCAATGGAGAATGTTCTATCAGGTGGACCTTGGTTCGTAATGGACATATAGTTAGTACTTATAAATGCAGTTCTAAATTTATTCTATTATCTATGAAAGGCCTTTCTTCAGTGGTTTGGGTAAGAATGCCTAACCTTCCTCTTTACTGTTGGGATGAAATTAACGTAGCTAGAATTGCTTCTTTGTTGGGTACTCATATTATGTTGGACGACAACATGTTTCAATGGAGAAGGAGGGAGTTTACAAGGGTATGTGTACATATGGAGCTTTATAAGCAATAGCTGTTAGGAGTTTGGGTTGAAGGTTTGAAAGGTCATTTTTTCTAGAAGGTGGAGTACGTAAAGATTTCTTCATTTTGTTATAAATGCGGGAAGATTTGTCATTTGAATTTTGCTTGTTCTGAGAAGGAAGCAGGTGGTGGATGCATTTGTAAGGTAAATGTGGTCATTTCTAAGGAAATTCCAGAGGATTTAGTTTCTGGTTATAAGGCAAAGACTCAGTGGGTTGATGATTCTTATAAAGGCTCCTCTTATGGACCTTGGATTCATGTCAAGAATAGGAAGAAGAGGAAATTTTGGATGGCTCCGAAGAAAAATATTTATGTATCTAAAGCTTCATAGGTACTTAAATCTTCTTATCTTTATGAAAGTTCAAATATTTGATCTGGGTTAGCAGAAGTCGGAAGAAGCATAGAGACAAGGAATTTGGTTTGTGCTACATTGCTTTAGAAGCTATCAGTATGGCTTCTATTTCTTTAGAATTTATTATCTATTTGGAATACTGGGGTGCTAACCAGCTTAGGCTGTCTTCAAATTCTTGGCATCCTCCTCCTCCCGAATGGATTAAAGTTAACTTTGATGCAGTCCTATTACCATCTAATCTAGCTGCTATTGGATGTGTTTTTAGTGATCACAATGGCAGATTCTTAGCTGCTTTTGGGTATAAAGGTATTCATTGGGATGTTGGACATCTTGAATTTCTTGCATTTAGAGCATTGAAGAAGACTATGATGGATTGGATGATGGTTGCTAATGGTTTAATAAATGAAGGTGACAATTATATTGTCATGAAGTATCTACAAAACTCGGCTAGCAAGGTTGTTTTGGGTTTCCATGAAGATGGTGTGGAGAACTTATCTTTTCTAAAGACTTTGGTTTTCTTTTATTCAAATTAATTTCTAGGAATTGTAATAAGTTAGCTGATTGGTTTGCTAACTTAGCTTTAGAAGGCGATTTCTTTTGGGATGTCCTTGATTTCAATAAGTTTCCTCCTAGTTTTTTTGTTCTTCTTAAGGAGAAAAGTAATAAATGTTCTATGTCTTAGTATTTTGTATTAGGCTTATATTTTTCTTATTTTAGTGCTATTGGAAATTTTCAAAAAAAAAAAAAAAAAGATTGGGAGACCATGCACACACACAGAGGGAGAGTTATTTTTTTAAAGAAAAAAATATTATTTTTATATAGATCATATTGTATGATTCTATATCGTACTGTACGATATATTATCGAGTGTCTGGCTTAACAACTAACTTTAAATTAGACTCGAAGAACTAATCATACTATTCGATCTAGATCATATTGTATAATATTTTTCATCCTAAAACCCTTGCCGCCAGATTATTATAAGCAAGTTTTTAAATTTTGAATTTTGAACATATCATATTATATGATGCAAATTATAATATATAAAGATTCAAAATCTTGCTAAAATTAACCCCCATGATTAGGCAATTAATTCAATGTTTAATTAATGATTGATAATCATTCTATACAAATTGGTTCATACCGTACGATAAACCGAGGCTATTTTTTGTCATACCAATGATCTTACCAGACAAAACCTTAATTTATGAATGACTCATACTATACAAATAATACATCATACAAGTCAACATGCATAAACTTAACTGATCGTACTATACAAATAGGATCATACTGGATGATAAATAAATACAATTTTTAGTTGTCCTAGCATTCTTCCCGTATGAATAGAAGAAATAAAGTAGAACATACTTGATGATATTCATATCGTACTGTACGATGTTTTCTAAAATTTTTACATATTCGTCTGCATTCATACTATGATGAGAGTTATTTTGAACTAGTCATACCACATAATTTGGGATCATACTATACTAATAGAAATAACTAATTTGAATTTTTAGGGTTTCTTGAAGCCTATTATATATATATATATATATATATATATATATATATATATATATATATATATATATATATATATATATATATATCAATGTTGTATTTATTAAAAATATGAGAGAGGAATGTGATAGCTGAATATACTCTAGAGAAAGAGCTTTTTGAAGAGATTCAAGGCTTATGAAAGGAGAAGGTGAGCTTGTACGTGAGGGAGAATTAGTGTGAGGGCATCACATAATTTCTCTGAGCTAGCTACATGCTTACTCCTCCTATGGCTCGGTTTAGTCTTATGTTAGGGGAGAGGCTTCTAGGTCAAAGTCCTTGAAGGTTCTCTGCTTTTCTAGGAGGGAGAAAAATGAGATGGTCCACTACGATCATTGGGAGGTCAACGTCGCATCTGATATTTTTCCATATTGGGATGGTGAAAGTGAGTTTTATAAAGGCTTCTCTGCATTCTTGAGGGAGTAGAAGGAGAGTCGCTTCTGAGTACTGCAAATCTCATAGTGGAGGACTCTAGGGAGTGGACTTTGGTCAAGGTTGACCAAACCACTATAAATATTTTTGCTGTGCTTTTCCCAATTTCTGTATTTTACTTTTCTTTCATTTAACTTTGCTATAACTACTTTGTGAAAATTTGATTTAATTATTCCACTGTGTGATTTAAAATTTTATCACTATTATTACAATTATTATCAAATCAATAGTTTATGCATTAGATTAGTTATGTTATCTTTTTGAAATAAACATAAAATTTACAAAATTTATATAACTCCTATTTGGGATTTAAAAAAAAAAATACAAATTCAACCCCCCCCCCCTGGATGCATCTTGTACTTTAAAGTGGTATCAAAGGAGGATCTAAAAAATATTATTTTAGAGAACCTTAAGAAAATTAATCATGGCATATTTTGGTAAATGTAACACTGTGGAGGGTTATTCCATAACTCATCCACCCTTATTTGACAACATACCATTTGAATTTTGTGAATGTCTACATATTTATAATCTATAGACTACTGCATGTGGATGTTGGTACAAGAAGGTTACACTGCACCTTTTCAGCTTTGAATGGAGTAAAGACTAAAACATTATTTAATTAATTGAGCAATGAGGAAAGGGAACTTGCAAAGTTAAATGCAAAATGTTTGATTTATTTCTTTTGCATGTTGAAATAAGAAGACTACATTAGAGTGTCCATCTGTGCTACTGGTAAGGAGATCTCGGATAGATTTTGTATCACGTATGAAGGAACTAGTGAGGTTAAACAATCTAGACTAAATATTTTACTACATGACTACGAACTCTTTCGCATATCTGACATTTACACTAGGATTACTAAGATAGTGGCATCCTTACATGCACTAGGTAGAGAGATATCTAATTTTAAAAAAGTTAATAAAATTTTAACGTGCTTAACAAGTTCTTATGATGAACAAATAAATACAATCACTGAGTCCAAAGATTGAAATGTTTATTCCATTAAAAATTTGTTTGGGTCACTCATTGCCTATGAGTAAGGAGTGAGTTAAAGGCAAAATATTGCACTAGAAAAGAAGAAGGAGAAAGTGGTGGCTCTAAAAGCAAATAATTCAAAAAGTGATAGTTTTACAGCGAAGGAAGATGATGATATAGAAAATTAAAGAAAATGCATGCTAACCTTAACATTGAATTTAGTACTTTACAAAAGGAACATCCTATCTTAGTTAAAGAATATCCTGACTTAGATAGAGATCACATGTCCCTGCTTGATGAATTTGATACATTAAATAAAAAGCATATTGAGTTATATGATGCACACAATTCCTTGAAATTATCTCATATTGAGGTAGAAAAAGAATTTAAGGAATTAGATGAACTTGCATGTTAATTAGATAACATTAAGAATACATTAAAAGAGGAAGTGGTAGGCTATGAATATACAAATAAAGTTCTACAAGAAGAAATTACAGCACTTGAAATAATAAATCATCACCCTCATTAGCTCAACGAAACAACCTTTCAGCATTGCATGCATCACATAACATTAGGAAGAGGCACCACCACCCACATAGGTTAGTGAACCCATTTCCCAATATTAGGTACTTCTCTTGTTGCATACTAGATCACATATCCTGCACTTTCATGATTCACCATAGGACACACCTTGTTTGAAGACTTAAATTGCCTTCATCATAGCATAACACGCAAACATCTCTATCACTCAAGCATGAGGACCCAAACTCACTTGGGTTCCCAAGTCTAATTCTTGAATGACATTATAAGGATTCTCTCACAAAAGACCTAGTGAGAGTATGTGGTACCAGGATAATGGCTGCTCGAGACATATTATTGGAGACATGAAGCAGTTCATTAAACTGGAAGCCAGGACAGGAGGTAAGGTGACTTTTGGAGAAAACACCACCAAGAAAGGGGTAAGCTCAAGTATCATAGGAAATTCTAAAAAAATAATTAAAAATATCTTATTAGTTGATTATTTAAAGAACAAACTATTAAGTATTAGTTAACCATATGATAAAGGATTTCATATAAAGTTTCTTTCCAACAAATGATTGATGAGCTTATATGATAAACATGTGTTAGAAGAAAAATGGATAAATAATGCATTATGTTAGATCTTGACTGCATTGAAAATTCAAGTTCCTTTTATTTAAAAATAATAATAGATGACTCTTGGCTATAGCATAGGAGACTATGCCATGCTAGCATGAAAATACTTACAAATATCACTCAAAAAAAAATCTCGTTAGAAGTGTACATAAGTTAGATCTTACAGAAGACCTTTTATGTTATGCCTGCCAACTAGGAAAATAAGTACAATGATTATTTCATTCAATCAAGGATGTGAACACATCTAGGCCACTAGAAATCCTTCACATTAACCTATTTTAACCTGTTAGCATAACTAGCCTAGGTGGAAAAAATTGTAGATTTTTTTATTGTAGATGAATTTTTTAGATTAACTTGGGTAAGGTTCCAAGCACATAAGAGTAAGTCATTTGAGGAATTTAGAACATTCTCCACTTTGATTGAAAGAAAAATTGAATGTAAAATCTCAATAATCCCTAGTGTTCATGGTAGAGAGTATCAAAATGAAAAGTTTGAATTCTTCTATCAAGCGATAAGAATAGAGTATAACTTCTCTATCCCTAGGACTCCTTAACAAAATGGGATAGTTAAGAGAAATAATATAACCTTGACAGAAGCTTCTAGGGAAATGCTAGCTGAGTACACTCTTTTTAGATACTTTTAGGCAAAAGTAGTGAACACTACTTGTTATGTTTGAAATATTGTGAACATTATATCTAAGTTGGATAAAACACCCTATAAGCTCCTTAAGGGTCAGACAACCAATATTTCTCACTTGCATGCCTTTGGTAGCAAATATTTTATCTTAATCAATGGGAAATCTCCTTTAGGAAAATTTGATACCAATGCTGATAAAGGTGTCTTCTTAGGTTATTCATTTGTAGGTAAAGCCTATAAAATCTTAAATAAGAACACCGTAGTAGTAGAAGAACCTACCCATGTGGTATTTGATGAATTAGATAGAACCTTTGAACCAAAAATTTGAAAAAGAAGATGTAGAGACCATTCAAGGGGTAGAAACTAGTACCATAGGAGATAGAGTTGAACCTCATGAACCACTATCTAGAGATTGGAAATATTTTTCTAGTTATCCAAAATAATTAATCTTAAAAGATCCATCCAAAGTTGTGAGGACTAGGCATAGAATTATGAAATAGGTTAGTCATTCTACATTTATTTCTATGATAGAAACCATAAATATAGATCAAGCTTTAGGGGATGAATTCTGGATCCTAACGATACAAGAAGAGTTGAAGCGATTTATTTAAAATGATGTATGAGAATTAGTCAAGATACCTAAAGAGAAGGGTGTCGTGTGAACAAAGTGGGTCTTTAAAATAAGGTGAATGACTCAGGAATCATAGTAAGAATAAGGCCAGACTAGTAGCTAAGGGGTATAACCAAATTAAGGACATAAACTTTGAGGAAACCTTTTCCCCAGTAGCTTGACTAGAAGACATAAGGGTGCTCTTAACCTTTGCTTGCTTCAAGGGTTTTAAATTGTATCAAATGGACGTTATGAGTGCTTTTTTAAACGGGGCAATCAAAGAGGAAGTTTTTTGTTGAGCAAGCCCCCAGATTTGAAAACTCACAATTTCCAAACCATGTATTCAAATTGAAAAAGGCGCTGTATGGGTTAAAGAAAGCACGAAGTGCCTTATATGAAATACTTAGTTCATTATTACTAGATAGAGGATTTATTAAGGGTAGTGTAGACCCCACCCACTTCCTACAAAGGGTAGAAGATAAAATTCTCATTATTCCGATTTATGTAGGTGACATCTTGTTTGGATCTTCAGATAAAACCTTATGTGATGAATTCTAAAAAATAATGAGTAATGAGTTTGAAATAAGCATGATGGGAGAGATAAATTACTTTATTAGTTTTAGTATAAAATAGATGGAGGATGAAACATTCCTTAGCTAAACTAAATACATCAAGGATATTCTAACAAAATATGAAATGGATAGTGCTAAGGCTATGAACATACCCATGAGTTGTACCATTCAATTAGACAAACACTAGAATGGAAACTTAGTAAACAAGAAAAAATATAAAGGAACAACTTGATCACTCCTATATTTAACTGCCAGTAGATCAAATAAAATGTTTAGTGTCTGCCTCCATGCCAGATTCCAAGCTAACCCAAAAGAGACTCTCTTGACTGTTGTCAAGAGAATCTTTAGATAACTACTAGGCACCCAAAACTTAAGAATTTGGTATCCTAGACACAACACCTCCATTGAAATCTTAGGGTATTTAGATTTTGATTTTGTAGGATGTAGGGTAGATAGAAAAAGTACCTCTGGAGCCTGTCAATTCGTAAGACAATCCTTAATTTCTTGGTCCAATAGAAAGTAAAATTTAGTATCCCTTTATTTATATTATCTACCTCATGATCTATTTTAGAGATTTTGATGACAACAAACATATGCTTGGATGTTCTAATTTGTTTGCTAAGTGTTTATGGTGTAATGATGTGCATAATAATCACTTGTGGGATTTACATTGCACAACTCAAGTTCAATCAAATGTTGAGATTAAAATTGACCAAGATGGGCAACTTGAAGGATTTTATATTATCGTAGGAAATGTTAGTGGTCCATTGTACTTACTTGCATGATTTGATTTGCTCACAATCAAAATATCTATTAAATATATTAATCTTGATTTAGAAATCTATAAGATTTCCTTAATAAAAAAATTTTATAACCTTCATTGATTGCATAATTATTATCAAATATGGAAAGTTATCTAATTAGGAAATTAAAGGTAATAAGTTTTTTTTTGTTTTACTTTTATTATGTATTTATTTTAAATTGAGTTGTTTCACATCAATTTATTAATATATGACTAATTTAATATAAATTACATCATATTATTATAATAATATAAAATATATCTTTAAATATTAAAAAAAGTGCATGATTATTTATTTTATAGAATATGATATTATTTTGATAGAAACTTGGTGTAATTTTTATTGCATTAGATTGTTTGGATTCTACAGATATAAATTGATAAATCATAAAACTCATTTGGATTTCATTTATTTTGCTCTATTTTGGATGTATATAAAGACTTTTTGACTTCCCATATGGCTAGCCATTTTATAGCCAATATTTAATATAATTAAATTCACGATCAAATAAAATATTATTAGTTGATAATTTAATATTAGACTAATATTTTTACTCAAATTTTGCTTTACTTACCCTTTTCCTTTAAATATTTCTCTTTTTCTTCATGTAAGGGTTGTTCAAAGGAAAATCTATAGCAATTCTTCCATTCTTCCTTTCCTCTTTACATGCTAAATCTTGAGAGGAGAAACTTTGATTTTTATTCCAAGAGCTCTTTTCATTTATGAGATCGAATTCTTGGCTGTAAAGCTTCAACACACAAAACCGAGTAACATCTCTTAGAGTTCTTGAGTTTGATTTCCTTCACTAAATCTTTACTTGCTGTTATTTTAGCTTTCACCATATATTTCTTTCTTGAAAATTCTTATTTTATGGTGAAAAATTTGTTAGAAATTTTATATTAAAGTTTTCTATCACATATTTTAAATCCATATAGTTTTGTAAAGCAAGTATTTTTATTTTCTTTAAGGTGACATTGGTTTAAATTTATAATCTAATTCAATTTATTTGATTTGAAGAGTTAAAGTTTAACTCAACAAGAATATATTTTTATTTAAAATATTATTCTTATTTTAAATAAAATATAAATCTATCTTAAATTGAGCAAATTTAATATTTCATTTGCTAGTAGTCAGGTGATTAAAAATAATTTGTAAGATCACCTCAAATATTATGGATATTTTATTCTGAGACTATTAGAGCATGTATTATTTACATCAAATTATATTTTTCATTTTCTTGAACTATACCATTTGGCTTAGTAAAGTTTTAATCGTAATTAGATTTGGTTGTACTCTCCCGTATAGGAGAGTACTTAGGTTGTAAATAACATCTTTGGTTTAAAGAAGTGAGGTTTGCAAAGAAAACCTAGGATTAGTGAATTCTAGCCCAAGAGTTAGCTAGAATGGACGTAGGACGGATTGGGATCTAGAAAATAATGAGCTTCTTATTTTTATTTCTTGCATCTATTTTTCTATCTTTTTTTTTTAAAAACTATGTGATTTCTTTTTCTTTTCAAAATTGTTTTAAAATCATTTTAATTTTCTTCTTTTAATAAAAATTTTAAAAACCCCAATTCACCCCCCCCCCCCCCCCCCACTTTTGGGGTGCCATTGTCAACCAACACCCTTTCCACGACTGAGTCATAATATATAGTAGTAGGAAGTTGTGTTAAACAAGTTTTATGGTTTCAAAAAAAAACTATTAGATCTTTAATTACCTGTACAAACAATCCTAATTATGTGTGATAATATTAGTGCAATTTGCATATCCAAAAATAAAATTCAACAGTCTCAAATAAAATACATCTTTGCTCTCTTCCTGGAGGCGATTTGTGGGTGATTTAAGGCTTCCTAACTGTGCATTTGATTTTGGCCCTCTTGGCTGGAATCTCTTGGCGATTTCAGTTTGCCTTTCCTACTCTTCGCATTTGGTTCTATTTCATGTTCTATTTTGATTATTTTTTGTTTGGTTTTTGTGTGGGAAGATGACGACCCCGTCGTCATCTTGCCCTGCCTCTTCAACTTTTAGGGGAAAACTCGTTTCTTTAAAGAGGTCCTTACTGGTTCATCTTCGTCTAATCCAAAACTGCAGTTTGTTCATTCTACTTTTAAGGGATGTCCGACCCTCCTCTTTGAGGACTCGATTGTGAATCATCTTTCTGCTCCTTATGCTCTGACCTTGATTGGTAAATTTATATTAAGAAGGCATAGTCTTGATGTAATTAGGAAGTTTTTTTGTGAATCTTAAGCTCTCCGGTTCTTTTCACATGGGTTTACTTGACCAAAGGCATATTTCTATCCTGTTAGCCAATGATCTTGACTATAGCCAAATTTTTGTTAAGCGTTCTTACTATATTCAATCTTATCAAATGCTTCTTTTAAAATGGACTCCGGATTTTGATGTTAGGGAGGAGTCCCCTATTGCACCAGTTTGGATCTCATTTCCTAATTTGCATTTACATTTTTTTAATAATCAAATATTATTTGGTTTGGCTTCCATTTTTGGCCATCATTTACAGACTGATCAAGCTACTGCTTCAGTGTTCTATCCGTCCGTTGCTAGGGTTTTGGTTGAGATGTATGTTTTTAAGAAACATCCAACTAAAATTTTGATTGGTTATGAAGTGAAAGGTTATTTCCAAAAAGTTGATTTTGAAAACTTACCTATATTTTTCTCTTTTTGTAAGATGCAAGGGCATGCTGTGAATCAATGTTTTCATAAAAAACCTAACTTGAGTCCTGAAAAAAACCCTTTGCAACAATCGTCTGACACTGCTCCTACTAAAATTTCCAACTGAGAGCCCCTTGGTTGGATCCGAGTTGGTTCCTACTGATGGAGTTATTGCTGTTGTTCCTCAAAAATAGGGAGTTGATATTTTACATAATAATTATATTGATTTATTTAATGGTACTTCCACTGAATGTGAGGGAAATGTTGAGAATACCGATCAAAATGTAGTTACATCTTCTTCTTGCATTATCAATCATAACATCACTGATGCTAATGAATTTATGTTTTCTAATTCTCTAAATGTTCAGGATATTGAGACGATTACTAATGTGGATACCCCATTGATTGTTAGTGATAGAGATAAGAATGATATTGTTTTAGAGGAGGGAGAAATTGTTGTGATGAACCAACAACTATTTCCTTCATCCAAGTGTAAAGTGAATGTTGAGAAGGATTCTGAAATAGGGGATGAGAATGGCAGGTTTAGGGAGGATGATGATCTTCATTTTCACAGTGTTGGTAAAACTCTTTCAACCTCTAATTATAATAGTAATACTCTAACTGATACTAAGGAAATGATGACCGCAACTAGATGTTTTGCCTCTGATGACAATGATTCTAGTTTTATTAAATTTCAGAGTAAAAGGGGGCGCAAGCCTAAGCATGTTATATTACAACCGGCTAGAAATACTTCTTAGAATACTCATTCAACTACTTCTTAATAATTGTTTTCTTATGTTTAATACGATTATTTGGAATGTTAGGGGCATTGGTTGCCCGTCCTCTAAGATCCAGGTTAAAAATTTATGTCGTATTCATAATATTTCTATTCTTGTCTTGCTTGAGCCACTTATCCCTACGTCTAGGTTAGCTAGTACCTCTCATTTTCTTGGTTTTAATCATGCTATTTTGAATATTTCTAATAAAATTTGGATTCTTTGGAAAGATCTTATTAAAATTAATATTATTGGTGACTTTATTCAAATTATGCATTGCAACATTAAGGCTTTTAATTTTCATTATTGTGCTTCTTTTGTGTACGCTGCTTCCTCTCTTTATAGTAGGAAGTTATTATGGGATCAGCTTAAGAATTTTCATAGTATTTGTAACTTTCCTTGGATGGTGGGAGGAGACTTTATTAAAATTTCTTCGCCTTCTAAAAGGTTAGGTGGTTCGGTCCCTTTTATCGCTCTATGTCTGATTTTAATAACATGATTAATGTTCAACATCTCAGTAGAACCTTGTCTGATCATTCTCCTTTACTGATCAATATCAACAGTAGGCAAATTAATGCTACTTCTCAATTTAGATTTCAAAATATGTGGTTACTTAATAATACTTTTTTTAAGGTGGTTAAGAATAATTGGCAAGCTCCCTTACACCCTGATAATTCTATTACTGGTATGAAAAGGCTTTGGTTTAAGCTTAAGAGGTTGAAACAAGCGCTGAACTGGTGGATTCACAATGTTTTCAAAAAATATTTTTTCAAATATTTTCCAAGTTGAACACTGTGTTTCTTTTAATGAAAACTTATGTCAAAAAGAGTCGTAAGATGTTAATTGTTCTTTATTAATCCAATCTAAACTTGATCTTTTTAACTTTTAAGCTCAGGATGAGGTTTTTTGGAAACAAAAAGCTGCTGCTAAGCAATTGGTTGAGGGGGATAGTAATACTAAGTACTTTCATGCTTTAACTAAGAGAAAAAGGATCAAGAATAGTATTGACAAAATTCAAAGAGAGGATGGTTCTTATTCTACTAACATTGTTGAGATTGCTAATTTTGCTAAGCTTTACTTTAAGAATCATTTCAACAAAACTTTTACTCCTGTACAGGCTATTGATCACTCATTTATCCCTAACCTTAAATCTAATGATGATAATGAGCTCCTTTCTAATGCTCCCTCTTTGGAGGAAATTAAAGAGACTGTGTTTGGGATGAATAGTGATTCAGTGGCAGGTCCTGATGGTTTTACTACTCTTTTTTTTCAGAACAGTTAGCATATTATTTTTGATGATATTAATTCTGCTACTTTGGATTTTTTTTTGCGGGTAACCCTACTCCAAAATTGTTTACTTCTACAAAATTTTTTTTTGTGCTCATTCCTAAAAGTAACTCTATTCAAACATGGAATAATTTCTGTCCTACCAGTCTTAGTACTTTTTTAAAAAATTGCTCTCTAAAATTATTTAGAATCATTTATCTTCGATTTTACTTAAATTTTTTTTCCTTTTTATATGGGTTTTGTGAAAGGTACGTAGGGCTATTACGGAGAATATTCTTCTAGCTTAAGAATTAACTCAAGATTTGGATGTTAGGGTTAGAGGGGGTATTGTTATTTTGAAACTTGATATTGCCAAGGTGTATGGCAATGTTAGTTGAGATTTCATTTACTTTATGCTAAATCTTTTTGGTTTTAACCATGTTGTTATAACCATCAAGCATTGTATTGAGAATGTGTATTTTTTGATAATTTTGAATGGCTCCAATCATGGTTTTTTTAAATCTTCTCATGGGTTACGGCAGGGCGATCTGATTTACCCTGTACTTTTTTATTATTATGGCTGAATCTCTGTCTAGGGGTCTCTCTAATTTATTTGAGCTTAACCATAGCCTTTATTTTAAAAGTTTGGGAGGTTTCCCGTTATCCCACTTATGGTTTGGTGATGACTTTATTTTGTTTACTAATGCCTCTATTAATAGGATTAAGGAAATTATGGATTTCTTCAATGCTTTTGTTATGTTTAGTGGTCTGACTTTTAGTAGAAACAAATGTTGTTTTATTGCTTCTAAAAGGGTTTCTAATGATCATATTTTTGTTATTCAAAATGTTACTGGTTTCTCTCAGTCTAACGTACCTATTAAGTATCTTGGTGTCTCCTTGTTTAAAGGTAGAATCCAAACTTTTTGTTCAATGAACTTATTTCTTCGGTTCAAAATAAGCTTCTTATGTGGGACTCGAATTTTCTAAGTTTTGGTGGCAGGGTTATTTTAATTAAAAGTGTTCTTTGTGTGTTACATGTTTATATATTTCTGACTATTTTTCCTACTCAAATTTTGTGCAATAGGATCCATAAGATTATTAATAAGTTTATTTGGAATGGTAATCTTTCCTTTTCTAAAATTATCTGGGCTTCGTGGGATAATTGTTATGGTGTTTTGGAAGAAGGTATGCTTAGTTATAAGAGCCTTTCTGACCTTGCTAAGGCTTTCTCCTTTAAATTGAGGTATACTTTACATTCAAAAGAGAATATTTGAGCTACTTTATGATTTCTAAATATTGTGTGGGTAATCATCCGTCAAATATTTCTCCTAAGCCAAGGGATTCTAAAGTTTGGAAAAGGCTTTGTAAGATCAAGTGGGAAGTGGAGCCACATATCTTGTGGGGGCTTGGTGAAGGTAACATCTTTTTCTGGCAGGATAAATGGCTTGGTACGGATTCTATTGATTCTATTTTAAACACTACCTCTTCTACTTCTGTTAAAGTTAATGTTTTCTTCAATAACAATAGTTAGGATTATGAGAAGCTTTCTAACTTTATTCCTGATTGTATTATTTCTCGTATCCTTAACTTGCCTATAAATACCTTTTATATATATATTATTTTGTGTGATTTTTCTAAAGATGGGGTCTTTCATCTCAAGAATTATTGGAACTCTTTTAGAATTAAAGGCACTTTACATAATATTTTTACTAATATCTGGCATCAGAGCATACCCTCTGAGGTTTCCGTGTTTATGTGGAGTACTCTTCATAAATTCATCCCTACGGAGGACAATCTCACTAAAAAAGGCTTTAGTTTTGCCTCTAAATGTTAGTGTTGCTTTCACATTGAAAATATGTACCATGTCTTTATTTAAGGGCCTGTGGCTGTTAGAACTTGGGTGTATTTTGATGATTTGTGTAAATTAAATTGTTTTAATACTCATTTCTCTCTTAACTTGTTACTTAAATCTTGGTTTATTGGTACTAAAGGCCACATTCGGAATAGTATTCCTTGTCTTATTCTTTGGTTTCTTTTGTTGGAGAGGAACAACTCTATTTTTAATGGGGTTAGGATGAACCATATCAATGTTATCCAATAGGTCAAGGACAAGATTCTGGCTCTTGTGAATGTTAACTTTCTTACTATTAAGAGCTTCAAAAATTATTATCATATCACCTCTTCTTTGTGGATTAGTTGGATGAAGCCCCCTAATGCTTTCAAGGTTGTTTATTGGATAAAGCCTCCTCCTAATGTTTTTAAACTTAATGTTGAGGGTTATGGTACTAGTTTTGGTGGTCTGATCCGTGATAGTAATGGCCATTTGATTATTGCTTTTGCGGTCCCGACTCACAATGGTAAAATTGTATTGATTTGGCCATCCTTTATGGTATCCAACTTTGCATTCCTTTGAACTTAATCAATCTAGTTATTGAAGTGAACTCTAATTTTAACCTTTCTCCCTTTCAGGATTTGGATGAGGCATGCTGTAACCAGAACATATTCTATGTAGTTAGAAATTAAAAGATATTTATTATATGTGAATCATTCTTTTTGTCATGTTGGTAAGACTGCCATATCCTAAGCTTCTTTGTTGGCTAATTTTGGTTGCAACCTTGATTGTTTTTCTTATTTTATTCCTTCTAATATTTTTGCCCCTCTTAAGGGTTTACTTCATCTTGAAGCGTGTGGTATTCCCTATGTCTGTACGTAACGTTTTGTTTTGGTTCTGGCTGGTTTGGGTTGTTTAGCATCTCGACTTACCTGTTTTTTGGATTTTCCTGTTGGGGATTTGCTATTTATGTATTTTCTGTGCTGCTGGTTAATTTTATGGTTTTGGCTGTTGGTTTTTTCCCCTCTAGCCTTGTGTAGGTGGATTTGTTGCTGTCCGTTTCTTGAATCCTTCTTAGATGCTAGGTAATTTATTATTTGCAGATTATTTTCTGCTGCCACTTGGTTGCTAGGTTTGTTTGTTGGGAGGTGTTATTTTGGCCACTCATCCTGTTTGACTCTGCATTTCCAAGGTCCTTTTCTCTAGATTGTAAGGAGTTTTTGGTTTTTCCTGCTTGGCCTTATGGATTATGATTTTGTTCATGATGTAAATCTTCTTTGATGCCTATTTCTAGTGTCCAATGTTAATGCTAAATTCATTGTGAATTTTGACTTGAGCAATGATTTTACTAGTTTATATGCTGATGGTTCAACCCGTTGTTGATCTTCTACCTTCTATTGGTGGAGTGTTGGGGGTAATTGTGGTGATGTGCCTGGGAATTATGTTATTGCTGCTGTGGTTTTTCAATGGTAGTGGGCCTGCAGGTTGTTATATTTATTGTTTATTATTTTTGGGAGGCTTGATATGGTTAGTTTCTTCTGCTTTTTGTTGTTGCCCCATGTTAGTTGGTTGCATCTGAGTTTGGTTGGCTGCTCTTTACTGTTGGTTGGCTGGTATCATTATGAGAAGTGGTGTAATCAGTGGAGGGGTTATTTTGGGGTTTATGAAGGTAGGATTGAGCGGCTTCTTGATGTTCCAAATGAATCTTTTCGCAAGTTATTTCTTAGCTCGCTAAGTCCAAATTCCAATTTTGGCTTTACTTGGCACATCCTTTTTGGCATTACCTTCTTTCATACTGCTCATTTATACCTTTGTGATTATCTCACTTGTTGGTGGTGGTGTATGTTTTTAGTTTACAACTTCTTATTTTTGCAGGTGGATCATTGTTTGAAGCAGCTTTTAGTTTTTTGGAGAAAAACTGGGCTTCATTGTTATCTTCTTCTCTTTTTTTTTTTTTATTCTTGTCTATAACATCAGTAGTTTGTTACTGGGTTCCTTACCTTTTTTGTTTTGGAGAGTTAATTGGCTCGTAGGTTTTTCATTGCTTTGTTTTGTAGCTCTACTGAGCAATAATGAGCCGATGAACTCCTTTTTGACTCTGTCTTTGGTTCTTATTTTTAACACGTAAGCCCCCTCGGGGTTTAAAAAATAAACTCTCTCAAATAAAATATATAGGCATTATACATCACTAAATAAGAGATCATGTAGTTAAAGGAGATATAGAATTGTACTTATAGCTATAAGAGATCAATAGGTTGACATGTTCATGATACCACTAGCCTATGACATTATTAGCACCCTAGGGAAAAACATAGGTGTTATGGACATTCATGCCTGATCAAACATATTTAACATGTTTCCTAATCTTCACACAATCATCTCATTGAATTACCCAAATGTTCAACATTTTGTCCTTATCGTACTGTACGATTCTTATTCGTACTATATGATCATCACAAATACACAGATCATAGTCCTCAGTTTAATCAACAATTTAGATTAAATCACTGATCTATACATCATAATACAAAACCATATTTGTACTATACGATCTACATGTTACTGATCCTCCACGCATTTAATTCATTTGGTATGATATTATTGCCATTCGTACTATATGATCACTACCTTCGTACATACGATCCACATTATAGAATGGATTGGGACAAATTTTACTCAGGCATTATGATATTATTGTTGTTCATACTATACGATACTCGTTCGTACTATATGAAAGTTATTTTCATAGGTCATATTACTGACCCCTCAAGACGTATTAGTTTCCTTCATATCATCCAATACGATTTTGATCATATTATACGATTTGACCAACTTTTCCCAACAGGTTGTATAGATGAATTAACTCCTTAATTGTACTATATGATTCTCTGTTGTACTATACAAAAAGTTAAAAACTCTATAAATAGGAAGGGAAATATATTCAATTCACTCAATCGTTCTTCTCTCATCCTTTCTTCACTCTTCTTTACTCAATGGCTAGTGCAAATCAATGCGGTCGCATGGTTTCGGGAAGCTCGTCTTCCTCTCTTTGCTATGACGATCGCTTTCTTTCCCTTACAGATTAGGATACATGCCAAAAATTCAAAGCATATAAAATTACTCCTCACATGCTTAATCAAGATGCACATAACTTTGAGGTGATGAACCCCTTCGCTTCCACTTCCCTTCAATTTCTTCTTGCCTAGCTTTTCCATTTAATTTTTAGCTACTCTATGAGTTCCTTGAAAATCTTAGGATTAACCTAACAACTTTACCCTGACTCCATATGTATGCCATATAAACATCAAAATCAGCAAAGTAGACCAAGTTAAGTATATCCGTGTTTCTACTAAAGGACCCGATCCCACTCCTGCATAACTAATGGTTTTGACTGGAGTTCCATTAATTTGATATTTGAAAATGTTGCTTTAAACTAACACCAACCTCTTGTCCAGTCCTTAACACAAAATTCTTGCATCATTCAACACAATCTTACGACATCCATAATACCTAAAGCTTGAGCAAGGATATACTTGACCCCAATTCTATATGTCATCACTTAATCAAGTCCAATACCATATTTGATGAACTCGATATGATTATAGATTATATCCTGAACATGACTCAAATTCAACATCCTAGCAAGAAAAACAATATGGCATTAGGGCATCTCATAGGATATATTCTTCACCAAAAATACCAATTGAACTATCCTGGTGAACCCAATAATGTCTCTATTTTTAATACAGATGCCTCTTTTCATATCTTATTTCATTTAGGGAAAGAGCATGCTCAGCCGGATTTTGATGAAGAAGGAGAGGCTACTCTAGTAGGAGGAACTACTCTAGTAGAAGGACCTACACCTGCCTGTCCTTATGATGATATTATTCAATGACTCAACTGACTTGAAACCCAAATTGACTCTCATATCTAGGAATAATACCAGTAGCATGAGGACGACCTGCGATGGTTTGGCAAGAGATTTAACTCGATCGATCATCACTTTGCCTCAATCCATTAGTTCTTCCAGCCACCACCACCACCACCTGATCAGGATCCATTATTTGACTAGTCTTTATTTGATGGGTTTTCTATTCTATTTTATTTCTTTGCTTATGGGATACTCCTCTTTTTGGTGATGTCAAATGAGGGAGAAGTCACCTATCCTTAGTTAATATCTTTTAGTATTATATCTTATTTCTTGAATTCTTTTTTAGTTTATGTTTTTTAAAATGAAATGTTTCTATTCATGTTTTTATGTTCTTCTTATTATCAAAAAAAAAAAAAAGAGGAAAAGGAAAAAAAAGATTATCTTGCCTATCAACTAACATTATTTGACATCATCAAAAATGGGGAGATTATTGTAATCCAGAATATCTAGTCTATGATTTTAATGATGACAAATAATATAGACTGAATTATTTCATTTTTTATTAAATATTTTGGAAGTTACTTTTATCTGTGAGTACTAATATTTAAAGCAGATTATACACTGCTCAATACTATGGAAGGCTCAATACTGGGTAGAATAGGATGTCATAAAGTGTATTTTTTTTCTTTATTTTTTAGTTCTTGAGTCTGGCCATAAAATAGCGTATACAAATTGAGTGATCATGCACACACATAGGAGAAAAATTATTTTTCAAAAGAAAAAATTATTACTTTATGTAGATCAAATAATACTTTTTATATCATATTGTACGATATATTATCGAGTTTCTGGCTTAACGGCTAACTAGAAATTAGCCTCTATGAACTAATCATTTTGTACGATCTAGATTATACTGCATAATTTATTTTCAACCTAAAACACTAGCTACCAGATTAATTTAAGATTTTTTTTTTATTTTGAATTTTGAACACATTATATTGTATGATGAAAATAATATTTTATGAAGAATTGAAATCTTGCTAAGATTAACCCCCATGATTAGTAAATTAAATCAAGGTTTAATTAATGATTAATGATTATGCTGTATGAATTGGATCATACCATACGATGAACCAAGGCAATTTTTGGTCATACCAAAGATTATACTAAACGAATCCTTGATTTTTGAACTACTCATTATGTATGATTAATACATCATACAAGATGACATGTATAAACTTAAATGATCATACTCAATGAATAGGAGGGAAAGAGGCTTCTATGTCAAAGTCCTTGAAGTTTCTTTGTATTCTCCAAGAGGGAGAAAAATGAGAAGGTCTGTTGCTGTCACCGGGAGAGTAATATAGTGTCTAATCTTCTGCCACACCGAAGAAGGTTAAAGTGAGTTATGTAACGACTTCTCCACCTTGCTGTGGGAGCAAAAAAAGAGTTGCTATTGGGTAGTACAATTCTCAAAGTGGAGGACTCCAGGCTGTGGACGTAGGTCAAGAATGATTGAACCATTATAAAAAATTATACTATGTTTTTTTTTTATTTTCACATTTTACTTTTCTTGCATTTAACTTTGCTATAACTGCTTGGTGAAAAACTTGATTTTAGTATTTCGTTATTCAATTTAAAATTTCTTCACCATTATTGCAATTATTTTCAAATCATTAGCTTATGCATTTGATTAGTTAAGTTATTTTTTGAAATAAAAAAAATTTAAAAAAATAGAAATCCTATTTAGGATTTATTTTTAAGCATTCCACAAGGCTACAAATCATTCAAATATTTATAATCTATCACTGGACCCTACATCTTAATGAAAATAATCTTTGGAATATCAATAAAGCTATTGATTGTTATCATCATCATTGACATGATGGATTGAACCCTTGGAGGACCATGGTTTACCAAGGTTGACCATGAAAAGAACTTTGATCTGAACCCCAAAACCTTTTAAAATATTTTATAATAAACCTCAATAAGGCTAACCCAAACCAATACATGAAACCACCTCCAAAAAAATCCAATATTACTTAATGTAGATTTAATCTAGTCTAAGCCTTTCTCAAACTTTGTTGACCAAGTTGACTTAGGTCAACAAAATAGACCATAAAGGTCTCAAACATATATTCATACAAGGAGATTTTACTATGCCTCGAGACCTCTTCCAACTTGATTCAGATGTCATTTGGAATATGATGGATTTAACCCCAACCCTTGGTTAAGATTGGTTAATCAAATAAACAAAGTTGAATTAGCACACAAAAACTTAAATAAAATTCAAATGCATTGACCAAAGGTTCACCAAACCAAATTAAACCCTTGGGACTACCAATTATGTCCCAAGAGATTAAACCTAGGTGATCCAACTCATGGTTTCACTTAGCTTAGCCTTTAGGCTTCACCTAAGTGACCAAAACCACCTCTCCTTGAGCCATTATCATACCTAATATAATTGGGGCCCATGATAAAACTTGCACTGTATAACCATAATCATATGTATCAACAATGGTCATCCCATCCTTTAGGCTAAGTTGGGACAACAAATTCTTTATAACAATGGTCGTCCCATGATAAAACTTGCACTGTATAACCCAAATACAACTCTATCTGATTTTTATCATATCACTCTTCTAATACAATAACAAAAATAATATTGATGGAAGGTTATTTACTAAGGAATTAACCCAAAAGAAGTTTCTAAATAATGCATAAAAAGCACAAAAATGTGCCACAATATTACAATTTCATGGAACATAATTATTATAAAAAATTGCTAAGTAGGCTGACATAAGGTGTCCAAAATCATCAATCCTAAACCATGTTTCATGAATAAACTTTCCCATGGGCAATTGCCTCTAGACATGAACTTAAGAATCTTCCAAAATCCTACCAACTTAGCCTTCTTCTAGTGGTAGTTAGGGCTTGACAGAATCCCTCAAACCATGCATATAGCCGATGGGTTAAACCTAAAGTTGCTCTCCATGTGACTTCAAGCAATGGAAGTCTTTAGAATCACTCTATGGGTCATACCCGACCATCCTAAGCTAGCTTAAATTCTTGAAGTTGCCTTAATTTACACAATTGGACATATTGGTTAAAATCCAAGTGACTTTAAATGCTTTAAAATTCTCATTAAAGGGTTTCCATTTATTGGTTAAAAAAATATCCCTAGTATTCTAGGAGCTAGCTCCATAATCTCTCTAGTCATTGTCTCAAACAACTTAGTGTAAGCCATATTTAACTTCTGCTAGTTGATAGTGAAATTTGCATCCACTACACCTCTTATCATATTCTCTTGAAGAGAATTCAACCCTAAGGGTCGATGAACTTTCCTTAACGAAGCCATAAGAAGTTTTATTTTAAGTAAACTTTTATTCCCAAGCTTGTAGTTAGGATAGTTTTCTCAATTATGAAGAGAACTTCCAATCCAACCAAATTTGACCATTAGATTTAAGTTTTTAAGTTTAAAAAATACTCTCTATAAAATTCTATCAAGATCCTCTAGGGAATCTCTTTGATATTTTTGAAATATATTTATGGCTAAGGATTGAATTGCGAGGTTGAAGAGGAAATTAAGGCCATTGATTCAAATCAATATCTTTAATTAGATCCCCTAACATCCAAAAGTTTTATTATATTTAAATTAATCCTATCTTATTCTTAATCCAATGGACACAATGAATACTGCATTTTATTATTATAGTCTTAAATATTGCCTTGCCTAAAGAAAGGTGTAGCATGTAAATGATCAATTAACTGGGAAATTAATTTGATAAAATAATATATGTTCAACAAACTAAAAGTTCAATAATAATGTTAAGCCTAAGTGAACTTGTACCTAGGCGCACTAAAAGTGGGGTGAATTGGTGAACTTTAAAAACAAATTAACTTAAAAAAAAGATATTTTTATATTTTTTTAGTTATTAAAAATAACAATTTTTAATATATATAGAAGTTAATTATTTAATCAAATATCAAACTAATAATGTTGATCTAATTAGAAGAACGAAGTATTAATCACCAATTTTGACCAAGTGGTTTTCAAAAAAACAAAGTGTAGAAAAAAATGTCAAAGTAGAGAATAATAATACAACCTCCAAAGATTAATAGTTTTTAGGTTAAACAATGACTTACATCCACTCCATCGAGTCCTCCATTCCTATTATTGCACAATCACTATAACGACTCTCCTATTTCCCCCAAGGCAGCGAAGCCCTTGCATAATGCACTTTTGCCAAACTCAGTGTAGCGGTGAACTTGAATCTTTATCACCATCCTGGCTATGGTAGTAAACCTTCATTATTTTCTCCCTCCTTGAGAAGTCATAGAACCTCAATCTCCTTTCTCACCCTCCTGGTGGGGGTAGTGAACCATTAACTCTTTTCTCACCCTACTAGTGTTGGAAGAGAACCATGAACTCCTTTCTCACCCTCCTAATGATAGTAGAGAGAAACAAACTCCTTTCTCATCCTCCTGGTGATGGATAAAAACCCCGTCCATGGGGTGAAGAACTTCTTCCCAGAACTCCCGAAGAAACATAGGTAAACAGTTGGAGAAACAATGCAAGAAACTTGCTTGGAGCAACCATGAGAACCCTTCATACTACTTGTCCCTCATACACAAGCTCTCTCTTTTTTTCTTCCTAAATCTATTAAATATTCTTTCAAAGCTCCCTCTCAAGAACACTCAATAGCCAAAGACTTGAAAGAATAAGGTCTATCAAAATGCCTTACAATTCAATTCTATCAATGCTGATTGTACAATACAATTAGTTCAAATCACCTTTGTATGACACCCTTAATAAAATCTCTATCTAGAAGGAAAGTGCTTTGCCTTTTGTACGAAGATTTGGGTGCTAGCTTTGACCCATATAATGCCTTTTTTTGTTTGAATTCATAAGTAGGAAGTTTAGAGTTCTCAAAACCTAAAGGTTGCTCAACATACGCAACCTCTTTAATTACACCATTTATGAAGGCACTTTTAACATCCATTTGACATAGTGTGAATCCTTTAAAGCAAACAAATTCTAATAATACTCTAATAGCTTCTAGTCTTACTATAGGGGCAAAGGTCTCTTCTAAGTCAATCTCTTCAATTTGATTATATCCCTTAGCTACTATTCTTGCCACTTTTCTAATTATTATGCAAGAGTTATTTATTTTGTTTTTGAAAACCCAATTGGTTCATCCCACACTTTGCTCTTATGGTCTACTAACGAACTCCCAAATTTAATTCCTAACAAATTTATTTAACTCTTATAACCTTGCTAAGATCCAAAGTTAATCAAATAGAGCTTCATCTATGTTTGAAGGTTCTATCATGGAGATAACGGTAGAGTGCATAACCTCTTTTTTATGTCCATGCCTTGTTTTAACACCTTTAGATTAGTCTTATAGGATCAGTTCTTTAGGATGACTTGATGAGTATCTCCATTCCCTATGAAGGGGTTGATGAGGTTTTACTCTATCTTCTAGGTCTATGGCTTCTTCTCCTTGGATAACCACTACTTCTACTTCTATTTGTCTAAATTCGGAGGTCCTATTTGATTTATTAAACACCAAATGAGTAGACTCTTCTACTACACATATCTTCTTATTCATAATTTTGTACGCCTTCCCTATAGATGAATAACCTAAGAAGACTCCTTCATTAGATTTGGGATAAAATTTTCCTAAGTGTGATTTTCTAATGATTATAATAAAACGTCTAAACCCAAAGACTGTAAGTTAGAAAGGTTGGGTGTCCTACCCTTAAGGAGTTCATATGAGATCTTATTTAATTTTGATCAAACATTCATCCTATTCTAAACTTAATAAGTAGTGTTTGCTAATTTTATCTAGAAGTTTATAGTGAGAGAATATTTATATAGCATGGTCCTAGTAGCATCTACAAAAGCTTTATTTTTTCTTTCAGTTGTTCCATTCTGCTAGGGGGTCTAGGGGAAAAAAAGCAAAATGCATGGTGAATCAGTCCCTCTCATTGGAAAAAGGTTCAAATTTCTTATTTTTAAACTCTCCACCATAATCACTATGAATGGTTGATATTCAAAATCTTAAGTTTTATTGTATCCAAGTGGAGATGGTTCTAAACTCTCCAAATTATTCACTTTTTTGTGCTAGGAATCCAACCCAAGTGAACCTTAAATTGTAAAATATGTTTACAAATCCATATAACTTCCTTTCTAGGCTTACAATACTAATGGGTCCAAATAGGTCCATATGGCAAATTTCTAGTGGCATAAAGGTATTGGTGTCCATAATTGAATGGAATGAAGATTTAATTTATTTTTCTTATTGGCAGACATCTCATAGGCAGTCCTTAGTAAAATCTAACTTGGGTATGCCTCTAATTAGGTCTTTTTAGGTAATACTCCTTAGAATTTTCATGCTTTCATGACATAGTCTCCAATACCATAGCCAGGATTCATCAATTATAGTTTTTGAACATAGGGGATTAGAATTTTCAATGTAGTTCAAATCAGGCATTTAAACTTTTTTACCCTTTTAAGACTAATTTTCCATTTAAGATAATCAGTCATTTTTTAGATGAGAATTTTATATCAAAGCCCTTATAATAAAAATGACTAATGCTCAGTAAGTTATGCTTTAAACCATCAACTAATAACACTTTTTTAATTAAATTTTTTTTAGAATTACCAATTAGACCTGAGCCAACCACTTTCCTAATGGTGTTATCCCCTAATATGACCTTACATTTTATCTAGACTCTAGTGAGATAAACAGTTTCAAATCTCTAGACATGTTCCTTGAGCATTTGTTGTTAAGCTATGACATGGTCCCACTAGGTCGTTTGTGAGAGCACTTTTACAATATAAATCAATTGTTAGATTTGGGAGGCCAGGTCAGTTTGGGTTTAATTTTATGTATATATGAATGAGATGTTTGCATGCTACACTATGATGCACTTAATTTTAGCCTCCATACTAGATTTTTCATATTGTAAATAGTTAAAGTGTAGGCTACATGACTTACCATGCCACAAGGGTAACGCCTAACACTAGGATAAGCATTCCCTAATTTATGTGGGTTATGGTGCATCTTCCAAGGGGTATATGATGCACGGTATGATGAGTTATGCCACTGTGGCAATATAGGTGATGGTTTATTATTTTGAAGTGCATTGAGTTTTACTTTTAGGTATTCTTTAGCACTTTCAAAGCTTTCCACTTCTAATTTTAATACAATCTTACTACTATCTAATTGGCATACAAGTGCTTCTAATTTTTAAATGATTCTTCCAATTCAATATGCTTTGACATCAAGTATTGATGTGCAGTATTTAGGAAAACATCCTTCTTGTTTAATGCATTATATTAACAAGTAAAGTTATATGATCACCATCTAAAGTAGTATGCTCAGCTATCAGACAAGCATGCTCTTTTTGCTGAATGGAAAATCCATAGATTAAGTTAACATAAATCTTTTTTAATTTCCTATATGAATCATGAATGTTTTATGAAATAATAAACAATTCATTATAGGAAAGTTGATATACCACATCTTGGTCACATGGATCAAGATTATCCTTAGCAGTAAGACACAAGTTTTTTAATTCCTCCTCTGCTTCTTATTATGATGATTTCGAGGAGTCATCCTAAAATGCCTTCCATGTCATGTTCTTCTCATTCATGAATTTTCCTTTTCCTTCACCCTTCTCCTTGATCAAGTGAGTCTTCAAATTGGGGTAGTCTATTTGGAGATGACTTGGTTTCCTACATTCAAAGCATATTGTATTAGATGACACTTTAAAACTATTATAGTTTTTACCTTTATTCCATTGTTCTTTATGAAGCTTTTGCTTTCTTCTTAAGAAACTTTTGAACTATCGGGTCATGAATGCATTGTCATCATCTTCCTTCACTATATAACTATCACTATTTAAGTCATTTACTTTTAGAGCCAAATTATTCTCCTTCTACTTATCACCTACATCAATTAGTCCTTGACTCATGCCTTGCTCATAGGTAATGAGTGACCCAAATAAATTATCAATAGAATAAACAATTAAATATTTTTGTTCTGAGATCACAATAACTTTAGAATCATATGTATTAGGTAAGTAACATTAAATTTTATTAACCTTCTTAGAATTGGTGAGTTCTCTTGCTAAAATAAATAGGGATGATATAATTAGTGTAAACCTAGTGTACATGTCTAAAATGGATTCGCTAGGTTTTATATCGAAGAGTTCATAATCATGCAGTAGAATGTTTAGCCAATATTATTTTTCCTCATTAGTTCCCTCATATGTAATACACACTTTATCCCAAATTTTTTTCTAGTGGTACAGGTAAAAACTCTCAGGTAATCCTTGAACGTAAGAGCATAGAAAATATAGTTTAAATAATTTCTTTGAATTGATCTAAGTCCCTATCCTCATTACTCTATTTATTAAATGGTAATTTAATTTTAATTCCATTAATGAAATGGAAAGGTGCAGTGTAACCCTCTTTTACTAAGAACCACATGCAAAAATTAATAGATTGTAGAGAGGTAGAAATTCAAATTTTCAAAAAGTAAAATGGTATATTGTGAAATAAACGTGGATGAGTAATAGAGTAACCTTCTATTGTGTTCCTATTTCTGAAATTTGTCTTTGATCTTTTTCCTCTAGGTTTTCTTAAACTTTAATTTTTAGCACCTCTATAATAATAATTAAAAGTCTGATAAGGATGTTAAGCCAAATTAAACTTCACCTTAGGCACCCTAATAGAGGGGTGAATTGGTGAACTTAAAAAAATTGCTTACTTCAAAAAATAAAGAAGTTATTATTATATTTTTTTTAGTTATTAAAAATATCTATTTTTACTAGATGCGAAAGTGAATAATGTCATCAAATATCAAACTAATGATGATGAAATTCTAAAAAGCAAAAAAGAATTATTAATCACAAATTTTCACCAAATAGTTTTCACATAAATAAAGTGAAGGAAAAATAAAATACAAGAGTAGAAAATTAGAAAAAAACACATCAGAGATTTATAGTGGTTCGATCTAGCAATGACCTACATCTACTCCCTTGAGTTTCTACTATGCGTATTGCACTATTATTATAGGGTCTCTCATTTTTCCCCTACAATAAGGTAGAGAAGCCCTTACATAACTCACTTCCATAAATCCTAGTTTGGTGGACAACCAAAGCTATATTACCCTCCTACTAATTGTAGTGGACCTTCAATCTTTTCCTCCCTCTTAGAGAAGTTAGGGAACCTCAATCATATTTTTTACCATCCTAGTGATAGCAGAAAAACAACAAACTCCTTTCTCATCGATGTGATGATGGAAAAGAACCACGTACCCCATTCTCAACATACTGGTGATGGAAGAGAGCCACATCCTTGAGCTGAAGAACTTCTTCCCTAAGCCACCTAAGAAACCTAAACATACACTTGGAAGAAAAAAGAATGATACGTGCAAGGTGTAACCATATGAACCACTTACACCACATCTTCCTGACACAAAAGCTAACCCTTTCTTCTTCTTAGAGCTCTCCAAGATCTTCCTCTCAAATCTCCCTCTCAAGAACACTCAATAGCCAAAGACATGAAATAAGTCAACTGAGAGAAATTAAATACAAGGTCACTTAAAATGCCCTAAAATTCAATTTGTTGATACTAATAGTATAATATGATCAAAGATCAATTGATATAATTAGTTTAAATTATAATATTAGAACTATAAATATTATTCATCATTATATGATTACTTTAAATTATTACACCAATTCTTCTGCAATGTATTTTGGCATTTTATTCAAAAAAAAATTATTACACCAATTGTCCAATACGATAAGAATGGTCATCCTGTACAATTAGTTGAAATAACATGGATTATTATCCTGTGCGATAAGTAATGATAAATAATCATCCCATATAAGGATTTGGTCAAACTGTATGTTTGGGTCCAATCAATGTTTTTAGGAGAAACCTACAAAGGGGCCTACGCGTTAATTAGTTTTATTGATTGGGTCCAATCATGTTGTACAATATAGATGAGGAAATTAATATAAAAAAATTCATTAATTGTAGGATTAGTTTAGGAAAGGATTAATTACATCTTATAGTATGATACATATTATATAATATGATTAGGATAAAATTTTAATTTCAAAATGTTGCCTAAATTGTGATTGGCAACTGTGACTTTCGTTTTAATTGATCATTATGTACGATACGTGTTGTATAGTATGAATAGTTTAAATTACATTAAATATCATAATTAGCCATTTTAATTATTTTTTTATTAGCTGAACATGTAGTATGAAATGGATCATATAATATGATTAGTCCAAAAAATTCAACTTTTATTTTTATCACTAACTCACTCCTTTGAGTGTGTGTGTGCGTGGACACAAAGCTTAGTATCCACACAATACATAATTAACTCGAGAAAAGAAGAATTAATAAAAGGCAAATTTATAGACTCTTCACAACACATTGACCCTATTCCATATAATCTTGAGCTGATTAGTTTTGCACAGTGTAGAATTGTTGGTGGAATTTTGAAAACATGTTTTAAAAATATTAGTTTTCTTTGGGGATTTTAAGATTAAGGTTGAGTTTTAATTCTAAGGTCGAATCGACTCGTTAGAAAGAGTATATCACCCCGAAGGACGAAAATAAACTTTCATAACGGTGTTCAGACTTAGAATTATGTAAACTCATCTTGAATACTATGATCGGGTTCTAAGAAGAACTTTATATGGCCCCGAGGGGACAAAGTATAGTTCAACTAAGTACCCAATCACAATATTCAAGAAACATGATCGTCGCATTCGCATCCAAAGCCTTATCGAAGAAGGGTGTATCTCCCCAAAGGGAAATGACACCATTCTACGATAATTCTTCTAATGCGACCATGATGATCATTATTTAACTTTTCCCAAAGAAATCTAATGAAGTTTTAGAAATTGAGTTTTCTTTAAAATCAAGTGTGTGGGGTTCCAAATCTCCTACGAGCGCAAGCCCTCGTAGTTAATTACATCGTAGGGAGATAAAATCTCCTACGAAAACTCCCGATTAAAATAATGGCAGAATTTTGTTTAGAATTTCTAGGAGTGATATCAAAGTATGAATAGAATTATTGGAAAATCAAAAGGGAATGGATCAAAATTGAGCAGTTATTAACGGAGTTAAAGGATGAGAGGTAGGGGACACTTTGAGATTCCAGAACCATCCGGAAGTGTCCCAACTTAATCTAAGTGTTGGGCTTTATGTTTTAGGATTGAAATGAAGCTTTAATTAGAGTTGAGCATTTTATTAGAAATTTGGGATTAGATTCCCGAAGTTTGGGGTCTTATAATCAAAGATTTGCCCCGGAACCTAAATCTATTTTGGACACTGGACCACAGTCGTCCGATCCTAACTAATGCAGTGCAAGGTCTGGACTTACCCCGGCCTGGATTGGGGAGCCAACTAACCACCTAACCGATTTAAAAGAGATGAGTCCGGTCTTTTATGAAAGAGTGGTAGGGACGTTGTAATTAAAGTTTTGGAAGCTTGGGGCCGACATCTAGAGATTCTCCTATTTGGCCCCTTTGACTTATGTTGGGTGCAAAAATGCTAAGGACTATGAAATTAAAATTTTGACTCTTTAATTTGTATCTAATGTAATGCATGCTGGTTAACAACCTCAAATCAAATATGCTTGAAATTTTTAAAAACAGGCTTATAAAATAATTTTTTAGAAGACTGGACTTCCCCAGGTCCGGCACCTCGTCCTCATAGGTCAGACTATCCGGACTCTACCCGCAGGCGGGGAAGGGTCTAAAGAAAGGAAAGAAGAATGCAAAAATATGCATGCGACCCCGGGGGCGATCCCCGGCTAATTCCCTAGATTCGTTATCTTTCTATATTATTTAGACTCACTAAAATTTTAGACTTTTAGATTTGTGAGTAGAAAACTTTCACACCCTCACGAGCCTCACGTATCCAGGCGAAAACAAAGAGCGGCATGCAATCGCCAAAAAACTAGTAAAAGCAAGTAATCCTAAAGGCAATCAAATCATTACATCAAATACAAATTAATTAATAAATGTCCATAGGCAGAATTGTCTTGCTTATTACAAACCAGAATATTACAGAAAGTAAAGTGGCCGGGCACCACTGACAACAACCCGGATTGTAGACCTAGTAACGACGCAAGTTATTTTGAGTGGGATACTCTCAATCTTCAAATCTTTAAATCCTCAATCTCATTCTTCTTTTGACTCCTTTTCTTCAATCTTCTTGGAATCTTCGTAGTGGATTACCCAAATGGATGAGAGGGCACTTCCCTCTAAGGGGGAGGCCACTCTTTCCTCTTTGGGTAAGGAAGAGGTATGATCCAAATTTGGATTTCCAAATGGAAAAAGGAGTGTTCCCTAAAGGGGTATCCTTTCCTCTTTGGAATCCAAGCTTTGGATCTAAGTATCCCAACTCAAAATCAAACTTTCACAACACTTGACACTTACACAAATTACATTGATATTAAAATAGAAATCTAGACTCACCTGCAGGGTTATCCTAAACAATTAATATATAAAAAGCAGTTATTCCCAAGCAGTTGTATATAAGCAAAAAAAAAGTAAGTAAACACACTGACCACGCTCTTTTTTATTTGGGGGCATTAGCAGCTGAAGCATCTGTGCAAAGAGTTTATAATATTTATGCATTTTTTTTATTTGCCCCCTTTTTATATTGCCCTGCATGAGCGTGGCCACCTGCAGAAAACTGTGTCAACATCCAGATCGTACCTAACCTAAGGGTAATCTAGTCGCCAAACACATCAATCCATCCACAGAGTACAGAAAAAAGTAAGCAGACACAGCAAAGCAATTTCATCCACAACATGCAGTGAAAACTACGAAAAATCCGGCACACAGCAGTAAAGTAAACACTGGCCTAACCTAGATCTAGAGTTGGTTGTCCTAGCACATCATCTAAAGTGTGTGAGAAAGGTCGTGTGGCTGGGATAGATCCTAAAGTAGGTGATTAGTTAATGTTGCCTAAAAGTTTGGATTTGTTAAAGCTTAGAAGGGGATTTAAATTAAAATTTAAATATTAATGAATTAAGAATTTTAATTAGACATATTTTAAAAGTTAATTGATTACTATATTTGTTTCACACCGAGGCCGTGAAGTTTATTTCACCTTCCTTGGGGCTAAGCTAATAGCCTCGTAGGACTGGGTTACCCAGCAGCAATCGGGGTTGATTAAGTTATTTAAATTGGTTAGAATTAAAAGAGTGGATTAATATTAAAATGAGTCAGTTACTGATTTTTAAAGCTTGATTAATTTAAGTTTGCCATTAATTGATTCGTGGCGTTGTGCCACCAGGCTCGAGGAACCAGCCTCCATAGGACACTTAGCCCCGCAGCCCGGAGTAGTCCAGCCGATAAACCAAATTAATGTAATTGAGTTAGAGATTTTTAAAATATTAAATAATTAAAAATTAATTCATTTTAAGGTTTGACACCCTTTAGAAATCATTCGTGGCGTTGTGTCACCAGGCTCGAGGAACCAGTCTCCTTAGGACACTTAGCCCCGCAGCCCGGAGTAGTCCAGCCAATAAACTTCAACTTTAGGGTGGTTGTTGTGTTTTAAAGGATTTGTTAAGTGTTTTAAGCATTAAACTAATATTTTTTGAGTTTTAGAGTAATTTTGGGTTTTATGAATTTTTTTTTGAATATTTTAATCATTTAATTAAAGGATCAAAAGTTGAATTTTTTATTAAGCTCAAATTCTAGAATGTTTGTATTTTATTAAAATACTAGGCCTAATTATGAGTTGTTAGACATGTGGCACATTCAATTTGAAGTTTTCTATCAAAAGTTATGATTTTTAGAGTTTTGACCCGGTTTTGACCTAGAGTTGACCAAAATGTTGACTTTTGACCTTGACCAGATTTTGGGGGTTTGAAATTTTAGGAAAATACTAGATTTTAATTAGAGTCATTAGCCACTGGGTTTGATTGATTTGGAATTTTCTACAATTAGTAATGAATTTTGGAAGTTTGGGTATTTATTGAAATTATTAAATTATCTCAATTAAAGGGTCATTTTAGTGATTTGATCCCAAATGAGTCTCAAACTTCTTGAAATCAACTCCAAAGATCAGAAATAATCTAAGGAGAGATCAGCAAGTGTTTAAAGATTTTTTGGGATTTTTTAATAATTATTAATTAATTAAAATTGATTAAACATTGATTTTAATTAAAATTAAATTAAAGTGGATTTTAATGTCAAATTAAAGTGATTTCAATTTTCATTGATTAAGAGATAAATTTAAGTTAATTGGGGGTATTTTAGGGAATTTAAGAATTAAATTAGAATTATTAGAATTTTATTAAGGCTAAAGGGTTATTTCTAAGAGGAATTATTGTGGTTCCTACTTAGGAAACCAAATGGACTCTAAATTTGATGAAAGTTCGTCCAAAGGATCACCTGACCCTGAGGACTAAACTCAACAATTTTGAGCTCAAATGGAGTACTCTTAGGTGGTTAACTAAACCACCTAAGGTGAACTCTAAGTCACCTTCAAATCTCTATAGGGATCTATCCTAGGCTTGGATTGGGGCAAAATCAGTGGCTCTACACTCCTTATCCTAAACATCATCAGCACACAAAAAAAATCACACCCTAAATCCCATTGGATAGGTCTATACCCCATTTTGAATTTAAGGGTCAAACCATGACCCTTAAATTTGTAATTTGGGGAAAATGCCCTTGAACATCTTAAAAGGGGGAGATAAAATTTGGACATGTCAAAAACATGTTAAAATTCAATCTCCCAAAATTCCATGCCTGGTGGACTTGTATTTAAAGAATAATTAAAGAAATTAATAAAGTGCTCAAACTCAAATTAAACCTAGCACTGAACTAACCAAGGCATGGAACCATAGGGCTTTTGTAGGTCTCCCTGAGACCTTTCCAATGAGCCTAAGAACACCTAATTTGGACAAGTGTGCAGGGAGATATGAATTTTCAAAGTTCCCTTGAATTTCTAGAATTATTAATTCGGCCATTACACAGTCAGCGCTCGCTTTACACGCGCTGCGCGCTGATTGGCTGGGCAATCATTGGCGCCAACTGTTAATGGTCGGATTAAACACAGCCGTCGGATGGCAGATCGGACGGTTGGGATCAGACGCGCTCCGGAACAGCAGGATCTAATCCGAGCCGTTGATCGGAATCAACGGCTGAGATTTCGTCTTCAACCTCCGCTCCTATCCGAGGCCGTGAACCTTCTCCGGCGTGATCCGATTGATCCCGCCGGTGAACTTCGACAAAATTTCACAGGGAGGATCAGGGGGGTGGAAACCTTCAATCCAACGGTGGAAATCCATTGGGGTGAAGGTTTTTTTCACACTTGACCGAACTACCTAACTAGGGAGCTCGGGATGAAGGAATTACCGCAGAGAAAGTCTCAACGAATGAGCTTCTCTATCTGGAAGCTTCAGGGGACGAAGGCGAGCAGGTTTCCTTCAGGGACCGTGACTGGAGGACGGCCGGAGTTAGGACTTTGAGCGGGACGTCGAAGCCTTTCACCGGAGTTCGCTCGAAGTAATGAAAGGAGAGGTCTGGGAGCTCTAGGGGAGACGCTGGGAGGTCGAGGGAACTCTGGGGAGTCATTTCGAAATGCTGGGATCGATCCTTGAGCTCTGGGGAGCACCAGCCTATTCAGCCTCCTCCCGCGAGCTCGGACGGCCAGGATTGAATCGGAGGAGCTCTCGGATTGATGCCAAGTGGAAAGGGGCACCGTTCCAGAGAGCTCATGAGCCTCAAGCCGGCGAACCACAGCCTTTGGAAGGCCTTCGGTCAGGATCGGCCTAGGGGGACCACCGGAACTTGCTCTCCATTGGTTCCGACCGCCACCGGCCACGTTCTGGGTCGGGTTGACCAGGGAAGGCCGATGGGGACACACTGGAGCTGGGAGTGGAGTCAAATTGGTCTGGGGAAGCCGGGATCGATCCGGTGGCTCGGTTTGGCTCAAACCTGCTTGGTTTGAGTCGAATTGAGCTTGATCCAGGTCAGGCCAGACCCGGGACTAGATATGGGAGGAAGGTCTGGGTCTGGTGCACCCAATGCAAGTGGCAATTGGGTCCAATTTGATCTGTGTCAAAGGTTGGCTCGGGTTGATCCAAATCTGCTCGGTTCGGGTCGATTTGGGCTCAACCCAGGTCAGGCCAGACCCTGGGCTTGAGGTGGGAAGTGGGTCTGGGTCTGGTGCACCCAATGCAAGTGGCAATTGGGTCCAATTTGATCTGAGCTGGAAAATGGCTCGGGTCCAAGTGTTTTTGGCTACTTTGGGTTAGCCTAACTATTGACCCAAGCTAGCCCAAGGCATGGGCTGGCTGGAGGGGGTGTATTGGACCTAAGGCCACCTATGGGAGGTGTTGGCCATGTTCAATTGCGTTTAGGTTGAGAGTTGGCCCAATTCCAAGTGCTTTTGGGCACTTTGGGTTAGCCTAACTCTTGACCCAAATGAGCCCAAGGATTGGGCTGGTCAAGGAAATTGTATTGGGTCAAGGGGAACCCAATGGCACCCAGATTTGGATTCAATTTGATTAAGATCAAAAGATGGCTCAAGGGAGGTCTCTCTTGGGTCACTTGGGTCAAGCCATAAGGCTAACCCAAGTGATCCCAAGGCTTGGGTCACCAAGAGTGGTCTCTTGGGTACCCAAGGGTTCATCCCATACATTCAAAGGACTTGGAATGGACTAGATTCAAAATTTTGAAAGGGGAGGAGTGTATGGGTCCATGAGTCAAGCTTGGTTGACTTGGTCAACCAGGTTGACCCAAGGTCTGGGCTTGAGTTCAACAAGTTGAGTTTGATATTTGAAATTCATTGGAAGTAGTTTCAAAGAGTTTGGAATTGATTTGAATTGAAATAGCCATTTGAAATCTCATAAGGGTATTTTAGTCAATTTTGGCCCATTGGTCAACTAGAGTCAAAAATGGTTCTGAAAAATGCAGTTTACTGCTCAATGGGTTAAAATCAAGAGTCTGGAAGTGATTGGAGGCTTGGATAAGGGTTCCAAGGTTAAGATCTCAAAGGGGTTAGGTTCAGTGGCATAGGATGTAAATATTTGAAGGTTTTACAGCCTTTGGATTTTAATTCAGATTCTGGGGTTAGAGACCTCAAAATGAGCTAAAAGTTGGAGGGTGACCTCTAGAGGCATGTCTTATCACTTGACAAGTGATAGACCTTGAATCAGAGACCATTTGAGTGGGTTTTGAAATGTTTGAAAAATCTCTAAAAAAAAAGAGTCTTTAGGACAACGCCTTGAGACTTAGGATTTGAGTCTGGATTTCTGGATTTGGAATAGATTTTAAGTTGGAATGATTAGTATTGAAGTATCCAAATCATTTACAATCATGTGGTGATTGTTAACGAATGGATGAGGCCAAAGCTAGATTGAAGCTTGGATCAAAGTCTAGGTTAAAATTTGGATTCTCAAGTGGGTTGAGTCAAAGTTTGGATATGTTTGAAATTTGAATTAATTTGAATTTGAATTGGATGGAGTTTGAGATTTAAAATTGATCACAGGTAGGGATCAAATTGAAATTTGAGTGGATCAAATATAGGAATTGATTTGAGGTTGAGGTTGATCAAGGGTGGAGATTGATTTGAAGTTGGAGTGACCCTAAGATCTAGAAGAATTCTAAGATCTAGGTTTTAAGGGAATCCTAGGCTCTAGAGTGGACTCTAAGGTCTTGGATCTAGAAGGATCCTAAGGTCTAGAGTGGATCATAGGGTCTAGGATTAAATCTGGATTTTGGAGGGGTCTTAGTGACCTCATACAAAAATGAGGTCAACAAGAATAAACTTGAAATGTTAGCAATTTCAAAATCCAATAATGTTTATAATTTTCAATAAGATAGGGCTTGGGCCTAGATTTGCAACAACAACTTCATAATATAATAACTCCTCAATATATAAGCTAAATTAGGTTTCCTTAGACTCATTGGATTCATCATGAGAAGGTCTACAAAAGCCTTATGGTTTCACACATTAATTCCCAATATATAAATGAGTTTTTAAGAATAATATTTTCAATTTTCTTAGAATTACACACTAAATACACTTGAAAATGGCATCAAATTTTCAAGAATGGTTCTTCAGAATGTTTTACATATCTTACAAAATTTTAATGACAATTTGAAACCATTAAAAGCTTCAATTATTAGACAAAAGTTCATAAGTCATGAAATGACCTTGAATTTCAAATAGTCAATAAGGAAATCCAATGGGAATTATGATTGGGTTTTCTTAAAGATTGAATATTCATGTGCCTAAATTACCAATGATTTTAATCCCCCCACCTTCTATGTTTATATTTCCTCAAAGAAATTACCAAATTTATAGAGGCATTTATTTTCAAAATTTCATTAAAACCATAGGATGGCTTTAATAACCTCACATTTTCATGAAATTGAACCTTTGTTTTTGGCCATACTATGGTTTAATTGTCATGAAATTTGGAGATCATTTGGCTTGTCAATGTGGAAACCAAAGTTTACTTCACATAATTGGATTAGTGTTTTCTTTAATTCATAAACAAATTAAATCTTAAAAGTAAAAAACTAAATTTCATTTAATAAAAAATATATATTTCATGGAAAATTAAAAGCCCTACGAAATTTTAAGAAAAAATTAAATTAATAAAATAATCATTAAAATTTAATAAATAATTAAATAAAATAATTAAAAATCATTAAAAATTAAAAAATTGTTTGAAACACATGTAATCATCATTGGGATTAATCTAAGACATTTGTGAAAGATTTCATGAAGTTTGGAGTTTATTAAGTACATAAATAAAAAATAACCTTATTAAGGCAATTAAATAAACATAATATATGGGCTAAAAACATGTGCAAAGCTCTCCTCTTCTGTGCTTGGCTGAACTACTTAGAGATTTTAGGTTTTCTCTTATAGCTTCATTTCTTTCCTCTTTTTTTTTTTTTTGAAGAAAAAGCCAAAAAGAATTACTAAAGACTAAAAAGGAAATTACAACCTAAAATCAATAGATAACTCCTTTAACGAATTGATAAAAGAAGGATGAATCTTATTCATACCAACATCATCCCAAATGAAAGAGCTAAAACATGCATAGTTAGCACAAAGATTAGCTAACTTATTACTTTCCCTATTACCATAATTAAAGATAACAAAGTTGAAATCCTTAATAAAAGAGATATCACTCATCTTGCTCTTTGGCCACCGATTTCCGAATGAAGTTGATAAAATTTTTATTGTCCCCTTCAATGATCAAGCCTTTGTAATCATACATCCAATCTCTCACCACATCTTTGATCGATAGGATCACTTGAAGTTCCAAAGAAGTAATATCCCAATGAACTTGAGTATTTCCAAATGCCAATAAGAATTTCCCCTATGATCACAAAAAATTCCACCTATCCCTGCCTTGTAGGAGTTAAAAAGAGAGTCAACTATATTAACTTTCATCCAATCATAAGGAGGATGATGCCAAGTATTAAACAACCTCAACGGTTGATTAACATCCTCGATACCTGATTTCAAACACATGAATGGCTTATGTACCAGAGTAATGTTAAGAGAGTTGCTATTTGCATGTTTTACATTCTTGCAACTTGTATTATTTTGATAATTTTAAATATTATTGTTTTATGTATAGATATCTCCTAACACTTTTTGGAAGATTTGTTTTTGCTCTAGTGTGTAGTAACATTTCAGGAAAATCAACTCCAAACAATGAAGAGTTCAAATCAAAATTAGCATCCAATCATTTATAAATTAAAAGCTTTAAAAATGTTTTTTAATTGAAAGAGAGTGATTGTATTTGAGTGAATATTCACAACACACATATATGGGGGAATAACTTTTGTCAACTGATCGTACGAGACGAACATAGTTCGTACGGGACGATCATGTCAATTAACCCCTTGGAAGAGCAATGGACAGAACAGGCAGGGAGAAAATTTTTCTAAGTCCTATTCATCCGGACGAATTTAATATTCGTCCCGGGACGAACACTTCTGGATTCTCACTTTGCACTGTTCATCCAGACGAAATACATGGTTCGTCTCTGGATGAGATTCTCTGTTTAAAATCATCCAGGATGAAATTTACGCTTTGTCCCTGGATGAAAATGTCTATTTAAAATCATCCATGATGAAACTTGTTCATCCCAGGATGAACCGAACAGACTTACCTCAGTTGGTTACGTCCTGGAGGGATTTGGAAACTAACCTATGGAATAACTGTTTCGTACCGAACGAACCTAGTTCGTATGTGATGATGATCGTGTACAAACATAGTTCGTACCAATATACATTAGGATCATTTCCGACACTTTAAGTAAATTTTTCCGGGATGATCCACGATCGTACGGGACGATCCACTGCCTACAGAAATAAAAATTTGTAGTTTTTGGGCAGTTTTTCTTGTCTTTCCTATATATAGTCCAAATTAGACTGCCACCAAATCTTTTTGGTCATTGATCTTCGTGCCTGTTGAAAGAAGAATCAAGGAGAGAGTGAGAGAGAGCATTCAAAGAAGGATTTCTTCAATTGGAGCGTGAAGGCTTTGCTTGGTGTTCAAAGGTATGATTTCCTACGTGCGATTTGAGATTACTTCACTCTTTTCTTTCTTCCTTCTAGATTTCTTGTGAGGAGATCTGTCAAGGAGATTGGGTTCTCTGTCCACACTAGGAGAGTGTGAAAGGATGAAGGGTTCTCTTCCCACACTAGAAGAGTGTAAAAGGACGAAGGTTTCTCTGCCCATGCTAGAAGAGAGTAAAAGGACGAAGGGTTCTCTGTCCACACTAGGAGAGTGTGAAAGGATGAAGGGGTCTCTACCCACACTAGGAGAGTGTGAAAGGATGGACGGTTCTCTGCCAACACTGGAGATAGTGTAAAAGGATGATGGTTTTCTGCCGCACCGGGTAGTGGTGGAAAGAGTGTTTGTAAAGGCTTCTCCGCCTTGCTGTGGGTGCAAAAGGAGAGACACTATTGGTATTAGTTCAATACTCAGAGGGTGTCTCTGGGGAGTGGATGTAGGTCTGGTTTTGACCAAACTACTATAAATCTTATGTCGTTTATTTTTACTATTTTTTTTACACATTTTACTGCTTAAAAAGTTATGGTTGAAAAGTTTTTTATAAAAATTAATTAAAATATTTTTTTGGTTCAACTCATCTAAAAGAGGGATAATTTTTAACTACCAATTCAAACCCCCCCCCCCCCTCCTGATGGCTGTGGGACATTAACTTATGTTTAACAACCTTTTCACTAGCCTCAATAAGTGGTATCAGAGCTTTGTTTCAAAATCATAAAGTTAAACTACTTTTTGATTAACGTAGATGGCTATATTTGAAAACTTAAACACACCTAAGGGTTACTCTATTACAAGACCTCCACTGTTTGACAATATACCTTTTGATTTTTGAAAAATATGCATGTCTACTTTCTTACAGTCACTTGATTATCATATGTGGATCTTAGTCCAGGAAGGATATACAAAACCAACTAGATTAGTTGATGGAGTTAGAGTTGAAACACCTTTTGCAAACTGGACTGTAGAAGAACGTGATTTAGCACAACAAAATGTTAAATGTTTGAATAGTTTTTTTTTGCTTTAAAATCTGAAGACTACATGCGGGTTTCCACTTGCATAAGTGGAAAGGACATATGTGACAGACTTTGTATAACATATGAGGGGACTAAGGAGGTTAAATAATCTAGACTTAATATCTTGTTGCATGATTATGAATTATTTCGCATGAAACCTAATAAATCAATTTCTCATATCTACACAAGATTTACTCAAATAGTCACCTCTTTGCATGCACTTGGTAGGGAACTAACGAATGCTGAAATGGTTAATAAGATTCTTCGTTGTTTACCTACTACTTATGATGCTAAAATTACTGCAATTACAGAGTCTAAAGATCTAAACATTTATTCAATTGATAATCTTCTTGGTCACTTATTGCTTACGAGCAAGGAGTTAGCCAAAGAAAGATTGATGCATGTGAACCACGAAAGAAAAAGAACATAGCACTAAAAGTGGAAGAGTCTGAGAGTGAACACTCACAACCTGAGGATGTAGACCACATTGCATTAATGACTAGACAATTTAGAAGCTTTCTAAAGAGGAAGCAGAAGAGATGCAAGTAATAGAATAGAGGTAAATTTATGGCAAGGTTTCTAATGATGTGATTTGCTATGAATGTAGGAAACATGGTCATATCAAGACTGATTTCCCAAAACTCAAAGCTACTCCTAGCAAGGAGAAGGTAGAGGAAAAACCAACTGTAAAGTGTTGCGGATCTATGGTTTATGATTTTAATGATAGCAAACATTCATTATTTCTCTACGATTGTCTTATGTACTAACATTTCAGGTCCACTCGGTCAGACTGCAATCTGGAACCAGCTCAAGATTGGGTAGACTAGATCTATGTCAGTTTATAATCTTTTTCCTTTCTTGAGTCTGTTGTATTTGGTGTGGCTATAACTTGGTAGAAATTCTCTTGCTCCCTATATGATTTCTATTTTTGGTAACATCATCCGGGACGATATTAATATCGGCCTGGACGATCTGTCCAAAATTAGAAACCCTAATTAGGGCATCCTCATTAAGGCAGCCATCAACAGATCGGCCTGGACGATACTTGTATCGGCCCGGACGATAATCTCAATTCAGAAAGAATAAGTTTAGGAATTTGTTGTTTTAGGAAATCGACCAGGACGATATTATTATCGTCCATGATGATCTAACTCAATCATATCTAAATTGATCTGGTGTCTTTGGAAAGCATTAATTGTTGATTAATACGATCACATCGTTTGGGACGATCGAATGATCGGCCAGGACGATGGCCTGGACGATCTATATCGGACTTGTATTCAGGGCGATGATCAGGAAGATTGAAATCGGTTTTAAACTAATCGGCCAGGACGATCGTGAGATTGGCTTGAACGATGTAACCAATTTTCTTCTGATCATCTCAAATCGTCCCGGGCTAATGAGCTTAATTTGTACTGATCGGCCAGGACGATATGCCTATCGTCGTGGATGATAGTGTCGGCAACTTGCATTAATGAGCTCATTTTGAGAGCTTCTATTTAAGCTTTGGCATGGCACTTTGTAAGAGTCATTGGCAGCCATTGTAGCTTCATTCTTATGGGGGAAGCTTGAAGAGAGAGCTTGAAAGGGAGAGAGGAAAGGGTGGAGTTTGAGAGAGGGAGAAGATCCTGTGAGGGGGGACTCAAGGGAGTGTGGAGGGGGTTCCACACGGTTGTTCCGGCGAAATCGCACCTTAGTACCATGGATTCAAGGCTTGTCTCGAGATAAGTTCACCAAAGAAGAAGTCTCTTTGGTGTCAAAGGACCCGGCAACTCCACCGCACCGGGAGCGGTGGAAGTGATTTTGTAAGGGCTTCTCCGCCTAGCTGTGGGGGCTAAAGGAGAGACTCTTGTGTTAGTGCAATACTTGGAGGGTGCCTCCAAGGAGTGGACGTAGGTCAAGGTTTGACCGAACCACTATAAATCCGGTGTGTTCTTTCTTTATTAATTCCGCACTTTAATTTCCGCATCGTTGATTTTCTATGTGGTGATATTGGTTTTAGTTTTATCTTTGGTTTTAAAGTTTTCCAATTCACCTCTCTCTTTTATATTAGCTTGGGCCAGTTCTATAGGGCTTAACATCCCTAACAAACTTTCAAGTAGTCTCAGAGCACTTTCTAGTGTCATCTGAGAACTTTCAAGTGGTATCAGAGTGGTTTTCATAAAATAAGTTTTTAAAAACTTTTGAATTTCGATCCATGGCTAATCGTACTTTTGCGGAAGGATATTCAATCCCTAGACCACCATTGTTTGAAAATATTACATTTGATTTTTGGAAAATTCGCATGTCTACTTTTTTGCAATCGATTGATTTTCGTATGTGGCATATGATTTTAACTGGTTATTCATCACCATCACGTATTGTTAATGGAATTAAAATTGATATTCCTTTTAATCAATGGAATAGGGATGAACGAATGGATGCTCAATTAAATGCAAAATCTTAAAATTGTTTTTTATGTGTTTTAAATTCTGATGATTTTTTGTTAATTTCCACGTGCACTATTGGTAAGGAAGTTTGGGATAAATTGCACACCATATACGAAGGCTCTAATGAAATCAAGCAATCAAAGTTGAATATTTTAATGCATGATTTTGAAATATTTTCTATGAAACCTTTTGAAACGATTTTAGACATGTTTATAAGGTTTATTCAAATTGTAAACTCATTGCATGCTTTAGGAAAAGATTTTTCAAATTTTGAAAAAGTTAACAAAATTCTTCGATGTCTACTGGATAAATTTGATTCTAAAGTTGTTGCTATTTGTGAGTCTAAACATTTGAATATATATTTTATTGATAATTTGATTGGCTCACTCATTGCCTACAAGCATGGTTTGGGTCAAAGACTTTTGGATGCAGGCGAAACGATTGTTCTAAAAGCTGAAGATATGGAAAGAGGAAGCTTAGTTGGTGACGATAGAAAGGGCTTGTCAAGCAAATCACAAAGCTCACCAAAGCATAAGCAAAAGTGGAAAAAAGGTAAAATTGGTAAGGATATTAATATTTCCTCTGACGTTATTTGTTTTAGATGCAGGAAACCTGGACATATGAAAAATGAGTGCCCTAATTTAAGAATTCTCCCTTCAAAAGAAAAGGGTAAGGCGAAGTTAAATTTAAACTAGGGAAATAATGAAAAGCAAAAAATCTCATGGGCAGATCTGGTTTCTGAAGCATCAGACCAAGAAAGAGATAATGGATAAAAGCCTTATTTGAGTTTTTTCTTTGTTATTTTTTTTTATTTTGTTTTTATTTTTTTATTTTTATTGTTTATTAGATTTTTTAATTTTACTTGTTTTGTTTTGTATTTTTTTTCTGATCAACACACACATCTACTTTTCTAGAAATGAAAATTTTACTTCCTAATTTTTCTTGAAATCTTTAGTAAAAGTTGTGATTGACTTATCTAAAAATAATCAAAGGAAGGAAACTCATGTTTTTTACTTTCAATCTCTGTTTCCTAAAAGAGGTTTTTCTACTTTTGATTTAAAATCTTTTTCATCTTTTAAATTGGTTTTTGAAACTAAATTTTTTATCTCCCTATATTTTATTTATCGCATAAGAATCTTTTGCAAGTTGTTGAATTTAACTCAAAATTTTCTTAATCAAGAAATTTGTTTTGTCACTAAGATGGGTTTTCCTTTGTTTTTTTTTAATTAAGAAAGGTAGCATATTCAAAAAAATTTGCCAATGATGCAAAAAATAAATGATGCGCAAAGCGCCAAATTGAAAAATATAGAATACATAAAGTGTATCAAAAGATGCGCAGTGCGCCAACCAATTATCAAGAGGCATAAAATGAGCCCACTAAATTTTATTGCTTACCATTCTTATACTTCATAAAGCTTAAGAAAACCCTTGATTTTTTTATGCTTGAGTTTGAAAATCTTGATTCATGATTCAACAAATCGTGCATTAATCTTCTATTAGATATATTTTATGAAAGGAGTTTTGAAAAATTATTGTTTCTTTCTCTAATTTATTTCTTGATTTAGATATTGAATTAAATAGTTTTTGAGCCTTTTTAAAGAACTTGAGTTTGGATTATCAATTCTTAATTTTCTAACATTTTTCTGGATTATGCGTTGTCAATCCAATTCTACTAAATTTTTTATTAAAACCAAGAGGTAACTTTCTCATTTTAAGAATATTTGTTTTTCACTAGATCAGGGAATGTTTTTTGTCTTTTGGTCATTTTGTTTTTGTTTGTGCCTCCTCTCTTTTTGATAATGTCAAAAGGGGAGAACATATTTTTGAATTTTTGTACTGTTATCATATTTGTATCTTGTTTTCAAAAATATAAAAACAACAAAAATATTTTCATCTCCCCTATTTTTTAAAATTGTTATTCTAGTAAGGGGGAGATTAGGAGAAATTGTTTTCTTTTGAAAATTCAAATTGAAATGTTTTGCCATCATCAAAAAAGGGGAGATTATTGCGGATCTATGGTTTATGATTTTGATGATAGCAAACATTCATTATTTATCTATGATTGCCTTATGTGCTAACATTTCAGATCCACTCGATAAGACTGCAATCTGGAACTAGCTCAAGATTGGGTAGACTAGATCTATGTCAATTTGTAATCTTTTTTCCTTTCTTGAGTCTGTTGTATTTGGTGAGGGTATAACTTGGTAGAAATTCTCTTGCTCCCTATATGATTTCTGTTTTTGGTAACATCGTCCAGGACGATATTAATATCGGCCTGGACGATCTGTCTAAAATCAGAAACCCTAATTAGGGCATCCTCGTTAAGGCAGCCGTCAATAGATCGGCCTGGACGATAATCTCAATTTAGAAAGAATCAGCCGCCATAACCAGTTTAGGAATTCTTTGTTTTAGGAAATCGGCCAGGATGATATTATTATCGTCCAGGATGATCTAACTCAATCATGCCTAAATTGATCTGGTATCTTTGGAAAGCATTAATGGTTGATTGATACGATCACATCATTTGGGACGATCGAATGATCGGCCAGGACGATGGCCTGGATGATCTACATCGGACAGCTTGTATTCAGGGCGATGATCAAGACGATTGAAATCGATTTTAAACTAATAGGCCAGAACGATCGTGAGATCGGCCTGGACGATGTAACCAATTTTCTTTTGATCGTCTCAAATCGTCCCAGGCTAATGAGCTTAATTTGTACTGATCGGCCAGGACGATATGCCTATCGTCCTGTACGATAATGTCGGCAACTTGCATTAATGAGCTCATTTTGAGAGCTTCTATTTAAGCTTTGGCATGATACTTTATAAGAGTCTTTGGCACCCATTGTAGCTTCATTCTTGTGGGGGAAGCTTGAAGATAGAGCTTGAAAGGGAGAGAGGAAAGGGTGGAGTTTGAGAGAGGGAGAAGATCCTATGAGGGGGGACTCAAGGGAGTGTGGAGGGGGTTCAACACGGTTGCTTCGGCGAACTCGCACCTTAGTACCATCGGATTCAAGGCTTGTCTCGAGGTAAGTTCACCAAAGAAGAAGTCTCTTTGGTGTCAAAGGACCCGGCAACTCCGCCGCACTGGGAGAGGTGGAAGTGATTTTGTAAGGGCTTCTCAGCCTAGTTGTGGGGGCTAAAGGAGAGACACTTGTGTTAGTGCAATACTTGGAGGGTGCCTCCAAGGAGTGGACGTAGGTCAAGGTTTGACCGAACCACTATAAATCTGTTGTGTTCTTTATTTATTAATTCCATACTTTAATTTCTGCATCGTTGATTTTCTATGTGGTGATATTGGTTTTAGTTTTATCTTTGGTTTTAAAGTTTTCCAATTCACCTCTATCTTTTATATTAGCTTGGGCCAGTTCTATAGGGCTTAACATCCCTAACAAACTTTCAAGTAGTCTCAGAGCACTTTCTAGTGTCATTTGAGAACTTTCATAAAGAAGGGCAAGAAGAAGTTTCAAAGAGTTTTCTGGGCGGACTCAACTTCAGATTCATCAGAGACTAAAAAGGAAGAAGAAGTTACCAATCTTTGCTTGATGGTAGATAGTCTTAATCAGTCTGATCAAGAAGAAGTAAGTGACATAACTTATGATGAATTATTTAAAGTTTCTAAACACATGCATGATGCATATAGGAAAATGAAGAAAATGCATGCTAGTCTAAATTTAAAATTTGAAGAGTTTCAAAAGGAACATGAAATCCTTAGGAAAGATCATTCCTTAATAGATGACAACCACATGAAATTACTCGATGAATTTGATGACTTGAATAAAAATTATAAGAATTTAAAATCATCATATGCTGATCTTGAAAAAGAATTTAAAAAATTTAAGGGTGAATCAGAGAGCAAAACATATCGAATCAATTATACAAATCAAATCTTGGAAGATATGAATTTATTTTATAAGTTGAAAATAAAAGCTCTCGAGGATAATAGGATATCCCCAGACTTGAAGATTTTACTAATCCTATTTTGTATCCTAAATTTATGCAATCCCTAAATAAATAGATACGTGATAAAAGACTTAGGAATCCTTTTCCTAATGTTAAATGTAATAATTATGAATTGCTTGGACATATAGCTCACACCTGTACCTTGAAGATGAAAACTAATTTGGTGTGGAGACCTAAGATGCATAAACCTAGACATATCATACATGCATCTGATTATAAATTGCCAAAAGGAGAACTCAAACTTTTTTATGTTCCCAGGTCTAACATTTGATAATTTTGTAGGGTTTCTCTCACACAAGACCTCATGAGAGCATATGGTACCTGGACAGCGGATGTTCAAAGCATATAACTGGCGATACTGCTCAATTCATAATGATTGAAGCCAGGACTGGAGGCAAGGTCACACTTGGAGATAACACAACAAGGAAGGTGGTTGGGACAGGTATGATTGGATATTTAAAGAATTTTTTTATAGATAATGTGTTATTGGTTGAAGGCTTAAAGAATAATTTGTTAAGTATAAGTCAGCTATGTGATATGGGTTATTGTGTAAAATGTTTACCTACTAGCTGCATATGAAGCCTTAATAGTAAAGATGTTTTGAATGAAAAAAGGGTAAATAATGTTTATATGCTAGATTTAAATTACATTTATACTCCTACTGCTTTTTATTTAAAAATTGTTTCTGATGAATCATGGCTTTGGCATAGGAGACTTTGTCATTCTAGCATGAAGAATCTTAGGAGGATTACCCAAAAGAACTTAGTGATAGGTATACTAAAACTAGATTTTACTAAGGATCACGTTTGTGATGCATGTCAATTAGGAAAACAGGTGAAGTCCTCTTTTCAGTCCAATAAGGATCTTAGAACTTGTAAACCATTGAAAATTTTACACATGGATCTTTTTGGACCAATTGGAACTGTGAGTCTCGGAGGGAAGATATACGAATTTGTTATTATGGATGATTACTCAAGATTCACTTGGGTTAGATTTTTATTTTATAAGAGTGAATCACTTAATAAATTTAGAAATTTTTTGAATTGGATTCAAAGGAAATTAGGGTGTGAAATTATTTCTATATAAAGTGATCACGGAGGAGAATTTGAGAATGAGAGATTTCAATATTTTTGTAAGGAAAAAGGAATTGATCACAATGTTTCTACACCTAGAACCCCTCAGTAGAATGGGATAGTCGAAAGGAAAAATAGAACATTAATAGAAGCCACACGAGCAATGTTGGCAGAATACTCACTTCCTAGATATTTTTGGGCTGAGGCAATTAACACTGCATGTTATGTTCTGAATAGGGTGAATATAAGATCTAAATTAAATAAAACACCCTACGAGTTGTTAAAAGGTAGAACACTTAATTTGTCACATTTACATGTTTTTGGTTGCAAGGTGTTCATTTATAATAATGGAAAATTTGCCTTAGGAAAATTTGATCCAAAATCAGATGAAGAAATTTTTGTTATATACTCAAATGTTGGGAAATCTTATAGGGTATTCAATAAAAAAAATTATTATTGAGGAGACCACACATGTTGTATTTGATGAATCTAGAAATTTGGAAGAGCCAAATGTTATTAAAGATGAGATTGGGGATAACTCCCAAAAGATTGATAGAATAAACTTGGAAGAAAATATGGAAGAGAATTTGGAGATAGAAAACCCTTTTCCTAAAGATTTGAGATTTTCTAAAAATCACCCAAGGGAATTGATTATAGGTGAACCTAGTGAGGGTGTTAGAACTAGGCGTGGATTAAACAAGGAAGTCAATCATTCAGCCTTTATTTCAACTATAGAACCCATTAATATTGAACAATCACTTTCTGATGAATTTTGGATATTGGCCATGCAAGGAGAGTTGAATCAATTTGCAAGAAATAAAGTTTGAGAATTAACTTCAAGGCCAAAAGATCAAAGTGTTGTTGGAAATAAGTGGGTATTCAAAAACAAAATGAATGAGTTAGGAGTAGTCATTAGAAATAAGGCTAGATTAGTTGCTAAAGGCTATAATCAGATTGAAGGGTTTGATTTTGAAGAAACTTTTGCCCCTGTACCTAGAATTGAAGCAATTAGGGTTTTGCTAGCCTTTGCCTGTTTTAAAGGATTCAAATTATATCAAATAGATGTGAAAAGTGCCTTCTTAAATGGTTTAATTGAAGAAGATGTTTTTGTAGAACAACCACCAGCTTTTGAAAATTCAAAATACCCAAATCATGTTTTCAAATTGAAAAAGGCATTATATGGATTAAAACAAGTACCTAGGGCTTGGTATGAGAGGTTGAGCACCTTCCTACTTGAAAGATCTTTTGAAAAAGGAAGTGTGGATACAACTCTCTTTTTGAAGAAATTTGGAAAGGATATACTCATTGTTCAAATTTATGTGGATGATATCATTTTTCGATATTCAAATAAAAATCTGTGTTAATTTTTTTAAAATAATGAGTAGTGAATTTGAGATGAGTCTAATGAGATACTTAAGTTACTTTCTAGGCTTTAGAATTAAGCAACTTGAGGAAGGAACATTTCTTAGCCAATCTAAATATGTTAAGGACATCCTCAAAAAATATGAAATGGATAATGCTAAATCTGTTAGTACACCAATGAGTTCCTCAGTTCAGTTAGATAAGGACCTTAAGGAAAAATCTATTGATCAAAAGAAATTTAGAGGGATTATTGGATCTTTACTTTACTTGACTGCTAGCCGACCCGATATCATGTTTATTGTTTGCTTGTGTGCTAGATTTCAATCAGATATAAAAGAATTACATTTGACAGCAGTAAAAAGGATTTTAAGATATCTGTTAGGAACTCAGAACTTAGGAATTTGGTATCCTAAGTTTAGCTCTTCATTTGAAATTATTGGTTATTCAGATTCTGACTTTACGGGCTGTAGAGTGGATAGAAAAAGCACTTCTGGAACATGTCGGTTCATTAGAAATTCATTAGTTTCATGGTCTAGTAGAAAAAAAAATTCAATGGCTCTATCTACTTCTGAAGCTGAATACATTACTTTAAGAAGTTGTGTGGCACAAGTACTTTGGTTAAAATAATAGTTGATTGATTTAGGATTGTCTATAGGTACTATTCCTATTTACTGTGATAACACTAGTGCTATTTTCATTTCTAAAAATCCTATTCAACATTTAAGAACCAAACATATAGACATAAGGCATCATTTCATAAGGGATCATGTGTCCAAAGGAGAAATTGAACTCACTCATGTTTCTACTAAAAATCAACTTGCATAAATTTTTACAAAACCATTAGCCTTTGATACTTTCAGTGCATGAAGAATAAGGCTTGGTGTGATTGATTTGAATGCTTAAATAAAAATGTTTTCTACAACATTGATATTTTTTTTGTTAATGTTTTTGTGTTTGTTATTTTGTTGTTGTTGTGTTTCTTAATTTTGATTTATGTGAATGATTTTATTTTGTTTTGTTTTTGAAATTTTTTTATCGTACGGGACGAAATTGTTTCGTACGGGACGATTTGTGTAGTATGACAAACTGTGTGATTTTGAACCGTTTTTTAAGAGTAGTTTTAATGTAATTCATCTGTACGATTGTCACGATCGTTCGGGACAAAATATTTTTTTCAAACGATGGGACGAGTGAATGAAGCAGTTGAATTGATAAGATAATTTTTAATATGAACTTTGTTGTACGAACCATTGGTTCATCCAGACGAACACATGTCGGTTCATAGCAGAGGACAGTTTTCAACTGCCAATAAAATGAATTGAATTTTTGATCGTTCGAACGAACACGTGTTCATCTGTACGATCACGTCAAAAGTCTATACGAAAGGATGCTTCATAAGTTGTGTGTTCATGAAAATCCATTTCTTTTTTGACTCATTCATTCGTCCATATGAAATTTGTTTGTTCTGGACGAATCTAATTCATACGGGATGAAAGAAATTTTTTCTGGTACGAACAGTCATTTTTCCATAAATTGACAGCATTTTTTAACTGAACAGTCACTTTGACACATCTCTTTCAAACATTTCTTCTCTTAAGATCTTTAAATGGCATGTTCTAGCAAGCGCCAAAAGTCGTTGACTAAGGGTCCACCAAGAAACACATCTGAAAATTTCATTTCTAAAGCCAATGAAGAATCCTATGCTAGGTTTGTCTCTGCGAAAATCACTCCATCTAGAGTACTCCTATAGGAAGAATTAACTTTTAAGGTAATGCACTTGTTTACCTCTACTCAATTTGGTTTAATCCTCACCTTAGTACACTTCTACAATAAAGAAACCTTTCATTATTTTTTGGCGAACATGTCTTTCAACTCCGACCATTCTATCATCAGTTCCTTTGTTTTTAAAAAGAAAATTGAAATCACCAAGGATGACCTTGGTATCTTCCTAAACTTAAGGACTGAAGGATTAAGAGCACACACCTTAACCACCATAAATTTTAATTGGACTGAAGTTAATCAAGTGATTAGAGGAGTAAACTTTAAGGATCATTTACCTAAGGTAGAAACTTTAGATCGTGATGCCCGTATCATCCATCACGTACTTAGAACTTCCATTATACCTAAAGCTGGTGATAGAGTCAATATCACTCCTCTTCTTTCTATTGTTACCTTCTTGATAATGACCGGACAACCTATAAATGAGGCCCAACTCCAAATTGACTACATTTACGGCCTTTCTAAAATTGATCATGTTGATCATAAAAGAAAGAAGAACATAGTCTTAGGACATCTGATTGCCTATATTTTGGAAAAGAAATATGATTTGATTCATCCAGAACAAAATTTTAAAGAACCACTCTACTACAACGATGCATCCTTTAGAGCAATCTTCAATAATGAAGAGCCTAGCAAAACTCATGTTTTTCTGAGTGAAACAAAAGAAGAAGCTGAACCTACATCTGCTACTGAACCAAATTATCAGAATTTGGTTCAAAGATTTGACAATTTAGAGGCTCATTTTGATCAAAGGTTTGATCAAATTAAAACTTATTTACAACAGCACGATATTTAGTACAATCAAGATATGTGATTTATGTGTGATCAGATAAATAACATAAATACCAACATACTTATGATAAGTAGTTACTTCAACTTCTTTGGTGCAACACCACCACCTCCTCCTCCAGATCTGGGTCCATCTGAATGATTGTTGTGTTTGTTCTGTGTTTCTTTGTAGTTCATATGTTAAGTGATTTCTTTTAGATTATTGTGTTTACCTTATTTTAGTTATGTTATTATTGATATCTAGGACTTAAAATTGTAATATCTTCATTTGATATCAATATATGTTCTAATGTTTTGTTGTTTAATTGTTTTTGAAATGTGTGTTAGACTTTATGACATTCATTATTTTTTTTTAATCTTAATAGTGCTTTAACCTAAATTGTAAATTAAAATTAATTTCATTAGAAAATCTAATAATTCTAAATTTAAGTGATGCTTATAACTTGATATTATTAGAATTTTCAATTCCATGTCTCTTATTTAGACTACATTATCTTTAATATCATTATTGCAATTTAGATGTTTTCTTATTTTATAATTTTCTTTTCAAATTGTATTTATGTACTTAGAAAAATTTGAAATTTTAGATTATTGATTTTGGAAAGAATTCAATTATTCTTGAAAATTGTACAAATGTACAAAAAATTGGTATCAAAAGAATTACACAAAAAGTTTGCAATAAGAAAAAAATGCACAAAATAAGCCCAATGTAAAAAGATGCACAAAAAATGTGCCATAAAATTGAAAAAGTTGCGCAAAGCGCCACATGTGGTAGTTACTTCTTTCCAGACTCTTTTAATCTCTTAATTCAAATTGATCTTACGTTTATTTATAATTGATATTAAAAATTGAAATATAAAATTTTTTATTTATCCTTAGTGCAATAATTTTCTTTATCTTATTGTCTAAATTGACTCATGCCTTTGATAAATTCTTTTTGTTATCTATGTTATATGACTTCTTAAATTATATGAAATTCTATAATTTCTCTAATGTTTTAATTTTATTTGCATACCTTATTTCAATCACTTTTAAGATAAAATTATCAAATGAATTTCATACTTTTGTTTACAATTCGAGACTTCTTTTCTTCTTCTCTTTTTGCTGTTGTCAAAAAGAGGGAAAAATTATTTGTTTGTTTTGTTTGTTTTTTATAGTCCTTTTCCTTTATGTTTGTCATTATTGTAGTTGTATGTTTTATATGTTTCTTGTTTTGTATAAATTTTTTGAAAATTAAAAATTTTGAATTTATGACTCCTTATTTTTCATGTTTTCATCAATTTAGGGTGAGTTTAGGAGTTTCTTATAATTTAAAATCCTACAAACAATAATTATTTTGCCATCATCAAAAAGGGGGAGAATGTTAAGAGAGTTGCTACTTGCATGTTTTACATTCTTGCAACTTGTATTATTTTGATGATTTTAAATATTATTATTTTATGTATAGATATCTCATAACATTTTTTGGAATAATTGTTTTTGCTCTAGTATGTACTAACATTTCAGGAAAACCAACTCCAAACTATGAAGACTTCAAATCAAATTCAGCATCCAAACATTTATAAATTAAAAGCTTTAAAAAAATTTTTGAGTTGAGAGCGAGTGAATATTCACAACACACACATATGGGGCAATAACTTTTGTGAACTGATCGTACGGGACGAACATAGTTCGTATGGGACGATCATGTCAATTAACCCCTCGGAAGAGCAATGGATCGAACAGACAGGGAGAAAATTTTTCTAAGTCCTATTTGTCCGGATGAATTTAATATTCGTCCCGGGACGAACGCTTCTAGATTCTCACTTTGCACTGTTCGTCCAGATGAAATACATGGTTCGTCTCTTGACGAGATTCTCTGTTTAAAATTGTCTAGGATGAAATTTACCCTTCATCCCTAGATGAAACTCTCTGTTTAAAATTATCCAGGATGAAACTTATTCATCCCAGGACAAACCAAACCGACCTACCTCAATTGGTTACGTCCTGTAGGGATTTGGAAACCGACCTATGGAATAACCGTTTCGTATCGGACGAACCTAGTTCGTACGGGATGATGATCATGTACGAACATAATTCATACCAATATACATTAGGATCATTTCTGACACTTTATGTAAAATCTTCCGGGATGATCCACTATCGTACAGGACGATCCACTGAGTACAGAATTGAAAATTTGCAGTTTTTTGACAGTTTTTCTTGTCTTTCCTATATATAGTCTAAATTAAACTGCCACCAAATCTTTTTGGTCATTGATCTTCGTGCCTATTGAAACAAGACTCAAGGAGAGATTGAGAGAGAGCATTGAAAGAAGGATTTCTTCCACTAGAGCGTGAAGGCTTTGCTTGGTGTTCAAAGGTAAGATTTCCTACTTGTGATTTGAGATTACTTCACTCTTTTCTTTCTTCCTTCTAGATTTATTGTGAGGAGATATGTCAAGGAGATCGGGTTCTCTGCCCACACTAGGAGAGTATGAAAGGACAAAGGGTTCTCTGCCGACACTAGAAAAGTGTAAAAGGATGAAGGGTTCTCTGCCCACACTAGAAGAGTGTAAAAGGACGAAGGATTCTCTGCCCACAATAGGAGATTATGAAAGGAAAGACGGTTCTCTGCCAACACTGGGGATAGTGTAAAAGGATGACGGTTCTCTGCTACATCGGGTAGTGGTGGAAAGAGTGTTTGTAAAGGCTTCTCCACCTTGCTGTGGGTGCAAAAGGAGAGACACTATTGGTATTAGTGCAATACTCAGAGGGTGCCTTTGGAGAGTGGATGTAGGTCTGGTTTAGACTGAACCACTATAAATCTTGTGTCGTTTATTTTTATTATTTTTTATTTTCCGCATTTTATTGTTTAAAAAGTTATGGTTGAAAAACTTTTTATAAAAATTAATTAAAATTTATTTTTTGTTCAACTCATCTAAAAGAGGGATAATTTTTAACTACCAATTCACCCCCCCTCTTGATAGCTGTGGGACATTAACTTAGGTTTAACAACCTATTCACTAGCCTCAACAAGTAAAACTTACTGCATTCATTGCATTCATCATAGGGCTTGTAACTTTCCCATCATGTACATACAAATTCATCGCTTTCCATGATAAGTATACTTTATTGTAAAGGAGATAGACTAACAATTGATTTTGTTTATCCATCCATCTACAACAAGAATCCAGAGAGTTGAAAAGAGGGATGCCGAGACCCCATCTATTTAAATATTGCATAACTTCTTGAAATTTGATGCAACTAGAAATAATGTCATCAATATCTTCCACCACCTCACATCCTCTTAGACATTTATTAAATCCTTGTAGTATTCTATAACTAAAAAACTGATTAGTTCGAATGGCCATGTTAAGAACCCTCCAACAAAATGTTTCTACTATAGGATTTAATTTTGCTTTTCCAATCCAATCCCAAGAAGAAAAATCTTAAAAATCATCTCCCAATTCCTTGGTTTCTAATGTAGAAATAGTCTTACCAGAGACTTTGTGAATGAATTCCAGACTATCTTCTTCACAGTCGACCAAAATCTGAGTAGAGGTAATCAGGTTCACTAGCTCCTCACTGAAGTGTTTTTGATGTTCTTGAACATTCTAGCCACCATTGCATATAAGTTTGTCAAGTGTTTGAATACATCCTCCCAATGGATTGACAAATGTGGGCCATTTATCAATGCTTTTATCCAACAACCAAATATCTTAGAAAACATGAATTGATTTTTCATCAACAATTCTCTATTTAACTATTAGTTTAAGAAAATCTCCCCCATTCCATAATAACTTCCAAGCCACTGAACCTCCTTTTTATTTTTAATCTCAACAAAGGATAGATCCATATTTCGGAAACAAAACTTTATGCATTAGTGAATTCCTCTTCTGGCTATACTTCCAAGCCAATTTTGCCCTTAATGGACCAACTTTATTAGAGCAAGAGTTGATACCACGTCCACCAAAAACTTTCGGCCTGCATATGTATTCCCAGCACACATAATGAAGACCTGAACCTCCATCATTTTTATTCCATATGAACCTTCTACATAACTTATCAATCTCATTCAAAACATGCTTTGGAACCAAAGAGAGAGTTGAATGAAAGGTTGGATATGAGAGCAAAACCTACTTCACCAATGTAATTCTACCAGCCAAGAAGATGAACTTTCCACCCCAAACACTTAACATACTCAATGATTTTTCAAAAATTAATTGATAATTAGCTCTTACCATTCTCCTTAGTGCCATCTTAATACCCAAATAAGAAAACTCCTTGAATTCCTTAAATTTCATGATTTTACATTTTGCTTTCCTCTTCTATCTACTAACCAACTTTCCAAAAAGAATTCCAAGTTTTTGTATGTTCCCCTTTTGTCCAGTCCATCCACAAACAACAACCTATTTAAAAGCATCTTTGCCACAATTTTATATACTAAATTGCAAAGACTTATAGGTCTAAAATTAGATGGACATAAAGGGTTGTTAACCTTTGGAATCAACACTATGATGGTATCTTTCCACTTTTCATCCATCTTCCCATAATTGAAGAAATAATATATAGCTTTCCATAAATCATGCTTGATAGTATGTCAATATGATTTTAAAAAAAAAAAAGAATAAGACATACCATGATGTCCCAGAGCAATATTTCCTCCAACCTCCTAAATGACCTTCTCCATTTCTTCAAAAGAAAAGTCTTTGTTCAGCAAATATACATCATCATTTAAAGATTTCCACAGATTTGGCCAACCTGCCAAAGAGAAACTCCTATCTTTCTATTTGTCCTTGAAGTAATGGAATAAAACCTCTTCTACTTGATGTTGATCTTCAATAATCAACCCATTTTCATCCTTAATCCTGTGAATGAAGTTTGAGTTTCTCCTTGCTCTTGCATATGCTTGAAAAAACCTAGAATTAGTATCTCCTTCTATATAACATTTAACCTTGGCTCGCTGCCTCCACCAGGTGCTGATCCGAGCCAATGCTGTATTTAACTCATCAGTGTTCACCTTCAAAGGCCACTAGTTTTCCTAAGATAAAAACCTGTCCTCAACTTCTCTATTTTGTAGATCTAGAATTTCCTCTCTCAAAGCATCTCTAGATTGATTTAAAGCCTTAAATTTAGCTTTACTCTATTAATACAAAACTTTTAAAGTCATCTTCATTTTATGATTTAGAATTTGAGAAGGATTCCCATTAGAATGTTTCCTCTAAGATACCCTAACCATAGCCAAAGAATCTAGAATTGATGTCCAAATGTTTTCGAATCTGATCATCTTCTTGAATGGTTGATTGAACTCTAACAAGTTAACAAAATTGGACAATGATCAGAGGCAATCCTAGCCAGATCCCTCACCATCATCAAATGAGAAGGGTTCAACACAGCTGAGTTGAGTAATCATCTATCTAATTTCTCAACAACCCTCTCAGCACCTTTCTTGTTGTTACACCATGTATACTTTGGCCCAACACATTCCACCTCATGTAGGTCATTACAAAAAATGAAAGCCTTTATTTCCTTTGGACCAATAGAAAAAGAAAACCTTCTTCCCCCCTTCTTCTCCTCCTTAGATAACAAGCAGTTGAAATCACCACCCACTATCATGGGTATATCTTTTAACAAATGACTTCCAATCTTTCCCATAATGATCTCCTTTTATATACATCCTTGCTCCCATACCCCATTGCAATCCTCCATATACCTTTATTAAAAACATTGAGATCACCTGTAACAAGCTGGGAAGAAGCTTCCAGGACATTAAATGAAGCCATATGATGTTTCCATAACACCAATATGCCCCCTGATAACCCTTCTGAAGGGACATGAAAAAAATCCCATTCATCACCCAACAACAAAGTAACAACCTTCTTGTCAACCATAGACAATTTTGTCTCTACCAAATCAAGAAAGAACACTCCATTATTCCTATTAAACTCCTTCACATATAGAGAAGATTTGCTCTTCCTAGCTCCTCTATAATTCCAAAACCCAATGGAATACATAAATGAATTTTAGGAGAGAGAATTTCCATCTTCTCCTTCACCTCACACTCCAATATCCTATTCCTTAGCACCAATTTAATGGGTCTCAAGCTTTTAAGTTACTTTGACCCTTTTTTCTGCACTTTAGTAGAGTTTTCTTCCGAAATGTTTTCCATGCCCATATTTACAACTATATCCATCAACATTAAATCCATACCACCTTTGTTTATTGCTATTGAAACTTCAGGAGATTTTAAAACAACAGAATTTACTAACACAATTTCCCCTTCCTCAACCAAGTTATTTAAGACTTCAAATTAATTGCTATTACAAGGAAAATAATCAGAATTAATAACTATTTTTTTTCCTACCCAATGAGCATTCATTAATCTTAGGATCTTCATTAATACAGGTAGTGTAGGAATTACCTCAGGCACCACCTCTTCCATTTGAGCTTCAACATTATCCTTCCCCTTTATGTAATTTCCAGGAGTCAAGTCAACCTCCACATTCATACTCTTCAAACCAATTTCTTCTTCAGCCTTGTTAACTTCTCTCAAAATAGGCCGAGTCTAGGTGTTGTTGAATTTGAAATTCCTAAATTTTTTCTTTCCATAGCCCACATGAATCCATGGACCGTAGCCTTCTTTGTTAACCTTGATGGCTTCTTCATCCACTGCAAAAGCTTTAGTGCTGACTTTGTTTGAGAAATCCCTTCATTTACTTGTGCTTTTGTTTATATTCGATTCCTTAGTAGCCTCCAGATTAACTTTAGAATAATTTTCTCCAAATGTCCCATTCTTCCACATTTAAAGCAAATATTTGGGATTTTTTCATATTCAATTTTTTTATAAAATTTGTCGGAGACACCTTCCACCCAAACTCCCAAAGGAAGATTATCTTCAAGCTTGAGTTTTACATAGATTCTAGCAAATTCCCTTCTTCCCCACTGGAACATGTTTTCATTAATCAAAAAAATGGAGTTCCTACATTAGAAGCTATCTTGCATATATTAATTTTATCCCAACTTTGTAAAGAAAGATTAGGAAGCCTAATCCACACTGGTGACGACGACCCTTTTAAAAAAGAAGGTTGAAATGAAGGTGACCATTTGTTCAGGCCTATTATATTCCCATTCACATGCCATAGGCCACTAGATAAAATAGATTCCATAGCATTTTGATCTTTAAAAGCACATAAAACTCAACCCATTCCAAGCAAGATCATATTGAACCTTCCAAATTGATTCCATTTCCTCTTTAATTCTAATCCAATTACATGATATGGAATGTTGTCTCCAAAAACCTTAGCCACCAAAGACTTTTCTAATTTGTTTGTATTTTCTACTTCACTTTGTACATGGATCTTTACCATGCCATTTTCAGAAAACCTTTCACCATAATCAAAGTAAATTGGTTTAAACTTTTTCTTCGTTTTCCAAACATTAACAGTCTGCTTGGCCTGGAGTATAATGACAGGACAAAATTATCAATATATAACCAATTACCCAAATATGCAGAAACATAGTTGCAGACCTTCTCCAAGTCATCATTAAATTGCATTGCCTCGCTAACTATCACCTTTGCATAAACATTCTCACAGCTAGAAGTATCAGCCTCATAAGAAGAATTAGAAATACCAACATCAAAAACCTTTAATTCCGATTTACATAAGTCCTTGGAAATCCCATTCGAAGTCACATGTTTAATAAATGCAAGTCCTGAAATAACTCCACCGAATGATACCTGTTTGGCAATACCATCTCTTTGAAGCCTTGAAGAATCTTGGAACACCGACACATCAGACAGGATCTTCTTTCCTTTACCATTATATTCCCCTTATTTTTTTTTGTAGGAATATACCCTCCTTCATTAATCACCAAAGGTTTTATAGAATTAAATCTCAACCTAGTCTCTTGATCAAACACCAAATTTGCATCTTCGAAAGCTGGAGGAGACGCACTTAGATTCGAACGAGGAAGGATTTTGATTGATGAAGATGAGGAGATCCGACCATCTCCAGCGATAGCCCATGGAGGCTGACAGCCCTCCACCGTCATCGGTGGGACGAAAAGCATGTGGAGAATTAAAAATTCAAAAAAAGCATTTTTTTTCTCTCTAAAAATCAGGAACTTCTCTCTGTAGAAACTAAGATTAAATTTCTAGATGATGGAAAAAACTAGCCCTTATGTTTTAAATGAGGTCGCTTCTTATCTAAACCAATTTGTTTACACATCGTGGAGGTTTTTATTCTTGATTTGCAGTTTTTCATCATAGGCTGGTTTCTTTTTTATTGTATGTCTTGTAATTTTATTGTTTATTTTTTGTTGATGGCTTTTGTTCGATGAAAACTCCGTCATCATTGGACCACTAGATCACTTTCAAATGTTCAAGTACAAGTAAAACTATGGGTTTATATGGTGTATCTAGTCATGGTAACTAACAATCTTTAAAAGATGTGTTGCTAGAGGTTCTTCTCTCTCTAACTTATTGTTAGAGAGAGAAGTTAGAGAGAGAAGGTCTGAGGAAATTCGGCTGTTTCAACAAAATTTTTCAAATTTAGTTCTCCGCGGGATTCACGGTGAACGTATGGAGGTGGGCGTTTGCCAGCTTCCAGCAGCCAAAGGTAAAATTGATGTTCGACGTCCATCAGCAAAGGCTCCATTATCGTCTGCTAGAGCTTTTCTATCTTCACCTCCTGCATTTGGTGACGAAAATTCAAAAATGAATAACAAAGGAAAAGGTAGAGGGACTAACTTGATCATCAATGAAGGTGGCTATGTGGAGAAGAAGGAGCCAGAGGTTCTTGGCAAAGGGAAGAATGTGATTTTGATAAATGATTTCAATAAAAGCAAATCACCAACTGCTATGATGTTTGGCAATGGCTATGAAGCATCTCCGTCCAAGCTACTTCCTATTGTGAAGGTAGGTTCCAATGAGGATAAATCTGTTCTGAATGAAGAAGAGAAGGTGATTTCTATGGGCAAAGTTGATTCTTTCAATCTTAAAGATAATGTTACAACAATAATTCAGGAAGACAGCATGGTTAATGGGGCTTACATTGTGGCTCCCGTTATTAGAAACAAGGTTATGTTCAGCAATTTACTAAAGGTTTGAGAAGTAGACACAGCAGTTTCGGGATGAGGTAATGAAGACATTCAAATTACTGAATGAGTTACTAATGCTGGACAAACAAATTCGTGGAAGAGAAGAGAGAATATCCCAGTTGAAGATCTACAACTCGGTGACTACCTATCTGAAGATGAAATGACTGTGAAATTGTTTGAGAAGAATGAGGAAGAGAATGCCAAGAAACTAGCTTATTCACTGGTAATTAAATTTTTTGGAGGAGAAGCCCCGATTTCAGTTATAAGTAATGAACTGAGGAGAAAGTGGAATCATTATGTCAAATTTCATATTACCATGCTTACTAGGGGCTAGGTATTGTGTTCATTCCAGGAGAAACAAAGCATGGAGTTGGTCCTCTCTAATGTGCCATGGTTTGTAAATGGAAAGATTATTTGTATGGACAAGTGGTCACATAGCTTTGATCCTAACTCCCTTAAAGGATTGACATCACCAGTTTGGATTAGGCTTCCGACCCTTCCATTGCATTGCTAGGACACACTAAATGTTTGCATAATAGCTTCTATGGTTGGAAAACTTGTTCTCGTTGATGGAAACATGTTTCAATGGGGTCGTAGGGAATTTGGAAGGGTGTGTGTCTGAATTCTTTTTGATAAGAAGCTTCTAGTAGGAGTATGGGTGGAGGGAACTAATGGGAAATTTTATCAAAAGATAGAATATGAACGTATCCCAAATTTTTGTTTTAAGTGTGGATTCATTGGGCATACAGAAGAACATTGTGGAGAAGGTGCTGGCAATCCAGAATTCAATTGTAAGGAGAATTTGAGGAATGATCCAAATATTGCTATGGAAGATAATGCAGCAGAAGATGGATTGGTTCAATCCAATTCAGGGAACTATGGACCATGGATGATAGTAAACCGAGGAAGGAAGTTTGTCCAGAATCAATTCAGAGTAGGTACTCATGAACCTGTTAAGAAGACAATTTTGAGGAGATTAACTACAAATAATAAGAAGAAGGAGGTTGAGGGAAATCATATAGATGATACAGCAAATAATACTGATGAAATTCAAACGGGTAACAATCAAACTCACGAGGAAGTGACAATTGGAACTGGTTTGGATGTGAATAATGAAGTGCAACAGGACATTAAAAGGAATGTCTCTAACATTCCTTTTAGTGGAAACAGATTTAATGTTTTGCATGATTTAATGGAAGAAGGAGTGCTCATAAAGGAGTGTGATATCGGATTGAAGCCCAAAGGGAATCAGAGTGCTGGGAAGGAAGAACTGAAGCAATCTGTAGATGACAGCTCAAATACAAAGGAGAAAGATGATGATTCCAGCCTCTTGAAGAAAAAGAAAACTAAACAGTTGAAAGGCCTTGGACCGGTAAGCAGTATCACAAGGAGTAGAAAGTTGGAGTTGGATATGAAAGGCAAGGTTGGATCTGATCCCACATGTCCTTCTTAATGAATTCCTTGGTATTTTGGAATTGTAGATGAGCAAAGAAGAGTAGTGCTTCTCTATACATGAAATAAATTGTCAAAATGTATAGTGTTGTTTTTATGGGGTTGCTTGAAACTAAAATCTCTAATTTTGACATTAGAGAAGTTAAGAAGCTTATGGGAGATGGATGGGAGTTTGCTATGGTACCTTCAAATGGCTAGGTGTCTCACGATTATTGTTCTATTAAATTCGAATATAGTTGAATTTTCTTTAGTGGGATCTTCATCCCAATGTCTTATTGGTGATTTGACAATAAATAGTAGTTGCAAATGGAGAGTGGCATCGGTCTATGGGAGCAAAGACACAACCAAAAGAAGGGAACTATGGGAGTTACTAGAGTTTTAGTCAATGGAGTAACATCCGATGGTTGTAGGAGGAGACTTCAATTGTCTCACTTCTAAAGAGGATAAGAGAGGAGGTAAAAAATTATTTCTTTCTCAAGGAGCTAGAGACATTGGAGCTTTCATTACTAATAATGACCTGCATGAGGTTGATTTCATTGGTCCAACGTATACATGGTGTAACAATAAATCTGAAGGTTCTCGGATTCTTGAGAGACTTGACAGGAGTTTTCTTAATTCTATTGCTTTGAATTATTTTTCTCAATTAATTGTGAGACGCCTAGCTAGAATTGCTTCAGATCATAGTCCATTAGTACTTAATTTCTATAATTCTAGAAACTTTCATAAGAGGAATATTATTTTTGAGGATGTGTGGGCTTCATATTCGACATCATTTGCTGTGGTAAAGAAGGAATGGAGTAAGAAATTCAATGGGAATTCTGCTCAAATTTAGAATGCCAAATGCAAAAGAACTCACAAATCCTTGTTCTTTTGGAGCAAGGCAAAACTGAAGAACCTTAATGATCTTAAAGGTAGTATAATGGAAGAGATTCTGAAGCTACAAATTGAGGAAGCAAAAGTTGGATGGCTCTCTGAAGAAGATTGCTGGCGTATGAAATCTAAAATTATTGAAATTAACACTACTATGGCTCAGTTGTGTAGTTGGTCGAAACTAAGAGCTAAATGAATGAATGAGGGAGATTGTAATTCCAAATTCTATCACTCATATGCTAATGCTAGAAGGATTGGCAACAGAATCTTGAAATTAAAAAATGAAGATGGGTTGGTTGTGGAGGAACAAAGCCATATTGAAGAAATCTTCATACAGTTTTTTAATTCTAAATGGAAACAGAGAAATTGTAAGTTGAATGACTGGCCAAGTCATTTGAAGGAATTGAAGCCGGAGGAAGCTAGTTCTTTGAACAAAGAATTCACTATGGAGGAGATTGATTTTGTCATAAAAAATCTGGGAAAAAACATAGCTCTGGGAGGTGATGGGGTTACATACTCCTTTATCAAATTTTATTGGAAGATCATAAAAGAAGACTTTTTGTTGGCTTTAAATCATTTATTCAACCAAGGGAGCATTGATAGTAATTGGAAAGATACACTTGTGGTTCTCATACCAAAGGTTTCTAATCCTTTGTTGCCTTCTAATTATAGGCCTATAAGCCTTTATAATTCAGTGTATAAAGTTACTGCAAAAGTTACCCTGAATAGGCTTATTCTGGTTATGCCTTTGCTTATTTCGGATGAACATGCTACTTTTATCAGAGGTAGATCAATCTCTGATCACATTCTTATAGCCCAAGAATTGTTTCATAAGTTCAGGTACTCCAAGGCAGCTAAAGGGATGGTGGCTTTCAAAGTAGATATGGAGCAAGCATATGACTCCATGAGTTGGAAAAAAACTTGAACAGGTTTTGAAATACTTTAAATTCCCAGATATGTTTGAAAAATTAATTTTGGAATGTGTTTTGAACCCCAGATTTTCTATTATAATTAATGGGAAGTTATCATGATGGATTAAGGCTGAGAGCGGATTTCCTCAGGGATGTCCTTTGTCCCCTATGTTATTCATCCTATGTTCCCAACTTCTCACAAATGTTTTCTCTCATTCTTCGGTTGGGATTGGAGTTAGCCCAAATAATCTTCGGATTTTGTACTTATTATTTGCTGATGATGTTATGGTTTTCTTGTAAGCTTCTAGGAAAGTTGTTCTGGAAAACAAAGCCATTCTAGCTGATGTCTTCTTATGGATAGGGCAGAAGGTTAATAAGGAGAAATCAGCTATTCTCTTTAAGAACAAAGTTAATAGAAGAAAGCAGAAACATCTTTCCAGGATTATGGGATTTAATCAAGTGAAAGAGCATGTGTACCTTGATATTAAAATGACTTTTAGAAGAATGGTGGCTACAGACTTTCATTTTATTTTTGAAAAAGTTCTTAGATTCCTTAATACTTGGGGATCAAAATCATTATATTAGCAGGGAGAATTGTTCTTATTAAGATAGTTATCCTTACTATTCCAAACTATTTCAATTCTCACTCCTTGGTGTCGGTTCATGTTCTTAAAGAGATCAATAAAATCTTTAGAAGTTCCTGTGGAAGAAATCTGGGGGAGATCCTGGAATGCACTACATTAGTTGGAAGAACTTATGTAAGACTATGAAGAAAGTTGGCTGTGGATTATTTTCCTCATTAACAAGGGTAGCTCCTCTTAGAGCTAGATTATCTTGGAGATTTTGGAACAACAAAAAGTTGCTATTGCATATAACAATGGCTCCCAAGTATGGAATAAGTTTTGAAAATGCTGGAATCAAGAGAACATCTTCCTCTTGGAAAATTCTCTGTAAAGGAGGTAAGGTGCTGGACCCATTTTTAAGATGGGTAGTAGCTAATGGGAATTCAATCAATGTATTCAAGAATAGGTGGATACTTGATAGAAGAATCAATGAATGGCCTACTTTTGTAGTTCCTCAAGAAGAAGAAGAGACTTTACTGATTAGATTCATTAAAGAAGGAAGCTGGAATGAGGAGAATTTGAAGCAGAATTTTGGTGAAGATCTGATAAATCTCATTCTTAATATTAGAATCAATCCTAATAATGTACAAGATGTAAGAGAACTCATTTCCAAGACCCAGGGAAATCTATTCCAGGGATGATAAACGACTTTCAGCAATAGGAAGAAGACTTGGAGCCGTTTCTCTGGATAAAAAAGGCTAGAGTCAATCCATGGGTGCAGACTTTTATTTGGAGGCTGTTCAAAGATTCATTTCCAACGTTCCAATTTCTTGTTCATAGAAGGTTTCTAGAAAATAGTGTGTTTGTCCAAGATGCTCGGTCGGAATTGAAGATTTGGAACATGTTTTTTGTGATTGCATTAGAATCAAGGAGGTTATCAATAATATGAACAAATGGGGTTTTGAACTGCCAAAGTTCAACAGTTTTCAGGAGTACTGCAGGTGGATTCACAACATCTCAAAGAATGTTGGTATGATTCTAAATCTCTTCTTCAATATGGTGTACTTCTCATGGAAGGCTAGGAACAAATTAATTCATGATAACATTAATAAAAGCGCTACTTCAACTGCTATTCAAGAAATTTGCCAATCTTTGTACTCCAATATGATTTTTAATCAATTTCCAGAATCAAGGGATGTTAATCAGTCTTGTAGAATGTTGAATGCTTGGCATCCCCCCCACCCGGTTGGTTGAAGATCAATGTAGATGCTTCTCTTTATTCTTCTTATAAAGCAGGAGTTGGAGGTATTATCAGAGATTGTAGAGGAAGACTCTTATTGGCGTTTGGGAATTCTTATATCCATTGGGACATATACCAATTGGAATTTATAGCCGTAAAAACTTTGAAGAATATAATGAAAGATTGGATGTTCAAGTACAAGGGAGCTAATATTGAGAGCGACAACTACAATGTCATTAAGGTGATTCAGAAGGCTAAGGATCACGGCTTCAAGTATTCAGATGAGTTAAATTTTTTCAAAGAATTTAATTATGTTATCTTTAAACATATCAATAGAGAAGGAAATAAGCTAGCTGACTTGTGTGCTAGCTATGGCCTTCATTAGTAGTTTTATTTGGGAAGATATATCTTTGGACATGATTCCTCCTTCATTTGTTCAAATAATGAAGGAGGAATCTTCTTTGTAGTTCTTTTTTGCTTTTTCTTCACCTTTAATGCATTATTGATGTTTAAAAAAAAAAAAAAAACATATCTTATAAAGGCATTCATGCTTTGATGTTTAACGAAAATGTGCTTACTCAGTTGGTTGTTCCCTTTAAGTTCAGGTTAGTTAGGAATTTTTTTTTATGTTTCCCTAATCTGAATACCATTCATGTTTTTCTTGTTAATCAAAACTTTCTGGAACTTTTTCTATTGTTCTTTTAGCTCAACTCACATAGCTATTCAACTTTCAAATGATTTGGATTATCGTTGTATATTTTATCAAAGAGCTTATTACATTAACTCCTATTAAATGTGATTGCTCAAATTCACTCATTTTTTATATATTATGGTAGAATCGCCTATTGATCCAATATTGGTTTAATTACCTAACTTGAGGTTGCACAAGTTTAACTCTTATTTTGTTTTCCCTAGCAACATTTTTAGTAGACCCTTACAAACATACAAGGCTATGGCCTCTATTTATCATCCATTAATGACTCGTATTTTAGTTGAAATGGATGTTTATAAAAAGCATCCTAAGAAAATATGGCTAGGTCGTTATAAATGTGAGTTCTTACAAAACATTAAATTTGAAATTTTTTCCATTTTTAACAATCATTGTAGAATGCACAAGCTTAGTATTACAGAATGCTTTACTTTTCATCCAAACCTTCCCGAACAAAAAAATTCTTCTAAATTAGCAAAAGAAAATGATTAGATAGTTTCTTCTTTACCTTTCACAGATACTAATCCCATGTAGGATATTAATGCGATAATTGAGAGTAATCCTGTTCAAAATGAACCAATATATGATCCTCAATCTATTGTGAATGTTAATAGTGAAGTAGGTGGCTCAGGTGATCCGAATCATACCAAGGGTCTAAATGGATTTCCTTATAGTATTATAGATGTTTCAAAAATTGGAGTTCTCAAGTGAATAGAAAAAGCTTCTTATTTTTCTTTTCTATCTAATCAATTCATAGTTTCTAATGTTATCAATAATTTAGATGACCAACTGGTTGTTATTTATTCTAAACATAAATATACTTCAACCTCATTGCAATTTCCTTGTTTTACTAACAAAAACTTGACTAAATTTTATTTAGTTGTTAAAATGTTTAATCTATTAATCATGTTATTAGTGATCCCTCTTTGACTAATCAATAAAATATAAAAGAAGGAGAAGTTGTTCACAACAACATGGAAGATGGGGAGTTTGTCTAGGATAACAAGAAGTTTGAATTTACTCAACTTGATGAATTGGTAAATGGTAGTAAGGATTCTTCAACATTCATACATAATACAAATACATTTGATTTTTCTACTATAAGTATAACTAATGGAACAAGTTGGTTGGACAATGATAATGGCTTTATTATAGTTCAAGGTAAAAAGAACAAGAAAAATAAAAATATTATGTTACAATCTCCTAGGAGTACCCATTCTAAAACATGTAAGAACTTTAATTTAATGTTTAAGTTTATTATTTAGAATGTTATGGGAATTTTGTTGCCCTTCCACTCGAATTAAGGTTAAGAATTTATGTCATATCCATAATGGTAACATTTTAGTGTTTCCTGAACCCATTATTCATTTTATTTAAGTTGGATGATACCCCTTGAATATGGGGCTTTAATCATGGTTTGGATAATTTGTCTAATGAAATTTGGGTCTTACAAAAAGATACAATCGCTATTAAAGTTATTGGTGATTTCTCCCAAGTCATTAATTGTAATATTGAATTTATGCAATTTAGATATTATGCTTCTTTTATGTATTCTTCTTATTCTTCAAATATTAAAAGGCTCAAAATTTTAAATTACCCTCTCGCTAGAGACTCTAGAGATGCTAGAGAGAGAGACTCCAAGATTTCAGAGAGAGAAAGTTTCATTTTTTTTAATTTCTCCATCCTCATTTTTGAATTTATTTTAATGGTGGCGAAGGGTCGTCGGTCATCGACTACTGATGACTGGAACACCTTCATTATCTACTCTACGAGGCATGCTAGTGAATTTTTTCATGGTGGATCCAAAATAGGTGTATAACAAATCAGGATATTATGATCAAACAACGACCTGTGGTTATAAATAAGGGATGTTTACCTCTTCTGAATGAGGTTGTTTAGATGATGGGTATAGGAAAGGAATTATTTGAAGCCTTTGAGAAAAAGGCTTCAGTGGCTCCTTCTTCACCGATTAAAAATCGACTGTCTAGAATGGCAAATGATTCGAAAGCTTCATTATCCATTGGCTTCAAATTAAAGGTTAGCAGATTTTCCAATCCTTATGTTGTTGAAAGAATTGCAAAATAATAGGGATTTTCAAATTTGAATTTAGATATGAAAATGCAAGATAAAGATTTGATTACTGATGAAGAAATTCTTATGGAGAAGGGGATGAAGGTATTACTGAATACTAACAATTGTAGTTTTGGTTTTGATAAATGGGTGGTCTAAGAGCCATCATATTAAAGTGAAGTATGTAAATTCGGATCCTATAGAAGTTGTAGATTTAAATATGGTTAAACTAAATATGGATAAGGTGTGTGAGAATGTGAAGTTACTTCAAAAATCACTTGTGGTGAAAGTGTTTGGGAGAGAAATTCTATTTTCTCTTTGTAGAATTGAGCTAAGGAGACAATGGAATAGATTTGGTTCTTTTCATCTAACCTCATTAGGTCTAGAATGGATTTTTGTTAATTTCAATCTTCTCAAATTATGGAAGAAGTTTTGAGTGGTGGTCCATGGTATATGGGTGGACATATTATAGGGATGGATAAATGGATGCCACAATTCTCTCCATTGTCATTAAAAGGGTTATCCTCAGATAAGATTGCCTCATCTTCCTTTACATTGTTGGGATGAGATTAATGTTATGAAGATCATTTCAAAGATAGGATTTCAATTCTTATTGGATGGAAAATGTTTAAATGGGGTAGACGTTAATGTGCTAGAGCTTATGTTCGAATTAATCTAAACTCTAAATTATCTCATGGACTTTGTATTGAGGGTTTATATAGAATTTTTTTTCAAAAAGTTGAATATGAGAAAATCTCATCTCTGTGTTTCAAATGTGGTAAAATAGGCCATAAAATTGATATGTCCCCAGATGTTCTTAAAGAAGATCAAATAAAGGTCAACATGGAATCAAAGAATAACGAGAATAAAGGTTTAAGTTTTGAAGGAACAATTTGTACTGATATAATAGCTTGTTGCGGATCTATTTTTAGAAATAGAATTTTAAAGATTAGAAACACTTCTATTTTACTACGACTGCCTTGCCTACTAATATTTTATAATAGCTTGTTGCGGATCTACTAATAATTTATAATTATAAACGGTGTTGTTCTTAATGCTAAGTAACCTTGCACACACACACTTGGGAGAATTTTTCTATCTAACTTAGAGTTCTCTATTTTGAGTACATTGACCAGGATAATTCCCATATCATCCTAGACGATCAGCTTAAAACAGAAGCCCTAATTACGCCATCCTGGTTAAGGAAGCCGTCATTAGGCACATTATCCTGGATGATATTCATATCGGCCAGGCTAACAGACTCAAATCAGAAAGAATTAGTCGCCATATCTATTTAGGTATTCTTTATTTTTGGACATCGTCCAACACATTGGCCTGGACGATGCAGCTCAATTATGCCTAAATTAATCTTGTAATTAAAGAAATCAATTAAGGGTTGATTGCTCGATCACACCATCCAAGATGATCAAATGATAGTCTAGGATGATAGCTTGGATGATTGACATCCACCAGCTTCTATTGACAACGATGTTTAGAACAATTTTCCTTAGATTAAGCTAATCAGCCGGAACAAATGAGAGATCGACCAGGATGATTAAGCTAAAATTTCATCATCTAGACATTCTTTTAAAGCAATTGTCTAGATGATATTCACAGAATTGTACTGATCATGCAGGATAACATTATATCAGCCTGAAGGATATGACATAAAATCTTCTAATCATCCCAAACTGATCGGATTGATTGTGCAAAATTTACACTGATCAGCCAGGTCGATATCCCTATCAGTCTGGATGATAAAGTTAGTTTGTATAAAATAAGAGCTATTCCAAAGCAAAGCTCTGAGATATTATTCTACCCTTTGGCATATCTTTTTCTACTATCTTGGCCTAAGAGAGCCAAGAGGAGAGGGAAAGAAAGGGAGAGAGAGAGAGGATCCTGTGAGGGGGAGTTTGTGAGGGAGTTTATAAAGGTTGCTCCAAGCAAGGATCCATTATCATCTTCTCCAATCATCATCCTTAGTTCCTTGGGGGTTCAAGAGAGGTAAGCTTCAGCATCTGATTGAGGTTCTCTGCCTACTTTAGGAGGAAGCAAAGGAGTTGGGTTCTCTGCCTGCTTCAGGGGAAAGCAAAAGAAGTTTGGTTCTCTGCCTGATTTAGGAGGAAGCAAAAGGAGTTAGGTTCTCTACCTGCTTTTGGAGGAAGCAAAAGGAGTTAGGTTCCCTGCCTCACATGGGTTAGTGGAAAAGAGGTTTATATAGGCTTCTCCTCCTTGATGTGGGGGTAAACGGAGAGACACTGAGTTTAGTGAAATACTTGGAGGGCGCCTTTGGGAGTGGACATAGGTCATGTTTCCTGAACCACTATAAATCTCTGTATTCTTTATTACTTCTTTTGCATTTATTTTTCACACTTTAATTTCTGTGGAGAATCTTTGTTTTTAATTTAATATCATGTTTTGATCGTTAAAAGAATTTTTAAAAGACCAATTCACCCCACTCTTGGTTAGTATTGGGACTACATCACAAGGGCTTAACATTCCTAATGAATTTTCAAGTGCTTTCAGTGCACTTTCAAGTGGTATCAGAGCGGGATTCATTAAATTAAGTTAGAAAACTTTTTAAATTTTGATTCATGTCTAACTTTGGTAATCATAAAATAACAAAAAAATATTCTATTACACGTCCACCTTTGTTTGATAATATTCATTTTGATTTTTGGAAAACTTGCATGTCAATGTTTTTATAATCTCTTGATTATCGTATGTGGATGCTTGTTAAAAAAGGTTATAGACCACCTTCTCGTGAACTTAATGCATTAAAACTGAAATTTCTTTTACTGAATGGACTTTTTATAAAAGAGATTTAGCGCAACTTGATGCAAAATATTTGAACTATTATTTCTGTGCTTTGAAATATGAAGATTATATGCATGTTTCAACTTGTGCAACTGGTAAAAATATTTAGGATAGATTATGTGTAACTTATGAAGGAACCAATGAAGTAAAACAATCTCGATTGAATATTCTTTTGCATGATTACGAATTTTTTTGTATGAAACCTTATGAATCCATTTCTAACATGTATACAGAGTTTACTCAAATTATCACCTCATTGTATGCTTTAGGAAGAAATCTACTAATTATAAAAGGGTCAATAAAATTTTGAGATCCTTTCCTTATTCTTGTGATGCTAAGATTAATGCAATTATTGAATCTAAAGATTTAAACACTTATTCGATTGATAACTTACTTGGATCACTCAATGCTTACGAGCAAGGGGTGAATCAAAAAAATCTTGATGCAAGTGAGAAAAAGAAGGAGAAAAGTATGGCACTAAAGGCCAACAATACGGACACTAATTCTTTCAGATCTGAAAATGATGATGTTGCCTTCATCACTAAGCAATTCTAAAGCTTTCTAAGGAAGAAGAAAAAAGACCATTAGAAGTGGAAAAGAGATAAGGATAGCAAAAATTATAAAAATTCTTCTAATGTTGTTTGCTTTGAATGCAGAAAGCCTGGTCATGTTAAAGATGATTGTCCAACACTTAAGGAGCACCCAAGTAAGGAGAAGGGTGAAGAGAAACCCAAATATAGGAAGGACAAGAAGTAATCCCAAAAAGCTTTCGGGGCAAATTCTACATCTAACTCCTGTAAGACTGAAGCAGAGGAGAAAACCACAAACTTATGTTTAATGGCTGATAAGCAACATGAACAATCTGATTAAGAAGAGGTATGTAAACCAACTTATGATCAATTAGTTGAAATTTGTGAGAGAATTCATGCAACATATAATAAACTTAAGAAAATGTATGCTATTTTGAAATTGGATTATTTTAAATTTACAAAATGAGCATGAAATTTTGATGAAAGATCATTCCCAAATTGATAGCTATCACATGTCTTTACTTGATGAGTTTGATGAATTGAATGAAAAGCACTCAGAGTTGATTGTTGAGAATGATTCATTGAAAGCATCCTATCCCTCACTTGAATCTAATTTTAAGACATACATTGATAAATCTGAGCATAGGGAGCACAATTTCAGAGTTGATAATGCTGATTTAAAAAATGTTAACTTGAGGATAAAAGCTAAATTGAATACATTTGAGAGAAATTTGAATACACATGATCTAAAGCCAAAATCTAGGAAGAGGCATTATAACCCAAACAGATTAGTAAACCCATTTCCTGGAATTAGATGTTTTTCATGCGGCATGCTAGGACACATTACACACACTTGCACCATGCACCATAGTACACATTGGTTATGGAGACCAAAATTGCATGATTCAAAGTATAACACAAATGCATTGCATTCTTCTTTTCATAAGAAGGGACCCAAACTTATTTGGGTTTGTAAATCCGACTGTTGATGAATTTTGTAGGTGTACTCTCACCAAAGACCTCGTGAGAGCATATGATACATGGACAGCGAAGGCATGCGGCTCATAATTGCTTAAACTTGCTGCTTAATAAAATCTGGATTGCTTGTTAACTACTCTGTTAATTATTTTTATTTTTTCTTTTTGTTGACTTTTTAACTATTTTGTTTTTTTTTCCTTTGAAATGATATTTTATCCTTGGAATTTGTATAGTCAATATCTAAACATCCCTAAATCAGTTAAAGGTAGAAACACCGTTGATTGTTTCCCTCCCTCTAACATCTTTTAGTGGTGTAATTTTTTTTTCTAAACAAAAGTCTCTCTAAAATAAATAACTGGACTTTATAATTAAGATCTTTTCTATCTTGCTATAGTAGTCTACCTTATATATATAATATTCAAAAGTCTTTATATTACTTTCAAGTTCTTTGAAATCATGCTATTACATTTATCATATGAATTTGATTCTGTTTTGTAGTTTATTCTTCCCTTTATTAGAGAGTGAGGTTTTCTTCTCTAATAACTAGAAGATATAATCACAACTGAGAATATTTAATAGTTTTTAAAAAGAGATCTAGCTTGAAAAAATAATAAAAAAGTGGCCAATGATGCCAAAATAAAAGATGCGCAATGATCGCCAAAAATTCAAAAATACACAAAGTATATCAAAAATCAAAAGATGTGCATAGTGCACCAATAAAATTGATAAGAGACATATAATGAGCCCACAAAAGGAAAAACTTCCTTCTCTTTCAAAAACTTTTAAATCTTAGAAGAATTCATGTGTCATTTGATATTTTCAAATGCTTGATTTCAAATTTCATGATTGTGATAAATCACTTTGGTATATTATTCTATAAGATATTTTCTGGAACCAAGTTTTGAATGGATCTTTTTTCTTATCTAATTAGTTTATTCTCAGTTAGTTCGCTTATTTTCAAAAGATGATTTAACCCTAAGAGAAGTACGAGCTAGGGATAGCAGGATCGGATATTCTACCATTTTTTTTGATTTCATCGATGTTAACACATTGGTCTTACAAGTCCCTAAATTAAATCACCTAGAGATTTTATTATATTAATACCTTATTTTAAAAATGTACTTTTTGTTTTTTGATTTTTTTTTCACTTTTTTATCTTTTTTTAACTTTCTGTTGTTATGTTTTTGAGCCTTCACTGATCATCTCCATCCATCCTTTGATTTAAACTTTTGTCACATTATCCTGGATGATATTCACATCATCCTGGACGATCGGTTCAATTCACGTCTTAAAACCCTCTGTTGGCGATTCTGACCTTTCTGCTCTTTATCATCCAAGATGATGCATTATCGGCCTGAACAATCTGATCGCCTTTCTGCTTCAATCATCTGTGATCATCCTGAACGATTCTCTTTTGGCCTGGCAATGTTGTTCTCGCTTTTCTCAAATTTATGGAAAAGTTGCCCGGACAATCAATCTGTTCTACCTGGACGATACACATGGCAATACATTTTTAACACTTTAAACTCGACCGGTACGATCAATTATTGATGATCGGCCCAGACGATCCACCTATTCGTCCTGGACGATACACGTGGTAATGTTTTAAACATTTCTAAATTAGGCCAGTACAATCCATTATTGGGCATCAGCCTGGATGATCCACCTAATCAGCCATGATGGTCTGCTTTTTTAATAGTCATCCGGCTTGTCTCCTCGGGATGATCGCCTGTGTCTTATCATCCCAGACTATATCAGATTGGCCTGGATATTACAACTAATTTTTTGACCAATCGAATTGGACGTCATTAATGTATTCGATTTGGCCTGGATGATTCTACGATCATCCTGGATGATCGATCTGATTCTTTAAATTTAGAGCCCTTTCAGCCATTGTTTTCACACCATCTCCTTCTACTAGCCTTATACTACCTCTTTTCTTGTTATTCTCTGATCATGGTAGGAGGGAAGTGATCTCGCCATGTGTCAGGCAATTCCTCGAGGGAAACTTTGGACCTTTAGTTCATGGAGGTGAATGATCAAACTACCTATCAACGCTACAAGACGGCCAGCATTATTGTTTCTCGGCTGATCAACCTAAACCACCTTTCCTATCTGATACTTGACTTATTCTCTCACACCCTTTTGTGTTTTATTCTCACTATGTTAATCCCTTTCAATTTAGAGCTTCTTTTTGAATTCTTCATAAGCCTTCAAATTAAATCTTCCTTCACTTCTCTTTGATCATATGTGAATTGATGCCCCATCGAGATCATATATCAGGATTGCCAAGTGTTCCTATAACTTTCCACCATAGGGGATAAACTCCTTACCCTGTATTCTAATACAGATTTTGACTCAGCTCCGGCCAATCACTTTCTCTGTAACTCTAATGCCCACTTTTATATTGGAGAGACTATCTCTTTACTTAATGATGCTAGGATGATCCAACATGTCCTTCGCATCTCTATTTTTCTAAAAGCTGATGATCAAGTCCATATGACTCCTCTTTTTTCACTCACCACTTCTTACATTATGGCCCATCGAGAATTCAATGCATCCAACCTAATCCTTCGCTACTTTGAGCACTTGACTATAATTCGAGATCTAGGTTATAAGAGGAAGCCAATTCTAACCCACCGACATATCATTATATATGTTCTAGAATCTAAATATAACCTCTAATATCATGCTCTTCCTAACTATTTTCCCACCTTCTTCTCAAATAATTCATTTAATGTCCTTCATAGTACTCGTCTCCACCCAGGTGACTGGGAAGCTCAAGAGGTAAAGGACGAGGCTGCTGCACCTGCTCCTACACCTGTTCCTACACTTGCTCCACTTCGCCAACACTCTTAACTAGATGAGCTGGTCGAGCAATTCGACCAGTGGGAGGCACAATTCGAGACTTTCATTGTTTCATAGGAGTAATAACATGCTGAGGACTTAGCATGCTTTGCACACCAGTAACAGCAGCATGACCAGGACATGGCCTAGTTTGGTGAATTGTTTGTTACTCTGGCTAGCTACTTTCAGTAGCCACCACCACCACCACCTTCAGATGATTCGGGTGTTGAATCTAGTAATTAGGTTGTTAAGCCTAAGAAAATGTCCCAAGGCTACCAAGAGGGGGGTGAATTGGTAGTTTAAAATTTTAATCCCTCTTTGAAGATTAAGTTGAACCGAATTGAAAATTTTCTTTTAAAGTTTTTCTAGAAAATATTTTTCAACAACAGAGTTGTTAAAAATTAAAATAAAATGCGGAAACATAAAAACTGTAAATGACACAAGATTTATAGTGGTTCGATCTATAACCAGACCTACATCCACTCCTCAGAGGCACCCTCTGAGTATTGCACTAAAACCAATAGTGACTCTCCTTTTGCACCCACAACAAGGCGGAGAAGCCTTTACAACACACTCTTTTCACCACTACCCGGTGCGACAGAGAACTGTCGTCCTTTTACACAATCCCCAGTGTTGGCAGAGAACCGTCCGTCCTTTCACACTCTCCTAGTGTGGGCAAAGAACCCTTTCGTCCTTTCACACTCTCCTAGTGTGGGCAGAGAACCCTTCCGGTTGTTCACACTCTCCAAGTGTAGGAAGCGATCCTTTCGGCTATTCACACTCTCCAAGTGTCGGCATCGAACCGGATCTCCTTGACTGATCTTCTCACAAGAAATCTAGAAGAAAGAAAGAAAAGAGTGAAGTAATCCCAATTTACAAGTAGAGATTCTTACCTTTGAACTCCAAGTGAAGCCTTCACGCTTCAATGGTAGGAATCCTCCTTTGAATGCACTCTTCCACTCTCTCCTTAGTTATTCTCTCAAGAGGCACGAAGATCAAATGACAAAAAGATTGGTTGGCAGTCTAATTTGGACTATATATACAAAAGACAAGAAAAACTGCCCAAAAACTGCAAGTTTTCAATTCTGTACGCAGAGGATCGTCCCGTACGATCGTGGATCGTGCTGGACAATTTTACTTAAATGCTTTGAAACGATCTTATTTGTATATGTGTACGAAATGTCTTTATACAGCTGATCGTCCCGTAAGAACTAAGTTCGTCCGGAACGAGCGGGACGAACGGTTATTACAAGGTCGGTCTAGAAAACTGCTGAAAACCGTTCTAAGTCGGTTAATCATCTGGACAAAAATAGGTTCGTCTGGACGAAATTTTTACAGATTGCAGATCGTTTTCTGACGATAATAATTTCATCTAGACAAAAATTTTACAGAGACCAGATTGTCCTGGATAATAATTAAATTCTTCTGGACGAAAATTTTACAGAGAGCAACTCGTTTTCTGACGATAATTAATTTCGTCTGAACGAAAATTTTACATAGACCAGATCGTCCTGGATGATATTTAATTTCGTCTGGATAAAAATTTTACAGAGAGCAACTCATTTTCTGACGATAATTAATTTCGTCTGGAAAAAATTTTTACAGAGACCAGATCGTCCTGGACGATAAAAATTTCATCCCGGACAAATAGGACTTAGAAAATTTTTCAAGCCAGTTCCTATTTGTTCTATGTGCTCAATAGGAGATAACTGTCTGATCGTCCCGTACGATCTGATATCGTCCTGTACGATCAGTATAACTTATATATGATCTCCTTATGTGTGAGTGTATGTTTTTATTCACTCAATTACAATCACTCCCTTTCAAATTTAATTCAAAGAAATATAGGGGCTTTAAATTCACAAAGTATCTCATGTTGAATTTGATTTGAAGTTTTTGTAGTCTGGAGTCTGATTTTCCTGAAATGTTAGTACACACAAGAGCAAATACAAATATTCTAAAATTATTAGGAGATAACTACACATTTGAACAATAATGTTTGGAATCATCAAAACTATACAAGTTGCAAAAATGCAAAGCATGCAAATAACAACTATTTTAACAATCTCTCCCTTTTTTATGATGGCAAAACAATTATTATTTGTATGATTTCAATTTAAACAAATCTCCTAAACTCCCCCTGAATTGATGAATATATGAAAATAAGGAGGCATTTTGAACCACAGAAAAAAAAATTTGTTTTTTTTAAAATTTAACAAAATTTCAAAGTTAAACATAAAACCAAAATACAAACAAAAACAAAACATACAAACACAAGAATTTCTCCCCCTTTTTGACAACAACAAAAAGTGAATAAGAAATAGATAAGAAATGTAAGTAATTATATGAAATTCATTTGAAAATTTAATATAAATGGTGATTGTGATAAGTTATGCAATCTAAAACTAGTAGCATTAGGTCAATTATAGAAATTCATAAAATTTAAGAAGTGATATAACATTATAAGTAAGAAAAATTTATCAAAGACAGGATTCAATTTAGACATTCGAATATAGAAAATCATTACAAGAGAGATGTATAAAAAATTCTATATTTCAAAGTTCAATAGAATATAAATGAACATAAGATCAATTTGAATTAAGAGATTGAAAGAATTTGGAAAGAAGAGAATTACCACATGTGGCGCTTTGCGCATCTTTTTCAAATTTTAGGGCACATTTTTGTGCATCTTTTGACATTGGGCTAATTTTGTGCCTCTTTTTCATATTTGTGAAGCTTTGCGCATTCCTTTTGATTTTTGTACTCTTTGTACAATTTTCAAGAGTAATTGAGACCAAATCTTTCCAAAATCAATAATCTAAAATTTCAAATATTTCTATGTGCATAAATATCACTTGAGCATAGAAATATTAAATAAGAAAACATCTATATTGTAATAATAATATTAACTTTTATGTAGTCTAAATGAATAGACATGAATTTAAAAGTTCTAATTATAACAAGTTATAAACAACTTTTAAATTTAAAAAGACTTGATTTTCTAATGTAATTAATCTCAAATTATAATCTAATTTTAAGCACAATTAAGATTAAATAAGACTAATGAAATTCATAAAAATTAACCACATTCCTAAAATAAACCAAATTTGAATCAAGTACAACATGCATTGATATTAATGAAAAGGATTACATATTCTTTTCATAATATTAAAACAACTAAGAAAATACACTTAACTTTTTAATAAAGACAACTAAAACAATAAAAAAAATAAACACTAACACAACAAAACATTTAAAATAAAACACTACTACAATAAACACAAAGAAATTCATCTCTCATTTTCTATTCTTCTGGAGGAGAAGGAGGAATGCCACTAAACAGATTGAAGTAGGAGGCCATCATCATAACATTGGTATTGATTTCATGAACTTCATTTCTGATAATACCAATGTCCTATTGCTGCTGCAGGAGTTGAGCATCAATTTGATCAAATCTTTAATCAACATGAGTCTCAAGTCTGTCAAATTTCTCAAACAAATTTTGATAATCTGAGTGAGGTGCAGAAGTTTGTTCTCCTTCTTCTTCTTCTTCAGAAGCACTGGCATGTGCATTCCCTTTTTCCTCCTTGAAAATTGCTCTGAAAGAAGCATCATTGTAGTAGACTGGCTCTTCGTATTCATCATCAGGATGCACTAAGTTGTATTTCTTTTCCAAAATATATATAACTAAGTGTCCTAATGAGATGTTCCTTTTTCTCTTCTACTCTGCATGTCCTATTTCTGAAAGCCCATAAAGATGATCTATGATAAGTTGGGCTTTGTCGATAGGCTTACAATCCATAATCAAAAAGGTTATAACAGAAAGAAGAGGGGTAATATTGATTCTATCACCAGCTTTGGGAATGATTGAAGATCGAAGAATATGCTGGATGATTCGAGCATTCCTGGTCATTCCTGAAACTCTAGCAACATGATATGTTAGGCCAATTTCTCTAATCACCCTATTGACTTGATACCATTCGAATTTGTTTTCACTCATTAGGGTGTGGGCTCTATATCCTTCAGTTCTTAAGTTCAGAAAAGCACTTAAGTCGTGCTTGGTGATTTCAACTTTTTGTTTAAAAACAAAAGAACTTATGCAGGAGTGGTCGGAATTAAAACTCATGTTGGCTAGAAAGTAGAGAAAGGTTTGTTTGTTGTAAAGGTGGACGAGAGAAAGAATGAATTGAAACTGGGTGGAGGCAAAAAGGTGCATTACCTTAAAGTTTATCTCGTCTTCAATCAGAATGCGAGAGGGAGTTATTTTGGCAGAGGCAAAATGAGGAAAAGATTCCTCATTTGCTTTTGACAGGAAGTTTTTAGAGTTATTCCTGTAAGGTTTCTTAGCCAACACCTTTTGTCGTTTGCTTGAGGAGGCCATTGTCGATTTAAAGTCGAAATAGATTGAAAGAGAAGTTTGGAGATGTGATTGTTGAGTTAGAAAGCCTTCATATTTAAAGAAAAATGATACATTCATCCTGGACGAAAACCGTTCGTCCTGGACGAAAATAATCGTTCGTCTGGACGAAAAAGGTTCGTACAGACGAACCAAATCGTCCAAAATGAAACGACTTTTCGTAATCAACACAATTTACGATGCGTCCTTTCGTACAGACTTTTGACTTGACCGATCGTACAGACGAAACAATTTCGTACAGACGATCAAAAGTTAATTCGTTTTAATGTCAGTTGAAAACCGTCCCCTACGATGAAACGACATATGTTGGTCTGGACAAACAAAAAGTTCGTACGGACGAACATCACATTTAAAACTGTCTTATCCACTCAAGCACTGCATTCAAACGTCCCGATGTTTGAGAAAATAGATATTTCGTCCTGGACGATCATTAGATCGTACAGAAGAACTACATTAAAAACTGCTCTCAAAACGTTTCATATCACGCAAACTGAATTTAACACACATCGTCCAGTACGAAACAATTTCATCCCGGATGATTTTCACACATTTTTTGATTTTTGAATTTTTAATGAAGAAAAACAAACAAAACATAGAAAACAAAGACAAAACCACAGACTCTAAAATAAAAATACTCAAAAATCATAAAATTCAAAACAAAAAATCAAAGACCAATAAACTAAGAAAACATAAATATCAATGTTGCAAAAACATTTTTATTTAAGCATTCAAATCAATAACACCAAGCCTTGTTCTTAATGTACTGAAGGTATCAAAGGCTAAAGGTTTTGTAAAAATATCTGCAAGTTGATTTTCAGTTGAAACATGTATGAGTTCAATTTCTCCCTTGGATACATGATCCCTTATGAAATGATGCCTTATGTCAATGTGTTTGGTTATAGAATATTGAATAGGATTTTTGGAAATGCAAATAGCACTTGTATTGTCATAATAAATTGGAATAGTGCCTATAGTTAATCCTAAATAAATTAATTATTGTTTTAACCAAAGTACTTGTGCCACACAACTTCCTAATACAATGTATTCTGCTTCTGCAGTAGATAGTGCCACTGAATTTTGTTTTCTACTAGACCATGAAACTAATGAATTTCTAATGAATTGACATGTTCCAGAAGTGCTTTTCCTATCCACTCTACAGCCTGCAAAGTCAGAATCTGAGTAACCAATAATTTCAAATGAAGAGCTAAAGTTAGGATACCACATCCCTAAGTTTTGAGTTCCTAGTAAATATCTTAAAATCCTTTTCACTGCTGTCAAATGTGATTCTTTTGAATCTGATTGAAATGTAGCACATAAGCAAACACTGAACATAATATCTGGTCGGCTAGCAGTCAAGTAAAATAAAGATTCAATTATCCCTCTAAATTTCTTTTGATCAACAGATTTTCCCTTAAGGTCCTTATCCAACTGAACTGAGGAACTCATTGGTGTACTAACAGGTTTAGCATTGTCCATTTCATATTTTATGAGGATGTCCTTAATATATTTAGTTTGACTAAGAAATGTACCTTCCTCAAGTTACTTAATGCTATATCCTAGAAAGTAATTTAAATCTCCCATTAGACTCATTTCAAATTCACTACTCATTGTTTTAGAAAAATCATCACAATGATTTTTATTTGAAGATCCAAAGATGATGTCATCCACATAAATTTGACCAATGAGTATATCCTTTCCAAATTTCCTTAAAAAGAGAGTTGTATCCACACTTCCTTTTTCAAAAGATCTTTCAAGTAGGAAGGTGCTCAACCTCTCATACCAAGCCCTAGGTGCCTGTTTCAATCCATAAAATGTCTTTTTTAACTTGAAAACATGATTTGGCTATTTAGAATTTTCAAAACCTGGAGGTTGTTCTATAAAAACATCTTCCTCAATTACCCCATTTAAAAAGGCACTCTTGACATCCATTTGAAACAATTTAAAACCTTTAAAACAGGCAAAGGCAAGTAAAACCCTAATTGCTTCAAGTCTAGCTACAGGGGTAAAAGTCTCCTCAAAATCAATTCCTTTAATTTGATTATACCCCTTAGCAACTAATTTAGCCTTATTTCTAATTACTACTCCTGAGTCATTCATTTTATTTTTGAACACCCACTTGGTTCCAACAACACTTTGATCTTTTGGCCTTGTAGTTAATTCCCAAACTTTATTTCTTACAAATTGATTTAACTCTTCTTGCATGGCCAATATCCAAAATTCATCAGAAAGTGCTTGATCAATGTTAGTGGGTTCAATAGTTAAAATAAAGGCTGAATGATTGACTTCCTTGTTTAATCCACGCCTAGTTCTAACACCCTCTCTTGGTTCACCTATAATCAAATCCTTTGGGTGGTTTTTAGAAAATCTCAAATCTCTAGGCAAAGGGTTTTCTCTTTCCAAATTTTCTTCCACATTTTCTTCCAAATTTAATCTATCAATTTTTTGGGAGTTTTCTTCAATTTTTTCTTCAACAACATTTGGCTCTTCCAAATTTCCACATTCATCAAATACAATATGTGTGGTTTCTTCAATGACTAAAGTTCTTTTGTTGAATACCCTATAAGATTTTCCAACAATTGAATATCCAACAAAAATTTCTTTCATCTGATTTTGGATCAAATTTTGCTAAGGCAAATTTTCTATTATTATGTATGAACACCTTGCAACCAAATACATGTAAATGAGACAAATTAGGTGTTCTACCTTTTAGCAACTCATAGGGTGTTTTATTCAAATTTGATCTCACATTCACCCTATTCAGAACATAACATGCAGTGCTAACTGCCTCAGACCAAAAATACCTAGCAAGTGAGTATTCTGCCAACATTGCTCAGGCAGCTTCTATTAATGTTCTGTTTTTCCTTTTAACTACCCCATTTTGTTGAGGGGTTCTAGGTGCAGAAAAATTGTGATCAATCCCTTTTTCTTTACAGAAATTTTCAAATCTTTCATTTTCAAATTCTCCTCCATGATCACTTTGTATATAAATTATTTCACTCCCTAGTTTCCTTGAAATCCAAGTAGAAAAATTTCTGAATTCCTCAAACGATTCACTCTTATGAAAAAGAAATCTAACCCAAGTGAATCTTGAAAAATCATCAAATATAACAAATCCGTATACCTTCCCTCCTAGACTTACAATTCCTACAGATCCAAAAATATCCATGTGTAGAATTTCTAAAGGTTTACTGGTCATAAGATCTTTATTGGACTTAAAAGAGGACTTCACTTATTTTCTTAATTGACATGCATCACAAAGGTGGTCCTTAGTAAAGTCTAGTTTTGGTATACCTCTCACTAAGTTCTTTTGGGTAATTCTCCTAAGGTTTTTCATACTATAATGACAAAGTCTCCTATGCCAAAGCCATGATTCATCAGAAACAGTTTTCAAACAAAAAGTAGTAGGAGATTGAATACAATTTAAATCTAGCATGTAGACATTATTTACCCTTTTTCCATTTAAAACATTTTTCCCATTTTTGCTTATTATGCAGCTAGTAGGTAAAAATTTTACATTATAGCCCTTATCACATAGCTGACTATGCTTAGCAAATTATATTTTAAGCCTTCAACTAATAACACATTATCTATGAAATTTTTTTTCAAATTTCCAATCATACCTGATCCAACCACTTTCTTTGTGGTATTATCTCCAAGTGTAACCTTGCCTCCATTCATGGCTTCCAGCGTTATGAATTGAGCAGTATCTCCAGTCATATGCTTTGAACATCCGCTGTCTAGGTACCATATACTCTCACGAGGTCTTGTGTAAGAGTACTTCTGCAAAAACATCAAATGTTAGACCTGGGAACCCAAACAAGTTTGGGTTCACCTTTTTGAAATTTATAATCAGATGCATGTATGGTATGTCTAGGTTTATGCATCTTAGTTCTTCACACCAAATTAGTTTTCATCTTTAAAGTGCAGGTGTGAGATATATGTCCCAAAAATCCACAATTATTACATTTAACATTAGGAAAAATATTCCTATGTTTTCTTCCATATGATTGTCTTCTAAGGGATTTCATGAATTTAGGATAATATTTAAGATTTATAAAATCTTCAAGTTTAGGGGGGTTCCTATTATCCTCCAGAGCTCTTATTGTGAGTTTGTAAAATGAATTCATATCTTCCAAGATTCGATTGGTATAATTGATTCTATATGTCCTGCTCTCATATTCATCCTTAAAATTCTTAAATTCTTTTTCAAGTTCAGCATAGGATGATTTTAAATTCTCAAAATTTTTATTCAAGTCATCATATTCATCAAGTAGTTTCATGTGGTTGTTATCTATTAAAGCATGATCTTTCCTAAGGATTTTGTGTTCCTTATTAAGCTCTTCCAATTCTAAACCTAAACTAGCATGCATCTTTTTCATTTTCCTATATGCATCATGCATGTGTTCAGAAACTTCAAACAATTCATCATAGGTTAAATCACATACCTCTTCTTGATCTGATTGTTCAATATTATCTGTCATCAAGCAAAAGTTGGTGACTTCTTCTTCTTTTTTAGTCTCAGATGAGTCTGAAGCTGAGTCCGCCTAGAAAGCTCTTTGAAACTTCTTCTTGCCCTTCTTTATCATTGGTTTCTCCTCTACCTTCTCCTTGCTAGGAATGGCTTTGAGTTTTGGATAATCAGTCTTTATATGACCTGGTTTCCTTCATTCATAACAAATCACTTCATTAGAAACTTTGTCATTTCTGTTATACTTACCTCTATTCCATTGCTGGCGTCTCTTCTGCTTCCTCTTTAAAAAGCTTCTGAATTGTCTAGTCATCAATGCAATATCGTCTTCATCCTCAGGTTGTGAGTGTTCACACTTTGACTCTTTCACATTTAGTGCAATATTCTTGTCCTTTCGTGGTTCACCTGCATCAATCTTTCATTGACTTACTCCTTGCTTATAAGCAATGAGTGAACCAAGAAGATTGTCAATAGAATAAATGTTCAGATCTTTAGACTCTGTAATTGCAGTAATTTTAGCATCATAAGCAGTAGGTAAACAATGAAGAATCTTATTGACCATTTCAGCATTAGTTAATTCCCTACCAAGTGCATGCATAGAAGTGACAATTTTTGTGAATCTTGTGTACATGTCTGAAATAGATTCATTAGGTTTCATGCGAAACAATTTATAGTCATGTAACAAGATATTGAGTCTTGATTGCTTAACTTCATTTGTCCCTTCATAAGTTATACAAAGTCTATCCCATATATTCTTTCCACTTTTGCAAGTGGAAACTCGCATGTAGTCTTCTGATTTTAAAGCACAAAAGAAACTATTTAAACATTTGGCATTTAATTGTGCTAAGTCACGTTCTTCTATAGTCCAATCTGCATAAGGTGTTTCTACCCTAACTCCATCAACTAATCTAGTTGGTTTTGTGTAACCTTCGTGGACTAGCATCCATATGTGATAATCAAGTGACTGTAAGAAAGTAGACATGCGTGTTTTCCAAAAATCAAAAGGAATATTGTCAAACAGTGGATGTCTAGTGATAGAGTAACCCTCAGGTGTGTTTCGGTTTCCAAATGTAGCCATCTATGTTAATCAAAAAGTAGTTCAAACTTATGATTTTGAAATGATGCTCTGATACCACTTGTTGAATCTAGTAATTAGGTTGTTAAGCCTAAGTTAATGTCCCAAGGCTACCAAGAGGGGGGGGGGGGGTGAATTGGTAGTTTAAAAATTTAATCCCTCTTTGAAGATTAAGTTGCACCGAAATGAAAATTTTCTTTTAATGTTTTTCTAGAAAATATTTTTCAACCACAGAGTTGTTAAAAATTAAAATAAAATGCGGAAACATAAAAAACTATAAATGACACAAGATTTATAGTGGTTTGGTCTATAACCAGACCTACATCCACTCCTCAGAGGAACCCTCTGAGTATTGCACTAAAACTAATAGTGACTCTCCTTTTACACCCACAGCAAGGCGGAGAAGCCTTTACAACACACTCTTTTCACCACTACCCGGTGCGGCAGAGAATCGTCATCCTTTTACACAATCCCCAGTGTTGGCAGAGAACCGTCCGTCCTTTCACACTCTCCTAGTGTGGGCAAAGAACCCTTTCGTCCTTTCACACTCTCCTAGTGTGGGCAGAGAACCCTTCCGGTTGTTCACACTCTCCAAGTGTAGGAAGCGATCCTTTCGGCTATTCACACTCTCCAAGTGTCGATTGCGAACCGGATCTCCTTGACTGATCTTCTCACAAGAAATCTAGAAGAAAGAAAGAAAAGAGTGAAGTAATCCCAATTCACAAGTAGAGATTCTTACCTTTGAACTCCAAGTGAAGCCTTTATGCTCCAATGGTAGGAATCCTCCTTTGAATGCACTCTTCCACTCTCTCCTTAGCTATTCTCTCAAGAGGCATGAAGATCAAATGACAAAAAGATTGGGTGGCAGTCTAATTTGGACTATATATACAAAAGACAAAAAAAACTGCCCAAAAACTACAAGTTTTCAAATATGTATGCAGAGGATCGTCCCGTATGATTGTGGATCGTCCTGGAAAATTTTACTTAAATGCTTTGAAACGATCTTATTTGTATATGTGTATGAAATGTCTTCGTACAGCTGATCGTCCCGTACGAACTAAGTTCGTCCGATACGAACGATTATTACAAGGTCGGTCTAGAAAACTGCTGAAAACCGTTCTAACTCAGTTAATCGTCTGGACGAAAATAGGTTCGTCTGGACGAAACTTTTACAGAGAGCAGATCGTTTTCTAACGATAATAATTTCGTCTAGACGAAAATTTTACAGAGACCAGATCGTCCTTGACGATAATTAATTTCGTCTAGATGAAAATTTTACAGAGAGCAACTCGTTTTCTGACGATAATTAATTTCGTCTGGACGAAAATTTTACAGAGACCAGATCGTCCTGGACGATAATTAATTTTGTCTGGACGAAAAATTTTACAGAGAGCAACTCATTTTCTGATGATAATTAATTTCGTCTGGACAAAAATTTTACAGAGACCAGATCGTCCTGGACAATAAAAATTTTGTCTCAGACGAATAGGACTTAGAAAATTTTTCAAGCCAGTTCCTATTTGTTCTATGTGCTCAATAGGAGATAACTGTCTAATCGTCCCGTACGATCTGATATCATCCCATACGATCAGTATAACTTATATATGATCTCCTTATGTGTGAGTGTATGTTTTTATTCACTCAATTACAATCACTCCCTTTCAAATTTAATTCAAAGATAAATACAAGCTTCAAATTCACAAAGTATCTCATGTTGAATTTGATTTGAAGTTTTCGTAGTCTGGAGTTTGATTTTCCTGAAATGTTAGTACACACAAGAGAAAATACAAATCTTCTAAAATTGTTAGAAGATAACTACACATTTGAACAATAATATTCGGAATCATCAAAACTATACAAGTTGCAAAAATATAAAGCATGCAAATAGCAACTATTTTAACATCGGGGTTGTCATTTTACTAGTTTTCTTTTTATGTTGTTTTTCTTCATTGTGGCTTGTTTCTATTTTTTGTTGCTTAGTTTCTGCTTTTTTTCTATTCTACTTTCCTCCTCCTTTTTGTGATGTCAAAAGGGAGAGTAGTCTATTATACTATTTTACTTTATACTTTGATTCTATTTATAAATAGTTGATCTGTGACTTTTCTTCACATTATTTTCATTAAATTTCGTTAAATGCTTAAATTGTTTTTGTGTGTTTGTCATCATCAAAAAGAAGGAGATTGTTGCGTATCTGTTTCTAGAAATAGAATTTTGATAATTGCTAACATTTCTATTTTACTACGACTGCCTTGCCTACTAATATTTTAGGCCTACAGGATCAAGACTACAATTTAAGCCAGCTCAAGATTGGGTAGATTAGGTCTAAGTTAGTTTGTAATTTTTTTTCTTTTTTGAGTCTATTATAAATAGTGTGGTTCCTGATGCTAATTAACATTGCACACACACACTTGGGGGAATTTTTCTATCTAACTTAGAGTTCTCTATTTTGAGTACATCAGCCATGATGATTGCCCTATCATCCTAGATGATCATTTTAAAATAGAAACCATAAATAGGGCATCCTGGTTAAGGCAGCTGTCATTAGGCACATCATCCTGGATGATATTCGTATCAGCCGGGTTGATAGGCTCAAATCCGAAAGAATTAGCCGCCAGATCTATTTAGGTATTCTTTATTTTTGGACATTATCCAGGACATCGGCCTGGACAATGTAGCTATGTTGACCTCATTTTTGTATGAGGTCTTTATAGGATCTTAAAATCAAATTTGAGTCAATTCTAGCTTCACACCCATTCAAACTTTAATCCTATCCTATCATTCATGAACCTCTCAAATGGTTTTAAATGATATATATAATTCAAAACCACTCATTCAAGCCCAAAATCCAAATCAAATCCAAAAATCCAGACCTAGATCCTAAGTCCAAAGGTCTTGTCCTAAAGGCCTTTTCTAGTGAATTTTTAAATACTTCAAAACTAAGTCAAATAACCTCTGATTTAGAGTCTATCACTTAAAAAGTGATAATACATGTCTATAGAGATAAATCTCCAAATTTGAACCCATTCTGAGGCCTCTAACCCCAAAAATTAAATCAATATTCAAAGGCTATAAAACCTTCAAATATTTACAGTCTATGCCACTAGACCTACCATCTAGTGGATCCTAACCCTGGAGCTTCGTCCAAAGCCTCCAATCACCTCCAGACCATTAATCCTGACATGTTGATCAATAAACTATATTTTGTTGGACACATTTCAGCCCCAAGTGGACCAGAGGTCAGAATGACACAAATACCCGTTTGGGGTGTGAATAGTCTTTCTAGATCAAATGAGCTCCAAATTAAATGAAACCACCTCCAACAAGTTTCAAATATCAAACCCAACCTATTGGACCCAAACCTAGACCTTGGGTCAACCTAGTTGACCAAGTTAACCTAGGTTGACCAAATAGGCCCTTTATGGGCAAAATAGGCATTTTTGACCAAATTGACCATCCAGACCCTAGGACCACACCCAACAGACTTTGAATGTCATTTTAAATCTCTTGGGACCATTTCTAGACCCTAGACCCACCTGGTTGACCAAGTCAACTAGGGTTGACTATATGGCCCATTTAGGGCCAAAATAAGTTCATTTGATCCAAATGACCTATTTGAGCCCTGAAAACACATCCACCATATTCCTAATACAATTTCAGACTTTTCCAACCTCATTATGAGTAAACTCGCCACTGAGTTGACTCAGCCAACCCACAAAGGAAAAGTCAAAATTCAATATAAAATGTCCCATTCACTCATGAAATGAACCTATGTATCAACCCCCTTTACAAACACCTTCACCATTCTCCAACATCAGTTTGAACTCTACTCCATCTTGCTTTGACCAGTTGACTGGTCAAAATAGTTAACAAGAGCTTAAGAAAACTCTTATGGTCAAATCATTTCAAATCAAATCTTCTCTACATTATAAAACCCATAAATCTGTTCTAAACTAATCTCTCAGCTCCTCAAACTCCACATCAGCACTCCTTGACGTGTTGACTGGTCAATCAGTCAACAATAGCTCATGAAGGCTCATTTGGTCAAATCTTGATTTCAAATGATCTTCTCCCTTTAAGACCCCAGCTCAACTTATTTTAAACAATTCTATAGACTACTTGGACTCCAACTCATCTCCCTTGACCATCCTTTACTGGTTAAAGGGTCAACCAATAGCTCAAATGAGCTTTAGTCTTCAACCTGACTCACCAAACCCACCTGGTCAAACCTAGGCCTATCCAACCTATCTGAATCACTCCAGAAGCTTCCTAGAAGTTAGCTCGATCCAGCCCAAGTCTTGGTTCAAGCCCAGCCAGCTCGGATGGTCTCCACCCATATGAGGACAAATGAGGGAGTGGCCAACTCATCCTGCCCCGTGCAGTCCTTCTCTCTGTCCCTAACCACCTGGGACAGGTGTCTCACATCCAAGGCATCCTTCTTGACCATCTCTTTTGGCTGTAGCAGCTAGAATATGGTAGAGAGGCGGGAGGAGCTCATTCCAAGCTATCTCTCATTCTAGTCACTCCCTAGAGCGTTTGAGATTTTGTTTTGCTTCCCTGAGCTCCCAGAAACCATCCCTAGCTTCTTCCCATCATTTCGAGGCTACCAGAGGCAAGATCAAAGGTGAACTGAGAGAGACATTCGTCCTAGTCATCCCAACTCCCTGTAGAAGCTTTCTCCAAGCTTGGGGTCTTCAAGGATTCTACGTGGTCAATCTAAAAATTCAACTGTGACAAAATCAACTCAATCCATCACTTATACTCTAGTAAAATCTAAACCCTATATAATACATAGGTTCTTAAATAGGCTTCTAAGGAATTTATCTTGAGCTCTAAAAAACATTCCCCGATCTTCATCTCGCTAACTTTCATCTAAATCTCATTTATTACGCCATTTAATGGATTAGAAAAGGAGTTTAAAATAAAACCTAAGACTAGCATTTGCGGTGATTAAACGAAGTAGATGAAATCAGGGTCGTTGATGTTGTCTGTTTGATTTCAATGGCCACGATTTAGTCATTCTTTTCATTGGGTTTGGCCTATTCAAACCACAGGATGAATGGATTATCCGACTAAATCATGCTCGTTGATTTCAAACCGTGGGATCCCTTATATACCGTATGATCTCTCTTAAATGAGACAACTCATGGGATCTAATTCCCACCGTCAGATGGAAATTAGGCAAATCTGACGGCTTAACCATTACGTTGACGTGGTTAAGTCATTAACCATGCACCGATATGTGGTTCGTGTTGTTGCCGACGCGTGGCAGATCCAGCGCCCTGACGCCGTCTCTTAAAATTAAAAAAAAAAGTTTTAAAAACCTTTAAGCTTTAAAAAATTCTTATAAATTATCTACTCAACCAAATTTAACAAATAATAGTTCGTTCTGTTCGTATTAAAATCTTCTATTTTCTAAAAATAAAATGAGAACCTAAATTTTTGATATTTTTCTATAACTTAAATTAGAAGTATTTTTTTTAATATTTTTAATTATATCTTAAATTCATTTTTGATTAACCTTAAATTTAAATGCATGATATCTAGGATGAAATGTATGATTCCTGATTTTTGGGAGATTTTTAGAGCTCAATATTAATCAAAAATGAATTTTCAAATATATGATCCATTACTTGGACCAAATATTTGAAAACTCAATGCAAACGTTATAAGCATTCAATCATTGCATGTTAGAAATCTATGGAGTCAGTGTAAAGTCATCTTTCACTGAAAATAAGTTTAGATCCATGATCATTTATGGTTCAATTAAAATTTACTTCCAAAGTCATTTTAATCTAGCTTAAAAATTAACAAACTATACATGATCATATTATGAAATTGGGTTAAATTTGATTAGGATATATTTACATATATTCCTAAAAAACCTTAATATAATTTCATACATCTATTCTTTTACAATTAATTGTTTAAACTCATAGGTTATTATATAACTTATGATTAAAATAATTCATTGTAAAATCATTCCATAGAACATTAGGATCACCTCTTTTTCTTTGCTTATGATTGCTTTGATGTGTTTATAATTAGTGTCGAAAGGGTTAGAAGAACTTGATTGCTATCCTATAACCTAGTGACATTAAGAACAATAATTAAGGTGTGTCTTAGTAAACTTAGAGCAATTTAGGATATACTTTATACATCCCTTTTGGGGTGAAACACCAACTTAGAAAACTAGTGTCATGTACCCAATGATCTAATACACATCGATTTGACATTAATCAATCTTATAGCAACTAGTAGATAAAGGATCTTTTTCTTTTGTTTTAACAAACCCAAAATAAATCAAATAAAATTCCTAAGAGTCTAAAATCAATCTATATTTATTCCAATTAACTACAAAATCAAACTTACAATCACTCAAAATTAAAATCAATCTTAAATTTCATTAGATCTTTAATTCATCTTTAATCACCTCTAATTAGACATCTATTAAATAAATTATAATAATTCAAATAAAATTCTTTAAAATTCAACATTCATTCTAATTAACATTAAACTAGGTCTATAATCGTTCAATATTCAAACTAAAATTTTAAGTATCATTAAAGTTTAATTAATCCCAAAAATACCTTTAATTAACCCTTAATTAAACATTAACTGAATAAATACATTAAAATTCATATAAAATATAATAATTATCAAAAATATAAAATAAACACATTTAAAGTTAAATCAAACTAAAGATTCAGAAATTTTAATCTTAAATAATTTTCTAACAATAAAATTCATTAATAATACATTAATGAAACAATTTCTTTAATAATTAACTAAAAATACTAAAAACAAAATTTAAAATTCACAAAATTCATATAAAATTTAATTAAAATAATAGAAAAACATTTTTGAATTACAATAAAATTTTAGATAATTTTTAAATATTAAACTTATTAATATTTCACAAAATAACCCATTTTCTATAAATAATTAACTAAATAATAAAAAAATCCTAAAATTCATTAAAAGTCATTTTAAAATCAATAAAATATAAATATTAATATATTCAATCTAAATAAAATTTTTAATAACTTTTCTAATTTAATTTGATTAATAAATCACTAATTATTAATTAAATTAATTAAAAAATCCAATAAATCATTATAAAAATTATAAATATTACAATAAAATTCATTAAGAATTAAAATAAATTTAAATTCATCTAAACTAAATTAATTTGATAATTTGATTGATTAAAATTTATTTTAATCAATCAAATTTGATTATTAATTTAGATTAAATGGATTAAGGCCTTTATGCCTAAAGCCCGATTCCTTTTTGATAGCTTTAGGCATTTTGATTTAAAGGGCCTTTAATACACTTAAATAAGCAAAAGATCTCCTATGTATTGTGCATGACTCCTTTTAGGAAGGCACTAATACATTTGGATTTGGAGATCTTCAAACCCTTAATAATACATCGACCTTATACAATGTGTTAGATTCCTTCGGGAGGGCACATAGTATTGCATTCATTAGGTCCCTTTCTCCTTCTCTAATAAAACTTTAGGGACTCTCAAATGAATACCTATCTTGCATACAAGATGGGTGTTCATTCTGAAAGTCCTAGGACTTATAAATTGATAACTTTATGCACTTAGGGAGTTATTAATCTATAAGTTCTTTAAAACTAAATCAAATAATCTTAACCTCTAAAATTGGAATATTTTAAAATTTAAATACACTTTATTTCAATCTCAATTAAATTCTCAATTGGCCTTTAATAAATAAATCCTAATAATACATACAATTTGAACAATAATTCCTATAGAACTTACCCGAGCCACACGACCTCTTTCACACACTTAGATGCTTGCTAGAACAACCAACTTTATCCTAGGCTAGGCCGGTGGTTTGTTTACGGGTGTCTTGCCTAGAGGGCACCCATATTTGTCTGCTTACTTTCCTGCAATGCATAGCATACATATTTACTTTTATGTCAGTGCACTAGAGAGCGGAATGAATAAAGTGAGGGCCGTGTACTTTACTTTTCTGCCATTACTTTCCTGTATTTATAACTGTTCACAACGCACTCATAGCATGCATTATTATACAACTGCTTTTACTTTTCTTTACTTTATTTACCTGCAAAAGTAGAATGTTCCTAGGATCTGATGTACTAATAAAAGGAAATGTAAAGCTTTATTTTCTTAGATTTGTTGTATATAGATCAAGTCTGTAAAGTGTCTGGAGTCTATAAAAGAATTAAAAAGAACTTCTTATACATATAAAAATGGGGCTCCAAAAAGTAATATCCTCCCCCATGAGGATGTTCCTTTTTTGGAATTCCATAGAAGACTTGGAGCCTGAAGATCATAAGCAGTTGTATTTAATTCTACTCTCTTATAGGCTTAGAACACTGGTTTGTTGTCAATGGGACCTAACCACCTTTACTTTACTGCAGACCCTAGGATGTACTCTATAAATTTTATATTAATAAAATCAGCTCTTTTATATATACAACTGTATAATGCATCATCAGTATACAAGTAGATTTTTGGTTTTTGGTAAGCATATTATCCTACATTTGGATAAATTTCTTTAACCATTCCTTGATTCTTAGGATAGAGCTATCTTAAATCTTGCATTCATCGGCAAATTGTTGTGATTAGGATTAATAGCTAGCAGCCCACTCTAGGCAGGTGGTAAGTCTAGGTTGTATACACTTCTCTCTGCACATTTCTCCTTCTAATCAACTCTAACTCTTTTAAATTCAATATTAGATATTATAATCTATGGTCTGAGCACAAAAATTTAGATTAGCTCAAATATTTAATTAAATTTTTATATAATTTTAAAATTAATTAGTCTTCATTTAAATTGGGAGTATTCTCTTTGGATATGTAATTAACTATAGGGGCAAGCCCCTATAGAGAATATACATCTCCCTATAGGGGCAAGCCCCTATAATGAGTCTAGATCCCAGAATAATCTAAACCATATCTTAGTTTCCTTTTTAAGGTAGGGGAAAGATCTGTGAACATAGATTAGTGCTTTATATATATTATAAAATTTATTTCCATAATCAAACGATAGGTAGATGATTGATCTGCTCTCACAAGTAGCTTAAATATCTTCTATATTTTATAATGGAAATAAGTTCATAATACATTAGTTTAATCAGGTCGATAGGATAATATGTGAATTGTTCTTCGGGATGATTTGTATATTCCCTATGCTACACTTAATTAGACGAATGAATTATAATATTCTTTCTTTTAGATCAATAGAAGGATATTAGTCTACCCCTCGGGGTGGTATAATGTCCGCTATGTAGATTTGATTGAAAGAAAATATTAAAATATAAATAAAGCAAATCGTGTGAGGAGCTAAAATTATTTCTTTAAATTTTAAAAAAAGCATTTTAAATTAGAGAAAATATTTATATTTTATTTTCTTACAAGATCAATTATGCCTAAATTAATATGGTAATTAAAGGTTGATTGCTCGATCACATCAACCAGGACAATCGCAGGATCATCTGGGACGATAGCTTGGATAATTAACATCGGCAGCTTTTATTCAGAGCGATGTTCAGGATGATTTTCCTCAGATTTGAGCTAATTGGATGGGACACTCAAGAGTTTGGCCAGGATGATTAAGCTAAAATTTCATCATCCAAACATCCTTTCAGAGTAATTGTTTGGATGATATTCATGGAATTGTACTAATCTTCCAGGATGATATTATATTGGGCTGGACGATATGACCAAAAATCTTCTAATCATCCAAAACTAACCGGGTTGATTAAGCAAAATTTACACTAATCGGCAAGACCAATATCCCTATCGGCATGGATAATAAAGTCAATTTGTAAAAAATAAGAGCTATTATGAAGCTCTTCTAATTAAGAGCTCTTGTTTTACCCATTAGTAAATCCTTTGCTACTATCTTGACTTGAGATAGCTAAGAGGAGAGGGAGAGAAAGGGAGAGAGAGAGAGAGACAAAGGATATGAGGGGGAGTTTGTGAGGGAGTTCATAAAGGTTGCACCAAGAAATGATCCATCATCGTCTTCTCCAGTCATCCTCCTTAGTTCCTTGGGGGTTCTAGAGAGGTAAGCTTCAGAATCTAATCGAGGTTCTTTGCCTTCTTCAGGAGGAACAAAAAGGAGTTAGGTTCTCTACCTACTTCAGAAGGAAGCAAAAGGAGTTGGGGTGGGTTCTCTACCTACTTTAGGAGGAAGCAAAATGAGTTGGGTTCTCTGCCTACTTCTAAAGAAAGTAAAAGGATTTAGGTTCTCTGCCTCACCTTGGTTGGTGGAAAAGAGATTTGTATAGGCTTCTCCGCCTTACGGTGCGGGCAAAAGGAGAGACATTTAGTTTAGTGAAATACTCGGAGGGCGCTTCTAGGGAGTGGACGAAGGTCATGTTGGCTGAGCCACTATAAATATTTGTGTTCTTTATTACTGCTTCAGTATTTATTTTCTTCACTTTGATTTATGTGGTGAATCTTAGTTTTTTATTTATGATCGTGTTTTGATCGTTAAAAGAATTTTTTAAAAGACCAATTCACCCCCACCCCCCACCCCCTCTTGGTTAGCCTTGGGACTAGTTCACAAGGGCTTAATACCCCTAACAAAGTTTCAAGTTCTTTTAGTGCACTTTCATAGCTTTGGGTCCTTGGATATATGTAAATTTTAAGAAAACTAAAAGAAGAAAGAAATTTCAAAATCAAAATTCTACAGTTAAGCCTTTGGTTGTAAGAATTAAGAATTATTCTTCTCATTCTCATAAGGAATCATCTAATGAGTTTAATGTGCTAGCTTTTGGTTTTGAAGTTGTCACAAGTAAGGAAGCTAAAAAAGGTAATATTCTGGTTCAAGTTGAGCATGTCCACTGCAAGCTACAGATACAAATTTTGAAGGAATGATTTTGGATGACATAATTTATGATTTAGAATTGCAAAATTCTTATGATGATGACCCAGTAGAAGACGGAGAGATTGTTCAAAAATCTATAAACATTGATGTTGATTCAAAAGGAATTGATGTGTATATCCATTATTTGAGAATGAAGCTGTAGAAGTTATCAAAGAAGGAAATTCTGGAGAAGATCTTGCCGGCGTGGATGTTGAAGATATTGCTAAAAATGTTCAAGATTATGAAAAATTAAAGTATGCTGCATCTGATTCTTTGGCTGTTAAAGATAATGTGAATGATAAGGAATGCTTGATTGATGATTGAAAATTTCATTTGCCACCTAAATCTATTAATTATAAGAAGAATTCAAATAAAGATTTGAATTCTTTTGGGCCAATCAAAGGTAGCCTTAGAGGAAGGAAATTAGGAATTCTTGGTGAAAGCGAACATGGATCTTCACCATTCAAATCATAAATGAGCTTATGAAGGGTGATAATGGTAGGTATCAGAATAGATGGGATAAAGTCTCGAAGGAGATTAGATATCTTCAGATGAATATGGTAAGTCATTCAAGTGATGATGTAATCTTTAAATGGGAGTTCTTACTTTATAAAACTATGGGGCATTTTGATTGGTGCATTGAAAATCATGGCATAGTTTATATGAAGATGGTGAAGTTTGTGAAGATCCAATGTTCTCCAAAGCCTGAAGGATCTTGCTTAAATGTTTTGCTTCTTTCTTTTATTAGTTGTTATTTTCATTTTCATTTTAGTTTTAAATTAAGCATGAGTGAGTATTTGGAAGATGGGGATAGAATAAAGAAATTTAAGAATCTTTCTATTCTTTATTTTTTACTTAATCAGGAATTCTAAGATACTAATTAACCTTTCTGGTTGTTTTATTTTTGGTATCCCCTCCACCCCAATTCGTTTAAAATAAGGAGTAGAGGATATTATTTTCTTTATGACATTTCATATCTTTGAAATATTCTTCTTGTGATTGATTTTTTGTTTAATAAGTCTTCCTTATTTTTAAAGAATTTCCATTAGGTTATTTAGGTTCTAGTTTGTAATAGCTTCGTTTTTTAATAATGCAATTTGCATCTTGTCAAAAAAATATATTAAAAAGGCTCTCTAGGAGCATCTTGCTAATTCTCATGGTCTAATTAGTTTGTTGAGGTTGGTTGGTAGTGATTTTAACAATATCTCTAATCCTACTAAAAGACTTGGTGATTCTAACCTTGTCTATTAGTAAATCTAGGATTTTAATAATATGATATTGGATTGCAATTTAGTTGGCATTAGTTTTTTTTTCAAATCTTTAACATAGAATCATGGTAATTTATGGAAACGTTTGGATTACATACTTTTTATTGATGTTTGGATTAATTCTAATAATAATACGTCAGTGGAACACTTCAGTAGAACCTTTTTGGACCATTCTTCTCTCCTTATTGGTATTATGATGTGGAAGGATGGTCCTTCTCCTAATTGAATATTTCAAAATATGTAGTTAATAGATAATTATTTTTTAAATATGGTCCAAAATAATCGGCATGCTTCTATGCATCCTTATAACTCTATTATGGGAATGAGTAGATTGTTATTTAAACTTAAATAATTAAATTATAAAATTAATTGGTGGAATAAAAAAATTTTAAAAAATTTACACTAATATTTTTACTGTTGAGGATAAAGCTAACTTTACTGAGCATAATTTCCAACTTGATCCCTTTGATGAGAATTTTAGGCTTCTTCAAGCTACTAAAAACCACCTTTTCAAGTTACAACTCAGGAGAAAGTTTTTTGGAAACTAAAAGCTTTATCCAATCATCTCATTAAAGGGGATAACAAAACTAAGTACTTCCAAGCCCTAGTATAGAAGAATAATGATAAAAATTTCATCCATAAAATTTCTCCTCTTCATGGCTCTTATACTAAGATGAGAGGGGGGGTGGGGGGGGGGGGAGAGAGAATTGCTCATTCTGCCGAGGAGCATCATAAAAATTGTTTCAACAAAAACTTTGATCCAAATCCTATAGTTCATTCTATTCTTATTCCTAATATCATTAATGAGGATTATATCATGTCACTTTTTGAATTTCCTACCTTAATGAGGTTAAGATAAGTTGAACCTATTTCCCCTGCCCATCTTATTATTGCTGCTAAGTTTTTATTGAGAGGCCTTACTTGCCTTTATGAAAATCATCCAATTATTATTATAGAACTTTGGGTGGCTTCCTTAACTCTCATATGTTATTTTTCGATAATCGTATTTTTTTTACCATTGGTTCTTTGAATATGATTAATAATCTTAAGAGATTTTTATATAATTTTGAGATTTCAAGTGGTATTTCTCTTAACAACAACAAGAGTTGCTTTATTGCTTTTAACAAACCTCCCATGGATCATATTAATTCTATTAAAGATGTTACCATCTTTATGCAATGTTATTTACCTATTAAGTATATTGGGGATCACCTTTATAAAGGATGAAAAGAAATCCTTTCTTTGTTATGATCTTATTACTTATGCACAAATAATGCTTAAATCTTGGAAATTAATTTTTTAAGTTTTTTTGGGAGATTGATCCTTATTAGAAGTGTCTTATGCTCATTACCAGTTTATATCTTTTAAACTATTCAACTTACTCATCCAGTTTATAACATGCTTAAAAATTTGTTAAACAAGTTTTTCGGAAGGGTACCAACTACAATTCTAAATCCTCTAATCTCCATGGGGTAAATATTACTATAGGGTTTTGGAGAAAGGTGCATTGGGGTGTAAAAAAAATATTGATTTATCTTATACATTTTTTATCAAGTGTGGTTCAACTTCCTTGCAAAGCTTAGCCTTTGGGCTAAGTTTACGATATTCAAGTACTATGTTGGTAAGTAGTATATTATGTGCTCGTACAATAAGGCTGACTTTTGTAATAACATATATTTGGACCTAAGTAAATAATTTTTTTTTAATTCATTATAACTCAAAAATGTTAATTGTCTTTGGCATAGTGTTGTTATTTTCGTATTTTACTTGCATGGTTTTTTTATAATTTTTTTGAACAATTAAAAATCCTTAAGAAATTGTCACTAAGTAATACAAGTAGAGATTTTTGGGGCATTAAGTGTCCGATTTAAAAACTAATTTTACTGATATTTTTTAAATAAAATGATTTTTTTGGATATTTTTCTATAATTTTTGAAGTGCTAAAAATGATTTATATAATTTTTTTATTAAAATAATTTACTTAAATTATTTATATAATATTAAATTATTATTTTATTATAAAAATATGTAAAGTCAGTAAAAGCTTTTAAAGGAAAAAAACCAATTTTCTTCTTATTCTGATAATACAGACATTTTATAAAGAGAGATAAATGAGAGGAGAGAGAAAGAAAAACTTTAGATTTGGAGGTCGTGAAGAGATTTTTTTTTTCAGTTGGGTCTATTGGGAGGTTTGCACGTCTCACAAAAAGGAACATTTACCCTATTTAGAAATTCAAAGATTTTATATTTTTTTATCAAATTTGTGTTTCTTCTATCAAAATATATGAAAATTTTGTATTAGTAAAACTTATACTACGTAACTTTTTGTATGTTATTACGATCGAGATTATAAACATTTTGAGTATTTGTTTGAGATTTTTTACTTGATGATTTTAAAAATACAATAATTTTTGCCTACTCAGAAGTTTATTTTGATTTATAAATATATGCTTTTGTTCAACTAAAGCTTCAGAATGTTATTTCATGCAATATTTGGTAATTTGGTTAGGTTCTGAGAATGTGAATTCTTGCTCAGAATGATTTTTGTTGTCTACGATTACTACATTTTAGAATTTTTTGAATTATTCTCTATTATGCTTTATTTGTTGCAATGCATTGAAAATGAATGTGGATATGTGATTGGATTGAGTAATAGATGGTCACTATTACTGTTATACTATTATGATAAAAATATGTGTGTATATGGCAAGTAAATATTGAGCCAACAACTTACTAATAATGATATAACACTGAGAAATATCATGATTTCCAAGACTTTTAACTTATTTTGTGTGACTACTTAATTGTATGTTCTTGAAATATTTTTCTTATTATCGTATGGATTTATCTTTATTGCACGAATTTATTATTATTGCATTATTCTACGTCACTTGCCACTAGATTATTATTATTACTAATTTAGATAATGATATTATTTAATACTATTGATTCAATCTACAGATATTCAGCATATGATATATTGAGATCGTGATCTAATTGGCCTAGATAACATGTGTACAGTCTTATATGATATTACTGCATTGATTTGTTTTTCATAGTCTTTGTCAATATTTTATTTTAATATTTATGTGATTATGGAGACATGATTGATTTATAGATTTTACACTCATACTGGTTTACTACTTTACTATATTTTATACATTAGTGTTTTACAATTTATAGATTTTACTGCTATTTCATTTAAGTTTTACTATTTATGCATTGATTCAATAATCATATGAATATTACTGTTATGATTTGATCCCTAATATACATATTTCTCCTTTATCATACTTTGAATTTAGTTGTAGGTTTTGGTGACTTACTAGATTTTTAGCTCATTATATGTGGTAAAATGATTTCAAGTTAGGGCAAGGGAGTAGGAGTGTGAGGCTTGTCAGAATTCTTATGGTTCTATCTTATTTTGTTTTTTATTTTTCTTTTATACTCAGGATAGAGTTGATATGTTATGATTATATAGATTCTGAGTATTATATGTGACTTTTTGAGAATGAATATAGATGTGCACATTAATATTTTGAATTATAGAATTTATTTTATTATTTAAAACAATAGATTATATTAAATAGCTCTAGTTATTCTTTATTAATAGCTAAATGAATAATTCTTCCAAATTAGATTATGGGGCATCATAACTTTAGGGTTTGGATGAGATATTGTAATATTAATTGGGAAATTGATCCTCATAATAAATGGGGTATTGGTTGTGATAATATTTAATTTTGGAAAGATCAATAATTAAGTGATCTTTCTATTGATTATTGAAAGTTCATTAGGGATGTTAGGCCCTTATGATAATGAACTAGCCCAAGGCTAATTTGGAGAGAGGTGAATTGGTATTTAAAAAAAAATCTTTCACAATAGAAAAGTCAAACCAAAATCCACCAAAGAGAAAACACAATGCAGAGATAACAAAGGGAAGAACACACCAGATTTATAGTGGTTCGATCAAACCTTGACCTACATCCACTCCTTGGAGGCACCCTTTGAGGATTGCACTAAACTCAGTGTCTCTCCTTTAGCCCCCACAGCTAGGTGGAGAAGCCCTTACAAAATTACTTCCACCTTCCCCGGTGCGACGGAGTAGTCGAGTCCTTTAACACCAAAGGGATCTTCCTCTTCCCAGAACTTCCCTCAACATAAGCCATGAATCCAATGGTACTAAGGTGCAAGCTCGTCAGAGCAACCGTGTGGAATCTCCCTCCACACTCCCTTGAAACCACTTCCAAGGATCTTCTCCCTCTCTCAAACTCCACCCTTTCCTCACTCCCTTTCAAACTCTCTCTTCAAGCTACCTCCAAAAGAAAGAAGCTATAATGGCTGCCAAAGACACATACAAAGTGCCTTGTCAAAGATTAAATAGATTAGCTCAAAACAAGCTCATTAATTGCAACTTACCGATATTATCGTCCATGAAGATACTAATATCATCCTTTACGATCAGTACAAAATAAGCCTAATCATCCTGGATGATCTGAGACGATTAGAAGAAAATTGTTCATATCATTCAGCGTATCATCCCATATCATCCAGCATATCATCCAGGACGATCCTGTAATCGTCTAGGATGATTTGATCGTGTAATCAAATCTTAATGGCTTTCCTTAATTACCAAATTAATTTAGGCATAATTATGTTGGACCGACAAGTACGATGCCCTAGATGATGTCCAAAAATAACTCATACCTAAATAGATCTGGTGGCTGATTATTTTTGATTTGAGCCTATCATCCTAGTTGATACAAAATCGTTCAGGATGATGTAATTAATAATGGCTGCCTTAACAAGGATGCCCTAATTAGGGTTTCTATTTTTGAACCGATCATCATGGCTGATATAAACTTTTATACCGAATGATGTTACCAAAAAATAGTAAACTCTAGGGAATAGTTAGAAATTCTTCCAAGGTGTGTGTGTGCAAGGTTACTTAGCATCAGGAGCCACACAAATTATAATAGACTCAAGAAAGGGAAAGGTACAAACTAACTCAAACTTAATCTACCCAATCTTGAGCTGGCTTGAGTTTGCACTCGATGTTGTGGACCTGAAAAGTTAGTAGGCAATGCAGTCGTAGAAAATCATGAATATTTCTTATCATCAAAATTCTAATCCATGAAAACATTTCCGTAACAATATCCCCCGTTTTGATGATGGTAAACATTACTATTGAATTTGCAAAAAGATAAAAAGATTTTCTCCTAATTTCTCCCTTACTAAAATAAAATTTAAAAAAATAGTGGAAATCAATTTTTTTTTTTGTTTTTAATTTTTGTAAAAAAAAGATACAAATACAACTGTATGTTTTCCCCCTTTGACATTATCAAAAAGAGAAGGGGCACAAAAAAAGTCTTAAAAAAGAAAATGTTACCTCTTAATTTTATTCAAAAACATAGTAAGAAATGGATTGACAAAGCGTAATTCAGTAAAGGTAAGAAATTTAGAAATTGTTAATCCAAGCTCAAGTTCTCTTAAAGGCATAAAAAAATTTTATTCCAAAATGTAAATCAAGGAATAAATTAGAAAAAAGAAATACTAATTTTTTAAAACTCTTTTCATAAAACATATCTAATAGAACATTAATGTAAAATTTGGTGAATCAAGAATCATAATTTTCAAGATCAAGTATCAAAAATATCAAGAGTTTTCTTAAGCTTTAAGTAATACAGAAAAAGTAAGCATACTCTTTGTGGGCTCATTTTATGCCTCTTATCAGTTTTTGGCACACTTTACGCATCTTTTACTTTTTGATACACTTTGTGAATGTTTATAAATTTGGCGTAATTGCGCATCTTTTGATTTAGCGTCATTGGAGACTTTATTTTTTGAATATGCTGCCTCTCTGAAATTAAAAAAAAAACAAAAGAAAACTCATTTTATTGACACAACAAACTACTTGATTAAAAAAAATTATGATGTAGATTCAACAACTTGCTAAAAATTCCTATACGATAGATAAAATGTATGAAGATGAAAAAGTTTAGTTTCAAAATTCAATTCAAAATATGATGAAGATTTTAAATCAAAAGTATAATAACCTCTTTAGGAAATAGAGATTGAGAGTAAAAATCATGAGTTTCATTCCTATGACTATTTTTAGAGAAACCAACCACAATTTACATAAGAATTCAAGAAAAATAAGAGGTAGATTTTTTATTTTTAAAATTTTAATCCCATTAAAAAAACTTTAAATAGAAAACATAACTTAAAAGAAAAAAAGGAAAAATAAATAAAAAAAAAATTAACAAAAAAGAAAAGAAAGAAAAAAAAGTGAAAAAGAATTAGATAAAAAAATAGAAAATACACAAAACAATGAACAAAACATGCTAACTGAGAAAAATACAAATAATGGTTTATTTTGATAAAAAAAATATTTATATATATATATATAAATAATTTTTGAAAAATATTTAATTATCTTTGGGAATATTAAATTTGAATTTTTGTTTTGTAATGGAACCCAATATTAGGGACAATATATCATCAAAAAGGCGAGGATATCATTCACTAATTGGTTCATATTACAAAAACTTTAACTCTATCATTATTATCGTAATCAAATCCAAGAAGAATCGTATTTGACCTCGAAAGATCAAAATGGGATTTAATCGAGTATTTGGCTAAGCTAATATGGATTGAAGATCATTAATTTCATAATCAAAACTACGATAATAATTGATATATCTTTCCGAAGAAAGAAAATATCAATCATTATCGATTGTTTGAAAATAATGATAATGATCGTTGGATTTTCACAAAAATAACTAATTAAAGATTTTTGAAAATTTCAATTTTGAAAATTAAATCTGGGTTTCTAAATCTCCTACGAGCGCAAGCCCTCGTAGTTAATTACATCGTAGGAAATACAAGTTTCCTACAAAAACTCTCGATTAAAATAGCGGTGTAAATTTTATTTATGATTTTCAAGGCTTGATATCAAAGGAGAAAAATGGTAGAAATTTTCAAATGGGATTGGTTCAACATTGAACAGTTATTTTTAGAGTCATAGGAAGAGGAGTATGGAGTATTTTTGAGATTCTGAAACAATTCAGAAAACACTCCAGCCTATCCTAAGTGTTGGGCTCGAAATTGATTGAAAGCGATTTTTAATTTGAATGGTCAATTTTATTAGAGATTTGGGATTCTATTCCCAAAAGTCGAGGTCTTATGGCCCGAGTCAGCCTCAAAATTTAAGTCTAAATTGGGCATTTAAAAGTGTCCCCAACCTAGCTAATGTAGTGCGAATCTGGTCTTACCCCGACCTGGATTGGGGAGCCAGCTAAACCACCTAAACAATTTAAAATTATGAGTCAAATCAATTTATGTAGAGTGGTCGGGACGTTGTTTAGAAAAGTATAAAGGAACAGGGTCGACATCTAGAGCAGATCCTTAATTGACCCCTTAGACTTATGTTGGGTTTGATGTCTAAATAAATGCAATTAAATATTAGACTCTTTTTAATTTGTTACTAATACGATGCATGCTAATTGACTCGATTGAAAGCAAAATCAATATGTAACAGTTTAAAATTTTTTGTCTTAGAAAATAGGTTTTTCTCTAGAGATTGCATAACATCCCCTTGACATATCGGCACCCTCATAGGCCAGGTGGTCTACCAGAACCCGCAGGCGGGGAGATGCCTAACAAGGTAAAGAAATTATAATATGAATGCATGATAAACCCTCGGCGAGTCCGAGCTTACTTCTTAGGACAGTTTAGAGTTTCTATCTTATCTTAAAAATTTTATTTAATTAAAGTAGAAGAATTTTTTTGACAAACCCCTTAAAGCCTAAATTCGAATTCCAGGTCAAACCAAATACGGCATGTAAATAAAAAAGACTAGAAAAGTAGGAGTTCTAATGTGCAATCAATTAAACAAATCAATTAAATTAAATATATCAAATTGAATGTCCGTAGGCAAGTGCCCTTATTATAACATCACAAAATTTACAGGAAAGTAAAGTTGCCGGGCACCACTGACAATAACCCGGATTTCTAATCCTAAATCAAATGACTTTAAGATTTGGGGTTCTTCTCGTTGTCCATTACTTCGTCTTCTCACGAACATCTTGATCCGTCGGTTCTGCATATCCAAATGAAAAGAAACTCCCCCTTGATCGGGGTGTTATCTTTTATCTTTGGATATTTGAAAAGTATCCTAATTTGATTTCCAAATGGGAGAAGACTCTTTCCTTTAGAGATGTCTTCTTCTCTTTGGAATTCAAATTGGATATTAATATCCCAAACTCAAGTCATTTCAAATAATTACAACCTTATTCAATCAAATTTACATTAATTTGAATAAAAAAAATCTAGACTCGATCCTGTAGGGTTATCCTAATAATCAGCAGTTGTATATATAATCCCAAGCAGTTAATATTCAAAATTTGGAATGCTCAATTACTTACAACACAAAGTGCAGAAAAGTAAATAAACAAACACATCAATTCTAAGGTAACAACCAGCATGCAATGAAAGCTCAAAAATCCGGCACACAGCGGGAAAGTAAACTACGGCCTAGCCTAAAACTAGAGTTGGAGGTCCTAGCAAATCATCTAAAGTGTGTGAGGTAGGCTGTGTGGTTTTGATGTGTCCTATAAAGGGTAATTTGTTAACGTTGCTTTGAGGTTTTGGTTGGTTGAAAGGTTTAAGGGAAATTTAATTAAAATTTAAGTCTTAATGACTTTGAATGAATATTAGAATTAATTATTAATTATTTATTAGATACCACCTTTGTTTCACACCGAGACCGTGAAGTTTGTTTTACCTTCCTTGGGGCTAAGCTAATAGCCTCGTAGGCCTGGGTTACCCAGTAGTACCCGGTATAATTAAATGACTTAATTTGATTAAAGTTTGAAGGTTAATAAATTTTAATTAAAAGTGTTTGATTGCTGATTTTAAGGTTAATTAAACATTTCTGGAGTTTTTAAAGCAATTTTGAGTTTTTAAGAATTTTTGTAATATTTTAATCATTTAATTAAGGGGTTGAAAATTGACTTTTTCATTCAGCTCAAATTCTGGAAAATTTGAATTTTATTAAAATACTAGACCTTAATACGATCAGTTAGAAGGTAAGTACGCTGAAATCAAATTTTTATACATTTTATTATAAGGATTTGAAGTTTTGAACTAGTTTTGACTTAAAGTTGACCGAAAAGTTGACTTTTTTGATTTTGATATATATATGGAATTTTAATATTTTTAACAAATATTAGGCATTATTATGAGTTGAATGCAAGTGAGTTTGATCAATTTAGATTTTTCTTTAATTAGTAATGAATTTTTTTAAGTTTGACTATTTATTAAGATTTGTTTAATGGTTTAATTAGAGGGCATTTATTGGTTTGAATCCAAATAGATTCCAAACTCCTTGAAATTAGCTCCAAAGGTCAGGAATGACCTAAGGATAGATTCCCAAGTGTTTGGGAAATTTTTAGAATTTTTATTTTTTATTATTTAATTAAATCAATTAAATATTCAATTTCACTTAAAATTAAATTAAGGTTCAATTTGCTATCAAATCAAGGGGCTTTGAATTTTCATTTGTTAAGGATCGGATTCTGGTTAGTTAGAGGGGTAACACATAATTTTTGGGTTTAAAAAAGATTTATTACATTTTCTGGAAGGTTTTAAGACTTAATTATGGCTTAAACTTAGGAAAATTAATTAAGGGTCTTAATGACTTCTAAAACAAGTGAAAATTTTTCTAAGGTCTGAGAGTTTCACTAAGTTTAAGTGTTCAAATTTTCAACTCAAGAGGAAGTGAATCCTAATTATTGGAAATATTCTAATTTCTCTAAACACATGTCCTTAATTATTGTCCTTAGTGACACTAAGTTTAATAGGTTTGAATTGAAGTTTTGACTAACCCTTGACCAAATACATGTTACACATACATAAGCACAATCAATTCCTAAATCTAAGATTGCATGTGGTGTGTGCACAACCTAAGCATGCAAAAATTGACAATAATTGAGGTAACGAAGTGTTGATTAGTGAATGATTATAAAATAATCACTCACTAATCATCCCCCAAACATTTCTATTCAATCAAGCCTAATCTATTCAAAATTTCAAAGGGATCTCTCAAGTGCTCTCAAAATTTAACATATATAGTTTTAAAATTAATTTTAATATCTAGAAAATAGATTAGTTTTAGAAAATCTAGAATATTTAAAGTAATTTAAAATAGTTTTTGAATAAGTATCAAAAATAGTTTTAAAATATTTTTAAAACATATTTTAAAGTATTTTAATAATTTAAGATGATTTAAAATAGAGATTCTTTGAATTTTTGAAAATTATTATAATTTGATATTAATTAAATATTCAAATCTTAAGTAATTGAAATTATTTAACATATATAAAATATATCAAATTAATTTTAATTTAGGTTAAATATTTTAAATGTATTCTGAAAATAACTTAAAAATAAATTTTGAATATTCTAAAATATTTCAATAATTTTTTTAATTAATAAGAAATATTTAATAAATCAAATAATTTAAAATATATATAATATTTAAAATCAAATTTAATTTTAAATTAAATATCTTAATTTTCTAAGAAATTTCATAGGTTATTAAAATTTTGGATTTATATTTAATTTTATATTATTTTTTAGAATTTTTCTGGATTTAAAATGATTTTTTAAATCATTTTAAATGTTTGGCGGCTGGAGATTCCACGCGGCAGCCTCTCGTTCACGGAGTCAGACAGCACGGCGGCGCCAATAATTGGCGGCGGCGGTCTGACACGCGTCGCTCGTTAGCCGCTTTATGCGGTTTACTAGACCACGTCGGCAAGCATTCTGCGCCGTCAGATTTGCCACGAGTTTGATTTAACGGACGAGATCGAATCCCGCGTTCGATCTCAACAAAATGAGATCAGACAGCGAAGAATCCATCCTGCAGTTCAGAACGAATGGCCTAGATCTCATCCGACGGACGTTCGAATGAAGGATCGAATACACAACTGAATCAAACCATGGGATGGCTCGATCTGGGACGTTGATCGAGCGATCAACGGTCCAAAAAATGTACATTTGAGCATAGCACAAAAACGCCCTAGGAAGCATTTTTTGGCTCGTTTGTTAGAACTAATGAATGAAATAACTTGAAATTTTAAAATTAGATTAAAGAAATGAACAGAAATATTGGGGATGTGTTTTGATAGTTTTAAAAATGCGTAATCAAAAGTTAATTTAAACTATGTGTTCTAACCTAGGGTTTAAGATTTTCACCTTGATAATGGACGGCTTAAACCATATAATGGCATATTGCATTTGTACACTGTCCATGCTCCATTTTGTAGAAGATCGCTCAAACTTTTACAGTCTGGATCGAGTGCGAGATCATTTTAAATGGATTTGAGCTAGGTTCAACGGGAACTCGGTGGAGAAAGGCTTTGACCGGTGGGATTTGAGTGGGGAAGTGTTGAAGGGGGTCTGGTGAGCTCCAGGAAGCAATATCCTGGGCTTGAGGGGTTTTGGATAGTGAGAGAGGGTTAGGGTTAGAATGAATCTCAAATGAGGGTTTACACCCTATTCAAACATCCCCTGGTTGGATAGACAGCTAGGATTTGTTTGGCTGGACTCCATATAGCTACCACATGTCAAGGGTGTAGTTGGAAAGCTTGGATAAAGGACATTTGCAAGGACAATGAGGTGGAAAGCTTCTTTGGTCCCCATTTGGACACATGGATCAATAGGGGATGTTGGATCTAGATCCAATGGTTTATAATGCTTCTAGGAATGTTCTAGAGGGTGATTAAATAGTTGGAAGGGATGAGATTAAGTTTGAGAGGGGTTTTGACCAAGTTTGACTCCTCTCAACCCTTGGTTTGACTGTTTGACCATTCCCCATGCCACATGGCAGCTGAGGTGGCATGGACTGGAGTATTAAAAGCTAGGGTGTTGTATTTGGAGCCAAGGAGTGGAACTTGAGTGCTATGGGAATAATCCTTTGGAAATTTAATGACCTCTTGACCATTTAATGACTAGTTTGACCAGGCAATAGGTCAAACTATGCTAAGGTAACAAAGGGATAGAGGTTAGGAGCTCATCAAACAAGTTGGGGAGGTTTGAAGTTTAAGGAAATAGGATTTGAATATATATGTTTGACTATAGTCAAGGGTTTGACTAAGTCGAGATCCATGGTGATTTTACTTCAAAAGGATTTAAAAAAAAAATTGAATCGATATTTGAGATGGATTTAAAGGCTTAAAGGACTTGATTTGTTCAAATGGGTTTGAATAACCCACTTAGACCCTTAAGGAAATCCTAGGTCAAACTAGGTTGACTGGGAGGTTGACCTAAGAGGTGGGCTCAACAGGTTTGAAATGATATTTGAAGATTATCGGAGGTGGTCTCTAGATCTGGGAAGGTCAATTCGATCAAAATGCCCGTTTTGATCCTTAAAGGCCTATTTGGTCAACCTAGGTTGACTTGGTCAACCAGGTTGACCCAAGGTCTGGGTTTGGGTTGGAAAGTTTTGGTACGATATTTTAAACTTGCTGGACATGGTTCCAAGCAATTTGGAGTTCATTTGTTTTGAAATCGATGTCTAGATCCCTAAGGGGTATTTTGGTCATTTTGACCCCTGGTCAACTAGGGGTCAAAATGGATACACAAAAATGCATTTTAATGTTCAATGGGTCAGGATTAAGTGTTTGAAAGTGATTAGAGGCTTTGGAGAAGGCTCTAAGGTCAGGAGTCACTAGGTGGCAGGTCTAGTGGCATAGGCTGTAAATATTTGAAGGTTTTACAGCCTTTGGATTTTAATAAAGTTTCTGGGGTTAGAGACCTCAGAGAGGGCTCAAATTTGGAGGGTTTCCTTTAGAGACATGTCCCATCAGTATGAAGCTGATAGACTCTGAATCGGAGGTCATTTGATTGGGTTTTGAAGTGTTTGAAAATTCACTATAAAAGGCCTTTAGGACAGGGCCTTAAGACTTAGGATTTGAGTCTGAATTTCAGTATTTAAATTAGATTCTGGATTTGATTGATTAAATTTGAGTTATCCAAATCACTTATGATCATTTAGTGGATCATAAATGATAGGATAGAGTTGAAGCTTGATCAAAGGCAGGATCAAAGTTTGAACTAAAGTTTGAATATTTAAACTGGACTAAAGTCTGGATTTTGATTGAGGCTTGACTTGAATTAAGATCTGGATTGACTTGAGGTCAGGTTTGATTTTAAGTCTAGATTGATTTAAGATCTAAATTGATTATAAGTCTGGATTGATCTGTCGTCAAGGTAGCTCCTAAGGCTTGAGAAGATCATAGGGTCTGGATTTAGAAAGGTCTTAGGGTCTAGAGTAGATCCTAAGATCTAAAGTCTAGAAGAGTCTTAAGATCTAGATTTGTCTGGAGAAATCCTAGGATCTAGATTAGAACCTAAGATCTAGAATCTAGAAGAGATTTAGGATCTAGTTGGATCCTAAGGCCTGGACTTTGAAAGAATTCTAGAACCTAGAAGAGATCTTAAAGTCTAGATTCTAGAATGATCCTAGGATCTAGAATAAGTCTTAAGGTCTGGAGTAGATCCTAAGGTATGGAATTTGTCTGGAAGAATCTTAGGGTCTAGAGTAGATCCTAGGGTCTGGATTGGTCTAGAAGAATCCTAGGGTCTAGAGTAGATCCTAGGGTCTAGATTGGTCTGGAAGAGTCTTAGGGTCTAGAGTAGATTCTAGGGCCTGGAGTCTAGAAGGATCCTAGGATCTAGAATAGATCCTAAGGTCTGGAACTAGGAGAATCCTAGGTTTTAGATTGATCTGGAGAAATCCTAGGGTCAAGATAGATCCTAGAATCTGGAGTCTAGATTGTTGTAGGGTCTGGATTGATCTGGAGTCTGGATGGGTCCCTAGTAAAATTATAAAAAATTGAGGTCAATATGGTTTAAACATCATCTTGGTTCTGGTCTGATGATTCAGAAGCTAGGTCTACAAACGAGATTTTTTTCTTTTCATTATTTTTCATTTTTATAATTTGCTTAGCTTTACCCTTATCTTTTGTAGGAAGAGTTCTTAAATTTAGGCACTGATTTTTCATATGTCCAGTTTTCCTACATCCAAAGCAAACAACGTCAGAAGAAATCTTAATATTCTTACCATTTTTACCTTTATTCCACTTTTGTTGAGGCTTATGCTTTGGTGAGATTTTTAATTTGCTTGACAAGTTAAAACTTTCATCACCAACTAAGCTACTTTTTTTCATGTTTTCAGTGTTCAACACTATCATCTCTCCTGCATCCAAAAGTCTTTGACCCAAACTTTGCTCATAGGTAATGAGTGAGCCATTCAAATTATCAATAGAATATTCATTCAAATTCTTTGATTCACAAATAGCAATAACTTTAGCATCAAACTTATCAAGTAGACAACGTTGAAATTTATTAACTTTTTCAACGTTTGAAAACTCTTTACCTAAAGCACGCAATGATGTTATAATTTGAATAAATCTAGTATACATGTCTAAGATCGTCTCATAAGATTTCATGCAAAATATTTCATAATCATGCATTAAAATATTCAATCTGGATTGCTTGATTTCACTAGTGCCTTCGTATAAAGTGTATAATTTATTTCAAATTTCCTTACTAGTAGTATATGTGGAAATAAACATAAAATCTTTAGAATTTAAAGCACAAAAAAAATAATTTAGTTATTTTGCATTCAATTGAGCATTGATTTGTTCTTTTCTACTCCATTGATTAAAAGGAATATCAGTTTTAATTCCATCTATAACACATGATGGTGTAGAATAACCAGTTAAAATCATATGTCATATGCGCTAATCAATTGATTGCAATAAAGTAGACATGCGAATTTTCCAAAAACCAAATGTAATATTTTCAAACAAAGGTGGTCTGGTGATTGAATAACCTTCTGCAATATTTTGATTATAAAAATTAGCCATGGATCAAAATTCAAAAGTTTTTAAAAACTAGATTTTGTGAATCCCGCTCTTATACGACTAGAAAGTTTGTTAGGGATGTTAGACCCTTATGAACTATCCCAAGGCTAATTAAGAGAGAGTTGAATTGGTATTTTTAAAAAATCTTTCACAGTACAAAAGCCAAACCAAAATCCACCATAAAGAAAATACAATGCATAAAATAAATAAGGAAATAATAAGGGAAAGAACACACCATATTTATAGTGGTTCGGTCAAACCTTGGCCTACGTCCACTCCTCGGAGGCACCATCCTAGTATTGCATTAAACTCAGTGTCTCTCCTTTAGCCCCAACTGTTAGGCGGAGAAGCCATTATAAAATCACTTCTACCTTCCCCGGTGCGTCGGAGTAGCCAAGTCCTTTGACACCAAAGTGATCTTCTTCTTCCCAGAACTTCCCTCAAGACAAGCCTTGAATCCAATGGTACTAAGGTGCAAGCTCACCGAAGCAACCGTGTGGAATCCCTCAACACACTCTATTGAACCCCCCCCCCCCCCCCCCCAAGGATCTTCTCCCTTTCTCAAACTCCACCTTTTCCTCTCTCCCTTTAAAGCTCTCTCTTCAAGTTCCCTCCAAAAGAACGAAGCTACAATGGCTGCCAAAGAGTCAAAGCTTAAACAGAAGAGCTCAAAATAAGCTTACTAATTGAAACTTGCCGACATTATCATCCAGGATGATACTAAGCCTAATATCATCCTGTACGATCAGTGCAAAATAAGCCTAATCAGCTGGGATGATCTGAGACGATCATAAGAAATTTGTTCATATCGTCCAGCGTATCATCCCATATTGTCCAGCATATCATCCAGGATGATTCTGCGATCGTCTAGAATGATTTGATCATGCAATCAAATCTTAATGGATTTCCTTAAATATCAAATTAATTTAGGCATAATTATGTTGGGTCGGAAAGGATGATGCCCTGGATGATGTTCTGGATGATGTCCAAAATAACTCATACCTAAATAGATCTAGCGGCTGATTCTTTTTTATTTGAGCCTATGATCCTGGCCGATATGAAATCGTCCAGCATGATGTGTTTAATGACGGCTGCCTTAACAAGGATGCCCTAATTAGGGTTTCTATTTTTTAACTGATTGTCCAGGTCGATATAAATATCATCCCGGACAATGTTACCAAAAAATAGTAAACTCTAGGGAACAGTCAGAAATTCTTCCAAGGTCTGTGTGTGTGCAAGGTTACTTAGCATCAGGAGACACACAAATTGCAATAGACTCAAGAAAGGGAAAAGGTGCAAACTGACTCAAACTTAATCTACCCAATTTTGAGCTAGCTTGAGTTTGCACTCGATCTTGTGGACCTGAAAAGTAAGTACGCAAGGCAGTCGTAGATAATCATGAATATTTGCTATCATCAAAATTCTAATCCATGAAAACAAATCCGTTATAATTATATGCATAATACCTTCTCTACTATGACTATTAAGGTGAACTTTATTACTAAGAATAGTTGGAATTACAATAAGCTAGATGAAGTTGTTCTTGTATTTATTATTACTCATTTTTACGAATTCCTTTACATATTGATTTTGATGATTATTTATTATGTAACTGGTCAATAATTTATATCCAGATTGAAGATGCTTAGAATGCTTTCAAAACTTAGAATAATATCATGAAAGTTTTTTCCATTATATGGCATAATAATATTCCTACTACTATTGCTACTTTTATTTGGTGAATTATGCATTCATATGTGCCTAAAAATGAGAACTTATTAAAAAAGAGACTTTTTTTTACCATCCAAATGCTAATGTTTCTACCATGTGGAAAATATGCTTATTTTTTGCCCTAATTTTGTCAAATTTGTGCTCGTTTTGATGAAATTTTTTTATTGAATCACTTTAGTGGTAATATTAGCATCAATTCCATGCTTAACCATTGGTTTATTAATTCTAGAGGTCACATTAGGAATGTAATACCCTCTCTTATTTTTTATTACCATTGGCTTACTAGAAATAATTATTTATTTAACAATAATTCCATGAACCATCATCAAATTATTAGGAATATTAAAGACAAAGTTTTGTTGCTTTACTATGCTAACCTTCTATCCATAAAAAACATTAAAGGTTATTCATTTGTGGTGCATGAGTTTAGAATTTCCCTTAGGTTATGTATGTTTATGATGACCCTTAATTGGGTTATTAGCTTAAACCTCCTCATAATAATTTTAAACTTGAGATCACTAGTGAGGCGTTAGGAGAAAGAAGCTCCACAAATTAAGGAAGGAATTTGAAGAAGCTTTTGGCTTCAAACTCTGAAGATGGAAGATGGTGGCCGGTCATCCTTGGATGACCGGAACACCAAATCTTTTAGATCTATCATGCGTCCAACTATGTTGGATACAAAAGGTAGGTTTTCATTCAATCGCAGCTTTTCTTATTTTTTAAACTCTCCTCTGGAGATTAGAGAGGGAGGTTTGGTCTCTAAGAAAAGATCTTTGCCAGAGATTGGTAAAGGAAAAGAAGTAATGGATGTTTTGAAAAGTAAGTCTATTTCACCCTTGCCGGTTTTTATCCCTAGAGCAAATGATATGGAGGCTTTCTCTTCAGGTTGCATTGATAACAATTTGGACAATTCTAATGTGTGGATTACAAAACCACACATTAAAATAAATTTGAATGAAGTTCATAATGGAAATAAAGATGCTAATATGGTAAAACTTGGCTTGGAAAATGAAAAAGCCAATGTTCATGTTTTGAGGAATTCATTGGTGGTGAATTAAGGAGGAAATGGGTTAAATTTGGAGGATTTCATATAACCTCTCTTGGATTAGATTGGTTTATGTGTTCTTTTCAGTCACATGAAGCAATGGAGGAAGTTCTTAATGGATGTCCTTGGCATGTGGGTGGATTTGTCATTAGTCTAGATAAATGGTCTCCCAATTTTTCTCCTTATTCCTTGGATGGGATTTCTTCTCCTATTTGGGTTTGTCTTCCTCACTTGCCATTACATTGCTGGGATGAAACCAATATTACTAGAATTGTTTCTAGTATCATGACTCCTTTAGATGGGGGAGAAGGGAATTCGCTAGAGCTTGCATTTATGCTAAATTGAACTCGAAACTCCCTAGTGGTACCTGGGTTGAAGGTCTTCATGGAAATTTTTTTCAAAAATTTGAATTTGAAAATTTAACATCTATTTGTTTCAAATGCAAAAAGATTGGACATAAAGATTTTGTGTGTCCAAATGGTTTTCAAAATCTAGATTTGATTGATAAGAAAGTTCCCAAAGATCCATTTCTTGTTGATGATAGTTCATATTGGCCTTGGAAGCACGTGAAATTCAAATCTAAAAAAAGGAATAATATTGTTAAGAGGAATTCGTTTAAAAGTTATGATGAAGATTCTCCTCCAGATCTTCTAATTTCCAATAAACATAATGGATTATCTCTTGACAACAATGATAATATGGATGATGATTTTGATAAAAAATTGATTAAGAATGCTGATTATCCTATTGATCAAAATCTAGATGAAAATTAGTTGGAAGGAACGTCAATAATCAATCATTGGATTATCTCTGATGGCTCAAATTTAGAACATGCTTGTCTTCCTATGGAGACCATTCAGAATTCAAAAATTGAAATCAAAACTGCTAATATTATGGAAGAAAATGAGGTAACTGGTTATGCTGCGTCAGAGTTGGTAATCCTATAGAAAGTTCAAAATTTGAATTCAAAGGTTCTCAATTGCTGGAAGGAATAGAGGATGCAGTAAGTTCTAAAATAGATTCTATTACTGAACCAATAAGACCTCTTATTTCAGCCTTTCCTGTGAAAGCTCCGGATGATGTTATGGTGGATAATTCAGATTTCAAACATTCTCTTTTGCAGGAAGAAATAGAGGAAGCCGTTATAGAAGCTTTTCCCGTGAAAGATCTAGATGCTGATACGGTGGATTATTGATAAATTAAACAATCTCTTTTACTAGAGGGAATAGAGGAAGCCGTTACAGAAGGTATAACTGAATCATCTCTTACTTCAGTTAAGCCTTTAAAAGCTCCTAATTTGGAAATACCTGAAATAGTCACACCATCTTCAGAAGTTAACCTGAATTTTAAAAAGCCTGTATTAGTAAAAGGAAAATCAACATCTATTAAATTAGTTCATTCTTCATGTTCTAAGCAAAAACTTTTCAAAGAACTACAAGCTTTGTGGCCGGTGGAAGATTTTTCTAGAAGAAGAATGATAGTTTTAAGCACTAAGAAGTTAGTGAGGGGTTGTTCCCCTCATTAGTGCTTTTTTACTCTTACATGGGAAAGTACATCATGGAGGTTTGGAAGTGGCATCAGACAATATTACGAAAAGTTTTCTTATTTGATTCTCAGGTTATGATGGAGAATTGTAATTACTTTCTATGGTTTTTATTTAGTTTCCTTTACTTTCTTTTAGTTTTATATTTGTTTTCTAAATCTATTATAATTTTTTATGGGATCGTTACTACATCTTATTTTTTAACCGGTTGGGAACGCTAGGATACTAATCAACCTTTTAGGTTGTTTTTTATATTTGGTATCCCCTCCACCCCAAGGGTTTTTAAATGGGAAATAGTGGGTTTCATTTCAATTATGATAAATTTAGTTTTAACAAATATATTTTCAATAAGGTTTCTGTCCCTGTTGGATTAAGAACCCATTAGTTTCTTTTTGTTCTAGTTTGTAATAGGTTATTCTTTTCTTTCTCTTAATGCAAATTTGCATTTCTTCAAAAAAAAGAAACAGAATCTTTTGTTAAAGGCCACAAAACCTTCAATTATTTATAACCCATGCCATTATACTTACCATCTAGTGGATCTTAGTCTTGGGACCCTTTCCAAAATCCCCCAATCACACCTATAACCTCCATTAGGACTCACTAATCAATGATCTACATTTTTCTCAGCCCAATTGGACCCAAAATTCACCAGAGATCAAAATGACCAAAATGCCCTTTAAACTGGTTTTTGGTCTTTTCCCAAAGTTCAATTCAACCTTCCCATTTCAATCCTCCAAACCAATCCTAATGGATCCGAAACACCATTAGCAATACATTGGACCTAAACCTAAACTTAGGTTTGACCTAATTGACCAATTCAACCATGGTTGACCAAGGTGACCCCTAAGGGGTTTAAATACTCATTTCCAACAAAATGCCATTCTCTTGGCTTGTAACTACACTTATTGAGTTCATTTGGTTAATTTTAACACAATGGACTCAACTCTTAACCCTAGGTCAACTTGGTTGACAAAGTCAACATAGTTTGATCAAATCTTTCATACACCTCCATTCATTCAAATCGTTTGACCAAGAACTTCCCAACCTTATTTAGACCCATGGGTAACCCATTGGGTCCCTAAGAGATCCATCTTGGAGATCCAAGCCTTGGGCCTACTTGGTTTAGCCATTTTTCTTGACCCAAGTGTCCATAGAGAGGTTCCCCTTGAGCCATTTTTCAATCCTAGCCCAATTAAACACAACCAATAGTGGCACCTTTGACCAAATACACCTCCCCTAGCTAACCCAAGCCTTGGGTCAACTTGGGTCAAGAATTAGGCTAACCCAAAGTGACCAAAACCACCTTGGGTTGAGCCATTTTTTAATCTATCCTTCATCAAACTCAATCAGCACCCTTATTGGATAGCCCTAGGTCTAATGTACCTACCCTAGTCAGCCCAACCCATGTGCTAATTTGGTTCAACCTCCATGCTAGCCCAAAATGGTCAAAATCTTATCAACCTGAGCCATCACCCACATCAGGGAAATTCAAACCTAATTTCCACTTATATTGAGTGCACCAAAGCTTGACCTATCTCCCATATTTGGCCCATAGTCTAACTTGACGAGGGTTGTGCCCAAACCAACCGAAATCATGCAGGTTTGGGTCAATCTGAGCCATCCTAATGAATTTGACTCCCTTAGGTCCAATTGAACTTACATTTAGACTCACCACAACCCATTAACCTTTCCAGATTATCCTGAGCTGGTGATAATCGAAACCAATAGAGAAGGAGCTTTGCTGGTCCCCCGCCCCATATCAGGCTTGATTCAAAACCTTCCAAAGCTTGGGTTTGCTAGCTTCAACCTCATAGACCTCTTAGAGAATGTCCACTTCCACCTAGAGGCCATCGAATGGCTTACCAAAATAATCCTAGTAGTTTGAGCTCATGGTAGTGACCTAAATAGGGGGGCAGTCTACCAAATATCCCAATTCAAAATATCTCCCCCAAAATGATTCCCCATAGCTCTCTGAGTGATCCAATAGCTTCTCCTAGCTCCCTAGACACTTCCAGCTTCAATCCTGATCAAACTCTGGTTAAAGAACTCTGCACTCCAATCAAACTCCTACCTCCAGCTATCCTCCAGTATCGGCATCTCAAGGAGAATTATTTGCCCTCTCATCCTGAAGTGTCTCAAGAAGAAAAACCATATGTTGGGACTTTCTCCATGGTGAGAACCTTATCCCAAGCTCTTAGCTAGGTAGTGGTGGTCAAGTCTTAAGAGAACTTTCAATCCAACAAACCACTATTGCATTGAATGCTCTAGTCATCCTAATCCTCTCTATAAAATTTCATAAGAATTTATCAGTGGGATCACTTGGATCATGTCATAGAATGTCTAATGCTACGGTTTTGTATGGGAGGTTGAAGACACAATCTTACTCGTTGATTTCAATCAACGGTTTAGATTATATCCTGTGGTTCCAAAATCCATTTAATTATGACTATATGCTATTTCATCAAATGGCTATGGTTAATCCCATGTTACCCAATTAGCCACCAATGATTGGTTGGCCAATCGAATGCTGCCCACATTGACAAGTGCAGTTGGCTGGGTAATTATTGATTTATTAAATCCAAAAATTCAAAGGGGATTTCAAAAATTCATATCTCCCTCCACACATGACCATTTTAGGCATTCTTAGGCTCCTTGTAAAGATCTCAGGGAAACCTACAAAAGCCTTATGGTACCAAGCCTTAATTACTTTTGTATCAATATTAATTTTAATACGAATAATTTATTATTTTTATATTTATTTGTTTAATTGAAGTAACCATAGTTTGGGACTTTGGGAGAATTAATTTTGGCATGTCACTAACATATCCAAATTTTCCCTCCCCTCTTTGAATCGTCTAAGGACAAATTATTGCTAATTTGGGTCAAAGGGTCATGGTTTGATGCTTGGATTTGAATTGGGTTTATGATCTTTCCAATGGGATCTAGGGTCTGATTATAAGTGTGATGTTGATGTTTAGTATAAAGAGTTTAGGGCCATTGATTTTCCCCAATCAAAGCTTTGGATAGATCCTTAGGATTTTTCTAAGGTGCCTTAGAGGTCAGTTTAGGTGGCTTGGTTAGCTACCTTAGAGAGTTTTATTTGGGCTCAAATTTAGAGTGTTTGGAGCTTGGGGTCAAATGATCTCATAGTCCAAATTTTACTAGGTTTGGTGTTCATTTGATCCACTAATTAGGAACCTCAAAATCCCCCCTAGAATCGGCCAAAAACTTTAAACAATTCACTAATAATTCATATTGATCTAGAAATATTCATCTAAGGACCCTAACAGACCCTAATGGAACCCTCAACTCATGAAAAAAAGAACCTTATTAGTTAACCCTTAATTTTATTTCAATGTAATTTTCAAGAAAACCTAATAATTAAAACTAATAATAAATTAAAAATTATTAAAAATTTCTAAAAAATTCCAAACACTTGAAATTTACCCCTTGGACATTTCTAACCTTTGCGGTGATTTTATCCTTTTTGGACTTAATTTGGATAAAAAATGACAAAACCTTCTTAATTAAGTAATTTTAAAATAAATTTATTGAGGAAACTTTGAAAAATCATAATTAATTCAAAAAAATCTAATTTAATCAAACTCAAAGGAACCCAACATAAATTAAAATATAATATTTTATTAAAATGTTAAAACCTTCAAAATCTTGTCAAAGTAAAAAAAATCAACAATTCAATCAAACCTAATTCAAAATCAAGTTAAAACTTAATAAAATCATAAATTTTTTATAGAAACTTCAAATTTATCAAACCTATAGTATAATCACTCATCATAAGTCCTAATATTTATTTAAAATCTGAAATCTTCATAATTTACTTTATTTTTAAAATTCAACCTCTAACCCCTTAATTAATACATTAAAATAATTCTAATAATTAAAAAAATCCAATAATTTATTAAAGTTTTAGAAAATACTAATTTGATTAGTAAAAAAACTTAACCAACATTCTATTATATAATAACCACTATGGAGATGAAGTTTATTGGATGGACTATTCCGTGCTATGGGGCTATGTGTCCTAAGGAGGCCTAGTTCCTCGAGCCTAGTGGCACAATGCCACAAATGAATTCTAGGGAGTATTAAAAAGAAAAATTAAATTATTTTTAATTATTTAACCAAATAAAAATCTTTAATCCAACTACATTAATAAAGTTTTTAGGATGGACTACTCTGGGTTACATGTCACTTTATCCTAAGGAGGCCTGGTTCCTCGTGATTGGTGGCACAATGCCACAAACCTATTGATGAAAAACATAAATCAATCTATCTTTTCAAATCAGAAATTAATTTCATTATTTAATATTAATCCATCCTTAATTCCTAACTAACTATATCAACGTAATCAACCCTAAATGCAACTAGGTAGTAGTCATTTAACTCAATCCTGCGAGGCTATTAGCTTAGCCTCAAAGAAGGTGAAATAAACTTCACACCTCGGTGAGCAACAAAGGTAGTAGTCATTTAACCTTTAAAATACAACCAAATCAATATTTAGCACATTAATACTTTAACTCAAACATAAAGTTCCCCTTCAGACTTAACAAACTCAAACATTAGGCAATCTCAACTAACAACCCATTTTACGATATACTCTAGCCATAAAACCTTCTACACATACTTTAGATGATTTGCTTGGAAAATTAAATCTAGATCTAGACTAGATGTATCATTACTTTTCTACTGTGTTTCAGGTTTTTAAAATTTAATTGTATGTTGTGATTGAAATTGCTTGGTGTGTCTGTTTACTTTTACTGCACTCTGTGAATTGATCATGTGATTGTCGATTAAATTATATCAGGTTAAGACTGATTTGGATATTAACTGAGCTTTCTATAGGTGGAAAAACTCATGCATAGTTATAACGGGGGATAAATAAATAATAAATATAACTACTAAGGGTGCTTTAGCTGCTTAGCCACTAAAAAAAAGAACATGGCCAAGTTTGTTGAATACTTTAAGGATTTGAATATTATTGGATTTTCACTTACCAGGGTGATGTGTGTGGTGGTGTTTATCATTTTGTATGGATTTGGTAGTGTAGAGGTTGATTCTTGGTCTCTTGATGTGGGAGTCGGTGTTATTACTTTGTTGACTTTGTTTGGTTCATCTAAGTTGGTTGCTGCTGTTGCAAATCTATTTTTCATGTTTTGATGATTGACAAACACTGTTTCTCTTGGACAGCTTGTTGCTTCTAACTTTTTCAGGAATTGAAGATCGGACGATCAAAAAGGAGACAAGATCAGGAATGCGTAGGTTTAGGGTTGAGTCAGTCTGTACATTTGTTATTTACCTTTTGAGTCCACTTGTAATAGTCAAAGAGACTGATGCTATGTAACCCTTCACACACACACTTGAGAGACTTAGAATTTCTGTTTTTACTCATATCGGCCAGGACGATTTCTTGGATCGGCCTGGACGATCAGTTTAAAACAGAAAGTCTAATTAAGGATTCTTAATTAAGGCAGCCGACATTAACAGATCGTCCTGGACGATACGTGTATCGACCAGGACGATAAGCTCAAAACAGAAAGAAGTAGCCGCCATAGTCAAGTATGGTATACTGTATCTTTAAATTATCGGCCAGGATGATCCTATGATCGGCCTGGACGATATTCACAAATTATGCCATAATTGTTCAGGAAATCAAGGAAGTAATTAAGGATGATTGATACGATCATATCGTCCTGGACGATCTCAGGATCGGCTAGGACGATCTAGTCAAAAACCTTAAGTTACTTCAGGACGATCAATATCAGCCAGCCCATATCCAGGGCTATTGTGAGGACGATTTTCCTCTGATTTGAACTGATCGGCCGGGACGTTCGTGAGATTGGCCTGGACGATCAAGCCAATTTTCAATCGTCCAGCTTTGTATCCAGGGCGATGCTCTGGCCGATCTCCATTGATTTGTACTGATCGGCCAGGACGATGTCTATATCGTCCTGGACGATATTGTCGGCAACTTACAATTAATGAGCTCTTTTGAAGCTCTTCTATTTAAGACCTCTTGTTCATCGTTTTTAAAGACCTTTGGCTGCTGCCTTGACCTGAGAAGACCTTGAGGAGAGAAAGAGAGAGAGGAGAGAGAGAGGATCTTGTGAGGGGGAGCTTATGAGGGGATTCACAAGGGTTGCTTCAAGGATCGCTCTGCGTCGTCTTCGTCTAGAGTTTCTCGTCCGTGGAAAGGTTGGTAGAGTTAAGGAGTTTTGCTTTTGGTTTTGGTTCTCTGCCAGCTTCAGGAGGAAGCAAAAGGAGATAGGTTCTCTGCCTTGCCGGGGTGGCAAAAAGGAGGTTCTTGTGAGGGTTTCTCCGCCTAGCCGTGGGGGCTAAAGGAGAGTCACTTTTTTGTAGTGCAATACTTGGAGGGTGCCTCCAAGGAGTGGACGTAGGTTGAGTCGACCGAACCACTATAAATTTCTGTGTTCCTTTTCTTGCTTCTGCACCTTTAAATTCCGTATTTATTTTTGTGGTGTGATTTGGTTTATGCAATTTTCTTTCTCTATTAAAAGAAGTTTTTAAAATACCAATTCACCCCCCCTCTTGGTTAGTTTGGGACTAAGTTCATAGGGCTTAACATCCCCATCGAACTTTCAAGTGGTATCAGAGCTTGATTCAAAAATTAAAGTTTGAAAACTTTTTGAATTTGATCCATGTCTAACTTTGGGAATCGCAACACTACGGAAGGGTATTCTATTACCCGACCTCCTCTGTTCGATAACCTACCTTTTGATTTTTGGAAAACTCGCATGTAAACATTTTTACAATCTACTGATTATCGCATGTGGATGCTTATTCAAGAAGGTTATTCTCCACCTTCTCGTGAAGTTAACGGTTTTAAAACTAAAGTTGCTTTTACCGAATGGACTTTTGATGAATGAGATTTAGCTCAATTAAATGCGAAATGTTTGAATTGTTTTTTCTATGCTTTGAAATATGAGGATTACATGCGTGTTTCAACTTGCAAAACTGGTAAAGAAATTTGGGATAAATTGTGCATTACTTATGAAGGCACTAATGAAGTTAAACAATCCCGTTTAAACATTCTCTTGCATGACTACGAACTTTTTCGTATGAAACCTCATGAATCGATTTCTGACATGTACACAAGATTTACTCAGATTGCTACCTCATTGCATGCACTAGGAAAAGAACTTTCGAACTATGAAAAAGTTAACAAGATTTTGAGATGCTTGCCTTCGTCTTATGATGCAAAAATTACTGCCATCATTGAATCTAAAGATTTGAACACCTATTCTATTGATAACTTGCTTGGCTCACTCATTGCTTATGAGCAAGGGGTGAATCAAAGAAATCTTGATGCAGGTGAGAAGAAAATGGACAAAACAATAGCATTGAAGGCGCACAAATCAGATTCTGAATCTTTCGGGTCTAAAAGCGATGGAGTTGCCTTCATCACAAGGCAATTCAAAAGCTTTCTAAGGAAGAAACAAAAGCATCATCAAAGTTGGAGAAAAGGTAAGGAACATAAACATATTAAAGGATCTTCTAATGTTATTTATTTTGAATGCAGGAAACCTGGACATGTAAGAGTCGATTGTCCTACACTTCAAGATCATTCAAGCAAAGAAAAGGAAAAAGGTGAGGAGAAAGCTAAGTCTAGGAAGGAGAATAAGAAAATTCAAAGAGGCTTCTGGGCAGAATCTGATACTGATTCCTCTGAGACTGAACCAGAGGAAGAGACTACAAACTTGTGTTTCATGGGAGAAAATCAAAGTGATGAGGAAGAGGTATATAAACCAACCTATGATGAATTGTTTGAAATTTATGAAAAAATCCATACATCATACAAAAAACTTAAGAAAACTCATGCTAGCCTAAAATTAGAACATTCAAATCTACAAAAAGAGCATGAAGTTTTTCTCAAAGATCATGCAACGATTGATTCAAATCACATGGCTCTCCTTGATGAATTTGATGAATTAAACAAGAAGCATTTGGAATTAGTTGATAAAAGTAATGCATTAAAAGCTTCACACACCTCACTTAACGATGATCTTAAGAAATCTAAAGAGATTGAGAAAAATTTGAGGATTGAGAATGATGCATTAAAAAGAACTAACTTGAGAATTCAAAATGATTTGGAAATATGTAAGAAAGCTAGGATGACACCAACTTCTAATCAAAAGACAGAACCTAGGAAGAGGCATTTTTACCCAAACCATTTAAGAAAACCTTTTCTTGGAGTTCAATTTTTTTCTTGTGGCATGCTAGGACACATCTCACACACTTGCACAGTTCACCGTAGTACACATTGGGTGTGGAGACCTAAGATGCATGATTCAAAGCATACCACATCTGCATTGCACTCTACATTTCCTAAGAAGGAGCCCAAACCTGTTTGGGTTCCTAAAACTGACTGTTGTTGAGTTTTGCAAGTGTGCTCTCACCAAAGACCTCGTGGGAGCATAAAGATAATTGGACCTAAGGAGGCTCGCAGCTCAATTGCTTAAATCCACTGCTTTATCACTTGCTTGAAATCTTTAGCTTTTGTGTGTCTTTTATTTTATTTGTTTGTGTTAGTTTTTGTGCTCACTTTGTGTTGTTTTTAGTTTGCTTTATTTTTTTTGAGTTTTTGTTTTTCACTTTGGTCTTTATTTTTTGGCCTTCCATATGATGAAACTTCTCAAGCTTTTAAATATTAGAGTTTTTGGAGATAGGGTTTAGCTTTTCTAAATTGGTTAAAGGGAGTAAACTGTTGATGTTTTTCCCTTCTTCTGACTTTGTTTAGTGGGATGATTTTCTTCTATAAAACAAAAGTCTAAACTCAGTTAAACCAATAGCTTTTTAAGATCTCTTTCTTATCTTGCTACATTAAATTATCTTATGCATAATAGTCAAAATTCTTAGATATCATTCAATCTTTTGAAATCTTACCATTGCAGTTATCACGTGATTTTGATTTTGTGTTGTGGATTGTTCTTCCCTATGTTAGAGAGAGAGCTCCTATTCTCTAATATTTGGAGGATATACTCACAACTAAGTATTTTTCTTTAAGGGTATATTAAAGAGTTTTTAGCTTGCAAGAGTTAAAAAGGAAAGAGGCCAATGAAGCCAAATTGAAAAGAAAGCTATATACACAAAAGTGTATCAAAAAAACAAAAAGATGCTCAAAGAGCTAATAAAAGTGACAAGAGGCATAAAATGAGCCCACTAAATTGCAAGCTATCATCTCTTTGGTAAAACTCTTAAAACTTAGAAAACTCATTGATTATGTGATACATTCAAAGATTTGATTTTAATTTTCATGATTGAGAAAAATTATTTTGGTTTATTATTTATGAGATATTTTAGTTGTTAATAAGTCTTGATTGGATCTTCTTATCCTTTTTGTTATTCCGAGTTAGGCCTCTGTTTTTCCAAAAGAATTATGTACCCTGAAGGATGTCCGATCTAGAGTTAACAGAATCAGTTTTTCTACCTTCTTATGATTGGAATTTGTTAAACCTCTTGATCTCCTGAAACTTTAAAAGTTTAATTCGTGAAAAGAATTCTCATATGATGCCTCCATAAAACAAAAAAAAAATAATAGAAAAATTAAAATCCAAAAAAAATGTTTGGTGTTTTTTTTTATTATGTTGTTTTTATTTTTTCTGTGTCTTTGACTGTCTTTTCTTTTATTTTATTTTTGAGGGTCTTGATCATCACCATTCTTTCCTTGATTTCAAATTCAAGTCACATCGGCCTGGCCGATATTTCTATCGTCCTGGCCGATATGACAAATTCTGTCCAAAATCCATCTGCTAATCTTTTTCTATGCTTACTGGAATTCATCGTCCTGGACGATACTATATCGTCCCGGACGATTTGATCGAACTCATGGTGATAGTCCTGGCCGATAGTATATTTGTCTGGCCGATGCATTCTATGTGCATCGTCCTGGCCGATACACTGGATCGTCCTGGACGATCCACGTGTCAGCACGTTTTGATCTTTAAATTCGGCCCCGGACGATCCATTATTGGACCATCGGGAGGGCCTTGGTATATTGGCAACCATATCATTGGTATGGATAAGTGGTATCCCTCTTTTTCAACAGTATCTTTAAAAGGTATCACATCTCCGGTGTGGATTTAATTTCCGGGTCTACCATTAAGTTGTTGGGATGAGGATAATATTGCTATGATAGTGTTTGTGAAATTTTGAAAACATATTTTAAAAATATTAGTTTTCTTTGGGAATTTTCAAATTGAGATTTTAATTCTAATTCTAGAAGTCAAATCAGCTTGTTCGAAAAAATATATCACCCCGGAGGACAAAAATATAATTCCATAATGGTGTTCAGACTTAGAATCATGAAATTCATCTTGAATATCATAACTAGATTCTATAGAGAACTCCACACGGCCCAGAGGGGACAAGGTAGAGTTCAGCAAAATAATCCAGTTATGGTATTTAAGGAGTATGATTGTCGAATTCATATCCAAAGCCTTATCAAAGAAGGATGTATCTCCCCAAAGGGAGATAACACCTTTCAATGATAATTCCTCAAATATGATAATGACAATCATTCTTTAACATTTCCCTAAGAAATCTAAGAAGATTTTAAAAAAGATTAATTTTGAAATCAGGTGTGTGTGGTTCCAAATCTTCTACGAACGCAAGCCCCAATAGTTAATTACATCGTAGGGAGACAGAGTCCCCTACGAAAACTCTCGATTAAAAAAAGAATGAAATTTTACTAGATTTTTTAGGAGTGATATAAAAAAAATTGAATAGAATCTTTTGGAAAATCAAAAGGGAATGGATCAAGATTGAACATTTATTAACAGAATTGAAGGAAGAGAGGTAGGGGACACTTTGAGATTCTAGAACCATCCGGAAGTGTCCCAACTTAATCTAAGTGTTGGGCTTTATGTTTTGGATTGAAATTATATTTAATTAGAGTTGAGCATTTTATTAGAAATTTGGGAGTATATTCACGAAATTTGGGGTCTTATAATCAAAGATCTGCCCCGGATCCTAAATCTAATTTGGACGCTGGACCAGAGTTGTCCGATCCTAACTAATACAGTGCAAAACCTGGACTTACCCCGTCCTGGATTAGGGAGCCAGCTAACCACCTAGTCGATTTAAAAGAGATGAGTTTCGTCTTTTATGAAAGAGTGGAAGGGACGTTATACTTAAAGTTCTAGAGAATTGGGGCCGACATCTAGAAATTTTCCTAATTGGCCCCTTTGACTTATGTTGGGTACTAAAATGCTAAACTGATGCAATTAAAATTTTTGACTCTTTTAATTTGTGTCTAATGCAATGCATGCTAGTCGACGACTTCCAAATCAAGTATGCTTGAAATTTTAAAAAATAGGCTTATAAAAATAATTTTTTTTAGAAGACTGGGCTTCCCCAGGTCCGGCACCACGTCCTCATAGGTCAGACTATCCGGACTCTACCCGTGGGCAGGGAAGGGTCTAAAATAAGGAAAGAAGAAGTACAGAAATATGCTTGCGACCCCGGGGTCGATCCCCGGCTAATTCCCTAGATTCGTTATCTTTCTATGTTATTTAGACTCACTAAAATTTTAGACATTTAAAGTTAAGAGTAGAAAATTTTCACACCCTCACGAGTCTCACATATCCAGACGAAAACAAAAACGGAACACAATCACCACAAAAATAGGAAAAGCAAGCAATCCTAAAGGCAATCAACTCATCACATCAAATATTAATCAATTAATAAATGTCCATAGGAAAAGTTGTCTTGCTTATTACAAACCAGAATTTTGCACAAAGTAAAGTGGCCAGGCACCACTGACAATAACCCGGATTCTAAACCTAGTAATGACGCAAGTAATTTTGAGTGGGATACTCTCAATCTTCAAGTCTTCAATCTTGATCTCCTTTGGACTCATTTTCTTCAAACTTCTTGGATTCTTCATGGTGAACTACCTAATTGGATAAGAGGGCACTTCCCTTTTAAGGGGAAGGCCACTCTTTCCTCTTTGGGTATAAGATAAGTGTGATCCAAATTTGGATTTCCAAATGGAAAAAGGAATACTTCCCAAATGGGCATCCTTTCCTCTTTGGAATCCAAGCTTTGGACCTATGTATCCCAACTCAAAATTAACTTTCACAACACTTAACAATTACACAAATTATATTTATATCAAAAATTAAATCTAGACTCACCTGCAGGGTTATCCTAAGCAGTTATTCCCAAGCAGTTATATATGTGCAAAAAGGAAAGTAAAACACACTGGCCATGCTCTTTTTATTGTTTGGGGGCTTTAGCAGCTGAAGCACCTGTGCAAGCATTTATAACAATTAATAAATTTTTATTGATTTAGCCCCCTTTTTCTTCCCTGCATGAGCGTGGCCACCTGCAGAAAACTATGTGAACATCCAGATCGTACCTAACCTAAGGGTAATCTAATCGCCAAACACATCAATCCATTCACAGAGTGAAAAAAAAAAGTAAGCAGACATAGCAAAACAATTTCATCCACAACATGTAGTGAAAACTATGAAAAATCCGGCACACAACAGTAAAGTAAACACCGACCTAACCTAGATATAGAGTTGGTTGTCCTAGAACATCATCTAAAGTGTGTGTAAAAGGTCTTGTGGCTGGGGTAAATCCTAAATTGGGTGATTAATCAAAGTTGTCTAAAGTTCTGGGTTTGTTAAGGCTTAAAAGGGAGATTTGAGTTAAACTTTAAATATTACTAAATTAGGAATTTTAATTAAATGTATTTTAAAAGTTAATTGATTGCTACCTTTGTTTCACACCGAGGCCGTGAAGTTTATTTCACCTTCCTTTGGGCTAAGCTAATAGCCTCGTAGGCCTGGGTTACCTAGTAGCAGCCGGGGTTAATTAAATTATTTTAAATTGGTTGGAAACACAGGAGTAAATTAATATTAAGGGGAATTGATTACTGATTTTAATGACTTGGTTGAGAATTTTAATAACCTATTAAAAGAATTTTAGAGGTTGGAGAAGTTAACAGATTTTAAAGGAGTATCCAGATATGTTAACTAAAGGGGTCAAAATTTAACTTTCAAAATTAGAGTAAATCTTAAGGGTTTCAGATTTTTAATAAATACTAGACCTAATTATGAGTTGTTAGACAGGTGGGACACTTAATTTGGAGTTTTCTATGAAAAGTTATGATTTTTAGAAGTTCTGGCCAGCTTTGACCTAAGGTCACCTAAGATGTTGAGTCCTTGACTTTGACCAAATTATGGAGGTTTAATAATTTTAGGGAATGATAGATTCTAATTGGATTCATTAGCCATTAAGTTTAATTAGTCAAAATTTTCCATAATTAACAGTGAATTTTAGAAATTTTACATGTTTGTAGGGATTATCAAACTATCTCAACTAAGGGAGCTGCTTAAGGATTTGAATTCAAATGAGCCCTAAAATCCTTGGGATAAATTCCAAAGGTCATAAATGACCTAAGGACAGATCAACAAGTGTATAAAACCCTTTTGGGATTTTTTAAGATTTGTTTTTAAGATTAATTAAAATTGATTAATCCCTATTTACGTAAGGGTAAAGTTAAGACAAATCTAGAGATCAATTTAAGAGGGTTTCAATTCTTATTGATTAGGGGATTAATCAGGGACAATTAAGGATATTTTGATGGATTTTACAAGTTAAGAATAGTTCATTATCAATTGATTAGGGTTTACAGGCCATTTCTAAGAAAGATTTTTGAGGTTCCTACTTGGGGAACCAAATGAACTCCAAGTTTGATGAAATTTGGATCATAGGATCAACTGATCCTAGGGACTAAACCCACCAAATTTGAGCTCAAATGGAGTACTCTAAGATGGTTAACTAAACCACCCAAGGTGATCTCTAAGTCACCTTCAAATCACTATAGGGGTCTATCCTAGGCTTGGATTGGGGCAAAATCAGTGGCTCTACACTCCTCATTCTACACATCATCAACACACCAAAAATTACACCCTAAATCCCATTGGATAGGTCTATATCCCCTTTTGAATTTAAGGGTCAAACCATGACCCTTAGACTTAAAAAATTAGGGAAAATGCCCTTGAACATCTTAAAATGGTGAGATAAAATTTGGACAAGTCAGAAACATGCCCAATTTCAATCTAATCCGAGCCAATACCGTGGGATCTAATCCGAGCCGTTGATCGAGATCAACGGCTGAGATTTCGTCTTCAACCTCCCGTGCGTATCCGAGACCGCAGAGCTTCTCCGGCTTGATCCGAGCGATCCCTCCGGTGAACTCCGATGAAATTTCATAGGGAGGATCAGGACGATGGAAACCTTCAATCCAACGGTGGAGATCCGATGGGGTGAGGGTTTCCTTCACACTTGACTGGACTACCTAGCTAGGGAGCTTAGGATGGAGGGATTACCATAGAGAAGGCCTCAACGAATGAGCTTCTCTATCAGGAAGCTTTGTTGACCTCATTATTCGAGGTCAATTTCCCTGGAATCGACTTTAGTACCTAGGTTTTCATAGCCTAGTGTAGATGTTGCACCCACAGGATTTCCCTTAGGTGGACACCTAATGACGTAGCATCGACTCGAACCTATCACTCAACTCGAATCAAAATCAATTCAATCCAATTTTAATTAAACTCCAAACGAACTCAAATTAAGCCCCCTTTATGATTCGTCGATGTCAATCGACTCAATTTAATATAATCTAATTCGATTTTGATCAAATTGATATATCATTGGGTTTAAAATAACTCACCAATAAAATCAAAATCAAATCAAATTAACTCAAATTGAATTCTATTTCAATGGCTCTGATTAACCCGTTTTGACTCGTCACAATTATATATATATAATAATAATTGATAAGTCATCAAAAATTATCTTAATCGGGCACGAATCTCGATGCAAAATCAAGTTTGGAAACTTCAAAAATTAATTTGGAGACCATCTGAACTCCGATTTCAGCAAACTTACAGTCGAACTGAGCGACTCAGGAATACAAACCCAACGACACCAAGATCAATCCAATTCGAACCCAAATGAGTCCAAATCAAGGGCTCAAATTGTTGTTGGAAGGTTCAAACCCTAATTTGAGTTACCAAACGGTCTCCGATTTTGACGAGCTTATACTCGAATCAAACGGCTCGACGAGACAAATCCAATGAACCATAGATAACTGAATTCAGAAATCATTAAGGCCTTCAAATGTCCAATGAACGGTCCACGGTCAAAGGGTTCAGCAACAACCCATAACCACCCACTCTCCCTCAACCCATAACCACCCACTCTCCCTCTCCCTCAACCCAAAAAATGTCCAAGTCTCCCTCCTCACATACATGATACGTCCAAGCCCCTCCTCTCATCCAATCTCTAGCCCTAGGAACCCCAAATGAACCCCTCTATGCCACGGCTTGTTCAACCAGAGGCAACAAAATGTGGTAAACTTTCTTTTTTAATTTCTCTTCCATTTCGTTTATATCAACTTCTACGGCTTCTAGAAGGAATGAAAAAGATATGTACCTTGATTGTTTTCTTTAAAGGAAATTAATGAAAGAGGGTTTTATTTCTTGTTAGTTAAGATAAGAGTTGGATCATGAGTTTTCTATGATTCAAATTTCTGTTAGATTTACAAAAGAGTATGGATCATTTTTCTCTTGATTAAATAGTTTTGTCCTTAACACAAATGATTTTCAGGTTGGGGAGTTTAATGGCTGCATTTCTCATTTAGTTTGAAAGAGAGATTGTTATTCTTCAAAAGCAAAATAAGAAATGTTGATGGATTGTCTTTCTTTATAACTTGTTGGAGAAGATTGTTGTTACATTTATCATTTCTTTGAATTTAACATATGCTTGATAATGATGCAAGATATGATGATTCTTTTACAACTAGATAGCTTTTTCTTACATCATAAATAAATTTTAAAATAGTTTATTGCTATGTTGGATACTAATGAATATATTGTCGTTTCATGTGCTATTTGGAAAGATGAAGGTTGTACATTTTGGAAGGTGGAAATGTGAAGTTTTTTGTAAAGTAGAGAGTACGATTTTTGAAAGTGAAAAGTGTAGGCTTTAAAGGATGGTGTTTGTGATAGATGAAGGGTAAAGCGTTTTGTGTATAAGTAAAGAAGTAAAAAGTGTATGTGTGCATAGTTGTGTTTCATTTTATGCATATATGTTTTCTTCTCATATTTTGAGAAAAGCAAGTGGTTTTATTTTGAAAAATATTTTATATGTTATAAAGGGTAGATAAGTGTGTGTATGTGAAATGTACGAGCTTCGAAAAGTGAAAATGAAAAGTATATATATTTTAAAAATGAAAGTGTGTGAGGTTTGGAAAAGGAAGTGTATGTCTTGAAGGGTGTTGGAGAGTGAGTGCTTTGAGTAATCATTAGGAAATAAAGTTTGTTTGGCCTAAAGGTTGAAATATATATTAAAAGCATTTTGTGTGTAGTTTGAAAAGTGAATTTTGTGGGTTTAAAAAAAAAGTGAAAAGTAGAATGATGTGTTTAAAAGTGAATTGTTCGAAAAGCAAAATTGTGGAGTTTGTATGTATATGAGCTTAGTTGTATGTGTTGGAAGATGTACATTTTGAAAAGTAGATTAAGTAATTTTGAAGAGTGGTTTATGTTTTGTTTTAAAAATGTTAAATTGTGTATGTGTAAAGAAATATGTATGTTTTAAAGGTAAAGTGTATGTATGATTTGAGAAGTAAATTTTGAGATTTTGGAAGAATGAAAAATATATGTTTTGAAAAGTATAAGTATGAACTTTGGAAGGGTGAGATGTGTAGATTTTAGAAATAAATCATGTTCATTTTTGAAAAGTGTATGTTTGGTTTGAAAAGTGAATTTTGTGTTTTTAAGAAATGAAAAGTATTATTTTTGGAAATAATAAATGTATATGTTGAAATTTGATATGTGTAGAAAGATGTTTTGAATATTAAAATGTATAAAATTATTTTTGAAAAGGAGAGTACAGAATATGATTTTTTTTAAGAATGGTGAAATGTGCAAGTGTAAGAGTTAATAATTTTGTTTTATAAAATGTTTGTGAATTTTTAGAAGAAGAGATATGTATATATTGGAGAGTGTATTTGCCGAATGTCTATTAGAACATGAAAGTGTTGAAAAGTAAGAAATCTCTTTCCCTCTCTACCTCTATATTCTTCTTTCCCTTACTCATGTCTCGGGATAAATATTGGAAAAATACAAAATGTTCTTTCAAAAAGGAAAGGTTCTAAAAGGATATTCAACCAAGCCAGTGTTCAAGCCCGAAGAAAGGTACGTCTTTATTTTTAGTAAAATTTCAATTATTTTATTTTTATTTATTAAAAGTGTTTCTAATCCCTATTTTTCCTTGTTTTTTGTTTAATTGCATGAACTGTGAGGAACGGTATCGGTCGAGGGAACAAAAGGACAAGGAGCTAATGATGTCAGTCGCCTCTATCCAACCGGGTAGAGGTGCTACGGGCGGAACCACCGGGTCGTAGCCCCCGGTGACTGTGAGTATTCTAAACTTAGAAAACCTTTTGGGGCCCCTTGATGTGGTTTGTGCGAACCCTTCCCTTTTAGGTCCTTGTAGCAACTTCAATTTTATTAGGATTACTTTTGTTTTATTTTAGATCCTTAAACCTTTACACGCACGCAAAGTCCTAAGGGTTTGTAATAACAAAAATTTTTATCCTATATAACAGTAGTGACACTTAAGGACAAAAATTAAGGACTGAGTCTTAGAAAATCTAGACTTAGGATGCAAGCACACTTTAGGATAGAAACTTATAACATAGAAAATTTAGTGACATCTCAGTTTAGAATTAGTAAACATCTTTAAATTAAAATTCAATCAATTAGAAAACTTTAGCCAATAATTGACTTAGGACATTTCAAAACCTCCCAGCCTACTGCACACACTTAGATTTCTTTGTTAGGATAACCGACTCTAGTTTTAGGTTAGGCTGGTGTTTATTTTCTTACTGCTGTGTGACGGGCTTTTTCTCGATTTTCACTGCATGCTGGTTTGTAAAAATATTGGTGTGTTTGCTTACTTACTCTTACTGCACTCTATGATGTTGGTTTGATTGACGATTAGATTACCCATAGGCTAGGAGCGATCTGGTTGTTAACAAAATTTTCTGCACGTGGCCACACTCTTTTAGGGCAGTAAAAAGGGGGCTAATTAATTAATAATTATATAAATGCTACAGGTGCTCCAGTTGCTTAGCCCCCAAATAAAAAGAGTGTGGCCAAGTGTGGCTGAGTGATTTAATTTAAATGCTTATATATAACTGCTTGGGATGATTTTTGCTTAGGATAACCCTGCAGGTGGTCTAGATTTTCTTTCTTTTTATGTGAAATGTAATGTAAATGTAAATGTATTTGAAAATTATCATAAATGTGAAAGTGATTTTGAAAGTGGGATATGACATCCAATTTGGAATCCAAAGAAAGGAAGAATATATCATAAATGATTATTCTCTTTTATTTAGAAAGCCAAATTAGGATGATTCAATATCCAAATAGAAAAGAAAATACCCCTCTTAGAGATGAGTTTCTTTTCATTTGGATATCCAGAACCTGGCGGACCCGAGAAGCTTGTAGAAGAAGAAAAGATGAAATGAGAAGATGGAAGAAAGAAGATGAAGAAATGAAGATTCAAGAAAGAATATATCCCATTTCAAAAATCACTTGCGTCATTCTTAGTATTAGAATCCGGGTTTGTTGTTAGTGGTGCCCGACCACTTTACTTTTCTGCAAATTCTAGGTGTAATATGGACATTGGACATTGGACATTGGACATTATATTTTTGGATTATTTAAATTAATTGTTTATATTGTCTGTAGTCAAAGGGTATGAAATCACTGCTTTAACAAAGAATTTTCTTAAGAGCATTCCTCCTAAGATGTAATTAACTATAGGGGCTTGCCTCTATAGGGATTTGAGAACCCCAGACTAAAATAAATCTTGTTTTATTCGTATAAAATAAGGGAAGAATCTTTGGGAACGTAGATATTTTAAAACCTCATTTCTAATTTTGAATAGACTTGTAGAATGTTATTATTATCTTTTCAGATAATATAATATTATACTTGTTATATTCAACTTTAGAAATGATGAATTTTATAAAACTCATTCTCGCTTTTGGATATCTTGAATAATGTTATGTTCGTCTTTTAAGATGATATAATATTATTCTTGCCATATCTAAATAAAAGAATGAATAAACTTTTTCAAAAACGTATTTCTATCTTTAAACATATTCTATAGGATTTCATATTCATCTTTTGGGGAACTATGTTTGATTATAAAAATATCAATTTTCAAAACCCTATTTTGATATTGAATCCATTATAGAATTTTGTGTCAGTCTCTCGAGATTGTACTTTATTCTTAATGCAATATTCGATTACAAAATAAGAGAAATCAAAATCTGCGTGGTGACACAATTTTTTTCCCACCAAGGTTTTTCTGGCGACTCCGCTGGGGATCAATCCTCTCACCATCTTTAGCAGTGATTTATACCTTTACATCGGTAGTATACTTGTGCTTGTCATAAGTTGTAACTACCTTTCTTCTGCCAGTTCTTTTAATCATTTCATTCTTGTATAATTTGGCCGGTATCTAAAAATTTTAGAGGTCTTATTTTGGACCCCGTTAGAAAACTAACGGGAAGATCCTTTGTATGACCTTTTTGTAAAGAAATTTCCTGTGCTAATTTGAATGTTTCTGTTACATTTTTCTTGTAGCATGATGTTTGACTTAGCACTGGGTCCAAAATCCTTTTGACCAATCTTTAGTAATATGTATAGTTGCTTCTTTTAGTAACTTAATGTATTATTTGGATTGGGTCCAAATAACTTTAAGTCTTCAAAAATTTTAAACTTCTGTGTCCTAACTAATATGTTACAGTTATATATTTTTATAACTCGATATGTAGCTGGACAAATCTCAAGAAAATTTTAGCTTTTAAATCAAAGTTTTCTCCTTATTTAAACCAACATATTATAGTTATATATTTTTATAGCTTAATATGTTTGGTAGGATAGGATCCAAAAGCTCAAACCTTCAAATCAAAATTTTCTGCCTTTCCTAATAACATATTACAGTTACATATCCTTTGTAGCTTGATATATTTGCTAAGGCAGGGTCCAGAATTTGATATATGCAAGATTTTCAAGATTAAATTCAATTTGATTTGAGAAAAGTTTGAAGGTTCGAATACAAGTTAAGCTTATAAAAATAATTTTGCTAGAGAAAATAGTAGGTTGATTTCTTTTAAAAAGAAATTTACCTCTATCTTCCTTAAATTGTAATTAAAACTTCATTGTGGTTGACTCCTCTAAACACTTAAAGAATAAGACATATGATTATTAATGATAAAATGAAAAGTGTGCTCCCTCCCTCCCTCCACTTGAGTGGATTAACACTTTAGATGAAGATATATTTAATCTTATTTCCTTTTGGAACCTTAAAACATAAAAGTTTAGCTAATTTTGCTAGGTTCCTAGCAATCGCTGAATTAAATTCAAATATATTTTCAAATCTTCTATTCAACCATATTATGATTTTTCTAATCTTAGGAATGTATAAATATTGGTTGATATATTGAAGTTTGAAAATCATTCTAAATTTCCTCACCTTTAAACCTTCTTGTAGGTTAAAGCTTAATATGCCTATAAATCCTATTCCCTAAGAGTACTACATGGATACGACGATTTGACCTCTGTCATGTGATTTAACTCTGATAGAAAATGGATCTTAAGGCATACAATGAAGATAAATAGACAAGTTATATAAAAGCTTTTGTTCATCATATGTAGTTTTCTCTTATTGTAATATTTTTAAATCAAATATTAGCTAAGTTTACTCTTGGCTTTATTATTCCGTTTGAGAAAACTCATGAGCAATTCTTATTAAAATTGATCATCTTAAATTCTCATTTCAGTCAAAGACTTGGGATAATTCAAGGTTCTTTATTAAGGCTAGCCCATGATATAATAAACATTTCTTTGTCATGTGGCTTTTCCTTAAAATTAATTGACACACCTTGAATTAATACCGAGTCAGGTGATTTTATAACATCTTTAATAGTTTTTCCTCTTCAATAGTGATAAAAAATTATCATATTTGGGTTCACCTATTATGATATTCATACATATCTTCTTTTAAATAAAGATTTATGTCAAATTAAAATTGGAGGAAAGGAAAGTTCTGTTCACCTCGTTATTATACATCTCATAGGCATCTTTCAAATTGATGAACTTATTTTATAATTATCTCAACTAAGTTGTTTATTCATACTATAGGCCGGGTCTGCTTTGTAGATCAATCTTACTTGTATAAGAGGGTTAATTTTCCACTCTTATACTTGGAAGACGAATTTATAACTGAAATAATTATTTCAAGATTTAAATAAAGGAAGCCTCCTAAAAAAAAAGGTGAAGAATTAAAAGAAAAGAAAAAAGAGACACATTCATTAAATGTGTAGCAAAAAAAAAAAGTGGCTTCCCTTTCTAAATCTTGAATATCATAGGACCTATTCATCCTTTAGTATTTTTTTACACTTAATTTTGAGAATTCAAAATTTTGGTTCATCATCAAGCATTGATGTTCTATTAGATGTAAAATATATATCATATAAAAAATTTGGAAATGTTGAATTTCTGCCTCCAATTTGATTCTCTTTTGATATAATTCTTAATTCAAAAAGAAGAAAAATATGAAGAAGGAAATCCCAGTTTTGCTTGTAGGGAGCTTTGATCTGGGTTAACAAAATCTAAATCTTGAGACCTCTCTAATTAGCAACTTGAGTAGGTCAGTTCATATATTCAAATTATTTTCAAGAAAAATCATATAGATGATCAATCTAAATGGAATTATAATGGTGCTGGTTATGCATTATTTGGGTTTCACATATATAACCTAATTGAGATGCATAAACAAATCATGATCCAAAAAAATATTTAACTCTCTTTTGGACATCTTTCAATTTGAATGAGATTCTAGACAGGATCCTGATACTAGATGATCTATAGTGATATTTATGGATAATAAAATCACTTTCTTTAGATTCAAATTTTTGAAACAAATCTAAGGGACATACCTTAGTTAGTTCTGAGATGATTGTCTAATGTTCTCATTCACTATTGAATAACTATAACTTCCAAATTTAAGTTTATTATTGACTGAACTAGGATGTTAGAACATGAGGGGTTCTATCCTTAGTGATGTCGATGATACCTTTGTTTGAATCTTTGTCAAACTTCAAAACAAAATCAAGCTACAGTTTGAGTAAGTCCATAATTGACTAATCTTGGATGTTAGAATTGAAGGGATTCTACTCCTGATAAAGTCTATGGTAATTTCGTCAAAAAGATATGAAATTTAATTCAAGGTATATCTTTATCATAAACTAGAATCGGATGTTAGAGTCTAAACAACTCTATCCCCATTAAAGAATCTTTCTATAGCATTGAAATTCAAAATATTTGAAGCTACAATTTTCTTTGAAAGAAAGTTGTTAAGTTTTGATTATTTGATTAAAATTCATTTTGGTTATATTCAAATTATAATTTAGGAGGAGTCAACCCATCTTTCGTTGAGTTTTTGAATCTTTTCCCATGTCTTTTTTATTGGGTTAAGATGATTAAAACTTAAGCGATCACTTTTAAATATTATAAGAAAATTGTCAAATAAAAAAATAAAGCTTTCACTTTTTGATGAAAATCAAACTTTTCTCGATCATTATGAGAATTTTATATTCCTTAGTGCTGTCACTATAAAGGATGCTCAAATATTCTCCTTGTTCTTCAACAACTCATGCAAAAGTTAAAATTTTCTAAGAAAAATTTTATCATGTTGCATTTAGTTCTCCTAGAACATGCAAATGAGGACTCTAGAAAATTCATATGATTTTCTTTGAGTTATTCTAGACAAATTCAATCATAGAATCAATCTTTAATCAAGATCTTGCATTTCTCCTTTGGTGGTCGAGATGCTTTGTTAATTCTTTACTTATCAAAGATGATCAAACTACTCCCCTTTTGTTTCCTCATATATGATGATCTGATATAAAAACATAATCCCTAGTAGATTATTTGTAAGTTATAAAGATCATTTATAGTGAAGGATAAAACAAAATTTAAAAAAAAAAAAATTTCAAGTCTATCATTCTTCAAAATGTTTTTCTTTCCATTCTAGAAAATGACATATATAAAAACTTATGATCTCTAGTAGAACATTTGCAAGTTATCAATATCATTTGTGGTTGAAGGACAAGATTCAAAGCTTTAAAGAAATCAACTTTACTTTAAAAATTCACCACCCTGAAATCAGTCTTTAGGTCTAAGTCCGCTTTTACGGCATCCTACTAACGTTCTGGCTTAAGTCCGCTCTTACGGCAGCCAATCTAGTTTAAATCAGTCTTTAGGTCTAAGTCCGCTTTTACGGCATCCTACTGACTTTCTATCTTAAGTCAGCTTTTACGGCAGCCAAACCCGATTAAATTTGTCTTTAGGTCTAAGTCCGCTTTTACGACATCCTATTGACTTCTGGCTTAAGCCCGCTCTTACGGCAGCCAAACCTGATTAAATCAGTCTTTAGGTCTAAGTCCGCTTTTACGGCATCCTACTGACTTTCTGGCTTAAGTCCGCTCTGACGACAGCCAATCCAGTTTAAATCTGTCTTTAGGTCTAAGTCCGCTTTTACGGCATCCTATCAACTTTCTGGCTTAAGTCCGCTCTTACGGCAGCCATTCAATCTTAAATCCGTCTTTAGGTCTAAGTCCTCTTTTACGGCATCCTATTGACTTTCTGGCATAAGTCCGCTCTTACGGAAGCCAATCCTGATCAAATCCGTCTTTAGGTCTAAGTCCGCTTTTATGGCATCCTATTGACTTTCTGGCTTAAGTCCGCTCTTACGGTAGCCAATCCAGTTTAAATCTATCTCTAGGTCAAGTCCGCTTTTACCGCATCCTATTGATTTTTAGGCATAAGTCCGCTCTTACGGCAGCCAATCCTGATCAACTATGTCTTTAGGTCTAAGTCCGCTTTAACGGCATTCTATTGACTTTCTGGCATAAGTCCGCTCTTACGGCATCCAATCATGATAAAATCTGTCTTTAGGTCTAAGTCCGCTTTTACGGCATCCTATTTACTTTCTGGCATAAGCCCGCTCTTACGGCAGCCAATCCTGATTAAATCCGTCTTTAGGCATAAGCCCGCTCTTACAGCATCCTATTGACTTCTAGTATAAGTCCACTCTTACAGAAATCAACCCTTAAATCCATCTTTAGGTCTAAGCCCGCTCTTACGGCATCCTATTGATTTCTAGCTTTTATCAAAATCAAAATCAAACTCTCAATTCCTTCCAAATTACATTCAAATCATAACATTCAACTTTTCAAAATCTCGGCTTTATTAAATAATACTAATTTCATTAGTTATTATTTGCTAAAGCCATCAATGCCAACAACAACTTCAAAATCACTAAATCAACTCGAAACTCTATCAACCTTTATCCTAATTTTCTATCAAACCTCAAAATCTTTTCAAATTGTATACTCAAATCTTCAACTTCAATTCTGGATCTAGTTGATCATTTCGGTCAACACCAATACGCACAATAAACTTTGGCAAGTTTATCATGCCTATTGGGGGTCCATTTGTTGACCTCATTATTCGAGGTCAATTTCCCTGGAATCGACTTTAGTACCTAGGTTTTCGTAGCCTAGTGTAGATGTCGCACCCGCAGGATTTCCCTTAGGTGGACACCTATTGACGTAGCATCGACTCGAACCTATCACTCAACTCGAATCAAAATCAATTCAATCCAATTTAAATTCAACTCCAAACAAACTCAAATCAAGCCCTCTTTATGATTCGTCGATGTCAATCGACTCAATTTAATATAATCTAATTTGATTTTGATCAAATTGATATATCATTGGGTTTAAAACAACTCACCAATCAAATCAAATTAACTCAAATTGAATTCGATTTCAATGGCTCTGATTAACCCGTTTTGACTCGTCACAAGTTTATATATAATAATAATTGATACGTCGTCAAAAATTATCTTAATCGGGCACGAATCTCGATGCAAAATCAAGTTTGGAAACTTCAAAAATTAATTTGGAGACCATCCGAACTCCGATTTCAGCAAACTTATAGTCGAACTGAGCGTCTCAGGAATACAAACCCAACGACACTAAGATCAACCCAATCCGAGCCCAAATGAGTCCAAATCAAGGGCTCAAATTGCTGTTGGAAGGTTCAAACCGCAATTTGAGTTACCAAACGGTCTCCAATTTTGACGAGCTTATAATCGAATCGAACGACTCGACGAGACAAATCCAATGAACCCAAGATCACTGAATTCCAAAATCACTATAGCCTTCAAATGTCCAATGAACGGTCCACAGTCAAAGGGTTCAGCAACAACCCATAACCACCCACTCTCCCTCAACCCATAACCACCCACTCTCCCTCTCCCTCAACCCAAAAAATGTCCTAGCCTCCCTACTCTCATACATGATACGTCCAAGCCCCTCCTCTCATCCAATCTCCAGCCCTAGGAACCCCAAATGAACCCCTCTATGCCTCGACTTGTTCAACCAGAGGCAACAAAAAGTGGTAAACTTTCTTTTTTAATTTCTCTTCCATTTCGTTTATATCAACTTCTACGGCTTCTTGAAGGAATGAAAAAGATATGTACCTTGATTGTTTTCTTTAAAGTAAATTAAAGAAAGAGGGTTTTATTTCTTGTTAGTTAAGATAAGAGTTGTATCATGAGTTTTCTACGATTCAAATTTCTGTTAGATTTACAAAAGAGTATGGATCATTTTTCTCTTGATTAAATAGTTTTGTCCTTAACACAAATGATTTTCAGGTTGGGGAGTTTAATGGCTGCATTTCTCATTTAGTTTGAAAGAGAGATTATTATTCGTCAAAAGCAAAATAAGAAATGTTGATGGATTGTCTTTCTTTATAACTTGTTGGAGAAGATTGTAGTTACATTTATCATTTCTTTGAATTTAACATATGCTTGATAATGATGCAAGATATGATGATTCTTTTACAACTAGATAGCTTTTTCTTACATCATAAATAAATTTTAAAATAGTTTATTGCTATGTTGGATACTAATGATTATATTGTCGTTTCATGTGCTATTTGGAAAGATGAAGGTTGTATATTTTGGAAGGTGGAAATGTGAAGTTTTTTGTAAAGTAGAGAGTATGATTTTTGAAAGTGAAAAGTGTAGGTTTTAAAGGATGGTGTTTGTGATAGATGAAGGGTAAAGCATTTTGTGTATAAGTAAAGAAGTAAAAAGTGTATGTGTGCATAGTTGTGTTTCATTTTATGCATATATGTTTTCTTCTCATATTTTGAGAAAAGCAAGTGGTTTTATTTTGAAAAATATTTTATATGTTTTAAAGGGTAGATAAGTGTGTGTATGTGAAATGTACGAGCTTTGAAAAGTGAAAATGAAAAGTATATATATTTTAAAAATGAAAGTGTGTGAGGTTTGGAAAAGGAAGTGTATGTCTTGAAGGGTGCTGGAGAGTGAGTGCTTTGAGTAATCATTAGGAAATGAAGTTTGTTTGGTCTAAAGGTTAAAATATATATTAAAAGCATTTTGTGTGTAGTTTGAAAAGTGAATTTTGTGGGTTTAAAAAAAAAAAGTGAAAAGTGGAATGATGTGTTTAAAAGTGAATTGTTCGAAAAGCAAAATTGTGGAGTTTGTATGTATATGAGCTTAGCTGTATGTGTTGGAAGATGTACATTTTGAAAAGTAGATTAAGTAATTTTGAATAGTGGTTTATGTTTTGTTTTAAAAATGTTAAATTGTGTATGTGTAAAGAAATATGTATGTTTTAAAGGTAAAGTGTATGTATGATTTGAGAAGTAAATTTTGAGATTTTGGAAGAATGAAAAATATATGTTTTAAAAAGTATAAGTGTGAACTTTGGAAGGGTGAGATGTGTAGATTTTAGAAATAAATCATGTTCATTTTTGAAAAGTGTATGTTTGGTTTGAAAAGTGAATTTTGTGTTTTTAGGAAATGAAAAGTATTATTTTTGGAAATAATAAATGTATATGTTGAAATTTGATATGTGTAGAAAGATGTTTTGAATATTAAAATGTATAAAAGTATTTTTGAAAAGGAGAGTATAGAATATGTTTTTTTTTAAGAATGGTGAAATGTGCAAGTGTAAGAGTTAAGAATTTTGTTTTATAAAATGTTTGTGAATTTTTAGAAAAAGAGATATGTATATATTGGAGAGTGTATTAGCCGAATGTCTATTAGAACATGAAAGTGTTGAAAAGTAAGAAATCTCTTTCCCTCTCTACCTCTCTATTCTTCTTTCCCTTACTCATGTCTCGGGATAAATATTGGAAAAATACAAAATGTTCTTTCAAAAAGAAAAGGTTCTAAAAGGATATTCTACCAAGCCAGTGTTCAAGCCCGAAGAAAGGTACGTCTTTATTTTTAGTAAAATTTCAATTATTTTATTTTTATTTATTAAAAGTACTTCTAATCCCTATTTTTCCTTGTTTATTTTAAGATGTCATTCGCCTCTATCCAACCGGGTAGAGGTGCTACGGGCGGAACCACCAGGTCGTAGCCCCCGGTGACTGAGTATTTTAAACTTAGAAAACCTTTAGGGGCCCTTTTGATGTGGCTTGAGCGAACCCTTCCCTTTTAGGTCCTTGTAGCAACTTCAATTTTATTAGGATTACTTTTGTTTTATTTTAGATCCTTAAACCTTTACACGCACGCAAAGTCCTAAGGGTTAGTAATAACAAAAATTTTTATCCTACATAACAGTAGTGACACATAAGGACAAAAATTAAGGACTGAGTCTTAGAAAATCTAGACTTAGGATGCATGCACACTTTAGGATAGAAACTTATAACATAGAAAATTTAGTGACATCTCACTTTAGAATTAGTAAACATCTTTAAATTAGAATTCAATCAATTAGAAAACTTTAGCCAATAATTGACTTAGGACATTTCAAAACCTCCCAGCCTACTGCACACACTTAGATTTATTTGTTAGGATAACCGACTCTAGTTTTAGGTTAGGCCGGTGTTTATTTTCTTACTGCTGTGTGACGGGCTTTTTCTCGATTTTTACTGCATGCTGGTTTGTAAAAATATAGGTGTGTTTGCTTACTTACTCTTACTGCACTCTATGAAGTTGGTTTTATTGACGATTAGATTACCCATAGACTAGGAGCGATCTGGTTGTTAACAAAATTTTCTGCAGGTGGCCACACTCTTGCAGGGCAGTAAAAAGGGGGCTAATTAATTAATAATTATATAAATGCTACAGGTGCTCCAGTTGCTTAGCCCCCAAATAAAAAGAATGTGGCCAAGTGTGGCTGAGTGATTTAATTTAAATGCTTATATATAACTGCTTGGGATGATTTTTGCTAAGGATAACCCTGCAGGTGGTCTAGATTTTCTTTCTTTTTTATGTGAAATGTAATGTAAATATAAATGTATTTGAAAATTGTCATAAATGTGAAAGTGATTTTGAAAGTGGGATATTACATCCAATTTGGAATCCAAAGAAAGGAGAATATACCATAAATGATTATTCTCTTTTATTTGGAAAGCCAAATTAGGATGATTCAATATCCAAATAGAAAAGAAAAAACCCCTCTTAGGGAAGAGTTTCTTTTCATTTGAATATCCAGAACCTGGCGGACCCGAGAAGCTTGTAGAAGAAGAAAAGATGAAATGAGAAGATGGAAGAAAGAAGATGAAGAAATGAAGATTCAAGAAAGAATATATCCCATTTCAAAAATCACTTGCGTCATTCTTAGGATTAGAATCCGGGTTTGTTGTTAGTGGTGCCCGGCCACTTTACTTTTCTGTAAATTCTAGGTGTAATATGGACATTGGACGTTGGACATTGGACATTATATTTTTGGATTATTTAAATTGATTATTTATATTGTTTGTAGTCAAAGGGTATGAAATCACTGCTTTAATCAAGAATTTTCTTAAGAGCATTCCTCCTAAGATGTAATTAACTATAGGGGCTTGCCTCTATAGGGATTTGAGAACCCAGACTAAAATAAATCTTGTTTTATTCGTATAAAACAAGGGAAGAATCTTTGGGAACGTAGATATTTTTAAAACCTCATTTCTAATTTTTAACAGACTTGTAGAATGTTATTATTATCTTTTTAGATAACATAATATTATACTTGTTATATTCAACTTTAGAAATGATGAATTTTATAAAACTCATTCTCGCTTTTGGATATCTTGAATAATGTTATGTTCGTCTTTTAAGATGATATAATTTTATTCTTGCCATATCTAAACAAAAAAAGGAATAAACTTTTTCAAAAACGTATTTCTATCTTTAAACATATTCTATATGATTTCATGTTCATCTTTTGAGATGATATGTTATTCTTTGAACTATATTTGATTATAGAAATATCAATTTTCAAAACCCTATTTTGATATTGAATCCATTATAGAATATTATGTCAGTCTCTCAAGATTGTACTTTATTCTTAATGCAGTATTCGATTACAAAATAAGAGAAATCAAAATCTGCGTGGTGACATAATTTTTTTCCCACCAAGCTTCAGGGGACGATGGCGAACAGTTCTCCTTCGGAGGTCGGGACCGGAGGACGGCCGAAAGTGCAACTTCAAGCAGGACGTTGAAAGCTTTCACAGGCACTTGCTCGAACAGAAGGAGGGATCGATGTGGGAGCTCGGAGGAAGCGTCTAGGAGTTCGAAGGAGCTATGGGAATCGATCGAGAGCGAATGTCAATGCCTCTTACGGTCTGGGGAACTCGAGGCTATTCGGCCACCTTTTGCGAGCTTGGATGATCGAGATTGAGCTGGAGAGGGCTCGGATCACTGCCAGGTGGATGATGGCGACGTTCTAGGGAGATCGTGGGGATCAAACTGGTGGACAGCAGCCTTGAGCCAGGAGTTGTCTTGGGGGGACCACCAAAACTCATTTTCCATTCGTTCCGGCCGCCGCCGACCATGGTCTGGGTCGGGTTGACTGGGGGAGACTGATGGGGACATGCTGGAGCCAAGGGTGGAGTCAATTTGGCTGGGGAATGTTTGGATTGAACTGGTGGCTAGGTTGGACCCAAACCTGCTCGGTTCGAGTCGAATTGAGCTCAATCCAGGTCAGGTCAGAACCTGGGTTTGGTATGGGAGATAGGTCTGGGTCTGGTGCACCCAATGCAAGTGGCAATTGGATCCAATTTGGTCTGGGTTAAAATATGACTCGGGTTGATCCAAATCTGCTCGATTCTGGTAGATTTGGGCTCAACCCAGGTCACGCCAGACCCTGGGCTTGAGGTGGGAAGTGGGTCTAGGTTTGGTGGACCCAATGCAAGTGGCAATTGGGTCCAATTTTGTCTGAGTTAGAAGATGCCTCGGGTCCAAGTGTTTTTGGCTACTTTGGGTTAGCCTAAAACCTGACCCAGGTTAACTCAAGGCATGAGCTGGCTAGAGGAGATGTGTTGGACCTAGGGCCACCTGTGGGAGGTGTTGATCAAGTTCAATTGCGCTTAGGTTGAGAGTTGGCTTAATCCCAAGTGATCTTGGGCACTTTGGGTTAGCCTAACTCTTGACCCAAGTGAGCCCAAGGGTTGGGCTGGTCAAAGAAGGTGTATTAGGTCAATGGGAACCCAATAATACCATGATTTGGATTCAATTTGATTAAGGTTAAGAGATGGCTCAAGGGAGACTTCTCTTTGGTCACTTGGGTCAAGCCATGTTGCTAACCCAAGTGAGCCCAAGGCTTGGGTCTCCAAGAGTGGTCTCTTGGGTACCCAAGGGGTCATCCCTTACATTCAAAAAGACTTGGAATGGACATGATTCAAAGATTTGAAAGAGAAGGGGTGTATGGGTTAATGGGTCAAACTTGGTTGACTTGGTTAACCAGGTTGATCCAAGGTCTGGGTTTGGGCTCAACAAGTTAGGTTCAATGTTTGAAACTTGTTGAAAGTGGTTTCAATGAGTTTGGAATTGATTTGAGTTGAAATGGGTAGTTGAAATGGGTATTTTGGTCAATTTTGACCCATTGGTCAACTAGGGTCAAAAATGGGTCTGAAAAATACAATTTGCTGCTCAATGGATTACAATCAAGAGTCTGGCAGTGATTGGAGGCTTTGATAAGGACTCCAAGATCAAGATCTTCAAGGTGTTAGGTCCAATGGCATGGGCTATAAATATTTGAAGGTTTTACATCATTTGGATTTTAATCCAGATTCTGGAGATAGAGACCTTAGAATGGGATGAAAATTGGAGGGTAACCTCTATGGACATGTATTATCACTTTGTCGGTGATAGACCCTAAATCAGAGGCCATTTGACTGGGTTTTGAAATATTTGAAAAAATCTTTGAAAAAGGTTTCTAGGACAGGGCCTTAAGACTTTGGATTTGAGTCTGGATTTCTGGATTTGGAATGGATTTTAAGTTTGAATGATTAATGTTGGAGTATCCAAATCATTCACAATCATGTGGTGATTGTGATTGTTAATGAATGGATAGGGTCAAAGCTAGATTAAAGGTTGGATCAAAGTCTAAGTTGAAGTTTGGATTGTCAAATTGATTAGATCAAAGTTTGGGTATGTTTGAAGCTTGAATTAATTTGGATTTGAACTGAATGAAGTTTAAGATTGGAATCAATTAAGGGTAGGGATTGATTTGAGTCTAGATTGGTCCTAAGATCTAGAGGGGTTCTAAGATCTAGGATCTAGAGGGGCTCTAGAATTTGAGATATAAGAGAATCATAAGCTCTAGAGTAGGCCCTAAGGTCTAGCTCTAGGAAAGGATCTTAAGGTCTAGAGTGGATCCTAAGGTCTGGCTCTAGGAAAGGATCTAAAGGTCTAGAGTGGATCCTAGGATCTAAAATTAATCTGGAGTTTGGAAGGGCCTTAGTGACCTCATATCAAAAATGAGGTCAATAAATGGACCCCTAATGTGTGTGGTAGGAGGAACTTCTGCTGCACACATTGGCGTTGACTTTATAGAAATAGAATATTAAGAGTGTAATGGAGGGGATCTCCCAACCTCAGGTCTACAGGATGCTAATAAAAGGCTTAAACCTATTAGACAAGGGAACTGGAGAAACCAAGGTAGGGAATACCTAGCCTTGGGTCTAAGGAAGGGCATCACCCAACCTTAGGCCTATAGGATGCTGATAGAAGCCTTACTCCAAATAGACAAATTAACTGAAAACCAAGGTAGGGAATACCTAGCCTTGGGTCCAAGGAAAGGCATCACCCAACCTTAGGCCTATAGGATGCTGATAGAAGACTTACTCCAAATAGGCAAATTAACTGGCAAACTAGGATGGTGCCACGAAGGGCGTACTCCACCACTAGCCAATGGTCATGTGGGGAAAAAACTTGCTCCACACAGAGGACCGAAACTGGCAAACTAGGATGGTGCCACGTAGGGCGTACTCCACCACTAGCGAATGGTCAAGTGGGGAGGAAACTTGCTCCACATAGAGGACCGAAACTATCAAACTAGGATGGTGCCATGGAGGGCGTACACCACCACTAGAGAATGGTCATGTGGGGAGGAAACTTGCTCCACACAGAGGACAGAAACTGGAAAACTAGGATGGTGCCACGGAGGGCGTACTCCACCACTAGCGAATGGTCATGTGGGGAGGAAACTTGCTCCACACAGAGGACCGAAACTGGCAAACTAGGATGGTTCCACGGAGGGCGTACTCCACCACTAGTGAATGGTCATGTGGGGAGGAAACTTGCTCCACACAGAGGACCGAAACTGGAAAACTAGGATAGTGCCACAGAGGGCGTACTCCACCACTAGTGAATGGTCATGTGGGGAGGAAACTTGCTCCACATAGAGGATCAAAACTGGCAAACTAGGATGGTGCCATGGAGGGCGTACTCCACCACTATCGAATGGTCATTTGGGGAGGAAACTTGCTCCACATAGAGGACCGAAACTGGCAAAATAAGATGGTGCCATGGAGGGCGTACTCTACCACTAGAAAATGGTCATGTGGGGAGGAAACTTGCTCCACATAGAGGACCGAAACTGGCAAACTAGGATGGTGCCACGGAGGGCGTACTCAACCACTAGCGAATGGTCATGTGGGGAGGAAACTTGCTCCACACAGAGGACCGAAACTGGCAAACTAGGATGGTGCCACGAAGGGCGTACTCAAGCACTAGCGAATGGTTATGTGAGGAGGAAACTTGCTCCACACAGAGGACCAAAACTGGCAAACTAGGATGGTGCCACGGAGGGCATACTCCACCACTAGCAAATGGTCATGTGGGGAGGAAACTTGCTCCACACAGAGGATCGAAACTGGAAAACTAGGATGGTGCCACAGAGGGCGTACTCCACCACTAGCAAATGGTGCGATCCTAAGGGAGGGAACGATCCGACCCTAAGGAGAAGGCAAAAAAGTGCTAAAAGTAAAAGAATTTAAAAAGGAAAGAAGTGGGTTGCGAATCAAGAAGAAAATTTTATTAATTGATAAAATGAGCTACATCAAGCATAGTATTTCTTAAGTAAATGCCCATTGACAGGTAGCATCGGGTGATTTCCTTTACAATCTACTAACTGATACGAGCCTCCTTCGTAGACAGTCTCTATAACGAAGGGTCCTTCCCAAGTGGGTTCAAATTTACCTCCCAACTTTCGATGGGCTAAGATAGGCCTCCAAAGGACCAACACCAAGTCTCCTGCTTGGAAGGTCCTAGGTCAAACTAGCTTATCATGGGCTTGAACCATACGGGACTTATATAACTCTAAACTTTGTTGAGCTTGGAGACGTCGCTCTTCAAGGCCTTTGAGTTCTTCCAACCGCAGTTTTGCATTTTGTTTATTTGTGATCTGATTCTGAACTGCAATTCTGAGCCAAGGGATTTGTATTTCCAAGGGTAGAATGGCCTCAGATCCATATACTAGTGCAAACGGAGTGGATTGAGTCGGGGTTCTATAAGTGGTACGATAAGCCCACAAAGCTTCCACCAACCGCTCATCCCACTGTCGTTTGTTATCATCAAGGGTCTTTTTAACAATTTGCATCAAGGTTTTGCTGAAGGCCTCGGCTAATCCATTTGCTCGAGGGTAATAGATCGTCGAGTATCTCCAATCAATATTATGGCATCTTATAAAACTGTTGATTTTTGTAGACTTGAATGCGGACCCATTATCGGATATGATTCTACGGGGTACACCGAATCGATATATGATATGGTCACGAAAGAATTTTAAGACATGGTCTGATGTTACGTTGCGTAGGGGAATTGCTTCTGCCCACTTGGAAAAGTAATCAGTCGCTGCTAATATGAAACAATGACTTCTCACGGAGGGAGGGTCAATCGGCCCAATGATATCTGTGCCCTAACTCTCGAAGGGCCACGAAGCTATCGTAGGGTGTAACACATTAGGCGGCTGATGTAAAACCACACCATGGACCTGACATTGATGACAGTGCTTTGCAGTATTCATGCAATCGTCAATCATTGTAGGCCAGTAGTATCCAAGTCTTTTAATTTTCAATTTCATTTTTGGACCCGATTGATGTGCACTGCATAGTCCTGAATGAACCTAAATAACAATCTTAAGGGCTTCTCGCTTGTCCAAACAGCGCAGCCACATGTGATCGAAGGACCGATGGTATAATAAATTGTTGACTAGTGCGTATGATAGGGCACGTTTCTTAATCTGGTTGGAGAGTGACTTATCCTGGGGAAGCTTCCCTTCTTTAAGGTAGTTGATTAAGGGTCGTCTCCAATCTCCTTCTTCGTCGGTTGTCGAAGAGGCATAAAGGATCTGAAGGGGAGTTATACTGATGTGTTCCAAATCTATAAGAGAGAGAGCTTTACGACCCTGAATCTCTATAGGGATGGAATCCTCCATAGGACATGCAAATTCCTTTGCATGTTTTGCTAGGGCATCTGCTGCGGAGTTACTTCCACGGGGAACCCTATACAAAGTGGTGGTAGGAATTTGTTCCAACAAGTGAAGTGTGTACTGGTGGTATCTTAGGATATTAGGATTTAAGACTTTATAAGTTCCGGCCACTTGGTTAATCACCAACTGGGAATCTCCAAAGATCTTAATCTCTTTAATTTCCATTAGAATTGTAAGTTCCAAACTGGTTATCAGAGCTTCGTATTCAGCTTCGTTATTTGTGCAGGGCTCTGATAAATGGTAGGAAAAATGCATCATTCCTTTTTCTAGCGTTATGAAAATTAGACCGACTCCAGTCTTTCCAAGAATTATAGATTGTTGGGTTACATTCCTACGAGAGGATGCTGCTCCATCAAAATACAATTCCCAGATGGCTTCGCCAGATTCCCTCAAACTCATGATTTATTCGTCTGGTAGATCATCGTTCAGAGCAGAATCTGCCGGCAGCGGGTGTGCCGCCAGAAAATCGGCAACGACTTGTCCTTTCACAGCACGAAGAGGAGTGAAAGTAATCTTAAATTGCAGTAATATCATAGACCAATGGGCTAAACGTCCTGACAACGTAGGTCGGGTCATAAGATATTGCAAAAGATTAACTCTTGAAATCAAGCTGATTGAGTGGGAGAGCATGTAGTGCCTCTGTTTCTGAGCTGCAAAAACCAAAGCAAGACAATGCTTCTCAATTGATGGGTATCAAATTTCAGTAGGAAGAAGTCTTCAACTAAGGTAATAGAGAGCATTCTCCTTCCCTTCGTCGTTGACTTGAGCCAATAGGACGCCTAAAGACTCATCTAAGGCTGCAGTGTAGATAATTAACGGCTTTCCCGGAATTGGAGCTGCCAAAACTGGCGGATTAGAAAGGTATTATTTAATGTTATCAAAAGCATTTTGGCACTTCTCGTCCCATACAAATTTAGTGTCTTTTTTTGCAAGGACAGAAAAGGGTTGACATCTCCCTGAAAGATTAGAAATAAACCTCCTTATATACGCCAATCTACCTTGTAGAGATCTTAACTGAGTAAGGCTCTTAGGAGATGACATATTTAAGATGACTTCGATTTTAGCAGGGTCGATCTCGATTCCGCAGTGCCTCACTACGAATCCTAAAAATTTTCCTGAGGCGACGCCGAAGGCACACTTCAAGGGATTCATTTTCAAATCGTAGCGGCGCAACCATTCAAATACAACTCTTAGGTCGAACAGGTGAGCCTCTTTGACCTTGTTCTTGACAACTAAATCATCAATATAACACTCAACATGATTGTGAATTAAGTCGTCAAAGATACGGGTCATGGCCAGTTGGTAGGTTGCCCCGGCATTCTTTAAGCCAAATGGCATCACCTTGTAACAAAAGATTCTAATAGGGGTTATGAATGCAATATTTCTCTCATCTTCTGGGGCCATCTTGATTTGGTTATAACCCGATGAGCCATCCATGAATAAGAAAATGGCATGTGAGGAGGCAATGTCCACCATGAGTTCTGGTATTGGTAAAGGGAACTCGTCCTTAGGACATGCCTTATTCAGATCCCTATAATCGACGCAAATCTGAATTTGACCATTTTTCTTTCGGACCGGCACGACGCTGGCCACCCAAGAGGGGTATTGTTCCTCTCGAATAAACCCAGCTTCGGCCAATTTCTTAACTTCAGAAATGACTTGTTGCTCGATTTCTAAGCGCATGCGTCGAGGAACTTGTTTGACTGGAATGGCATCGTGCCGAACTCCAAGTTTATGAACCGCTACCTCAGCAGGTAAACCTGGCATTTCGTCGTACGTCCAGGCAAAGCAATCCCTAAACTCAGATAAGAGTTGGATCAAATTTTTGGTTTCACCCTCGCTCAGTAGAGCACTTATGAAGACTGGACGGGGGGTCGTCATCGGTTCCCAGGTTTATTTCTTTTAATTTATCGACTGCCGATTTAATTTCTTCTTCTAATCCAGGGGGTGCATCCCGAACTTGAAGGTAATCGGGATCATCTAAAGTCTCCAAACATAGCACATCAAGAGCATAGAAAGGATCTGTAGGGACATTTGGCGATTCAAGATGGTAAGTTATCACTAGACAATACTCATCGTCATCGAATGAACTAACGGTTCCAAAACCGATACCACTTGTAGGATTATCCTTAATTTTTGCTTGCCAAATATTTTCGTGGTATTTGGCCTGACCCTTAGTCCATCGGTATGGTACAAGAACTTTAGAGAAAGTATTTTTTACACAAACAGGGAAGTAGTCGAAAGGTAATTCCATTAATTCATTAAAATCTGCCTCCTCAAGGGTTACATCACTTTCATCCCTCGCGGAGGAGGAGCCAGGAAAGAATTTCTGGACTTTCTTTACTTCGCCGTTCAAGTTGGGGGCCACTTTAACTTCTAACCCTACAATCCTGCCAGCTGACAGTGGGGTCAGGGAAAGGGCCTCAATCCTTCTACTGAGCTTTTCGTACTTTGTTAATTCAGGCTCGTCACTTTTCACCTTTACAATTTCTTACTCAATGTCACTGTCCTCCTCTAAGGTGAGATCAATTTTTGGAGAAGTATTTACATTTTTAAAATTGAGGGAGAAGGCAGCACCTTGGTCCTTGGACTCAATGTCGGAATCCGATTCCAAATCAATATAAATATGTGTTGTTCTCCTCTCTGATGAAGCACGACCTCGACCTCGTGCCCTTAAGGCCATCCTTCCACCTCTTTGAGGTAATGTGTTTTGAGGCCTAAGGACAACGATATCAGAGTCGTCTTTACTACTTAATTGTATCATTTCTTGATCAATAACTTTTTCTTTTTCTTTCTCTTGATTGGACTTTTGTCCAACCAACTTCTCCTCAATTTCGATCTCTAACTTAGAACGGGACGAGGACTCTTTTGGAACAAAATATGTAGCATCTTCGTAGATCCCAATTTTATGAATAGAAAATGGTTGCAGATCACCCTTAATCACGTGTTCAATGCCATCTCGTTGGTACTTGATGCATTGGTGAAGGGTAGATGGAACCATTCTATATTCATGAATCCAAGGTCTACCTAAAAGGGCATTAAAGGACGTCTCCGAATCAATTATATGAAATTTAGCTTCAGTTTTCAAGTCTCCTATTTGTAAGAGCAGGGTGATTGAACCTAAAGCCCTCTCGCCCTTTTCATTGAACCCACGAAGCACCAACCTATTGGTTGAGAGCTTGCTAGTATCAACTCTGAGGTATGCGAGGGTTTTTATGTTCATTATGTTGACCGATGCACCCGGATCAACGAGGACTCTTGATAACTTAAAATTTCCCACATCTACAGTGATGTAGAGGGGACGATTATGGTCAGCAGTTCTTAAGAGAAAATCTTCATCTGAAAAGGTAACTCCAGGAACCTCTTTGAAGTTGAATGCCTCACCTTTTGAAGTTGCAGTCAACTGGGTTAAGCAAATCTCGGGGTCGAGAAGTGAAAGTTCGATGGGGATGTTAAGCCCTATGAACTTAGTCCCAAACTAACCAAGAGGGGGGGTGAATTGGTATTTTAAAAACTTCGTTTTTAAACAAAGAAATAAAGTTACATAAACCAAATCACACCACGAAAATAATGCGGAATTAAACGTGCGGAAGCAAGAAAAGAAACACAGAGATTTATAGTGGTTCGGTCGACTCGACCTACGTCCACTCCTTGGAGGCACCCTCCAAGTATTGCACTAAACAAAAAGTGACTCTCCTTTAGCCCCCACGGCTAGGTGGAGAAACCCTCACAAGAATCTCCTTTTTGCCACCCCGGCAAGGCAGAGAACCTATCTCCTTTTGCTTCCTCCTGAAACTGGCAGAGAACCAGAACCAAAAGCACAACTCCTTACCTCTACCGACCCTTCCACGGACGAGAAACTCTAGACGAAGACGACGCAGAGAGATCCTTGAAGTAACCCTTGTGAAACCCCTCACAAGCTCCCCCTCACAAGATTCTCTCTCTCTCTTCTCTCTCTCTTTCTCTCCTCAAGGTCTTCTTAGGTCAAGGCAGCAGCCAAAGGTCTTGAAAAACGTTGAACAAGAGCTCTTAAATAGAAGAGCTTCAAAGGAGCTCATTAATTGCAAGTTGCCGACTTTATCGTCCAGGCCGATCTGGACATCGGCCTGGCCGATCAGTACAAATCAATGAAGATCGGCCAGAGCATAGCCCTGGATGCAAGATTGGACGATTGAAAATTAGCTTGATCGTCCAGGCCGATATCACGATCGTCCTGGCCGATCAGTTCAAATCAGAGGAAAATCGTCCTGACAATAGCCCTGAATATGGGCTGGCCGATATTGATCGTCCTGAAGTAACTTAAGGTTTTTGACTAGATCGTCCGGGCCGATCCTGAGATCGTCCAGGACGATATGATCGTATCAATCATCCTTAATTACTTCCTTGATTTCCTGAACAATTATGGCATAATTTGTTAATATCGTCCAGGCCGATACGAGGATCGTCCTGGCCGATAATTTAAAGATATGCTATACCATACTTGTCTATGGCGGCTACTTCTTTCTGTTTTGAGCTTATCGTCCTGGCCGATACACGTATCGTCCAGGACGATCGGTTAACGTTGGCTGCCTTAATCAAGAATCCTTAATTAGACTTTCTATTTTAAGCTGATCGTCCAGGCCGATCAAAGATATCGGCCTGGCCGATATGAGTAAAAATAGAATTTCTAATTCTCTCAAGTGTGTGTGTGAAGGGTTACAAAGTATCAGTCTTTTTGACTATTACAAGAGGACTCAAAAGGTAAAAAACAAAAGTACAGACTGACTCAACCCTAAACCTACGCATTCCTGAACTTGGCTTCTTTTTGATTGTCCGATCGTCGATTCCTGAAAAGTTAGAAGCAACAAGCTGTCCAAGAAAAGCAGTGTTTGTCAATCATCAAAACATAAGACATGAAAAATAGATTTGCAACAATCTCCCCCTTTTTGATGATGACAAAACATGTTAAAGAGATTTAATCACAACCATGAAAAAATAACCTCATAAACTTCTCCCCCTTTTGACATATCAAAAAGGAGGGTACATGAAAGCATAGTAAAAGAAATTCCCCTTTTTTTTTTTTTTTTTTTTTTTTTTTTTTTTTTTTTGAGCATATCAATGATATAGTATTCCATGTGATTGTTTTAAAAATTTGTGAGTTAATGTGTTACCAATCTCATTTAATCCATAGAATAGGAGAATATCCGTTCATGGTTTACCCTTAGCCAAAAACGTTGTCTTAGGGTAGAATCGTCTTTTGAAATCACTAACCTAACTCAAATAATTAATTGGATATGAGAAAAAGAATCTACCCACCACTTGGCATAAGGAAAAAATCTCCATAAAATAATGAGGTAGATTTGTCACAATCGAATGATAATCGAGATCAAGCCTTTGAGAATCAAAACTTCTAAGTTCTAAAAGATATAAAAAGAGAGAATAGCTTGCTTTTGAGTGGGCTCATTTTATGCCTCTTGTCAATGTTGTGGCGCTTTGCGCATCCTTTTATAGATTTTTCAATTTTTTGGCGTCTTTGCGCTTCTTTTGTTGGCATCATTGGCCAAATTTTTTTATTTTTGCAAGCTAGATTCCCTTTTAGACTCTTTTAAAAAACTTAGTTGTGAATATATCTTCTCAGATATTAGAGAATAGGAGCTCTCTCTCTAACATAGGGAAGAATTACCACAAGCAGGATTAATAATTGAAGACAAGAGTAACGAGGGATCATGAGGTGACAAAAAAACTTTTAATCTTTGTAAATATAAGATAGATTTGCTTAAGCAAGCTTTAGAAAGAATCTTAGTTTCATAAGCAATCTTTTATTTTGAGGTTCATAAGAATCTTAGTTTCATAAGCAAGCTTTAGAAAGAATCTTAGTTTCATAACCAAGGATTGTCCAATGAATTGACAAGTTCCAGAGGTGCTCTTTCTATCCACCTTGCATCCTGCAAAATCAGAGTCAGAAAAACCAATAATCTCAAAAGAAGTGCTATGTCTAGGGTACCAAATTCCTAATCCTTGTGTCCCCAAAAGGTATCTAAAAATCCTTTTAATAGCAGTCATGTGGGATTCCTTAGGGTCGGCTTGAAACCTAGCACAAAGACAAACACTAAACATAATGTCAGGTCGGCTTGCAGTCAAGTAAAGTAAAGATCCAATCATGCCTCTATACTTCTTCTGATCAACAGACTTACCACTTGGGTCCTTATCCAACGGAGCACTAGAAGTCATGGGAGTGTTAATTGGCTTGGCTTTGTCCATCTCATATTTCTTCAAAATATCTTTTATGTATTTTGTTTGATTTAGAAAAGTGCCATCTTCCAATTGTTTTATGCTAAACCCCAAGAAGTAAGACAATTCTCCCATTAAACTCATTTCAAACTCTCTACTCATTGTTTTAGAAAAGTCATCACACAAATTTTTATTTGAAGATCCAAAGAGTATATCATCAACATAAATCTGAACAATGAGTAAATCATCTCCAACTTTTTTAAGAAAAAGGGTGGTGTCTACGCTCCCCTTGACAAACTCCCTCTCTAGTAAGAATGTGCTAAGCCTCTCATACCAAGCTCTAGGTGCTTGTTTTAAACCATACAAAGCCTTTTTTAATTTAAACACATGATTTGGAAACTGAGAACTCTCAAAACCTGGAGGTTGTTCTACAAATACATCTTCTTTTATCTCCCCATTTAAAAAGGCACTCTTGACATCCATTTGAAAAAGCTTAAATCCTTTATAACAAGCAAAGACTAATAGCACTCTAATGGCTTCCAATCTAGCTACAGGGGCAAAAGTCTCCTCAAAGTCTATCCCTTCTATTTGATTGTACCCCTTAGCCACCAATCTTGCTTTATTCCTCACCACCACTCCTGAATCATTCACTTTGTTCTTAAATACCCACTTTGTCCCTTAGGTCTTTCCACAAGTTCCCAAACATCATTCCTAACAAATTGATTCAACTCTTCTTGCATTGCTAACATCCAAAACTCATCAGAGAGGGCTTGGTTAATGGTGGTGGGTTCAGTCATAGAGATAAAGGCAGAGTGGTTCACCTCCTTCCTAAGTCCATGTCTAGTCTTAACTCCACTAGAAAGGTCTCCTAAGATCAAATCCTTGGGGTGACTAGTAGAGTATCTCCAATCTTTAGGCAAAGTGTGTGAAGTTTCTCCTCTTTCATCAAAAGTTTCTATTCCTTGGGTGACTCCTTCTACTCCTCCATTGCTTAGGTGCTCACTCCCCTTCCCCAATTTTTCTACTCCACTTGTAATCTCTCCAACATCATCATCATCTACTCCATGCTTCTTATGATCAGACTCATCAAAAACTACATGGGTTGTCTCTTCCACCATCAAGGTTCTCTTGTTAAACACTCTAAAAGATTTCCCAACACTAGAATATCCTAGAAATACTCCTTCATCAGATTTAGGATCAAATTTTCCCAAGTGAGACTTTCCATTATTGTGAATGAAAACCTTACAACCAAAGACATGAAGGTGGGAAAGATTAGGTGTTCTACCCTTAAGGATCTCATAGGGTGTCTTTTCTAATTTGCCTCTAACATTCACCCTATTTAACACATAACAAGCTGTGTTAACCGCTTCAGCCCAAAAGTATTTTGGAAGAGAATACTCAGCAAGCATGGCTCTAGCGGCTTCCACCAAGGTCCGGTTCTTTCTTTCAGCTACTCCATTCTGTTGAGGAGTCCTAGGAGCTGAAAAATTGTGGCTAATCCCCTTCTCCTCACAAAAATCTCCAAATCTTTCATTTTCAAACTCTCCCCCATGATCACTATGGATGGTCAAAATCTCACATCCTAGCTTCTTCTGAATCCAAGTAGAAAAAGTTTTAAACTCCTCAAAAGACTCATTTTTATGAGAAAGAAATCTAGTCCAAGTGAACCTCGAGTAGTCATCAACAATCACAAAACCATAGACTTTCCCTCCCAAACTTGCTATGCTAATGGGTCCAAACAAATCCATGTGAAGGACTTCTAAAGGTCTAGAGGTGCTAATGTCCTTTATGGGGTGAAAAGAGGAGTGAATTTGCTTTCCTAGTTGACAGGCATCACAAAGGTGGTCTTTTGTAAACTTAAGTTTGGGGACACCTCTAACTAGGTCCTTTTGGGTCACTTTCCTAAGGGTTTTCATACTTGCATGACAAAGCCTTCTGTGCCATAACCAAGAATCATCAATGACAGTTTTTAAGCAAAAAGAAGCAGCACATTCAATGCTATTTAAATCAAGCATATAGACGTTGTTTACCCTCTTTCCCTGCAAAATGGTGTTATTGCTTAAACTTACAATGCATGAATTTGTGAAGAATTGTACGATGAAGCCTTTGTCACAGAATTGTCTGATGCTGAGCAAGTTGTGCTTCAATCCATCTACAAGCAAAACATTTTCAATCATAAGGTTCTTGGAATTACCAATTATACCTGCTCCTACCACCTTCCTGGTGGTGTTGTCTCCAAGAGTAACCTTGCCTCCAGTCCTGGATTCTAGTACAACAAACTGGCTAGCATCACCAGTCATATGTCGAGAGCATCCACTGTCCAGGTACCACATACTCTCACGAGGTCTTTTGTGAGAGACTTCCTGCAAAATTATCAAATGTTAGTTTTAGGAACCCAAGCAGGTTTGGGTTCCTTCTTATGAAGAGAAGAATGCAATGCATGTGTGGTATGCTGTGGATCTTGTACCTTAGGTCTCCATACCCAATGTGAACTATGATGAATTGTACAAGTATGTGAGATATGTCCTAGCATGCCACAAGAAAAACATCTAACTCCAGGAAAGGGATTTCTTAAGTGATTTGAGTTATAATGCCTCTCTCTAGGTTTTGGCAATTGATTAATAGTAGAATTCATCCTAGATTTCTTACATGCTTCTAAATCACTTTGAATCTTCAAGTTTGTGTTTTCTAAAATTTCATTTTCAATCCTAAAATTTTTTTCTATTTCTTTTGACTTCTTAAAATCAGATTCAAGAGATATGTGTGATATTTTCAATGCATCATGCTCTTCAACTAACTTACCATGATTTTTATTTAATTCATCAAATTCATCAAGTAAAGTCATGTGATTTGAATCAATTGTTTGATGGTCCTTAATCAAAATTTCATGCTCTTTTTGTAGATTTAAAAGTTCTAATTTCAAGCTAGCATGAGTTTTCTTTAATTTTCTATATGATGCATGAATTTTTTCTGAAACTTCAAGAAGTTGATCATATGAAAGTTCACATACCTCTTCTTGATCACTTTGATCTTTTCCCATGAAACACAAGTTTGTAGTTTCTTCCTCTGGTTCAGTCTCAGAAGAATCAGTACCAGACTCTGCCCAAAAGCTCCTTTGGTTTTTCTTTTTGTCCTTCCTAGACTTTGCTTTCTCATCACCTTTTCCTTTGCTCGATTGATCTTGAAGTGTAGGACAATCAGATCTTACATGTCCCGGTTTCCTGCATTCAAAACAAACAACATCAGAAGATCCTTTAATATGTTTATGATCCTTACCTTTTCTCCAACTTTGATGATGCTTTTGTTTCTTCCTTAGAAAGCTTTTGAATTGCCTTGTGATGAAGGCAACTCCATCGCTTTCAGACCCGGAAGATTCAGAATCAGATTTGTGTGCCTTCAATGCAATGGTTTTCTCCTTTTTCTTCTCACCTGCATCAAGATTTCTTTGATTCACCCCTTGCTCGTAAGCAATGAGTGAGCCAAGCAAGTTATCAATAGAATAGGTGTTTAAATCTTTAGATTCAGTAATTGCAGTAATTTTTGCATCATAGGATGAAGGCAAGCATCTCAAAATCTTGTTAACTTTTTCATAGTTCGAAAGTTCTTTTCCTAGTGCATGCAATGAGGTAGCAATCTGAGTAAACCTAGTGTACATGTCAGAAATTGATTCATGAGGTTTCATACGAAAAAGTTCGTAGTCATGCAAGAGAATGTTTAAACGGGATTGTTTAACTTCATTAGTGCCTTCATAAGTAATGCACAATTTATCCCAAATTTCTTTACCAGTTTTGCAAGTTGAAACACGCATGTAGTCCTCGGATTTTAGAGCACAGAAAAAGCAATTCAAACATTTCGCATTCAATTGGGCTAAATCTCGTTCATCAAAAGTCCATTCGGTAAAAGCAACTTCAGTTTTAAAACCGTTAATTTCACGAGAAGGTGGAGAATAACCTTCTTGAATAAGCATCCACATGCGATAATCAGTAGATTGTAAAAAAGTTGACATGCGAGTTTTCCAGAAATCAAAAGGTAGGTTATCGAACAGAGGAGGTCGGGTAATAGAATACCCTTCCGTAGTGTTGCGATTCCCAAAGTTAGACATGGATCAAATTCAAAAAGTTTTTTAAACTTTAATTTTCGAAACAGGCTCTGATACCACTTGAAAGTTCGATGGGGATGTTAAGCCCTATGAACTTAGTCCCAAACTAACCAAGAGGGGGGGTGAATTGGTATTTTAAAAACTTCGTTTTTAAACAAAGAAATAAAGTTACATAAACCAAATCACACCACGAAAATAATGCGGAATTAAACGTGCGGAAGCAAGAAAAGAAACACAGAGATTTATAGTGGTTCGGTCGACTCGACCTACGTCCACTCCTTGGAGGCACCCTCCAAGTATTGCACTAAACAAAAAGTGACTCTCCTTTAGCCCCCACGGCTAGGTGGAGAAACCCTCACAAGAATCTCCTTTTTGCCACCCCGGCAAGGCAGAGAACCTATCTCCTTTTGCTTCCTCCTGAAACTGGCAGAGAACCAGAACCAAAAGCACAACTCCTTACCTCTACCGACCCTTCCACGGACGAGAAACTCTAGACGAAGACGACGCAGAGAGATCCTTGAAGTAACCCTTGTGAAACCCCTCACAAGCTCCCCCTCACAAGATCCTCTCTCTCTCTTCTCTCTCTCTTTCTCTCCTCAAGGTCTTCTTAGGTCAAGGCAGCAGCCAAAGGTCTTGAAAAACGTTGAACAAGAGCTCTTAAATAGAAGAGCTTCAAAGGAGCTCATTAATTGCAAGTTGCCGACTTTATCGTCCAGGCCGATCTGGACATCGGCCTGGCCGATCAGTACAAATCAATGAAGATCGGCCAGAGCATAGCCCTGGATGCAAGATTGGACGATTGAAAATTAGCTTGATCGTCCAGGCCGATATCACGATCGTCCTGGCCGATCAGTTCAAATCAGAGGAAAATCGTCCTGACAATAGCCCTGAATATGGGCTGGCCGATATTGATCGTCCTAAAATAACTTAAGGTTTTTGACTAGATCGTCCGGGCCGATCCTGAGATCGTCCAGGACGATATGATCGTATCAATCATCCTTAATTACTTCCTTGATTTCCTGAACAATTATGGCATAATTTGTTAATATCGTCCAGGCCGATACGAGGATCGTCCTGGCTGATAATTTAAAGATATGCTATACCATACTTGTCTATGGCGGCTACTTCTTTCTGTTTTGAGCTTATCGTCCTGGCCGATACACGTATCGTCCAGGACGATCGGTTAACGTTGGCTGCCTTAATCAAGAATCCTTAATTAGACTTTCTGTTTTAAGCTGATCGTCCAGGCCGATCAAAGATATCGGCCTGGCCGATATGAGTAAAAACAGAATTTCTAATTCTCTCAAGTGTGTGTGTGAAGGGTTACAAAGTATCAGTCTTTTTGACTATTACAAGAGGACTCAAAAGGTAAAAAACAAAAGTACAGACTGACTCAACCCTAAACCTACGCATTCCTGAACTTGGCTTCTTTTTGATTGTCCGATCGTCGATTCCTGAAAAGTTAGAAGCAACAAGCTGTCCAAGAAAAGCAGTGTTTGTCAATCATCAAAACATAAGACATGAAAAATAGATTTGCAACAAGAAGCACTTTAATTAAAGACTCCCTCATTTGTTTGGAGAGAAGGAGGACGTCATAAATACTTAATTTTGCTGGCAACTTCCTAAGGTGGGCTAAAATGTTGTAATCAACCTTATGAACGACGGACTCAAAACCCGAAGGGATTAAAGGAAAGTCTGGTTGCTAAGGGGAATTTGGATTCAGATCTTTAAAGGGAATTTGCTTGCCTTTCTTCTAAGGGGGAAGCCTAAGGGGTAAGACTTTACTGCCACGGAGTTGCACCTGCTCGATATCTTTGGGAGGGCAAACTAGGGCAGTGTCTATGCACACCATAGGTGTTGGATCATCATTTCCCTAAAGTGAGTCAGAATCTGAAAGTTCTATCAAGATAGGATTTCCTTGAAAATTGATTTGAGGGAAATCACTTTCTGATAAAGCTTCACATTTGACCTCTTCTTGAATAGCTGATTCGGGAATGTCAATTTCTTTGATAATATGACTTTCTTCAGCGGAACTTTGATTTAAAACATGAGAGTGATCAATTTGCATTTCTTTTCCATGGTTAATCATCAAGACAGAAGCAGCAGGATGTTTTTTATTCATCTTTGACCCTTCGCCTTTGATGGGCAAAGTAAAAGTCAGATAACAAAAGAGGGGAGAGGGTTTTAACACCCCCATCCGCCATCCTAATACATCTCTCATCTACACACTTCCTCTCTACAAAATCAAATTCCTTTTCTTTTAAGCATTTAATAGTAGTTCTTATGACTACTGGAGAGGAAAGTGGCTCAACATCCTCCTGCGAAGCGTCCAGATCAACCTTCCACATCGAGACCTGGGCTATCGTAGTCAGCTATTGAGAAAGACGAAAAGACTTGTTAATCGACTTTTTAAGTGCCCGGGAAAAAGCAATATCCCAACCATCTTCAACAAAACAAGGAGAGTTAAGAGGGTTACCTGAAATGGTTTTAATTGAAGCTTTCTCTGGATCGACCAAGTATTCCTTAGGTATTATGATGTTACCTTGGGTGTAGTTCCTCTCAAGCCAATATTTGAACACAACACAATCTTCAAGAGGGTGACTAAGCATCCGGTGGTATGGACAATACTTGGGATCATGTTTCTTACTTTCATCTTCAGGCCTCCTGACCTCTGGCAGCTGAAAATCTGGTTTCTTTAACAGACTCTTGAAAATCCTCTTAACTGATTCCCTCTTAAATGAATATGGTTTTACCAATATCTCTCTAAAAGGGACATAGTTAGGGTCTCTATTGTACTAGTGAGTGACCTGAAAGGGCTGTCTCTGAGCTGGCTGTGGTGGCGGCGATGGAGGAACACTGGGCTGACTAGCCATTGGCCTTTTTCCCTTGTCGACTGCTGACACAACTGCCTTTTTCTCAAAAGTCTTAACCAATCTAAGACCTTTCTTGTCTTCAAATTCCTCTCGTAGGAATGGCATCTTATGACCCTCTTCCTGTAAATTGCTAGCCTTATTAAGAAGTTTTTCAAAAGTTTTAATGGTGAAACCCTTCAGGAGAAAAGAAACAGGGCCGTGGATATTCTTAAGGAGGATTTCCACTGCATGTTGCTCTTTCAACTGGGGTTCACACTTCATTGAGAGGTTTTGCCACCTCAAGATGTACTCAACCAGAGACTCTCCCAGCTTTTGTTTTTCAACAATAAGATCGCCCACAATAGTTCATTATTGCGCTCCAGAAAATCTTTTAAGGAAAAGATTTTCTAGATCGCTAAAGGTTTTTACTGAACCATTGGGCAGATCAACGTACCATTCAAAAGCAATGCCGGATAGACTACTTACAAATTGGCAAAATAGTAGAGCATCTGACCCTCCCGCATTACAACAACTTGCTCTGAAGTGGGCTAGATGCTGTCTCGGGTTTTCTATTCCAATGAAAATTTTAAAAGTTGGTGGCACAAAACCTTTTGGGTAAGGAACTAAATCATATTCTTCAGGGTAAGGTCTACCCTTTGGAATAGATGTGGTTCCTTGAGAAAAGGCCAAGGCCTCCCTTACCTGGTCCTCAATCAGTTGATTAATATCCTTCTGAGGCAGAGTTGAAGGAAAAGGGGAAACTGTAGGTGCTGATGGAGATGCCTTTAGTAGGCAAGTAGGAATCACTAGTGTAGACTCAGGGGGCTTCGGACTAGACTCTGTCTTTCTAACCCTTTCCACAATCTCTCAAGCCGTTTGTTGAATCTTAAGTGAATCCTGCTCTGACTTGTCAAATCTTTCTTGCATTTCTTTGACTTGTGACATCATAGTCGTCAACTGATTCTCCAAATCTTTAATATGCTCTTCATCCCTAGCCCTTACGGACTCACATGAATCGGACCCGGCAACCTGTGGGTCATCATCTTTAGCAAGCCGGCGTCTACCAGGTTCGGCCTTCTTATTGGAACCTCTAGTTTCGACCATGGAGATGCTACCAACATAATCATCTTCCTCTCCAAGGAGGTCATCCAGGTCTGGATCAAAAGAAGCCATTCCCTCTTTGTTTAATAGAATATTTCTTATTTCTTGAACTACCTCCTCGACCGGTCTATCCCCAATTAACTTAGGATCGAGGGGTAAGTATCCTCTGTACTCAGCCATATCAAACAATTCTTCAGAATCCAGGAGGGCAATGATTTCTGTAAGTTTCGGGTTAGGATCTGATTGTGACTCTGTAGCTAGCTCTTCTTCTATCTCAAGATCTAAGTCAATTCCTTCCTTCTCGAATGTCCCAAGATCGGTAGTCGGAGAAGTGGCATTCTCTACAGGGAGAGGGAAATATACCTCAGGAGGTGAAGCAGGAGCTTGTAGAGAAATAGCTCCTACATCAGGTAGGGTAAGGTACTCAGACTCTTGTGTAAGAAGCCTAGGACTGACACATAAATCTACGCTGTCAGCAACCAGATCATCAACGGGAAACATAACTGAATTGGGAACTGGACTGACTGTAAGAGAACTATGTACTGCAACAACGGGAGCACTAGGTTGAACATCCATCGAATCAATCAAAACTGGAGGAGATTTAACTGGGACTCGTTGGAGTTGGAGGATGAACTTTGAGGTTCTTGGAGGTGGTGTTAAATTCTCTAACTTAGTCCTTTTTGGGACAAACTTCTTCTCAGGGGATTTGGGCCTCTTGCCCTTGATATCCAGATGTTTTAGAGTTTCATTCCCCTTTGGTTTGACAACTACTGAGGCCAACCTTACAGCTTTGGAAGGGGGTACCGGGGGTCTACCAACAGAATGGTGGCCTCTCTCAGACCCAGTCAACATAATACCCTCCGTCTTGGAAGAAGGAGGGCGTGGCGCCCAGTGGTATCCATCAACTTGTACTGAAGTGGCAGGCTGTCTGACATATTTCTTATTTCTCCTAACAGGTTGTGGAGTCAGATTCTTCGCCTCAGATGCCTCTTCCTTTAACACTTCTTTTTGAAAGCGATGAGAGATCACTCCCTTCAACTATTTCATGTACTGCTCCTTCGTTTGCCCAGATTGTGCAGCACAGGTATGGATTATATTTCTCAAGGCCCTTATTTTCTGCAAATGCTTTTCTTTTAGAGTCTTTTTAGTCGAGTAGTCAACCGGGTATGGTGGGGAACGGGTTATCCTAGCTATCCTCTCCTCTCCTTGAGTAGAAGCTAAGGGGTAGAAGAGGCTCCCTTTTAGAAGGGGAGAGGAGGCAGGAATAGGTAGCTCTTCATCAGCCTCAGGCTCTACTTGAGCTAAAGTCTTAAAAGGCACAATTCTCATTGCCTTAGAAATATTCTTCCTAAGTCTCCTCAAATAGTTCTTCTTTTGATTCTTAGTGGAGAAGTTAAGTCTGGAACTAGATCCTTCCTCAAAAACAGACTTGATTTCAGTGGGAGGCTCAACAACTGGCTCAGGCTGTTTCTGGTCATCACTAATTACTGGCAAGGTGGGTACAGATCCCATAATCAACTCAACCACTAGAGGAACTTCCTTACTGGCATCCAAACTAACAATCTGGTGTCCATCCATAGAAAGCTCAAGGGTATTGAATCCCATTCCAAAGATGATAGTGCACCCTTGGTCATTAATAGATGAGGACAACTCTCGATCGAAAGAGAAGATCAATTGGCCAGCCATTTGAATTTTTTGAAAGTTAAAGAGAGGATTGAAATTAGATTTCTTTTTTTAAAAGGAGCGAAAAAGAGTTTGTTATTTTGAAACTTAAGGCTTGTAGAATAGTCTCAACCTTCCAACACATGCTGAGTGGTAAAAAAAAACACACCCAACACACATTAGGAAGATAAAGAGACTAAATACATGCCGAAAGGAAAGTTTTCTCAAAAGGTCAATATATGTTAGCCCATAAGATGATTGTATGGGGTAACATATGAAGATTTGGAACCTGGAGACAATTGTTATTATCTTGCTTTCCACATTTTGAAGGGGATTTGAATTTTAAATTATTTAAGATGGGATTTTTTTCTATGGAATCCAAAATACAACGGACAGAGTTTCCCCTTGCCCGAAGGCTTATGGAGTTGTAAGAAAGACCTGAGTAAAGTAAATAGTCTAACCCTCCTTACTCCTAAAAATTCAAGGGGAGTAAAGGGGTCAAAGCTAAAATACTTCAAAACTTTCTTAAAGTCAAAGATTTTTCAAACTCCTTTCAATCTTAAAAGGTTGGCATATTGAATGTGACATTTGTTAATCATAATTTTAAAAAGAATGCTTAGGGACCTAATTTGACACTGTCGCCTCATAGGAAATCCCAGGACAGAAGGTAAAAATCAGGACGATTAAGTTAGCAAATGACAAATTTTGGGAGGTAGAACCTCTCTTTTAATGTTTTAAAATTGTTTTTTAGATGTTGGCCACACTCCCCCAAGGAAGAAATAGATTGAGGGACCAACGGAAGGAAGGTAGTTAAGAATATCGATGAAACAAAATTTCATTCTTATTAAAGATGGAGAGAGAGATTGGTCCCACCGGGCGTGCCATTTTTTTGTTTGTGGAATTTTGAAAACATATTTTAAAAATAATAGTTTTCTTTGTGAATTTTAAAATTGAGATTTTAATTCTAATTCTAGAAGTCGAATCAGCTCGTTCGGAAAAATATATCACCCCAGAGGACGAAAATAAAATTCCATAACGGTGTTCAGACTTAGAATCATGAAATTCATCTTGAATATCATAACTAGATTCTAAAGAGAACTCCACAAGGCCCCGAGGGGACAAGGTAGAGTTCAGCTAGATAATCCAGTTATGGTATTTAAGGAGTATGATTGTCGAATTCATATCCAAAGCCTTATCAAAGAAGGATGTATCTCCCTAAAGGGAGATAACACATTTCAATGATAATTCCTCAAATATGATAATGACAATCATTCTTTAACATTTCCCAAAGAAATCTAAGAAGATTTTAAAAAATATTAATTTTGAAATCAGGTGTGTGTGGTTCCAAATCTCCTACGAGCGCAAGCCCCCGTAGTTAATTACATCGTAGGGTGACAGAGTCCCGTACAAAAACTCTCGATTAAAATAAGAATGAAATTTTACTAGATTTTCTAGGAGTGATATAAAAAAAAAATCGAATAAAATCTTTTGGAAAATCAAAAGGGAATGGATCAAGATTGAACATTTATTAACAGAATCGAAGGAAGAGAGGTAGGGGACACTTTGAGATTCCAGAACCATCCGGAAGTGTCCCAACTTAATCTAAGTGTTGGGCTTTATGTTTTGGATTGAAATGATATTTAATTAGAGTTGAGCATTTTATTAGAAATTTTGGTTTATATTCCCGAAATTTGGGGTCTTATAATCAAAGATCTGCCCCGGATCCTAAATCTAATTTGGACGCTAGACCACAGTCGTCCGATCCTAACTAATGCAGTGCAAAACCTGGACTTACCCCGGCCTGGATTGGGGAGCCAGCTAACCACCTATCAATTTAAAAGAGATGAGTCCGATCTTTTATGAAAGAGTGGTAGGGATGTTATACTTAAAGTTCTGGAGAATTGGGGCCGACATCTAGAAATTTTCCTAATTGGCCCCTTTGACTTATGTTGGGTACTAAAATGCTAAACTGATGCAATTAAAATTTTTGACTCTTTTAATTTCTGTCTAATGCAATGCATGCTAGTCGACGACTTCCAAATCAAGTATGCTTTAAATTTTAAAAAACAGCCTTATAAAAATAATTTTTTTTAGAAGACTGGGCTTCCGCAGGTCCGGCACCTCATCCTCATAGGTCAGACTATCCGGACTCTACCCGCGGGCGGGGAAGGGTCTAAAATAAGGAAAGAAGAAGTGATGAAATATGCATGCAACCCCGGGGTCGATCCCCGACTAATTCCCTAGATTCGTTATCTTTCTATATTATTTAGACTCACTTTCACACCCTCACGAGTCTCACGTATCCAGGCTAAAACAAAAATGGCACACAATCGCCAAAAAACTAGGAAAAGCAAGCAATCCTAAAGGCAATCAACTCATCGCATCAAATATTAATCAATTAATAAATGTCCATAGTAGGGCTGTCAACAAATGACACGACTCGAAAACCCGACCCGAACCCGACCCGAAAAATTCGAGTTCGGGTCGACCCATTTAATAAACAGGTCGAGTTCGAGTTATACTTTTGGACCCGTATAAAAATCGGGTCGGGTTCGGGTCAACCCGGTAACCCGATTCCAACCCGATTACAACCCGCGTCAAAGTTTTAATAACGTCGAGTCGTCGAGCGGTCGAGGCCATCGAGCGGATCAGCGGATAAGTTAGGGATTTCTCATTTCTGAGTTAGGGTTTTCGTTTCTCTATCTCTGGCTCCCATCTCCGATTCTCTTGCTTCTTGCCTTCCTCCAGAAGTCCAGAGTCCAGGGATCCAGCCTCCAGGCCGTTCGCAGTTTCGCACCTTTGGCTTGGTCTGTAAGGTTTTGTTTCATTTTTCTAGGAGTATTTTGGCATTTTGCTGAGTTTTGGTTTCTGATCGACTGATCTACGATTCTACAGATCTACTATTCTACGAATCTACATTATTTCTACTCTTCCTTTATTTCACAATTTATCAATCTGGAAGTTAGGGTTTTTGTAGATTAGGGTTTGCAGTTTGATGTTTTTGACATTTTGTTTTGGACCTTTAAGGTCTTCTGCAACTTCTATCTAGCACCATTTATCTTTATCATATTCTTTTGTCATCTCATATGTCAGCATTCGGCATGCCGTCTGCGACTCTGCGCCTCTGCGGGTTGGGACTCGGGACTGGGGAAATATGGTTTACAACTTCTCATTTATATTTTCATTATTTTGCCATTACAGATTTACAGTGACTGTGACTCAGTGAGACTGTGAGAGTGAATCAGTCATTTATATTTTCATTATCTTTCTCAAATTACCTGTTGTTTCTTGTCTTATGAAATACAGAAATAGTGATTAGTGATTATTGAATAGACTAATACTATCATAGTTCCGATTATGTTTCCCTGTTGTTTTCTCTTTTCTTGTCCTCTTTAATATTTCGTAAGTAAGTGTTTTTTACATTTTTTGGTGTTTAGATGGAGTGTTCTAATACAATTCTTGACAGTAATCCTCTCGAGCAAAATGAGGAAGAGCCTATTGATAATGACGTTGAATGTGACAGTGATGAGTATAACAATGTGGATGAGGGTGAGGACCGTGAGGTTGGTGGTAATGCAATTCAAAATGAACAAATAAATAAAAAAAAAAAGGAGGTTGACCTCTACTGTTTGGGGACATTATGATATGTTGCCAGTTGGTAATAATGGCAAACAACGTTGCAAATGTAAGAAGTGTGGGTCAACTTACTTGTCTGATAGTAAAAATGGAACAGGTAATTTGAGACGTCACATTCAGAACTGTAAGAAGTGGGACTCCCATGATATTGGTCAACTTATTCTTCAAAGTAACACAAGCACTTCTATTTCTATGGTTGAAAATAAGTTTGATTATCATGAATTTCGTAGCTTGTTTATTGCATGCATAGTTAAGCATGACTTACCTTTTCAATGTGTGGAATGGTCTGGTGTTAGAACATTACTTCGATACTTGCATCCTGATTTACAAATTGTATCCAGAAATACAGCACGAAATGACTGTAAGAAATTGTTCATTAAGGAGAAAGCTCAGATACAAGCCCTTCTATGTACTTGTAAGAGTAGAGTTTCCTTAACTTCTGATTTGTGGACTTCCATTAACACTGATGGTTTTATTTGCTTAACTGCACATTTCATTGACAATAATTGGCGGTTACAGAAGAAGATTATAAGTTTTGATTATATGCCACCCCCCATGATGGTTTAGCATTATTTGAGAAACTTCAACAGCTTTTGATTGATTGGAAACTTGATAGTAAGCTTTTCAGTATTACTCTAGATAATGCTTCAGCGAATACTGTCTCAGTTGATTTTCTAAGAAATCATTTGAATTTGCAAAATGCACTAATATGCAATAGTGAATTCTTCCACATGCGATGTTGCGCACATATAGTAAATCTTATTATGCAGGAAGGTTTGAAGGATATAGATTCCTCTGTTATGAAGGTTCGTGAGAGCATTAAATATGTAAAAGGCTCTCAATCAAGAAAACAAAAGTTTATGGAATGTGTACGACAAAGTTTTCTTGAAATTAGTAGAGGTTTGAGGCAAGACGTACCAACTAGATGGAATTCTACTTTCATTATGCAAGATAGTGCAATATACTTCAGGCGTGCTTTTATGCATTTGGAGTTGAGTAATTCCAACTACAAGTCTTTCCCTTCAAATAGTGAATGGGAGAAAATGGTTAGAATATGCAAGTTTTTAGCTCCTTTTTATCAAATTACTTGTGCTTTCTCCGGTACAAAGTATCCAACTGCAAATTTGTATTTTCCATGTGTATCAACCGCATATGCTACATTAAAACATGAATTGTCTTGTGGGGAGGAGTACATTAGGAGAATGACTATTGGAATGCTTCCTAAGTTTGAAAAGTATTGGTCAGACTTCAGTGTTATTCTAGCAATTGCAGTGATTCTCGATCCAAGGTATAAGTTTAACTTTATTGAGTGGTGCTACAAGAGACTTTACTCTGGTCATTATGATTCTGAAATTGAAAATGTTAAGGATAAGTTGAGCACACTTTATTCATCCTATGCAATCGTACAAAACCAACCATCAACAACGAATGTATCTCAATCATCTCAATCTTCACGACATACTACATCTAGTAGTCAGTCAACTACAATAATGCAATCACAATTTCTGCAGGTATGTTACATTTCATTAACATATTATGTTATATTGTTCTGTCCAGTTATCAAACATAATTATTAAAAAAAATACAGGATTATGATTCTTTCGAGGTGGAGGTAACTATGCCAAGAAAATCAGAGCTTGAGATGTATTTGGATGAACCAAAGATGGATAGGAATAGTGAGTTAGACATTTTGCAATATTGGAAAGTAAATCAATTCAGATTTCCTCAGGTCTCTAGAATGGCTCATGATGTGTTGTGCATTCCAATCTCTACTGTTGCATTAGAAAGTGCTTTTAGCAATGGGGGTAGACTTCTAGACCAATATAGAAGTGCATTGAAACATGATATTGTAGAAGCATTGGTTTGCACAAAGGATTGGTTGTATAGTGACCAAGGTAATTTATAATTTATATGTCACGGAGTACACGGATGGTTCAATTTTTGTTGAACTAAATTTAAACTAAATTGTTGTTTTGTTAATAGATATAAAAGACACGGAGCTTGATGCTGTGACAGAAAACATTATATTGGAGGGAAATCAAATGGGCAATGAGAATGAGTCAGGAAATCAAGCAGTTTAGAAATTATTGTGGGGTTTTGTTATAATGACTGTAATAGACAGCTGCTTTACAGCAGCTATTTCTGCCTGTGGTGTTTTATTTCCTGACTTCTTACAAGCCTGCTTCTGGAACTCTAGTTGTGGCTTTTGTTTCCTGCTTCTGGAACTCTGGTTTTGTTTTTTTTTTAAACATTCAATTTCTGGTTGTTGCTTTTGTTGGGGAACTGCCGAACTGGTGCCTTTGCCATGTTGATGCCTGATGGTTGTGCCTTGTGCTGGACGGGTTTTTTTTTAACATTCAAATGTGAAACCTGAATTCCTGATGGTTGGTTGCCTGATGGTTATGTTTGATTGTTGAAAATTTGCACTTGTGCTGGAGTTGGACGGTAATTATGCTGGATTGTTCATATTTGTATTTGTCTGCGATCCGTGCAAAATCTGCTTGCATATTTGCTGGATTGTTCATTACTGGCAGCAATGCAGTTTATTATTATAGAATGGCAATGATGAAGAACCTTGTGAATATATAGAACAGTGCCAATACATAAATAAAAAAAATTTGCAACCAGTTTACAAATTGAGGAAATAAGATTTTTTTGATTTGAGCATATACTATTTCACTGAATAGATACTAAACTTATAAAATCTGTATGCTCAATTTGTAATCTTGGAGGGCAAATTTTTAATAATGTTGCAGACTAGCAAATGATGCTTCAATTTTCACTAGGTTTATTCTTAGCCGAAGCCCCTAAAGCAGTAAAGCCTAAGCCGGTTAGGCGGTGATTCACTGATTCCATAACCAGTTGACCTTGAGGCATGACTTGAATCTTGAGCTTGTACATTTTACTTAATTTTGTTGCAGACTTGTAGCCTTGCAGGTTCATTAATACTTCATGCCTTGATGCCTTGATGGTTCAAAGTTCAAACTTCAAAGTGTAAAGAAGCTAATTACTTGAGTGACTGAGTCTTGACTCTTGAGGTTTGACTCTTGAGTGCTTGACGGCTTGAGCAATGACTCTAATAGTCCAATGAGGAAATGAGCAACAGGCCAAGTGGCCAACAGCCATGTCAGGCTGTCAGCCAACAACTCTGGTTGTGACTAATTGTGATTTACTATTTTTTTGTAAATTGTAAATTTAAAAATTGTAAATTGTAAATTTGTAATGTATCTTGTATTATAGAAATTTAAAAATTGTAATGTATCATTGTATCTTGAATTATCTTATATTCAATATTTGTATCTTGTATCTTGTATTCAAATTGTATTCATTTATTATTTCATTGTTTTTTTTATTAGTCAATAGTCATATAATTTCTGCAATTTTTTCTGCTTAACATTTTTTTCCCAAAAAATTTTAGGTTGGCGGGTCGGGTCAACCCGGCCCGTGATTAACCCAGGTCGGGTCCGGGTTCTGCTATTGGACCCGTATAGCTAAACAGGTCGGGTTCAGGTCGACCCGTTTAGCTTCGGGTCAGTTCGGGTTCGACCCGAACCCGACCCGATAACCCGAATTGACAGCCCTAGTCCATAGGCAAAGTTGTCTTGCTTATTACAAACTATAATTTTGCAGAAAGTAAAGTGGCCGGGCACCACTAACAACAACCCGGATTCTAAACCTAGTAATGACACAAGTAATTTTGACTGGGATACTCTCAATCTTCAAGTCTTCAATCTTGTTCTCCTTTGGACTCCTTTTCTTCAACTTATTGGATTCTTCGTGGTGAACTACCCAAATGGATAAGAGGGCACTTCCCTTTTAAGGGGAAGGCCACTCTTTCCTCTTTGGGTATAAGAGAAGTGTGATCCAAATTTGGATTTTCAAATGGAAAAAGGAATACTTCCCAAATGGGCATCCTTTCCTCTTTGGAATCCAAGCTTTGGACCTATATATCCCAACTCAAAATTAACTTTCACAACACTTGACAATTACACAAATTACATTTATATCAAAAATAAAATCTAGACTCACCTACAGGGTTATCCTAAGCAGTTAATAAATGATAAACAGTTATTCCCAAGCAGTTATATATGTGAAAAAAGGAAAGTAAAACACACTGGCCACGCTCTTTTTATATTTTGGGGGCTTTAGCAGCTGAAGCACCTGTGCAAGCATTTATAACAATTAATAAATTTTTATTGATTTAGCCCCCATTTTCTGCCCTGCATGAGCGTGACCACCTGCAGAAAACTATGTGAACATCCAGATCGTACCTAACCTAAGGGTAATCTAGTTGCCAAACACATCAATCCATTAATAGAGTGCAAAAAAAAGTAAGCAGACACAGCAAAGCAATTTCATCCACAACATGCAATGAAAACTATGAAAAATCTGGCACACAGCAGTAAAGTAAACACCGGCCTAACCTAGATCTAGAGTTGGTTGTCCTAGCACATCATCTAAAGTGTGTGTAAAAGGTCGTGTGGCTGGGGTAAATCCTAAATTGGGTGATTAATCAAAGTTGTCTAAAGTTCTGGGTTTGTTAAGGCTTAAAAGGGAGATTTGAGTTAAACTTTAAATATTAATAAATTAGGAATTTTAATTAAATGTATTTTAAAAGTTAATTGATTGCTACCTTTGTTTGACACCGAGGCCGTGAAGTTTATTTCACCTTCCTTGGGGCTAAGCTAATAGCCTCGTAGGCCTGGGTTACCCAGTAGCAGTCGGGGTTAATTAAATTATTTTAAATTGGTTGGAAACACAGGAGTAAATTAATATTAAGGGGAATTGATTACTGATTTTAATGGGTTGGTTGAGAATTTTAATAACCTATTAAAAGAATTTTAGAGGTTGGAGAAGTTAACAGATTTTAAATGAGTATCCAAATATGTTAACTAAGGGGTCAAAATTTGACTTTCAAAATTAGAGTGAATCTTAAGTATTTCAGATTTTTAATAAATACTAGACCTAATTATGAGTTGTTAGTTAGGTGGGACACTTAATTTAGAGTTTTTTATGAAAATGTTATGATTTTTAGAAGTTCTGGCCCGCTTTGACCTAAGGTCACCTAAGATGTTGAGTCCTTGACTTTGACCAAATTATGGAGGTTTAATATTTTTTGGGAATGATAGATTCTAATTGGATTCATTAGCCATTAAGTTTGATTAGTCAAAATTTTCCGTAATTAACAGTGAATTTTAAAAATTTTACATGTTCGTAGGGATTATCAAACTATCTCAACTAAGGGAGCTGCTTAAGGATTTGAACTCAAATGAGCCCTAAACTCCTTGGGATAAATTCCAAAGGTCATAAATGACCTAAGGATAGATCAACAAGTGTTTAAAACCATTTTGGGATTTTTTAAGATTTTTTTTAAGATTAATTAAAATTGATTAAACCCTAATTACCTAAGGGTCAAGTTAAGACAAATCTAGAGATCAATTTAAGAGGGTTTCAATTCTTATTGATTAGGAGATTAATCAGGGACAATTAAGGACATTTTGATGGATTTTATAAGTTAAGAATAGTTCATTATCAATTGATTAGGGTTAACAGACCATTTCTAAGAAGGATTTTTGAGGCTCCTACTTGGGGAACCAAATAAACTCCAAATTTGATGAAATTTGGACCATAGGATCACCTGATCCTAGGTACAAAACCCACCAAATTTGAGCTCAAATGGAGTACTCTAATATGGTTAACCAAACCACCCAAGGTGAGCTCTAAGTCACCTTCAAATCACTATAGGGGTCTATCCTACGCTTGGATTGGGGCAAAATTAGTGGCTCTACACTCCTCATCCTACACATCATCAACACACCAAAAATCACACCCTAAATCCCATTGGATAGGTCTATATCCCCTTTTGAATTTAAGGGTCAAACCATGACCCTTAGACATAAAAAATTAGGGACAATGCCCTTGAGCAACTTAAAATGGGGAGATAAAATTTGCACATGTCAGAAACATGCCCAATTTCAAGCTCCCAAAATTCCAGACCTGGTGGACTTGTATTTAAAAAGTAATTAAGGAAATTCATAAAATGCTCAAATTGAAATTAAGCCTAACACTGACCTAACCAAGGTCTGGAACCATAAGACTTTTGTAGAGCTCCCTGAGACCTTTCCAATGAGCCTAAGAACACCTAATTTGGACAAGTGTGCAAGGAGTTATGAATTTTTGAAGTTCCCTTGAATTTCTGGATTTATTAATCCGGCAATTACACAGTCAGCAGGACTTTACACGGGCCGCGCGCTGATTGGACAAGCAATGATTGGCACTAACGGTTAACGGCCGGGTTAACCACAGCCGTCGGATGGCGGATCAGACGACTGAGATTAACGGCGCTCTAATACCACGGGATCTAATCCGAGCTGTTGATCGAGATCAACGGCTGAGATTTCATCTTCAACCTTCTGCGCATATCTGAGACCGTAGAGCTTTTCCGGCTTGATCCGAGCGATCCCGCCAGTGAACTCCGATGAAATTTCATAGGGAGGATCAGGACGATGGAAAACTTCAATCCAACAGTGGAGATCCGTTGGGGTGAGGGTTTCCTTCACACTTGACCGGACTACCTAGCTAGGGAGCTCGGGATGGAGGAATTACCCCAGAGAAGGCCTCAACGAAAGAGCTTCTCTATCAGGAAGCTTCATGGGATGATGGAGAACAGTTCTCCATCCGAGGTCAGGACCGTAGGATGGCCGAAGGTGCGACTTCGAGCGGGACACTGAAAGCTTTCACGGGCGCTTGCTCGAACAGAGGAGGGATCAATCTGGGAGCTCGGAGGAAGCGTCTGGGAGTTCGAAGGAGCTCTGGGAATCAATCGAGAGCGAAAGCCAATGCCTCTTCCAGTCTGGGGAACTCGAGGCTATTCGGCCACCTTTTGCGAGCTTAGACGACCGAGATTGAGCTGGAGAGGGCTCGGATCGCTGCCAGGTGGACGATGGCGACGTCCTAGGGAGATCGTGGGGATCAAACTGGTGGACAGCATCCTTGAGCTAGGAGTTGTCCGGGGGGGACCACCGGAACTCATTTTCCATTGGTTTCGACCGCCGCTGGCCAAGGTCTGGGTTAGGTTTACTGGGGGAGACCGATGGGGACATGCTGGAGCCAAGGGTGCAGTCAATTTGGCCTGGGAATGTCTGGATTGAACTGGTGGCTTGGGTATAGCCAAACCTGCTCGGTTCGAGTCGAATTGAGCTCGATCCAGGTCAGGTCAGACCCTGGGTTTGGTATTAGAGATAGGTCTGGGTCTGGTGCACCCAATGCAAGTGGTAATTGGATTTAATTTGGTCTGGGTTAAAAGATGACTCGGGTTGATCCAAATCTGCTCGGTTCGGGTCGACTTGGGCTCAACCAGGTCAGGCCAGACCCTGGGCTTGAGGTGGGAAGTGGGTCTGGGTCTGGTGGACCCAATGCAAGTGGCAATTGGGTCCAATTTGGTCTGAGTTGGAAGATGGCTCGGGTCCAAGTGTTTTTGGCTACTTTGGGTTAACCTAAAACCTGACCCAGGTTAACTCAAGGCATGGGCTGGTTAGAGGAGATGTGTTGGACCTTGGGCCACCTGTGGGAGGTGTTGATCAAGTTCAATTGGGCTTAGGTTGAGAGTTGGCTCAATCCCAAGTGATCTTGGGAACTTTGGGTTAGCCTAACACTTAGGCTGGTCAAAGAAGGTGTATTGGGTCAATGGGAACCTAATAATACCATGATTTGGATTCAATTTGATTAAGGTTAAGAGATGGCTCAAGGGAGACCTCTCTTTGGTCACTTGGATCAAGCCATGTGGCTAACCCAAGTGAGCCCAAGGCTTGGGTCTCCAAGAGAGGTCTCTTGGGTACCCAAGGGGTCATTCCTTTCATTCAAAAAGACTTGGAATGGACTTGATTCAAAGATTTGAAAAAGAAGGGGTGTATGGGTTAATGGGCAAACTTGGTTGACTTGGTCAACCAGGTTGATCCAAGGTCTGGGTTTGGGCTCAACAAGTTAGGTTCAATGTTTGAAACTTGTTAAAGTGGTTTCAAAGAGTTTGGAATTGATTTGAGTTGAAATGGGCATTTGAAATCCCATAAGGGTATTTTGGTCAATTTTGACCCATTGGTCAACTAGGGTCAAAAATGGGTCTGAAAAATATAGTTTGCTGCTCAATGGATTACAATCAAGAGTCTGGCAGTGATTGGAGGCTTTGATAAGGACTCCAAGATCAAGATCTTCAAGGTGTTAGGTCCAATGACATGGGCTGTAAATATTTGATGGTTTTACAGCCTTTGGATTTTAATCCAGATTCTGGAGTTAGAGACCTCAGAATGGGCTCAAAATTAGAGGGTAACCTCTAGGGACATGTATTATCACTTTGTAGGTGATATACCCTGAATTAGAGGCCATTTGACTGGGTTTTGAAATGTTTGAAAAAATCTTTGAAAAAGGTTTCTAGGATAGGGCCTTAAGACTTTGGATTTGAGTCTGGATTTCTGGATTTGGAATGGACTTTATGTTTGAATGATTAATGTTGGAGTATCCAAATCATTCACAATCATGTGGTGATTGTGATTGTTAATGAATGGATAGGTTCAAAGCTAGATTAAAGGTGGGATCAAAGTCTAAGTTGAAGTTTGGATTGTCAAATTGATTAGATTAAAGTTTGGGTATGTTTGAAGCTTGAATTAATTTGGATTTGAACTAAATGAAGTTTAAGATTTGAATCAATCAAGGGTAGGGATTGATTTGAGTCTAGATTGGTCCTAAGATCTAGAGGGGTTCTAAGATCTAGGATCTAGAGGGGCTATAGAATTTGAGATATAAGAGAATCCTAAGCTCTAGAGTAGGCCCTAAGGTCTAGCTCTAGGAAAGGATCTTAAGGTCTAGAGTGGATCCTAAGGTCTGGCTCTAGGAAAGTATCTAAAGGTCTAGAGTGGATCCTAGGATCTAAAATTAATCTGGAGTTTGGAAGGGCCTTAGTAACCTCATATCAAAAATGAGGTCAATAGATAGCTTCTATGGTTGGAACTCCAATGTTAATTGATGGGAACTCTTTTAAATGGGGGAAAAGAGAATACGCTAGATGTTTTGTGCGTATTGATTTGGAAAAGAAAATTCCCAAGGGAGTGTGGATTGAAGGTATTCATGGAAGAACCTTCCAAAGAGTGGAGTATGAGAAGTTAACCTCTCTTTGCTACCACTGTGGAAGGGTCGGTCACAGTAAAGATATTTTCTCTGAAAGGTCTTCAGAACAGATTGTGGAACAAAAAATAGTTGAAGCCAATAAAGGTTTGAAGAAAAATAATATTGCAGTAGAAAAAGGAGTACAACAACAAGAAAAGGATGAATATGGGCCTTGGATTCATGTGAACTTCAAAAACAGAAATTTCAGATACACAAATAAAAACTATGGATCTGTTGCACCTGTTAAACAAGTGCATAGACCTGTTGAGAAAGTGATAAATAATAGAGACGGATTGTAAAGCAGTGAGATAGTGAATTCAAAAAAATTACAAGATATCCCTATAAATATGGAAGCTGATAAGGTTACTGAAGGGACGAAGACTCAGGAATCACCTTTGGGGTTGAACAAATTCCAAATCTTGAATAATGATTTGGAGGAGGGAGAGATTATTGAAAAGACTATCTCCAGAATGAATGATGAAATCAATACAGAGAAAGATGTTGTTGCTGTTCCTGAGGAGGTTGATACTAAAATTGTGAAGGATAGTGGTGTTCCAGGAATACAATTAACAAATTCAAGAAAAGTCAAATTATCTAAGGAATTGAGGTCTTTGGGACCTATGGAAGCAGACCAAAGGAAACAGAGAGGTGAGAAAAAATCCATTAAAATGATAGGGGATAATTCCCCTATTATTTCTTAATGGCATCCCTTATCTTTTAGAATTGTAGGGGGCTAGAAAGAAAGAAGCCTCCTTATATCTTAAGGAGTTAGTCAAAGACTATGAAGGGTTTTTTGTTGGTCTTACTGAAACAAAATTATCTTCTCTGGATTGATGTGATATCAATATGATAATTGGTAGTGAATGGGATTATTTCCATCATCTTGATAATGGTACTTCGGGAGGTATGTTGGTGATGTGGAAAAGAGCTTTGGCATCCTTTGAAGTCGTTGAACATTCTTCTCAATTTATTATGGGAAAGCTTGACAGTAATAGTTTGGGAAGCTGGAATATTGTTACAGTTTATGGGGGAAGGGATGTTCAATCCCGCATGAAGCTTTGGCAGGATCTTGAAGGTTGCCTAGTTGATGATAATCCAGCGATTATCGGAGGAGATTTCAATTGTATCCTCTCTAAGGAGGATAAGAAAGGTGGTAAGAGATTTCATTTCTCTAAAGGACCTAAAGACATGAAAATGTTCTTAACTAACAATGACTTCCATGATATTGGGTTTGTGGGACCTAATTATACTTGGTGTAATAACAAGGATGGCAATTTGAGAATTTGGGAGAGATTGAATAGATGTTGTTTAAACCCTTCAACTCTTCAAAAAATACCAATGGCTAAGGTTCATCATTTACCTAGAGTTGCTTCGGATCATGCTCCCATTTCTCTCAATATGGTTGAGCCTCAGAATCTGAAATCTAAGTTTCTTAGATTTGAAGATACTTGGAAATCCTATCCGGATATTTGGAATATTGTTTTAAAGGCATGGAAAAAGATAGATTTTGGCTCAGATGCTGAAATTATGCAAAGGAAATTGAGGAGAACCTTGAAATCACTTTATTTCTGGAACAAGAATAAATGCAAAGATTTAAATTCTCTAAAAGCTGAGCTGAAAAGAGAAATACTTACACTACAGATGGAAGAAGCTAGTATTGGTCTTACGGCAGAGAAACTGAAGCTGTTAAGAAGCAAAGTTCATGAATTAATGTGACTTTGGGGAGATTATCTACTTGGTAGAATCAAAGAGCTAAAAGTAGATGGCAGCAAGATGGCGATACAAATTCTAGGTTTTTTCATCAATATGCCTCGGCTAAAAGAAACCGTAACTTGATTTGGCAAATTAAAAATGACAAGAATGATTTAGTTGAAGACTTTGATCAAATTGAAGATGTATTCTACAATTTTTTTAAAGAAAAAATGGACAGCTAGTGAGTGCAAGCTCTCGGATTGGCCCTCGGTTCCAGAAAATCTGAGAATTTCATGTGAAGATGCTAAATTCTTGGATGCTGAATTTACTAATGAAGACATGGTAAAAGCTGTTTTCAGTCAAGGTAATAACAAATCTCCTGGTATTAATGGTTTTACAACTTCCTTTTTCAAATTTTATTGGAAGATTATTGAAAAAGAGACTTGGAAAGCTATTGATGAATTTTTTAAGACAGGGTGCATGTATAAGGAATGGAAGGATACACTTATTGTGTTAATCCCAAAGATTAATAAGCCTATTGTTCCATCTAACTTTAGACCTATCAGTTTGTGTCAATCAACTTATAAGATAGTGGCAACTATGATTCTCAATAAATTTAAAAGTTATATTCCAAGTGTATAACTAATGAACAAGTGGCTTTTATCAATGGGCAGTCTATGTCTGACCACTGTCTTCTTGCTCATGAGATTTTCCAGAAACTTAGAGTCTCAAAAAAGCAAAAAGGGGTTAATGGTGGTTAAGCTTGATATGGAGTAAGCATATGATAATATGAGTTGGGAATCTCTTACCAAAGTCTTGAATATATTTGGCTTTCCAAAGAATATCTCTAGACTTATTCTGGAATGTGTAAGGAATGCTAGATTTTTGTTTATCATTAATGGTAGATCTTCCAAATGGATTACAGCTAAAAATGGGTTTCGGTAAGGCTGCCCGCTCTCACCTTATCTTTATATTTTTTGCTCTCAACTTTTCTCTTTAGCCATGTCTCAAAGTGGACAAAAACTTGGAATCCAAGTCTCACCGAGAGCTCTCAAGGTGAAACATTTACTGTTTGCTGATGATGTCCTGATTTTTTCACAAGCTTCTTATCAGTTGGCTGTTAAGATGAAAAGTATTGGGAGGGATTTCTGTTCTTGGACTGGTTTAAGAGTTAATAACTCTAAATCACAAATACTGTTTAGTAATGGTATTTGCAGATCTGCTGTTTCCCGAATACATAAGGTTTTGAATTTTAAAACTGTGAGAGAAATGCAGTATTTAGGCATTAATATGATGCTAAGGAGACCTCTAAAATATGATTTTCAGTTTCTACTTGATAAGGTGATGCAAAAGCTGAACTCTTGGGGAAGTAAAAATCTTTCCTTAGCAGGTAAAATTACTCTTGCTAAGACATCTCTATTAACTCTTCCTAATTTTGTTTCTACTCATACTTTGGTACCAAAGAAGATTTTACAAGAGGTTGATAAATGCTGTAGAAATTTTATATGGCATAAAATAAATGGTAAGAGAGGTATGCATTATGTTGGTTGGAAAACTTTATGCAAAACTAACGCGAGTGGAGGTTTAAACTTTCATTCGGCGGTCAGTAGATCAGGACCTCTTAAAGGTCGACTTTCATGGAGATTCCTTCAAAACAAAGATTCTTTACTTTACCAAGTTATCTCTGCCAAATATGGAAACAACTTGTGGGATGCTAAAAATAGGAGAGGAAGCTCTATTTCTTGGAAGATTTTGCTTGAAGGTGCTCAATACTTAAAACCTTTATTAAGGTGGAAGATTGTAAATGGTAAGAAGATAGATATTCTTAATGACACTTGGCTTCTTGATAAATGCTTGAATGATTGGCCTATCACTGCTAACTGTATGGAGCTTGATGGTTTAAAATTAAATCATTTCTTTGATGAGAATGGCGGATGGTATCAGCAGAGATTGAATGATCACTTCTAGAATGAAACTATCAATACCATCCTTCAGATTCAGGTAGATAGAAGTGTGAATGAAGACTATCTGGAAGAAATATGTTGCTTATCCGGAAGATCTATTACTGCAAGTGCTATGGAGGCTACCAGAAAATTTAATAGTTATGCTGATGATAAGAGCTTCATTACCTGGTTAAAAAAGTTAAAACTTCCAGCTAGGATTGATTTGTTTTGGTGGAGATTGAGTAAAGAAGCTATTCCAACAAATGAGTTCCTAAAATTTAGAAAGCTTAAAGATGTGGACCTTTGTGCAAGAGGCTGTCTGGAAACTGAAAATCTGGAGCATATTGCTGTCCGATGTATTCATCTACATGAGATAATTCGAATGATCCAACAATGGGGATTTAATATACCTATTTTCTATTCTCTGGAAGAAGGTATTTGTGAGCTGAAAAAACTTGTTAGTATGGCTCCTAATATGGCAAAATTATATTGTACTTCGGTTTACTTTAACTGGAAGAATAGAAAAGAGGAAAATCAAGGGAAATCTGTAAAATCTGTAGCAATTACAGCTGCTAATGTGCTGTCTTCTTCATTCAAATCTGCCATTCCAATTATAGATAGCTGGGGTGCTAACCTCTTTAGGGAGTCTCAAAATTTTTGGCACCCTCCACCGCTTGATTGGATTAAAATCAATGTTGATGCAGCTCTTATAACTTCTTATAATGCTGGAATTGGTGGTTATTTTCGGGATTATAAAGGTAGATTGTTGATTCCTTTTAGAGAAAAGAAAACGCATTGGGATATAGCTCGCCTTGAGTTGGAAGATGTGATGATCATTAAAAAATTTCTTCAACCGTGGATGCTTGAGTGTAAAGGAATCATAATTGAAGGGGATAACATCAATGTTATCAAATTCATTCATAATTCTTTGAATAAGAATTGGCAATACTATAATCGGATGGAGGATGATTTTCTCTTCTTGGCCGACTTCAATAAGGTAATTCTTCACCATATAGAAAGAGGTTGTAATAAGGTAGCCAATATGTGTGCTACATTGGCTTTAGATATCAATTTTTTGTTTGATAGTTCTTCTTTTGCTAACATTCCTCCTTCTCTTTGTTCTTTAATGAAGAAGGAATGTGAGCCTTTTCTCTAGCTTGTATCTTGGTTTTTTTTCCTTTAAGTAATTGCTTTTGCAGTGTTCAAAAAAAAAAAATCTAAGTTGGTTGCTATTAGATGCATTGATGATGGCTTTATCTGGGATCATTTCCCAAATAATCCTATGGAAGTAACTACTTTGATCTTTGAAGTTTAAGTATTATTTGTTGAAAACTCGAAGGGAATGAAGATTTTAGAGTTCCTATTTATAAGTGGGTTTACTACATTGATGAGTTTTTTTGTTGAAGTCTGTAATGATGAGGTGGTTGTTTGGCCTCTTGATTTTCAGTTTATCAATGTTGTGTTTTTGCATTATCATTTTAGAGTAATTAAAGTTGAGATTCTATCTAGTTGTCATTTTTTATAAGTTTGGGAACTCTGGGATACTAACCAATATTTTTTGGTTGTTTTAAAATTTTGGTGTCCCCAACACCCCAACTGGTTCAAGTGAGGATTAATGGATCTTATTTCCATTATGACTTTTTTTATTTTGTAAATGCACTTTTTCTATGCTTTATGTGCTTTTCTTTAGGACTTCCTTTCCCTTGTTGCAGCCCATGACCCCTAGTCTGAGATTTTGATGATGATAAATAATGTCGATTGAATTAATATTCATTGAATATTTTTGAATTCTACTCTTATTTGTGAGTACTAACATTTTAGTGAGAATATAAATTATTCAAGACAACAAGAAGAGTCAAGACTAGGTAGAGTAGGATTTGGAGTCTATAACCCTATAATTTTTTATTATTATTTTTCTTTTCTTTAGTCTAGTCACAAAATGTATGCAAAAATGAGCAACCATGCAAAGACACAAGGGAGAGGTTTTTTAAAATGAAGGAATTTTTTCCTATCAATTGTACTGTATGAGTTTCAATCATAGTATAAGATCTGATCTGGCTCAATGGTTATCTATGAACAAAATCATACTGTATGATACCTATCACACTGTACGATGTGTTTCTAATTAGAAACACTAGCTGTCGGATTAATTTAAGTAAGTTCTAAATTTGTAAATTTTGAACTGATTATACAGTACGAGCTTTTGAAAACTTACATAAATTAACCCCGGTGATTAGTCAATTAAATCAAGTATTAATTATTGATTGGTGATCATATAGTATGATATGGTTCATATTATATGAGTTACCGAGACTATTTTTTATCCTCAAGAACATCATACCAAACAATCCCTTAATTTTTGAACTAATCATATCGAAAAAACTTGAGGCTTTCAGCATATCATAATGTACGAAGTGGATCGTACCATACAATAAATTGAGATGAATTTTGGTCATCTTAGTGTTTTTCCTGTATGAACATAAGGAAAATAATATATAGTATTGGATGATGTTCAATCATAATGTATGATGATGTTCAGAGAAATGCCTGTTCGTTCTGCTTCGTACCTTGATGAAGGCTATTTTGAACTGATTATACTGAACGATCCATGTTGTACGAACAGAAATGACTATATTATAAATTTAGGGTTTCTTGGAACCTGGTTTAAATATTTAAACTTATGTCTTTTGAGATGAGGTGTATAAGAGAGGAATATGACTAGAAGGCGATTTCTTGAGAGAGAGCTTTTAAGAAGATTTTAGGTTTGTGAGAGGAGGGAGAAGGTGAGTTTTTGAGGGAGGAGTGTGAGGGAGATCACACCGTTTCGCCTAGCTTCCTGCACATTGCTCCTCTTATGGCTCAAGAAGATCATGTGGGAAGCTTTCTTAGGGGGAGATCCTTTAAGGTCTATGTCTTCTAATGTATTTTGCCTTCCCTAGGAGAGAGAAAAACAAGGTTTGCTTCCATCACCGGGAGGGTGACATAGCATTTGGTACACTGCCATGTCATGAAGGCAAAAGTGAGGTTTGTAAAGGCTTCTCCACCTTGCTATGGGGGCAAAAAGAGAATTTTTATTTATTAGTAAAATTCTCGGAGTGGAGGACTCCGGGGAGTGGACGTAGGTCAAGTGACCGAACCACTATAAATCTTATGGTGTGATTTTCTCCTTACTTCACTTTATGTATGTTTTGCATTTTTACACTTATTATAATTGCTTGGTGAAAATTATATTCTAATTCTTTGTTGAGCAAGTTAAAATTTAACCACCTATTGTTGCAATCGTCCTTTAAGAATTCACTTCCGCATCAATTTATTTTTCTTGTTTAAAATTTAAAAATACAAGAAATTAGAACTCTTGTTTATGATTATTATTTTCTTGCAACAAATTTCTAATTTTGCCCCCCCTCCACTTGGCGCATCTTGTACTTTCAATTGGTATCAAAGTGGGGTTTCAAAACTAGAATTTTAGAAAACCTTGAAAAATTGATCATGGCACATTCTGGTAATGGAAATATTGTGGAGGTTTATTCTATGGCTCATCCACCCCAGTTTGATAACATTCCGTTTAATTTTTTATAAAATTAGAATGATTACATTTTTATAATCTATAGACTATTGTATGTTGATGTTAGTTCAAGAAGGTTATAGTGCACCTTTCAAACTTGTGAATGGCATAAAAACTCAACTACCTTTTAATGAATGGAGCAATAAAGATAGGGATCAAGGTCAATTAAATGCAAAGTGCTTAAATTATTTCTTTTGTGCATTAAAATCTGACAACTATATGAGAGTATCTACCTGTTCTATTGGTAAGGAAATCTAGGATAGACTGTGTATCACGTACGAAGGTACAAGTGAGGTTAAACAGTCTAGGTTAAATATTTTACTTCATCACTATGAACTCTTTCGTATGAAACCTATCAATACTATATCTGACATGTACACTAGGTTCACCCAGATAGCGACATCCTTACATGCTCTAGGTAGATAAATTTCAAATTCTAAAAATGTTAATAAGATTTTGAGATGCTTACCGAGTTCCTATGATGCTAAAATTATTGTGATTACTTAATCAAAAGATTTAAATGTGTATTCAATTGATAATTTGCTTGGTCGCTCATTGCTTATATATGACAACCTACACTAAAGAAAAAATGGGTGGACAAACTTCATACTAAAAGTTCGTTAGGGATGTTAGGCTCCTTATGAACTAATCCTAGGCTAATTAAAAGAGAGGTGAATTGGAATTTTAAAAATCTTCTTACAATCAAAGCACAAGAACCTAAAACCAAATTTACCACAAAAAAAAAACACAATGTGGAAATTAAATGCGAAAATAATAAAGGAAAGAACACACAAGATTTATAGTGGTTCGGCCAAACCTTGACCTACGTACACTCCTCAGAGGCACCCTCTGAGTATTGCACTAAATTAAGTGTCTCTCCTTTAGGCCCCCACAGCTAGATGGAGAAGCCCTTACAAAATCACTTCCTCCTTCCCCAGTGCGGTGGAGTCGTCAGGTCCTTTGACACCAAAGAGATCTTCTTATGTGAACTTCCCTCAAGACAAGCCTTGAATCCGACCGTACTAAGGTGCAAGCCTGCCGGAGCAACCGTGTGGAATTCCCCTCCACACTCCCTTGAGTCTCCCCTCACAGGATCTTCTCCCTCTCTCAAACTTCTCCCTTTCCTCACTCCCTTTCAAGCTCTCTCTTCAAGTTTCCCCAAAAAGAATGAAGATATAATGGCTGCCCAAGACACTTACAAAAGTGCCTTGTCAGAAGCTTAAATAGAAGATCTCAAACTATGCTCATTAATGCAACTTGCCGAATTTATTGTCCAGGCTGATATGAATATCATCTTGGCCGATCAGTACAAAATAAGCTCAATCAGCAGGGATGATTTGGGACTATCAGAAGAAAATTTGTTACATCGTCCAGGATGATACATCATCCTGGCTGATTAGTTCAAATCCGAGTATAATCATCCTGAACATCGCCCGGAATAGAATTTGGCCGATGTTAATCATCCAAGACATCGTCCCAACTGATCCTCTAATTGACCCAGTCAATGTGATCGTATCAATCAGCCTTAATTGCTTTCCATAATTACTAGATTAATTTAGGCATAATTATGCTGCGTCCTCCAGGCCAATGTAGAGATCATCATGGTCGATGTCCTAAAATAAAGAATACCTAAATTGATCATGGAGGCTGATTCTTTTTTATTTGAGCCTACCGTCCTAGCCGATACAAGGATCGTCCTGGATGATCAGGTTAATGACGAATGCCTTAGTACGGATGATGCCCTAATTAGGGTTTTCTATTTTTAAACTGATCGTCCAGGCCAATATAAATATCATCCTGAACAAAGTTACCAAAAAAAGTAAACACTAAGGAACAGTCAGATATTCTTTCAAGGTGTGTGTGTACAGAGTTACATAGCATCAGGAGCCACACCAAATATAATAGACTCAAGAAAGGAAAAAGGGTACAAACTGACTCAAACCTAGTCTACCCAATCTTGAGCTGGTTCTAAATTGCAGTATGATCTTGTGGACCTGAAATGTCAGTATATTAGTCAGTCATAGAGAAATAAGAGTGTTTACTATCATAAAAATCATAATCCATAAAAAGAGAACCACAACAAATTCCCCCTTTTTTATGATAGCAAACATTACAGGTTGAATTTGCAAAAAGAAAACATATTCTCCTAATCTCCCCCTTACTAAAATAAAACTTTAAAAAGTAGGGGAAATTTAAATTTATTAGTTTTTAATTTTTGAAAGGAAAAAAGATACAATTACAACAATATGTTCTCCCCCTTTGACATTAACAAAAAGAGGAGGGGCACAAACAATTAGAACAATAAAAACCAAAATGATCAATGATCTAGTGAACAAATCAAATATTCCTAAAAAGAGAAAGTTACCTCTTGATATTATTAAAAACTTTGTAAGGAATGGATTGACAACGCATAATCCAAAAAAGGTTAGAAATTTAGAAATTGTTAATCCAAGCTCAAGTTCTTTTAAAGGCTCAAAAACTTTTTGATCCAATATCTAAATCAAGGAATAAATTAGAAGAAGAAACACTAATTTTCTAAAACTCCTTTCATAAAACATATCTAATCGGAGATTAATGCAAAAATTGGTGAATCAAGAATCATAATTTTTAAGATCAAGTATGGAAAATATCAAGGGTTTTCTTAAGCTTTGAGTAAAATAGAAAAAGTAAGCATACTCATTTTTGGCTCAATTTATGTCTCTTGTCAATTTTTGGTGCACTTTGCGCATCTTTTACTTTTTGATACACTTTGTTATCTTTCTCAATTTGGCGTCATTGCGCATCTTTTGATTTGGCATCATTGGACGCTTTTTTTTTATTTGGCGTCATTGGTCATATTTTTTTTCAATTAAATATGCTACCTTTTTTAAATTTTAAAAAACAAAAGTAAACTCATTCTATTGATAAAGAGAACTACTTGATTAAGAAAATTATGAGATAGATTCAATAATTTGCAAAGGATCTCTATGCGATAAATAAAAAATAGGGAGATGAAAAAGATCAGTTTCAAAATCCAATTTATAATATCATGAAGATTTTGAATCAAAAGTAAAATAACATTTAAAAAAAAAGAGATAGAGAGACAAAATCATGAGTTTCCTTCCTTTTACTGTTTTTAGTGAAGTAAACCATAACTTACATAAGAATTCAAGAAAAGCAGGGGGTAAGGTTTTTCATTTTTAAAACGTGAACGTTTGTGTTGATCAGAGAGAATTTCACAAAACTAAGTATAAAAGATAATTTAAAATTTCAAAGTAATAACAAAAAATGAACAAAAATGAAGGATAAATAAAAAAATACATAAACTAACAAAAAACAAAACACAACACAAATAAATTTAGACAGTATCTTGCTCCTAGTTTGATGATTCAGAAGCTAGGTTTGCCAAGGAGATTTTTTGCCTTACATTACTTGCCCTTTCTATACTTTACTTAGCTTTAGCCTTTTCTCTTTCAGGATGAGTTCTCAAATTAGGGCACTGATTTTTCATATTCCAGGCTTCCTCCATCCAAAGCAAATAATGTTAGAAGTAATCTTACCATTCTTACCATTTTTATCTTTATTCCACTTTTGTTGAGGCTTATGCTTTGGTGAGCTTTTTAATTTGCTTGACAAGCTATCACATTCATCACCAACTAAGCCACTTTGCTCCATGTCTTCAGCATTTAGTACTATCATTTCCCATACATAAAAAAGTCTTTGACCCAAACTTTGCTCGTAAGCAATGAGTTAGCCAATCAAATTATCAATAGAATACTCATTCAAATTCTTTGATTCATGAATAGCGATAACTTTAGCATCAAACTTATCAAGTAGACAACATAAAATTTTATTAACTTTTTCAAGGTTTGAAAACTCTTTACCTAAAGCATGCAATGATGAAACAATTTGAATAAATCTAGTATACATGTCTAAGATCATCTCATAAGGTTTCATACAAAAATTTTCATAATCATGCATTAAAAAATTCAACTTGGATTGCTTGATTTCACTAGTGCCTTCGTATATGGTGTGTAATTTATCCCAAATTTTCTTTACCAGTAGTGCACGTAGAAACTAACATAAAGTCTTCAGAATTTAAAAAATAGAAAAAACAATTTAAAGATTTTGCATTCAATTGAGCATTGATTTGTTCTTCCCTATTTCATTGATTAAAAGGAATATCAACTTTAATTCCATCTATAACAAGTGAAGGTAAAGAATAACCAGTTAAAATCATATGCCACATCCAAAAATCAATTGATTGCAAGAAGGTAGACATGCCAATCTTCCAAAAATCAAAAGTAATATTTTCAAACAAAGGTGGTCTGGTGATTGAATAACCTTCCGCAATATTACGATTAAAATAATTATCCATGGATCAAAAATTCAAAAGCTTTTAAAAAACTTATTTTATGAATCCCGCTCAGACATCACTTGAAAGTTCATTAGGGATGTTAGGCCCCTTATGAACTAGCCCAAGGCTAATTAAGAGAGAGGTGAATTGGAATTTTAAAAATCTTCTTATAATCAAAGCCCAGGAACTTAAAACCAAATTCACCATAATGAAAACATAATGCAAAAATTAAATGTGAAAATAATAAAGGAAAGAACAGTCCAGATTTATAGTGGTTCGGTCAAACCTTGACCTACGCCCACTCCTCGGAGGCACCCTCCAAGTATTGCACTAAACTAAGTATCTCTTCTTTAGCTCCCACAGCTAGGTGGAGAAGCCCTTACAAAATCACTTCCACCTTCCCCAGTACGGCGGAGTCGTCGGGTCCTTTGACACCAAAAATATCTTCTTCTTTTGTGAACTTCCCTCAAGACAAGCCTTAAATCTGCAAGCTTGCCGGAGCAACCGTATGGAATCCCCCTCAACACTCCCTTGTGTCCTCCCTCACCCTTTCCTCACTCCCTTTCAAGCTCTCTCTTCAAGTTTCTCCCAAAAGAATGAAGCTACAATAACTACCAAAGACACTTACAAAAGTGCCTTGTCAAAAGCTTAAATAGAAGATCTCAAAATAAGGTAGTCATAGAGAAATAAGACGGCTACCTTAATGAGGATGATGCCCTAATTAGGGTTTTTTATTTTTGAACTGATCATCTAGGCTGATATAAATATTATCCTGAATGATGTTGAATCAGAAATTCTTCCAAGGTGTGTGTGTGTAGAGTTACATAGCATTAGGAGATACACCAATACAATAGACTCAAGAAAGGAAAAAGGGTACAGACTGACTCAGACCTAATCTACCCAATCTTGAGCTGGTTACAAATTGCAGTCTGATCTTGTGGACTTGAAATGTCAGTAGATAAGGTAGTCATAGAGAAATAAGAGTATTTGTTATCGTCAAAATCATAATCCATGAAAATAGAACCGCAACATATACCTTGATGGTTCAAGCTCATGATAAGTTAGTGTGACCATGAACCTTCATACAGTGGGAAGTTTGATCATACTTGGGAAGTACCCTTCATTGTAGAGAATGTCTATGAAGGAGACTCAGATCAGCTAGTGGATTATAAGGGAAATAATCCAATATTACATGTTAATGGTCGGTTCCTTAAGAAGTACTATGCTTGAAGTAGGTCGAATTTTCAATCAATAAAATTATATTTTTGAGTTTTGACTCAAGCTGACTCAGTTTTATCCCAACAATAAAAAATTTCAAAAAGAGAGAGAGAGAGAGAGAGAGAGAGAGAGAGAGAGAGAGAGAGAGAGAGAGAGAGAGAGAGAGAGAGAGAGAGAGAGAGAGAGAGAGAGAGAGAGAGAGAGAGAGAGAGAGAGAGAGAGAGAGAGAGAGAGAGAGAGAGAGAGAGAGAGAGAGAGAGAGAGAGAGAGAGAAAGAAAGAAGAAATCATCCAAAAATACATTACTTGACTCCTATCATATCCTCCTTAAGGTTAGGTCCTTCCTTCATTTAGGATTAGACCCACTAGTGATGGAGGATGCCATTTGTGGCACTATAACCTAATCCTCTATGATGGGCATATCTTAACGCCATCATATGATCATTCAACCTTCTATATTGGGCATGTTTTGACCCCACCATAAGGTCATTCAACCCAGTCCTCCGTCTTGGGTATATTTTGACCCACCACAAGACCATTCAACCTGATCCTCTATGGTGGGCATATCTCAACCCCATCAAGAATCATTCAACCCACTATGTTGGGCATATTTCAACTCCACCACAACATCATTCAATCGAATCATTTATATTAGGCATATCTCCACCCCACCACAAGACCATTGAATGCAATCCTCTATTATGGGCTTATATTAACCCCATCATATGATCATTTGACCCTCCACATTGGGCATGCTTAGACCCCACCACAATATCATTCAACTCGGTCCTTTATGTGTTGGGCATATTTCAACCCCACCATAAGACTATTTAACCTAGTCCTCTATGATGGGCATATCTCAACCCCATCATATGATCATTTAGCCCTCTATGTTGGGCATATTTCAACCCCACCACAACGTAATTAAACCTTATCCTCTATGTTCGGCATATTTTGACCCCACCATAAGACCATTCAACTTCATCCTCTATGATGGGAATATCCTGACCCCATCATATGATCTTTTGACCCTCTATGTTGGGCATGTTTTTACCCCACCACAAGATAATTCAACACAATCCTCTATAATGGGCATATCTCAACCCCATCATATGATAATTTGACCCTCTATGTTGGTCATGTTTTGACCCCACCATAAGATCATTCAACCCGGTCCTTTGTGTTGGTCATATTTTAACCCCACCACAAGACCATTCAACTTGATCTTTTATGATATCTTGACCCCATCCAATCATCAACAATCATTTATTTGATTCTTAGTGATATGAATAAGCTAGTGATATGGATAAGCCACCCTAATAATCTAAATCCAAAACCCAATCCAATTCAAAAGTTTCAAACCAATTATAAGGGCTAAGGACTAAGGTTCTGAAACCCTTTCCAAGGGAATTTCTAAATCCCATGGAACCCAGCCTAATGAACTCTAATTTATGTTATAATAATTGCATATTTTTTAGTCCTGTCTCTAAGGTCAACCAACGAAAATTTAGCTCAATCAAACATTCTTGTCCAAGAAACTTAATCTTTTCCTAAAGGCTACAAAACCTTCAATTATTAACAGCCCATGCCACTAAACATGCCATCCAGTGGATCATAGCCTTGGGACCCTTTTCAAACCCTCCAATCACGCCCATTACCTCCATTAGGACTCACTAATCAATGATCTACACTTTTCTCATCTCAAATTGACCCAAAATTCACCAGGGGTCAAAATTACCAAAATGCCCTTTAAAGGGGTTTTAGTCTTTTCCCCTAAGTTCAATTCAACCTTCCAATTGCAATCCTCAAAACCCATCCCAATGGATCATAAACACCATTAGGAACACAGTAAACCAAAACCTATACTTAGATTTGACATGGTTGACCAATTCAACCATGGTTGACCAAGGTGACACTTCAAGGGTTTGAATACCCATTTCCAACAAAATGCCTTTCTCTTGGCTCGCAACTACACCCACTGAGTTCATATGATCAATTTGAACACAATGGACTCAAATCTTAACCCTAGGTTAACTTGGCTGACCAAGTTAACCAAATTTGATCCAATCCTTTGTACACCTCCATTCATTCAAATCCTTTGACCAAGGCCTTCCAAACCCCATTTAGACCCATGGGGTAACCCATTGGGTACCCAAGAGGGCTCTCTTGAAGACCCAAGACTTGGGCCTACTTTGGTTAGCCATTTGGCTTGATCCATGTGTCCAACGAGAGGTTCCTTTTGAGCTATTTTACAATCCTAGCCCAGCTAAACCACCCATAATTCCTAATAAACTAAATCAACTTAATCAACATTGATTTCTATTAGATAACCCAGACTTAAGAGGCTATTAGCTTAGCCCTAAGGAAGGTTAAATAAACATTACGACCTCAGTGAGAAACAACGTTAGTAGTCATTTAACCTTTAAAATACATCCAATTCAATCTTTAACACATTAATACTTTAATTCAAACATAAAATTCCCCTTCAACCTTAACAAACTCAAACATTAGAAAATCTCAACTAACAACCCAGTTTAGGATCTACCCCAACCACACAACCTTCTTCACACACTTTAGATGGTTTGTTAGGACAACCGACTCTAGATCTAGGCTAGGCCAATGTTTACATTTCTTCTATGTGTCGGGTTTTCAAGATTTCAATACTTATTGTGATTAAAATTGCTTGTTGTTTCTATTTACTTTTACTGCACTCAATGGATTGATGAAATGGTTGAAAATTAGATTACCCTTAGATTAGAAATGATATTGATGTTCGCTTATTTAGGATATATAGATCTAAATCTTGTATTCTAAAGAGGAAAAATACCCCCTTAGGTGATAATCCTTTCCTATTTTAAAGTCCAAATTTGGATCATTTTTTATACACAAAGTGGAAAAAGTAAACTTCCCCTTGTGGGAAGAGTTCTCATTTCCATTTGAGTATCCAGCTATGAAGAATTCAAGGATCCTGAAGGAGAGAAGATCAAAGAATTGAAGAAAAAGAATATCCCACTCAAATTCACTTATGCATGTACTAGTATTTGAATCCAAGTTAAGGTTAGTGATGCCTATCCACTTTTAATTTTTTGCATTTTTGGGTTGTAATAAGCAAGGCAGTTTGCCTATGGTCATTTTTTAATTAATTTTATTTAATGTGTTGACTTGATAAGATTTCATATAGGATTACCTACTTTTCTTAATTTTTTAGCATTTCTGTGCCACTTATGATTTAGCCTAAATACGTGAGACTCGTAAGGGTGTAAAAATTCTTTTACTCATAATCAAAATTTAAAATTTTAAGAGTTAAATATCATAAAAAGATAATGAATATAGGGAATAAGCCAGAGATCACGCATAGGGTCGCATGCTTATTGATGCATTTTTTCTTTCCTTCTTTTACGAAACGTTCCTGCCTGCAAGCAGAGTTCAGATAATCCGACCTATGTGGATTCGGTGTTGAACCTGGGGAAGCCTTACCTTCTAAAAAATTATTTTTAAGCCTTTTTTTTAATTTCAAGCATTCATTATTTGAGTATTTTGACCACCATACATTGTATTAAAAATATATTTAAAATAGTTTAAATTTTAATTGTGCCTGTACTTAGCATTTTCACACAACATAAGTCTATGGGCCACTTAGGACAATCTCTAGATGTCATACCCAAATTTAATATATAAAAAAACATCCCTACCACTCATTAATAAAATGATCAAATTTATAGATTTAATATTTATTTGATGGCTAGTTGGCTCCCCAATCCAGGTTGGGGAAAGTCCAAATTTTTCATTGCATTAGTTAGGTTCGGGTCACCACTATGTGGTGCGCAATTTAGATTTTGGATCTGGGATAAATTTGGAAGCATAATACCCCAACCTCCGGGAGTATAATCTCAAATTTCTAATAAAGCACTCAACTCAAATAAAATCCTCATTCAATCCATAACTTAAAGCCCAATACTTAGATTAGGTTGGGACACTTTTGAATTATTTTCAAAATCATATAGTGTCTCCTACCCTTCTTTCTTTGACTTCGAAAATAAATGCTCCAAAATGATTCATTCCCACTTGAAATTCCAAAATTTACCTCCTTTGATATCATTCCTAGAAGATCTTTTAACAAAATTTTGTCATTATTTTAATTGAGAGTATTCATAAGAAATTTGATTTTCTACGATGTAATTAACTTTGATGGCTTGCGCTCGTAGAAGATTTATAACCCACATCTCTTTTTTAAAATTGATTTTCAAAACTTAAAAATTAATCTTCTTTGGGAAAATCAAGTCGATAGCGATCATCATCGTCATATTCCATCAATCAATAATAAGTGAAATTTTCTCTCTTTGGAGAGATACATCATTTGTTATTATGACATGGAATATGAAATTAATGATCTTTCATCCGGACTATAGTGGTTGAATATTGATATAATTTCATTTCGACCCTTCGGGATCATATGCAATTTTTTTATTTGAATTAGATTACTACAGTCGGGATGAAAACTTTAAGATACATCATTTGAATTCGTTAGCAAATAATAGCTTTGCCTTAAGGGGAAATATATTGTTTATAATGAAATGTTCTATTTTGAGACTATATATTCAATATCAAATTTCCCAAATAAGATTAAATCTTTTGAAACCACTTTTTCAAAAATTCCACATTCAGTTTCTTCTATTTTATATGGTCTAAAATTATGTCTTTTTCTTGGCATGATTATTATTTGGATTGTTGTTGATGCTACTTATAGCCTTTATTATTCAAAATACTCTAATGAAAAAATTTGTAGTCCAATGTTATTTTACCTTCTTAAGGAGATTAAGCAGCTTTTAGCTCTTTTTAACTTTACTGTGTCTCATCTTCATAAGGAAGGAAATGCATTCACTAATTAGTTAGCTAATCATGGTTGTAATATAGGGTTTCTTATTAATTTCACTTACATTAATTTGCTTGCCATCTCGAAAGGAATCATTAGATTTGATAAACATGGTTTACCTTATGTCAAAATTTAAACTTTTTTTTTGTATAAGTTATTCTGAGGTGCATCTTTAGGGATTTTTGTATTTTTGCTCTCTAATAGATTTGATTTCTTTTTTTCATGTCTATTTTATTTAAATCTAGAATTTTGGTTACAATGATAATTATGAATTATTTATGTTATTAATCTAAGGTGTTGTTGGTATGTCTTTGTCTTAAAGTTAGTGTAATCCTTGGGATTTTAAATTTACTTAAATCTACTGCTCATCTTTTCCATCTCTAAACTTGAGGGGGAAGGGTGATTATCCTTATGGGAAGAGTTTCATGTTCTAGGTGGGGTATAATCAGTACTAGAATTGCCTTTTATATTTTTTTACTATGATAGACCTTTTCAAATTATTTTTCATCTTATTATTTGACTCTTTTCTCCATATTCATACTAGTGCAATCCTATTAGATGAGGTTTTATATTTTATGCACAATGTTATTATGGTAATGTTCTTATTGTGCAATATTAGCTTATTTGTCTGCCATTTATTTTGGTCTGAAATATTCTCGATGTATTGTATCTGCCCTCAATTTTTGGGTTTATTTTGGATTTGATTCGAGCAAGACTAGATAATTTTCTTTATGACATTATTGATACAACACACATGAGCTGGTGTTTTCCTATCAATCATATTTCTAGTATTCTAGAGAGTTCTCCTTTTCAACAATTTTTTGTTAAGTAAATTTGGTGAAATTTGAAGGGGATTTTCATGGATCTCTTTGGACTTCCCTTAATTATAGATGTCACTTCTATTTAATTGGTTATGATTTTGATACTTTAAATAATTTTCATATTTTCCAGTGGTTCGATTCCCATTAGTTAATGGTTTATTTTATTACTGATTTCCCTCATGTACTGGTTGGGCATAATTGTAAGTTGCATACTCTTTTTTAGCTGGATCATAAACTTCATGGTCGCTATCTTTCTATAACATGAGTTCTTGTTTTGGTTTATTTCTTTACTGATGATGGTTATGGTTTTGGTTCTACATTTCTATTTTGTCATTCTAATACTTATTGCGGTGCACATCTTGTAATCTATCTATGTTGTTAGTCAAGATATTATTGGTATTATTTTTCCCCAAGATTTTACTTCGGCCTGATGTTGGTCTTGGCCAATTATTTTCGTATAAAACTATTCCTATCTATTTTATTTATCCTCAATTTTTGGGTTGGTTTTAGATTATATTCAATTGGTGGATGGCAACAAGTTTTGGATTCGTGTTGTTTTTCCCTTAAGTTGTACTTTGGCCTGCTAGTTGGTTAGGTTTTAATTATATAATCTATTTCTTTTGGTTTATCCCCCTTAAAAGAAATAATTCTTTTGTGAGGTGTTTTTTAGCAGCTTACTTAAAGGACATTAATAATGCTTCTAAAAACTATAACTATTTCATTATGTTTTCTGTTATGACTTTAATTTTTGCAGGTGGTTTGTCAAGGAGGATTCCTAAATAAAATCATAGGTTTGACTATGGGCTTAGGAATTACTTTTGTTATAACAATTTTTTGCAAGCTGTCCATCTTGTTCAAAGTGAGCTTTAAGTTGGGTTTTAGGTGGACCTTTTTTGGAAAGAGCGTGCTAAACATCATTCATTTGATCTTCCATTTTTTTAGGTGTTGACTTCTAGCAACCCTAGAATGTTCTTAGTTTTCTTATAATTATGCCTATTAAGGACTTTTGGCTTTTAAGTTTTATTTTAATTTAATTTGAATCTCTTTTGAGCATTAGTGACCTGAAGGTCCCTTTTATGGGTTTGTAATTTTATATTTAATTGATGAGTAAGGCCCTATATGGGTTTTTCTTAAAAATAAAATAATTGGTTGAACTTATAAAATCATAATTAAATAAAGAAAATTCAAAAAATATAAACTTAAGGGAAATGATCTCAAAATTAAATATAGTATTTATGAGATAATGGAAAGTTAAAAAACCATGTTTAAATTAAAGTGTCAAAGTTTTGTCAAATTATTAGTTAAAATATAATTAAATAATTAAGAGATTCAAAAAAACCTAAATAATTCAAAAAGTATTCAAATTAATCAATGAAATTCAATGAGCTATAGTAAAAAAACTAAAGATAAATAATAAGGTTAATAAGGTGATTGTTGCATAACCCAAGCTCTCAAGACTAGTTACTCACCACATGGATTGTAAAATAAACCTCAATGCCCTAATTTAAGAAAGACGATTGCTATTCAACTTTAATAATCTTTGAAAAGTCAATAATAAATCATTAATAAATTGAAGCTTTTATACCTTAATTTTGATTCAATTTGGAGGACATAAGAGTATTTGATTTATAAAGCTTAAAACTTAAAATGGCTAGTTAAAGTGAGGACTCTAGATAACATATAATTAATCAACTATAACATTTAAAATCTAGTTTAAAATAAATTTCAAAACATTAAAACACTTAAACTTGAATTAAAACTAAACCCCTTTTAGGCTAAAATAAATAAATAAATGTACATGACTTGAAATAATAAATAATTGGAATGTATCAAAACCACACAACTTTTGCTCTTACTGTAGTTTGTTTGTTAAGCAACCAACTCTAGCTTTAAGGTACATCATTGTTCATTCATATATTTTATCTAGTGTGTGAATGAATGTTGCTTATCATGGTTTGTTATGTTCTATCATATTTATGTTTTGATACTTATGATTTTATCTATGATGGGCATCAAGATTTTCCCAAGTTAGGAAAATGTGCATGTTTATTGCCAATCAAATTTTGCATAAGTAGTCATGCTTATGTAGGGATATTAATTAAACAGAGCGATAAAAATATTTCACTTTAATTTAATTTATTTTTTAACAAGTGTCACTACTTAGCCCCACTTAATTATTAAAAAGAATTGCCCAACTTTTGGGTTGAGCAAAAATAAGAAAATGGTTATGATGTGATATGTTTTGGATTTCTTATATAAATTGCTTTTTTAACTTACGGGGGTATATAGTCATTTTCATTTGTCAAAAATGTAAATTAATTAAAAGAGGTGTGAATCTCTAAGAAAATAAGGCATTTTCTCAAAGAAAAGAATTAGGCTTCCTAAGGGGAATGAATTTAGAAAGCTTGGAGAAGAAGAACAAAAACAAAGATGAAGTCATAAGAGAAAAAAAAAACTAAAACTGCCTTGTTTTAAAAAAGACTGGTGTAATTTCTTACGTGTAGAATTGAGGTTGTTATTGGTGGAGCTTGGCCACCTTTACATTTTGGCAGACCCTAGGATGTATTACGTGGCACTTGTCACATCGATTTTGGACATTATACTTTGCTTTATGGCTTAGTTAATTAATTTATTTATAATTATTATACAATGAAATTAGTTTCTTTCTAAATATTTCTTTCTTGCATGTATAGGTGCCAAGATATTTTTCTATGCTTTTTGGAAATAATTTTTTTTCTACTCATAGCCAAATAAAAAATTTATGATAATACCAAATGATAATCAGGCTAGAAAGTAAGCTAGAGCTCATCTAGGGTCACATAAAAGCATAACCATCCAACTTTTCTTATTTGGAACCTCTTTTCTTCAGGGTGGAAGTAGAAAACCTAACTTATCAAAATGTTGTTCAAACTTAATGGAGGCCTGCTATTTAGCATAAAATCTAATTTATAAGCCTTTTGAAAAGTTTATATGCTATTATTTCATAAGAGTCAATTTACAAGAAATGCTATAGATAAAAAATAAATAAATTAAAATTAAATTTATTTATTTCTAGAGGTATAATCACCCAATATTAATCTAGGGAAACTTAAATATTTCTCTAGATGTTGGCCCTTCAGTCCAAAAACTTATATTACAATAACTTAGCCATTTTTCATAAGATCAAATTTCTTAGTCTTAAAGAGATTATGTGGTTTAGCTTGCTTTCTTACTCTAGGTAAGATATAAGCCAAGAAAATTCATACACTTTTGCACCTCGTTAGATTAGGATCTAATCTGCTTCCCTTTAGTAACTTAACTTAGATCTAGGTTCTATGTCTGACCTCAAATCATAAGTCGTCACTCTCTAGGACTTTAATCCCATATATCTAATAAAATATCTTCCTAAAATAGTAAAGTCTAATATAAGATAGACTGTAATGCTTCGGGGTGGTCCAAGAATCAAAGTCCTTCCTACCTCTAATTCTTTAGTCTCTAAAAAGAACTATTCCACATTGAACTAATCCCCTTTAGAAATTCTAAGACTTCTCACCCTTTACTTAATTTTTGAAATTTAAGAAAATATCTTCCTCTACTTTAATCAAGAGTTTTTTAAGAAGATTCACCTCTCATAAGATTTAATTAACATAAATAAAATAATGCATAATTTACACTTATCAAATTCTGCTAGCTTAAAATCTTACTTACCCTCAAGAAACATTTATATTAACACCTTGATCATCTTAATAGCCAATATAAAAAATTAATAATTTAAAATTACTATTATATAATATAATATGCAATGAACAATTTATACTTCAAATCTCAAAAGACATAACATTTATCCTAATGAGTCATCCTTTATATAGCTTATTTTGAATTTATTCTCTATTTTTTTAAAAAAATAAAATTATCTTATGAATATATAATATACAATGTAGTCTACGGATTAGTTACTCATATTTTAAATAGGGATTTCAAGAGTTCACTATCACATGTACATGATTACTTATTTTATCCTTTTTAGTTAAATAGTAGGATGCAATTGCAATCAATCTACAATTGATACTAATTTTTAATTCATGTAACTTTTTTTGTTTTGAACCATTCTCATTTTTCTTTTTTTATATTTTCCTTTCCTTTTCTATTTGTGAAGTGCATGCTTAATGATTTTGAATATCAATTTTTTCCATTATTTGCTTATAATCCTTTTAAATTAATGTAAAGATTCAATAAATTATTGTATTACAATTTAAGTTTAACTATAAATTCCATATTTAAAGCTACTTATATCCAATACTTAAATTTTCATATTCATTTTTAATTTAGTTGTCAATAAAGTTAATGTATTTTTTCTAAATTAAAAATAAAGTCAATAGCTTAAGTAATATAGATTAATTAACTGTCAGGTTTTTCAAAGTGGGAATTATTATACAATGTTCATTTAAATTATAACATAGGGTTTTTTTTTAGTTTCCTAATTTTACTTAATTATTAGTTAAATTTTTTATTTTGGCTAAATAGAATATAAAATCTAATAACTGTAGAGAATAATATTCAATAATTTAAATATAAGGAAATTTAATAAGAAGTTAAATAAAAATGCACAAAATAATCACAAGTTATAGATTGTAATTAAAAATAATAAACACTAGTTGGTTGCCTCCCATTTAGAGAGAGAAATTTCATGATTTGGGTAAATTAGAAGAAGCATTTTGAGTAAATTAGAATAAGAAGAGAGAGAAACTCCCGTTTAGAGAGAGAAACTCCCATTTCAAACTTTTGATTCTCAATTTTTCAGTAATCTACAGAGAGATGATGGCTGATGGCCGCCGGCCATCGCCTGTCTCTGTAGCTAATGCACAACCTAATGGGCTAGGTATTACGATTGGTGAAGAAACTAATTGTCATAAGACATACCCAAATCATGAGATTTCGTATGAAAAGAAGATGCATTCTTATGGTCCATTGGTGAAAATGAAAACAATTGAATTTCTCCTAAAAACGTTATTTTCACTAAAGGTAGGGAAAAGATATTTGGCATGATCCTAAAAGTTTTACACCGTGCAAGGCAAAGACACCTGATTTTTTTTCCGTTAAAATTTTTCGATCTGGATGCTTCTTCGTCAGGTATGAAATTTTTTGTTAATAGATTCGGATATTCAATTGCAATCCTTGGCAATAGTGTGATAAATGCAAATTCCTTGAACCTGGTTAACAAAAATGTTTGACATAATGATGATTTAGCTTTTTCTCTTGTTGATTCTGGTATTCCTAAATCAGGTTATGTTCTGACTTTTGCACAAATTCTTTCTTCATATGTTGAAACTTCTGTTGGCAATTCTATTCATGTTTCACCCAATGAGAAGCTGGTTAATAGTAATATTATGAAAGAGCTAAACTCTGTAAGTAACAAAACAGGATTAATCAAGTCAATTGATAAAGCCAATGCTTGGAGAAAACCTCATATAAGGATTATTAATCCTCCTGAAAATGTGGAAATGACAGAAGATGTAGTAGTTGTCAAAATTATTTCTATTGATGAAAGTGGAAATATTCATAGGCTACGCAATTCTATTGCGGTTAAAGTATTCGGTAAGTCTATTCCTTTTGGTGTTATAAGCAATGAGCTAAGGAGACAGTGGAAGGGATTGGGGTCTTTTCATCTTACTAATCTAAAAATGGACTAGATGATATGTTCATTTCACTCAACCGAAGGTAAGGAAGCGGAATTGAGTGGGGGACCCTGGTTTATTGCTAGACACATTATTGGAATGGAAGAATGGAATCCAAGTTTTTCAACTCTATCCTTAAAAAAATTTAATCTCTCTAGTTTGGATCAAACAGCCACATCTTTCGTTATCCTGTTGGGATGAAAAAAAATATTACTAGAATCGCATCAAAAATAATACTTTTATTTGGGGAAGAAAAGAGTTTGTAAGAGTATGTGTTCGCATTATGATTGATGAAAAGCTTCCTGAAGGTTGTTCAGGGCGTTTTTTTCCAAGAGGTTTAATATGAAAAAATTGCTTCATTAAGCTTTCACTGTGATAGAATTGGTCACAATTCTTATGAAGGTTTTTCTTTTAATAACACTGCGAAGGTGGAGTTATCAGTGAATGAGAAGGCTGTTAATCTCAGTGAAAAAGTTTCTGCAATAAGGAAGGGTGAATTAATTGGAAAAGTTAGTAGTAATTGTAACGTTCCTATTATTAATGATAAGCTGAATAATAAAGAAGAATATAGCCCCTGTATTTCGGTAAATCATGGTAAGAAAAAACCATTACATTATAAATCAAGGCCTATTGTGACAACATCAAGATTTAAATATGTGGAGAAGACCATTTATAAGTCTAAGGATGAATATTCTAAAATAATCAGTGATAGCTCTGTGGTAGTATATGGAACTACTAATGCTTCTACTGATGGTATTGTGGAAAATGATATGGTACTTAATAACATGATAGAGGATGATGTGATCCCAGTGCAAATGGAAGAAAAAGGAAAAATTGAAGCTGTTAGTGTGCCAGGAAAACTGGAAGAAGGTGAATTTTTTCCTGTAGATATTTCTAATAAAGAAGAAGATTTTTCTAATATACAACCTTTCAATGAAGGGAGTTCTGTTAAAGATAATAGTAATTTTGAGTTTTATTTGGGTATTGAAGGAGTATACGGAGTTAATGTTAAAGAAGGAGAATGTGATCCTAATCATATTGTTACATAATTTAATATAATTCATGCTTTACAAAAATCTGCAACAGGGGAAAGCTTTTCGGCTAGTAAAGATGGGAATGATGCAAAGATTTCCTTACAGAATCAGGAAGTAAGTGATCTACATACTTCTGACCATTTTAAATAATCTGAGAAAGAGAATGAGGAATTTATATCATCCACTAAATGGAAGAACTATACTGAAAAATTTGGACCTCTTAAGAATATTCTTAGAGGTAAAAAAGTGGAGATAAGTTGAAAAGCACTCGAGGCTTCTTCCCATCATGTCCTTAATGGCTTCTTTGCTGTTTTGGAATTGTATGGGAGCTAAGAAGAAAGAAGCTTCCCATTATTTAAGGAGTGTTATTAAGGATAATGAAGTGTTCTTTGTTGGCTTATTGGAGACTAAATTGGCTTGCATGGATAGAAATGAAATCAGTAGAATTGTGGGAAGTGAATGGAATTTTTTTCATGTTTATGCTATAGGTAAAGCTTGAGGTATTCTTTCTCTATGGAAGAATAGTGTTTCTTCATTTTATGTTCTAGCTTCTTCAAACCAATGTATTATTTGAAAACTAACAGATTTGATAGGTAATGCTTGGACTATTGCTATTGTTTATGGTAACAAAACCATGAGTGAAAGAAGAAATGTATGGGAACTTGTTGAAATTTTTTTTTACCAGATGAACCTTGTATTATTGGGGGAGATTTCAATTATATTCTTTCCAAAAATTATAAAAAAGGAGGTAAAAGATTATTTTTTTCTAAAGGCCCACAAGAGATGATGGAATTCTTAAATCAAAATGATTTTCATTATATTGGTCAAAGGGGTCCCAAATTCACATGGTGCAATAATAAGGAAGGTAGTGCTCGAATCTAGGAAATGTTAGACTGAACTTTCCTTAATTCTAAAGCCTTAGAACTTATCCCTTTTACAGTCACCAACCACCTGGCTAGAGTCTCATCGGACCACTATCCGATACTTATTGATTTTCTTAATACTAAGTTCTTTTTTCATAAATCTATCAAATTTGAGAATGTTTGGTGTTCTTATGATGCTTCATGGGGCATGGTCAAAAAAGCATGGAATAAATCTGATTATGGTTATGATTTGGACATTCTTAAAAGGAAAATTGCTAAATCACTTAAAAGATTGTTTTTTTTTTGGAGCAAAAAGAAATTAAAGGATTTAAATATGCTAAAGAAGGAGTTGTAGGAGGACATTTTATCTCTTCAACTACAGGAGAGCGAAATAGGACTTAGTTCAGAGAAGTTGGTTATTTTGAGAAAGAAGGTTAATGATCTTAATATAACTTTTGCTAGATTAGCAATGTGGTGGAGGCAAAGATCAAGAGCCTAGTGGTTTGATGAGGGGGATCAAATTTCCATCTCTTTTAGAATTTTGCAAACTCTAGAAGGAATGGTAAAATCATTCATCAGATTAGAAATATGGAAGGCAATCCTGTTAACGATCCAGAGGAAACTCATAGCATTTTTTAAAATTTCTTTCTAAATAAATGGAAATTCAGAAATTGCTCAATGGAAGGCTGGCCAATGAATTAGTGTTTAAACAAGCTTAATGAAGTCCAAAAAAATTTGCTTAAGGCAGATTTCCAAAAACCTGAATTGGTTGCTATTTTGGAAAAAATGAACAACAATAAGTGTCCTAGAAATGATGGTGTGAATGCATTTTTCTTTAAAAGCTACAGGAATATTATTCATATGGAGGTATGGAAAGCAGTAAAATTTTTCTTTGAATTGGGAAGGATGCCTGATGAATGGAGGGAAACTTTGGTAGTTTTTCTTCCAAAGGTTAGTAATGCTTATGATGTAAAAAGTTTCAGACCTATTAGTTTATGTCAAACTATTTACAAATTGGTGGCGGGTATGATCTGGAATAGAATAAGGAGTGCATTCCAAATGTTGTTTCAGAACAACAAGTGGCATTTGTTCCAAGTAGATCAATCTCTGATAATTGTCTTTTTGCTCATGAGATAATTAATAAATTTAGATTTTCTAAATCTAACCCTGGATTTATTATGCTTAAATTGGATATGGAACAAGCTTATGATAGTATGGGATGCTATACATTGAAGCAAGTCCTATTCATTATGGGCTTTCGAATATTTTTATTAAGCTTGTTATGCAATGTGTTTCTTGTCCAAAGTTTTCCATTATTATTAATGGGAAAAGAAGTAAATGGATTCATGCTGAATGCGACTTTAGACAGGGATGTCCATTGTCTCCAGGATTATTTATTCTTTGTTTAGAATTGATATCAAAATCTCTACAGGAGATAGGATAAGGACTTGGTATTAAGATAGCTTCTAATACTCCTAAAATTTTGCATTTGATATTTGTCGAGATGTCATGATTGTTGTTGAAGTTACTTCTTCCAATGCAAAGTGTATCAAAAAGATTATGGGTGATTATTATGAATGGACTGGTCAAAGAATCAACAAGGAAAAACACAACTTTTGTTTGGAAAATCTGTTTTATGAAAGGCTCAGAAAATTGTTGGAAGAATTTTGGGTGTTCATAAGGTAAAGCAATTATACTATCTTGGAGTGAATCTGGTAGTTAGGAGACTAAATTATAATGATTTATACTTCATTCTTAATAAATCCATGAGCAAATTGCATACTTGGGGTTTGTGGAACCTATCTTTAATTGGAAAAATTGCTTTGCTGAAATCTAATTTTTCTTCCATACCTCTTTTTTTTATGGATCATTCTTTAGTTCCTAAGAGAATTTCATATAATTTGGATAAGAGTTGTAGGAACTTCTTATAGCATAAAGAACAGGGGAAGAGAGGCACGCATTACTTCTCATGGAATATCCTTTGCAAATCTATTCCATGAGATGTAATTCAAGGAGCTGCACAAAGAACCGGTTCTGTAAGAGCTAGAATTGCATGGAACTTCATCGATAATCAAAATTCTCTGATTAATAAAATTATTTCTACAAAGTATGGTAATAACATTTGGAAAGAGGATTCTATGAAAAAAGCTTCTACAACTTGGCGCATCATTAAATATGGTGCTCATTCTTTGAAGGGAATTATTTGATGGAGAATTTTAAATGGCGAATCTATCAATATCCTAAATGACACCTGGATATTGGATAAATGTTTGAATAAATGGCCAGCTTGCATAAATATTCAAGAGATAGAAGATATTAATGTTTTTACATTGCTGGACGAAAGAGGAAACTTGAATTAGGATTCATTAATTAATATGTTTTCTTCTGAAATGGTTGAAGTCATTATCAAAATTCCTGTAAACAAATCATTGAGAAATGACGAAGTGGAGCTGTTGTTCGACAACAATGGAAAGTCTATTACTGCTATGGATTTTCATGCTGAAAATAGAAGTGAAGAGGATGCTATTAATATTAATTGGATGAAGATGTTCAAACTTAATCTTAAAGTTAAGATGTTCTGGTGGAGGCTTATTAATAATTCATTACCTACTAATAGTTGGATGAAGTATAGAAGACTTCAGGAGCATAGCACTTGTCCAAGAGGCCGTAAGGAAGAGGAAGATAATATTCACAATACTATTGGTTGTAGTAAACTGCTTGAAATTCTTTATGCTTTGGAGAGATGGGAATTCATATGCCTTATCTCATTGGCGTAGCAGATTGCTGGAAGGTTTTGGAGAAATTATCTGAGGTAAATTTGAACTTGGCTAAAATATATTTGAATGTTGTGTATCAGAATTGGAAGGCAAGGAATTCTTATTTTCTTGGTCTAAAGGTCCCTTCATCTCATTCTTTAGCTGCTAAAGCTTTATCACATGTTTCACAATCTTTATTGTTTCCAATTTGCAATAACTAGGATACTAATCAGCAATTGTTGTTGTCTAAAGCTTGGTATCCTCCGCCTACAAATTGGATAAAACTCAATGTGGATGCTTATTTACTGAAATCTAATAAGGCAAGTATAGTGGGAGTATTGTGAGATCACAAAGGAAGATTTTCTTATGGCATATGGAAAGAAATTGCTTCATTGGGACATTTCCCTTTTAGAGCTAATTGTTGTTTTTTATTTCAATTTTTTTATTCAAGAATGGATGAATGAAATAAATGGTATTATTATCGAAGGTGATAATATCAATGTGATTATGCTTCTTCAACAATCAACAATGAAGACTCAGACTAAAGTGGTGAAAAAAATGTACTCCTCTTTTTTAGATTGTTTTAATGATTTTAATTTCCATTTTGTTTCTAGAGAAGGTAATAAATTTGTGGATGGTTATGATAATTATTCCTTAATAGGAGATTTTTATTGGGAATGTGCTTCGTTTGGGAACATTCCGTCAAGAATTGTTAACTTGATTATGAAGGATTGTGATAGTATTTATATCACATAGGTTTGTATTTATCTTTTTCTTATTAGTTTAATGCATTTGTAGTTCATCAAAAAAATAGTGGGTTGCCTCACATCAGTGGTAAATTTAAAGTCTTCAGCCAAACTAAATATAAAAAACAAGTGGGTTGTCTTCCATCAGTGCTATGTTTATAGTCTACAGTTTGACTATACCAATTATTATAATTCAGTATGAACCAACTCATTATATTTCTTAATCCATCAATTTTCCCACAATAAAAGGATTTCAGTCTGTGGAAATTAACTTTAAAAACATGAAAGCTTTTTATACTGAATTTTAATAGTTCCATAAGAAAATGATGTTACGATAGTGAATAGTCTTGAACACCTAGATATTAACTTCCCTGGACTTAACTTAAGTCTAAAATTAAAAAGTAAAACATCCTATTTAAGGGTAAATTCTTTCTTAAGAATCTTACGATAGTGCCATTTTTAACTTTATCCTTACAAATCATTAAATTTTCATAAGCCTCATTTCTAATTTCTTCCCATTCATTAACTATATTAATTTTTTCTCTTTTATTACTTAAAAAATGAAATTCAATTCTTTAACAACCAAAAATGCGTTATGCTCTAATTCTACAGGAACGTGGCAAGCTTTCCAAAAACTATCTTATAATGATATATTCTTATATGAGTCTTAAATATAGTTCTATAGGCCCATAAAACATCATCTAACTTAATAGCCCAATCCATTCTATTAGAACTAATAAATTTCTCCAAATTCTGTTGAATATCCCTATTGTTAATCTCAGATTGGCCACTTGTCTTGGGATGATAATAAGTTATAATCCTATGATAAATTCCATATTTTCTCAATGTTTGTTCCATTCTCTCATTTCAAAAAAGACTTCCTCCAACATTGATTAAAATGCTAGGCATTTTTAATATAGAAAATATATATATATAATTTTTTTTATTTATTTGCTACCTGAGCATAAGTTCTAGATGTTGCCACTCCTTATATACACTTTAATAAATAATCCACATCAATATAAAGATACTAACTTTAATGGGATTGCACCAAATGTCCCATTAAGTCTAATCCTCAAGCAACAAATATCTTAATCAAGAAAATGAAGTTTAAAGACATTTCATTTTTTTTAACATATTGCCTACTTTTTAACATTGATCATATTGTCTAATATATTCATTAACATCTTTAAATTTACTAGAAAAAAATACATTGAAAGATATTAGTAAAAGTTCTAAAACCTCTAAAATGGCTCCATAATTATAATTATGACATTCCATAATGACTGGTTCTATTTCTTCCTTGAGGACACATCTAATAATAATTTGATTAATAAAAACCATAAAAGAATATGGTTCATCCCATAAATAAAGTTTTGTATCATGCAAAAGTTTTTTCTTTTTTTGAATTGAAGATAAATTACATGAAAGTATTCCACTAACAATGATATTAAAAAAAATCTGTAAACCATGGTAGTCTATTCAGATGGAAATAAAATAATTGGTCAATAAGAAAATCTTTATTAATTTCAAACTCAGTTAATTCAAAGATTTAATAGAAAGTCTAGAAGGATGATCAGTAATTTAATTTTCAATTCCTTTCTGATAAAAAATTTCTATATTACATTTTATAATAAGATAATCCACCTTTTTAATCTAGGTTAAGGGTCTGTCTTTGTCATAAGATATTTGATAACACAATGATTCATATAAATAATTTCTTTTGTACCAAACAAATATGATCTAAAACTGTCAAAAGTAAAAATAATAGCTTGTGGTTCTTTATTAGTAGTTGTATAATTACATTATGTAGAATTTAAAGTTCTAATAGCATAAAAAAGACTTGCAATTCCTTATCTCACTTTTGATGAAAAGTAACACCAATAACAACTTTGCTTGCTTTACACACCACTAAAAAAGGAATAAGGAGAAATAATAATTAAAATAATAATCAAAAGTTAATTTAAATGCTTAAAAACTTCAAGATAAGAAGCATCAAATATAAAAAAAAAATATCGTTCTATAATAAATGACCTAGAAGTTTAGAAATTTAAGAGAAGTATTTAATAAATTTCCTATAGATTCCTTCATATCCAAAAAAACTTCTAATTCCTTTAACTAAATTGGGTGGAGGCAATTTTTCTACAACTTCAATTTTTATTATATTTACCTCCAATACTTCCATATAAATTTTATGCCCCAAGATAATGCTTTTAATTACCATGATTTGACATTTATCCCAATTTAACACTAAATGTTTTTTCTACACATCTTTTCAGAGTAGAAGTTAAATGCTCAATATATGAAGTAAATATATTGCCAAATATAGAGAAATCATCCATAAAGATTTCCAAACAATGCTAAAGTTAGTTTGAAAAAATTAACATTATACATCTTTAAAATGTAGCAGGAGCATTCCAAATACCAAATAACATTCCCCTAAAAGTAAATGTTCCATAAGTACTATTGAAGGTTGTCTTATATGGTCCTCAAGTGTAATAGCAATCTAATGATACTTTGAATATCCATCTTGAAAGAAATAAAATGAATGCCTTACTAACCTATCTAGAATTTTATCAAGAAAAGGCAATGGGAAATGATCTTGTATAGTGGCAAGTTTAATATCCTATTGTCTATACAAATCCTCCACCCATTGATAGTTCTAGTTTCAGTAAGCTCATTATGTTCATTTGATATAACATTCAAGTGAACATTATAGGGAAATAATGAATAGTGCTTAACCAAGAACTATATGAAATGAGATTGATAATATTACCATTAAGAAATTTAAGAATTTCTTTCTTAACAACTTATTTCATGGAAGGGTTAAGTCTCCTTTAAGGGTTATCTTTTGATATTAAATTAGCTTCAATTAAAATTGTATGCATGTAAATTGAAGACTAATTACTTTGATGTTAGAAAATGTTAGCCAATAATCTTTTTTAAAATTAGTAAAAACTCCAATCAATATAATTTCCTGATATTTGTCTATGTTTGTATAAATGATTACAGAGAGAGTTGAGCTGTTACCAAGGAAAGCATACTTAAGATGTCTGGGTAAAACCTTAAGCTCTAAGTTAGGAGCTTCTTCTTTAGAAGTTTTCAAATTTTTATCCAAATATATAATCTATAATGTTTTAAGTTTCACTTTAAAAAATCCTATATTACCTATAATTATTGAAACAGTTTCTCCTACAAACACACAATTCTCCTCAACTTCCTCCAATAAATCTCTTTTTAATAATTATTCTTTTAAACTCTCTACTGCAGTGTCTTCCAAATCTATGATAAAGAAAACTCTATTTTTTTTTTCTTGAGGGAATTTCATATATTTCAGTACGTCAATAGTAACCTCCTTATCATGAAACCTTATTCTCAATTCCCCTTTTTGCACATCAATCATGTCCTTCCCAGTGACTAAGAAACGCCTTCCTTAAACGGGAGGTATTTCCCAATCTTCTTTCATATAAAGTAGAATAAAATCAACATGGAAAATAAAGTTATCAACCTTAAATAAAACATCTTTTTTTGCCCCTCTTGGATAAGTGAATTATCCATTAACTAATTGAAGAGTAGAAAACTTGGTTGAACCTCCCCTATGTCTAATCTTTTGAAAATGTAAATGGGCATGAGATTGATGTATAATCCAAGATGAAATAAATCTCACCAATAAAATTTATCCCCTATAGTTAAGGGAAGGGTGAAACTACCAGGATCTTTAAGTTTTTCAGGAAGTTTTTTTTTTTTTTTTGAATTATAGCACAACACTTTTCAATTAATAATACTATTTCAAATTCTCCTTACTTCCTTTTCTTATTAAAAATATTCGTCATGAATTTTTCATAGGTAGACATCTATCCTAAGTCTTTAGAGAATGGTATTTTAATAATAGATTTCATAAACACCTCTAAGAACATAGCAAATTTTTTATCAAGATTTTGTTTGATCAACCTCCGACAAAAAAGGTGGTGATGGTCTCTCTACAATCTTCCTAATTTGTTTTTTCCAGGTTCTTTTATACGGCTAGGTTATACAATGAAGGATTCACTTTCTATATGAATCCTTCACCATTATTCTTTAGATGTTGATCTCTATCATTATATTGGTCTCCTAAATCATTTTCTCTCCTAGGTTGATATTATTACATTGTTCTTCTATTTTTTATTTGTTAATCAACCAAGAAAAAAGCTCTATATGGTCTTCTATTTTTCTAAGAGTTCGAGATTTATATGGTAATTGAATTCCTAATTGCATACTAATATATTCTATTGGTATCTTCTCATTTCCAATATGATCAATTTTCTCAAAATGTTAACGGTAATGCTATGGTTGTGCATGATACGACGCATAAGTGTTAACATGTCTAGGATCATAAACTAAGTTATGTTAATTATTAAACCTATTTGGTATGGCGCTAACACATATAATATTTATTTTATTTGAATTAGCAGCTACTTAAGCAGTAAGAATTGATAAAGCATCTGATTCATAGACTCTAGCTACTCTCTTAAGTTTACTCTTATCAACAAGCCACTAAAAATTATTAGTAGACATTTATTTTATTAATTCATCAGCATCATCAAATGGCTTAGCCATTAATGATCCTCGAACTACTCCATCTATGATTGCCCTAAGAGATCCTACTAATCCATTATAAAAGCTTTGAATAACCAGCCAACTGAGTAAAGCATGATGAGGACATTTCCTATGTAGTTTCTTAAATCTCTCCCTCCATCAAAATAGGCAAAATAAGTTATAATATTTCTAAATTTAGCAATTTTTGAAGGTGGGAAATACTTTGCTAGGTATTTGTCTGCCAAGACATTCTAAGTGGTAATAGAACCTTGGGATAAAGAATTTATCCACATTTTAGTTTTATCACTTAGAGAAAATAGGAATAATATAAGTCTAATGACATAAAAATTAACACCATTATACTTAGAAGTTTACATATATCTATAAAACTAGCTAAAGGTAAGTTAAGAACTTTAATAAGAGTTCCCTTGAATTGAGAATTTTGAAACATTTGGATAATAACTAGTTTCAATTCAAAATTATTACCCTTGATAGTAAGTATGCTAATAATCTGATGGATAACTTCTACCATAGGATTATCATACTCCCTTAGTGGTCTAGCATGATTATAATCTTAAACTAGGTCAAACATAGTTAAATTTTTTTTCATATTTTTTAATTTTTGTAGGGGTCCTTTCAATTTTTGGATCAAATAATAAGAGCTCCTTACCATATCTACCAAGCATTCAACAAGACTCAATAATAAAAAAAATTCAAACACTTAACTAATAAAGTTAATTAGCAGCATGATTTATCTTCATTGGAAAGTAATAAACTTATTTATTGTTGTGCTTCCTTTTCTTTGGTATGATATTTTTTGGGAATGTTCTAGTTTGTAACATTATCTTATCCCTTTTGTCTTTAATGTGGAAAGAAAGTGATTTAGTCTTTCACCTTAGATAATTTGTAATTTTCTTTTTATGAAATACAAAAAGTATATATTTCATAGGAATCAAGCATATGCACGATGGCCTTTAATTATTTTTATTTATTAATGAATTCAAGAATTAATTTTCATTCAAGTTATTTAATATAATATAATATAGTTTAATTTAGTTAACCATATAATATAATATAATATAATGTATTTAATCATTTTTACATGATTTAAATGATTAAGAGAAAAAAATTTGACCCAAGGGTTGAAATTAATAAAATGTGTAAAATAAAAAAAATGACACAAAATGATTTGCATGGCATAATACCATAAAATGTACAAAATGTATAGAAGTTTCATTTAGCATAAGCAGGATGGTTTATATGGACTTCATTATGTAAGTTGGAATGTTTTATGTAAGTCGATTAAATGTTGTGGGCGTGTTCTTCATTCTTATGCATGTAAAGTGGGACCTTTGAGGTTGAAATTGACTTGGAAATTTCTTTAGTAAAAATATTCAATGCTCTGTAAAACTCTTGATGCTAAATAAGGTTTTTAGTTATGGGATGATGGGTTGAAGGAGGTGGCTTCAACTTCATGGAAAATCATTTCAAATGGTGATATATTTTTTAATCCTATTTTAATGTGGAAGATTATGGACAGTAATTCCATTAATGTATTCAATGATGTTTGGCCGTTGGATAAATGTATTAATAAATGGACAACATTTTTTCTGACTCAAGGGTGTAGTAATATTATAGTATACATGTTCATTAGTGATGGAGGATGGAACAATGGTAAACTTCAAAAAAATTTGGGGAAGAGCTGGTTCATTTAATATGTCAAATTCAATTACATCCTGAATTATGTGTGGATAAGTTGGAACTTTTTCATCAAGCATCTGGCAAATCTATTTTTTATTTTGCATATGATGGTTTGGTGTAGGAACATACAGAACATTTTTACTAGGAATGGATAAAGAAGAAAAAGCTTAACTCATAGGTGGAGATTTTCTTATGGAGAATGTACCATAATGCTCTTTTAACCTTTCAATTTCTGACATATAGAAGACTGCAAGATGTTATTGCATATCCTAGAGGACATAATGTGATGGAAGACCAAGAACATGTGGTTGTTAGGTGCGTGAAATTGATTGAGGTAATTTAGTGGTTGAATAAGTGGGCCTTGGTATTCCTGCCTTTAATGCATTTAAAGAACTTGTTGTTAGTTGAATGATCTTATTTCTAAGAATTTTTTTTTTTGTAAATATGTATTGCACTATGGTTTATCAATCTTGAAAGGATAGAAATAAGATTGTGCATGGAAGTAATCAAGAAAATACAATGGTTATTATTACTAACTCAGTTAGTTATGTTTTAATTTCTAACTCTACTAGTTTATTAAGTTCGGGCCACTAGGGTGTTAATCAGTCTCAAAGGCTGTTCAATCAATGGCACCCTCCTCCTCCTGATTGGATCAAGGTTAATGTCGACACTTCTATATTACCTTCATACAAAGTTTCTATAGGTGGTGTTTTTTAGGATAACAAAGGAAGATTTCTGCTAGCCTTTGGTTGTAATTGTGTCAATTGGGATGTATCACGGTCAGAGCTTTTATCTATTCATTCACTTAAGATTGTCAATCAAGAGTTGATGTTCCAATATTAGGGAATTATCATTGTAGGAAATAATTATAATATTATCTAATTTGTTCAAGATTCATTAAAAAAGATGGATGTTTCCAAGGGTGAATGTTGGTTAGATGATCTTGCTTTTCTCAAGAATTTCAATCATGTTATTTTTAATTGTACTTATAGGGATTGTATTAAATTAGTAGACTTGTGTACAAAATTTTGATATTTCTAGCAATTTTTTTGGTATGATATTAGTTTGAATATTGTTCCTCCTTCCTTTCTTAGTTTGTAAAAGGAGGAATGTGTTAGTATTGTCTAGTAGCTTGTAATAGTTCTTTAGAGTTTGAAGCAAAGATTTTGCATCTTTAAAAAAAAAAAAGAGTAAAAATTTTGTTTTTTCCAATGTATTTCCTTAGCGCCCCCTCAAAGTAAAGTCTTAAAAAGGCTTGGGACATGGAAGATACAATCTCTTAGAGAGTTTAGCCTATGTTTGTACAAGAAAATTTGTATGTTTTGGATGAATGAGTGTAGAGAAGATATTTTGATATTTCCTGGTGATAAAATTCTACTTCATCTCTTGTACTTTATTCTTTTATGAATAAAATGAATATGAGTTTGCTTGTTATTTCTTCCATGTCTTGCAAGATCTCTTGTTTTGGGCTAATGATATATAGAGTATGTTAAGTACTAACTTAAACTCTTGTTCTTAAATGAAAATATTTATATCTTCAATATCTCCCCTTCTTCATTTAATGAGTACAATATCAATGTGTATAGTAAAAATCTATTGTGATGCATAATATCAATGAAGCAATGCAAGGATAATTATGAATTTTGAAATAAAATATTAGCATACCTAAACATATGATATTTAAATATTATATATTCTATGGAGATAAGAAAATTGTAGGAATACTAACAATCTTTCTTTTCGTCCTTTAAAGCTTCATAAATCTATTGTGATGCATAATATCAATGAAGGAATGCAAGGATAATTACGAATTTTGAAATAAAATATTAGCATACCTAAACATATGATATTTGAATATTATATATTCTATGGAGACAGTAAAACTGTAGGAAGACTAAAAATCTTTCTTTTCATCCTTTAAAGCTTCATAAAGATATCATATAGAAATGCACATATTCTGATCCAAATCTAGTATTAAGATTCTATTTAGAGAGATATGTTATTTATATAATATTAAGCTTATAGGTTTGAAAATGATATCTACCGACCCTTAGAGTTATAGTATCTCCTTAAGAACATAGAATATTTTACATCTTATGTCTAGGCATGCAAACGTCCAATCTCAATATTCCTTGTTGATATAGCATTCCTTGTGAAGGCTATACTTCAAACCATATTTTAATTATATAGATAACCACTATAAGTATTAAACAATGAATGTATATTATTGAAAACATTTTTTAACATTTATAAAATAAGAGTCTTCGTTACTACTTAACATGCATGTTACATCATCAATCCAAAATAAGAGAATAAGCTAGACATTTAACAAATGACTAGCAAACTCATTTTCATTAAACACATGGATGAATGAAAGTACAAGATAGTGATATCACCAAAAAGGATTAAAATATCTCCTCGACACTCCTTCTCCCTTAACTACAAAGTTGCTTGAAGAAACATAGGCTAGCACTCTAAATATAAGTATCTTGTACTTTAAACTTTAGTCTCCATAGTACCCACATTTAAAAAATCAAATTCTTTCACAGATTCCTTTAAATAAAGGGAGGCTCCTCTCTTCTTTACCCTCTACAATTCTAAAAAGCTAAGGAACTCATTAATCAAGAAAGGCGGATGAGCTCCCACCGTTCCTTTTAATAACACCTTCAAAGATTTTGATGCAAGGAAGAATTTTAACCGACCCAAAAGACTTGAGCTCTTATGCAAGATTAAATTTAACCACATATAAACTTACACCAATTCCCTCCTCAATATTACTATCTGAAACAACTTCATTACTTCTCAAAATCTTTCACTCCCCTACTCACAACAGAATTCCACTTTTCAAAAGATACATCACCTATTAGGGCATCCTCTGATATTTTTCATAAAGTTTTAGCATACTCAAGATCTCCATCACCACTACTATATAACGCTCCAAATTTATCCACTGCAAGTGGAATTTTAGAAGAGATAGAAATAGAATTCATACCATGTTATGGATCATAAATGGAATCCCCAATTCTTCTTCTACCAATTTTTCGTACTCCTTGAACTCAACATGTACAATAGCTTCGTCACCAATATGATCCTCCAGAATGATTTCACCCTGTTCAGCTACCACATTCAATTATTCATCCCTTTCCAACAATGCACTAATAGAGGTCACTAACTCATACGTTTCCTTGCATACATTCTTCTCAACATTCCTAGTAGAGGAATTAATAGGATTCTTTCTCCTGAACATCTAGTGACAAATATTTTGAAAAGATCTGTCTAGAATCAATCTCTTATATCTTCTATAATTCACGTGCAACTAAGTCCATACGAGGAGGTTTTATCAACATCAACTTTAGTGACAACATCAAAAAACACTTGCTCTTTTATAGTAGCAATCTCCGCTGGTTCTTTGGCCTCAGATCTTCTATTACATCAATCATTCCTTACATGTCCAAACCTTCCACATTCATAGCAAAAAGTGGAGAACTTTTCAAAATCAATTTTTTTTTAAAAAGCCTTCCTGACATACCCTCCACCTAAATGGCAAGGGGAGTTGTTTATCCAAATCTACACGAACACATGCCATAGAGAACTCCCTTCTTCCCCATTGAAACATATTCACATCTTACATTAATTGTGTCCTCACCATAAAAACAATCCTTGCCACATTAACTTCATCCCAACATCGTAAAGGCAATTGAGGCATTCTAATCCATATTGGTGATGTAAGACCCTTTATAGGCAACGGAGAAAAATTACGAGCCATTTATCAAGTCCAATAATATGATCATTCACAAACCATGGACCTCCCATAAGAACTGAAACCATAGCTTCAGAAGATTTAAATGAACACAATAACCATCAAATTCCATAAGTAATGAAATAAAATTACCCAAATTGATCCCATTTAGGCCTTAATTCCAATGCAACAATATGAGGAGGGATATCTATACCAAACACCTTAGCTACCAAGGCAAATTAAAATCTATTAGAATTAGAAATTTTACTAGCAGTATGCAACTTCACTGCTACACCATCATATGTCAAGAATGACTCTCCCTCTTTTAAACTAATCTTTATGTTAGGCCTCCTAGACCAAGGATCTCCACCTCCATTTTTCTTAAGATTAGTTGAAACATATTCATTAGGAAACTTCAAATTATCTTATTTCACCTTAAAATCATCAAAAATCTTCTTTAAATAATTGGAAATCTTCTCAGCCTCCAAAATCACCAAAATTTTATTAAATTCCACATTTGAAATATCTTCATGGAGTGAGTTGAAATTACTTTATTCACAAAAATCTTCATAGTAGAAGATGAAGTTTTGAAATCATTGGCATTTAAGATAGATTTTACCAAAGACTTTGAACACCTTGGAGTTTTAAAATCAACATCTTCAGTAATACTTTTACCTTTACCATCCATCTAATTGATTTCTTTGATAACATAAAAAACCTTATCCTTAACCACGAACGGACAAACCTTCGTAACTCTGTTCAACGCATCTATATTAAGAATCATCCTCCAAGCATTAAAAAGACTGAAACTCAAATTACTATGAATCAGTGAGCCTCTGTTTGAATATACCATTGGAGGTGAAGCCATCAATGGCCGACGGCCATCTGCCATCCCCTAAGATACCGCTCAAATATGAGAAGCAAAACTAAGAAATTTTGAAAAAGGGATTTTCTCTCTAAAATGGGATTTTTTTCAAATGTGCATTTAGTGTGTTTAATGTGTTTCTTTTGTCTTATTTTTTTTGTGTGCTTCTCTTCTTTTTGATAATGTAAAAGGGGGAGAATGTATTTTCCTTATTGGTGAAAGAGAGCTTTGTAAGAGCTTCTCTACCCTGTTGTGGAGTAAAAGGAGAGAAACTAAAAGGTTTTAGTGCAATACTTGGAGGGTGCCTCGGGAGAGTGGACATAAGTTAGGCTGGATCAAACCACTATAAATCTAGTATGTTCTTTTTTTTTATTAATTATTTCCACTTTTTTTTTTTTTATTAACTGCAAGGGTGAAAATTTTGATTTATCTATTTATTATAAATTTTATAGGCTTCCACATCAATTTATAAAAAGTTTTTTCTTCATCATTAAATTTTTTTTAAAAAAAACCAATTAACCCCCCCCCCCCCCCCCCCCCCCCCCCCCCCTTTATTGGTTAGCATCAAGACTAGTTCTTTAAGGTTTCACAACCCTCACGAACATTCATGCTGATATTATGTTATTTCACCAATCTTACACTTAGATTGGTTTTCTAAGTATGGTAGGATTTTACTTCCATTTGTTTTATGAAGTTTTAACTTTGGTTTAACTCAGCATGTTTAGGAACCGAAGAAAATGATAAGAAGAATTATTGAGGCTTTAAAAATAACTGGATAGAGAAGTATCATTAACAAATGTTATAGTGGCCATGGAAATTATAAGTTTAGAGCTCCCATTTTTCATTAAATTTCATAAATGTTTATATTTTAATTTTAGCATTTTTTATTTTACTTTATGTGGTAGAACCTAAGGACTATGTGTACCTAGTAGACAATGTTAATCTTGAATGGCTTTGGTTGTAGAGCAAGGAAGTAGTAAGGCCCTTTCATCCATATGTTATGTCAGAAGAAGCATTATTTTTGTGCATGTATTGACACCTTATGTATGAAGGAGAAATCTAAAAAATTGATCTTTATTAAAACTAGTTTCTCAAGAAGATCATAAACAAGCCAAAAAGAATCTCTAAACTTGAACTAAATGATACTTGACACAATTAAAAAGTTTACACAAACCTCACTGGAAGGACTTAATTCATTCCGAACCAAAGAGAGGTTATCCTCAAAAAATACAGTCTTTCATGGTAGATTTTGGAAAAAATAGGTGATGTAGTTTTCTCAAAACAATAGCTTCTCTTATTCATTTCTTCTTCTTGAAAGTGTTAAGAGTGGTTGCAACTCCAGCCACCCAAAAATTGCACATAGTAGCGAAAGTATTTAGTATTTAAGAAACTTAAAAATATTAAAAGTTAAGAGGAAAATAAATAAATTGATTGGAACCTCTTGAATCAAGGTAAAATAGAAAACTTCTAGAATGTTGATGGTCTTGAAATGCTGAAATTATTGGATCCTTTCTTACCCTTCTTGCACAACTTGTACACTTCAAATAATTTTCTTCTTTGATGTTGTTTGTTTGAATATTTTTTTATTCACCAAAGAGAAGCTTTTTGGTATCCCTTCTGATTGGATAACCTGAAAATCGCATTCATGAATTTCTCCCTGGATTTCCAAGAGAATCTTGGCATTGATTTCTCCTTGAATTAATGTTTTCCATCACAAAAGTTGTCAATGAAAGGTGTGGCGAGAAGATGGATCTCCCAACAACCAGAATTACTGGAATATTTCTAGTTTTATTGTAATATGTTTTAAATGTATTAATTATAACATATTCATTATGTAAAATAAATTAAGCTTGATTTTGTTTATTTTATACAATGGAAAATAAAAACATGGTAACTTTTTATTTATGAAATAATATTTTTTTTATTTGAGGAAAAAGAAGCTTATGTAAATTTTTTTGTGTGATCTTAAGATATTGGATTAGAGATTAATTATTAGAAATTTAAATATTTCAAGACATCATAATTAATTGATAATTGATTGTAATGTAGATTGGATAAAACATATATTGAAGCACCTAATAATGTCCTTTTAGTAATGTTATTTCATCAAATTAAAGTGTTGAGAAGGAGCATGCCTTTGGGCAATTTAAATATGTCTAATTACTTAACATTTTCCATCAAATAAATGAAATAAGAAAGTTTTCCTTTTATGACACCTGATATTTGTTGCATTTATACACAATTTCTATCAAAATTAAGGTGTTAGAAAAGTTAGTTTATTATGGCACCTTAAGGGTCTCACATTTGGATATTATTTCTATCAAATTCATGTGCCTAAAAAGTTTAGTTTTTAGGGCACATTTATGTGCCCTTACCACTATGCCAACATCTACTTAATTAACACAATTGTAAGATGTCCCAATAAATCATGTGCCCCGATGAATATTTGTTATGGCTTTAGGGTGCCCTAATAGCTAAAAATTTGTTATTGTTTAGGGATACTCTAAAAAAGTGATAGGCCAATGTGCAATTGGTAAAATCAGATTCCAAAGGCTTTACAAAGGGTTTCAAATAGGCTAGGTTACAATTATGGGAAAAGAATATTAAAAGTTTCAGAGTTTTGAGCTTATAAATAACATCGTACTAATTAGTATACTTATTGAACACTTTTCACTTTCATTCAATTTTCTTCTTCTTCATTAACCCACCAAAAAATTTATTAAGCTTCAAAAAAGAAATCCAAACCAGACAAAGGAGAAAAAGAAAAAAAAGAAGGGTAACATTCAATTATGGGCCCATACGTAGACCAGGAAATTCTCACCACATTGTTCACTTATGTCATAAGAAAGCTACACTTATAACCTTTTCTTTAAATTAAAATTTTATTCTTTTCAATGTCTTTATGATATTGGTTGTAAGATTGCTCGTAATTAATTGACTTAATACCAACTAATAATTATTCAATTTGATTTAATTATCGTCAACTATAGAATCGACTTTACAACATTAAATTAATGGTCACTGAGTATTTTAATAAATTAAAAAATATAATAAATGAAGATCAAAATAAATTTTAATAGTGATTTCTTTTAAAGTATAATAATGTAAAATATTAAATAATTGTCTTAAATTAGATTATTTAAATTAAATAAATAATTTTATAAATTTTTAACTGTTATTTCATGCGTCTAGGCTTGCCCAAACTCTAAGATAGAGAATTTTTTTTTTTTAATATTCGTATAACACAACCAATTTTGATTTGTTGGTTGAAAATTTAAACTAATAATAAATAAGATTTGATCCGAAAGCGTATCATTTTTTTATTCAATTACTTCAAACTCTTTAAAATTATATATACATATATATATTAAAAATAAAAGAAATAATTTTGAGTTGTTTTCTAATGTAAGAGGCATTTCTTAAAATAAATGTTCCCAAATTCCAAACTTCAGTGACGCTACCAATCTTTCCGTTTGGCAGGAAATAAATTTCTCCAGGGACGGTAGGTCCAGTGATTCGCGCGGGCCTATTGAACCACAATAGGGACGACCCCACGTGTGACCTTTGGGCTACCCACTCCGCCTAACTTTTAATAGGCGTATTTTTTTTGTTCGATTTTCATTGTTGACCCGTTGGAAGTTAGGTAATTCAGCCTTCGTAGACGCTTATTACAGATTCGGATTTTTTTTTTTTTTTTTTTTTTTTGAGACATTTAGATCATGCACATAATATATACATAAAGATTAATTAGAATTCAAGACCTCTTAATTAGAAGCATAAGCTCTCAATCAACAGGTCAAGATGAATTATATGTAAAAATTTATTTTAAATCTGCATTAACAAAAAATGTAACAAATCTTAAGCAATATCAGTTGATTCCTCAAATAATTTCGACCTCATTTAATAAATTTTCGAGTAAAACAACTTGTTTTAACGTTTCTTGATCATGGTGTTGTTCGATTTCTTTTTTCTTTTTACTTTTATGAACTTATGAAAAGTCAAACATAAAATATGAACCATATGGGCTATTTTAGAGTCCATGTCGGAATGTATTTTGACAGTAATTTTAAGCATACTATTATTTTCTCAAGAACCTTAATATAGAACGCATGTGATGGGAAATTAATCATTTACTAAGCCTAAAAGCTTGATTGTTTTATTCAAATTTATCCATGGACGATCTTCGGCCATATTAGTAGCAGAAATCTGTGAAAGGTGATCTGGAATTGTGTGAAAATGAATTGTAATACGTCATCAAGATTCTTTTTGAATGGACAGGAATCTCAAGATATATATGAATTGAAAACTTTCAAAATTAAAATTAAAACAATCCGAACTCCATTTCAAGCAAACAAAAAGTATAACTAAACATCTCGATAAGACAACCCCAATAATACAAAAATTATCCAATTCGGGCACAAGTGATCCCAAATCAAAGGCTACGTGTGCATTTGATAAATTTAGGAAATTCATTGGATGATTAAATGCTATTCAATTTTTGTATGCATATACTTGAATAGAACATCATTAGGAACACAAATAATGAATGAATATTTCAAGATCAAGGTAAACAATTTTGGTTGTCAGATTATTATAATTCTGGATCCATGTCTTGTGACTTTGATGACAACAAATATTGTTGGATTCTTTACTATGATATCTCTTGTTATTGTTATAATTACATATATATTTTCTTTTGCACGAACATTTCAGATCCACTATATACTATGCAAATTGATCAACTCAAGGCTGGGTAAAATAAGGTTAAGCGTTCATAAGAGTGTAATTTTGCTTTTTCTTATTCCTACATTTATTGAGTCAAATCATGAATTTGGTGGATGCTAAACTTGGGTGACCGTGCATACACACACTCAAGGGAGTGCAATAGTGAGAAAATTAGGAGTATAATTTTCTAACTAATCATATTATATGATCTATATCGTATTGTACAATTAGTTATTCAAAGAATATTAAAACAGTAAATTGTGAAAATTAAAGCCAATTGATCTAATTATATTGTATGATCTAGATTGTATAAGATAATCAGTTGAAATCAAGATATCAACTGCCAACACAATTTAGGTAATATTTTTGAAATTCAAAATGTTTACTAGTTATATTATATGAAAGGTATCGTAGTGTATGATAAAATTAAATCTTGCATAAATTAATCATATAATTAGGGAAATAATTTTTACTATTTGATCCAATCAGATCGTACAGGACGATTGGAATCAATTGTGATGTACAACCAGATCTTTGCATGGGATAATATTTATATCACCACTAATCGTATTGGATAATAATCCAAGTTATTTTAACTTATCGTACAGTATGATGCTTCATATCATACAGGATGATCAGCTCAATCAGTTGAACTTATCGTATAGTGCCTTACCCTTCATACAGTATTAATATGGTTATTTGAACTAGTCATACCATATGATCAGTGTTGATAGAATTAATTTCTAGGACTTTTTATGAAGCATTGTATTAAATCACTCTTAATAAACTTGTTTCAAATATTTGGCTGTTGAATGTTCATGAGAGAGAGCTTTTAGAAGAAGAAAGGGAAAGCTTGTGTGTGAGGGAGAAGTAAAGGTTCACATTATTGCTCCGAGCAAGTTTCTTTCTATGTTTCATTGGGTATTTATCTAGGTTTCTTAGGTGGCTCTACGAAGAAGTTATTTAGCGTAAAGACCATTGAGGTTCTCTGTCTTCTCTAGGATGGTGATAAAGGAGGTGCGGGTTCTGTTCCTTCACTATAAGGGTGAGAAAAGATGTTCAGATTTTATGCCTTCACCAAGAGTGTGAGAAAAGAGGTTCAGGTTCTCTGCCTTTACCAAGTGAGTGAAAATGGTGGTTCAGATTCTCTTCCATCACCAGAAGATTGAGAAAGAAGGTTACGATTCTCTGTTGTCACTAGGAGGGTGAGAAAAGAGGTTAAGGTTCTTTGCCACATTAGGTTGGTAAAAATATTGTAAGGACTTCTCCCCCTAGCTATGGGGACTAAAGGATTATCATCATTATTATAACTTGGAATAAAATTATTTGCTTCCGCATTTGGTAATAATTGTTGTTATTTTTAAGTTGTTAAAATTCCAAAAATCAAAAAAATATTTTGTGTTTTTAGTAGGATTTTTAAAACCACCAACTCATACCCCCCCTTCCCCTCTCTCTCTCTCTGTGCTTAGGGATATTTCACGTAGGCTCAACATGCTACTTCAAACTTTCAAATGCAAATGTAAATCCTAGACTTTTGTATAGTTAGATTGAGTTGTAAATGTGAAAAGCTGTGAAAATTGTAGATGTTATTTCATATGTATATTTGTATGAGTCAAAAAAGAAATGATCTTTCTTCTTTTCATGGTCATTATATTTTTAGAATTCTATAGATGACCTGGAGCTTGGACTTTTGAAGAATAAAAAAGAATGCACTTTTATATGGATTTCTAATATTCCATAGGTATAAAAATTCAAGCTTTTTATTGGCGGAGCTTGGCTACCTTTCTTTTAAAGTAGACCATAGATTATACATTATACTTTGTTTCATATATAGTACAATTTATTTATATAAATTTCTTTATACATCATGCATACATATATGTAGAATGGTAGACCATTGCATAAGAGGGTAGATAGTTTCATTTGATTGTTGTGACGTATGTGTTCTTTCCATTGTAAGGACACATGTATTAATTCAAGGAAGATGTAGTTTGGTACAACAGAAACGAATACCATTACCTATACATGCATGCCTTTTACTTTTATGCAGCGTACACTAGCCCAATAAAAATGCCAACAGTAATCTTGGGGCTGTCCATGCAATGGAGCTCAACCAACTCTTCCTTATGAATTTATGGCCATTATGTGCTAGAATTTTTTAGAAAATTGATCAAGTATATTAGATTAGTCATATAAGTTTAGAATGCACTAAGTGAATTATGGTGTACTTAAAGTTAAGTCTAAATTTTAATTGAAATGATTTACTTTGGTGCTTCACATATTCAATAATCCTAATTCAAATTGAATTTAAATCCTTATCAAGAGGTAATTATTGCGTATCGGAGTATTCGCAGTGGTAGAGAAATATAAAGTTTAATGTCTTAGCTGTATACGAAGATCCAGCATGCATACATATAAAGAGAGAGGGTGCAATACTCATATAAGACACTAAGATTTCTATGTGAAAAACCTCTAAAAAAGGGAAAAATCATGGGGCCTAGCTTAGTATGAATGAATCCACTATTATTTGTAGTTGATAACAAATGGGACCCTTCACTGGAAAGAAGGTCATGACTTATGTAATAAATATACATCATATAGAGTGTGTGCTAAGGTGGAAATATAAAGAATCATTATTGATGTGTTTGTTTGGCCGGAAGGACTATAGTTGATGGGCAACATAAGTCGGAAGGATTGTAGTCGGTGGGCAATGAAGGTCGGAAGGACTATAATCGGTGGGCAACATAAGTCAGAAGGATCATAGTCAGTGAGTGATGGAGGACGGAAGGACTATAGTAGGTGAGCGATGTAAGTTAGAAGGACCGTAGTTAGCGGGCGACGGAGGTCGGAAAGACTATTATCTGACAACGGAGCTCAGAAGGACGATGTCAGGTAGAAGTCTAGCAATGGACATAAATCCAGCATTGGATAGAAGTCCGACAAATATCTGGTGACGAGCAGAAGTCCAATAACAAGCAAAAGTCTGGCGAAGAGTAGAAGTCCGATGATAGGTAGAAGTCTGACAAAATTCTGGTATTAGGCAAAAGTCAAAAATCCAGTAGGAACCTGTCGACGAGCGGAATTCCAGCATCGAAAAAAAGTCCAACTTCAAACGGTGGTCAAGCAGAAAACTAGTGTCAATCGGTTGTCGGATAAAGCTCCGGTCTCACTTGGAGGTTGTGAGGAATTTCGATCTCACTTGGAGGTCATAAGGAATTCCGGCATCACTTAGAGGTTGGATGGAACTCCAGCATCACTTGGAGTCGAGAGGAACTTCGGTGGTGTTCAAGGAGAAGTATGTTTCTTCTCTTCTTCCTTCTCTTCTTCCTTCCCTTCTTGCCTCCTTTCTGGGCGGAACTCCAGCGTCACTTGAGGTTTGGGCAGAACTCCGGTGATGGTCGAGGAGCATCTTCCTTCTCTTTCTTTTCTTCCTTCTCTTTTTCCTTCTCTTCTCTTCTTCTCTTCTTCCTTCTATTCTTGCTTGGGTCTCCCTCTTAAAAGAAATGAGGGTCTATTTATAGTTTCTTAAGAGTGGCATGGATAGTAAATCGGTGGAAGATCATTGGTGGATTGGGTGTGGTTTGAATGGACGGCCAATGTTGAATCTCTTGATGATAGACCATTTATCAGGCATTTGAAGGCACAAATGATATTGGAATTTGATGATATTGTGCTCGTTGGTTTCGTCTTGTCGAGCCGGTTGATTCACTTATAAGCATGCCACGTTTGGAAACCATTTGGTAATTCAAATTGTGCTTTGAACCTTCCAGCAGTTCTTTGGGTCCTTTATTTTGACCCATTTGGGCTCGGATTGAGTTGAATTTGGTGTCAGTGGGTTTCTATTTTTGAGACGCTCATTTCTACTATAAGTTTGCTGAAATCAAAGTTCAGATGATCCCATATTTAATTTTTTGAAGTTTCCAACTTGACTTTTGCTTTTAGATTCGCGCCCGAACAAGATAATTTTTTGATGATATATCAGTACTTATCTTGCATATATCAGACATAACATGTTTTTTATTTATGTGCTGTGCTTAAATGGTTTTCTGGTTGTCCCCTCTAAAAAAATTGTAAGGCCAAATTTGCACACACTTTCTATACTTCCTTCGAAGAGGATTATATAGATCTTCTAATAAATTATAAACTTATTAACTATAAATTCAATCCTACACTAAATCGTTAAAGCCAAACATCAGAATAGGTTAGAGTGTTTCCGGGTATCCAAAATATAAAACACTTTCTAACTCCCTTCCCATGAGTTAGTAAAGAAGTGTTCAAGCTTTTGTGCCTTTCCCAATTGATAGGTTGAAAATTTTTAAGTCATTGATGATAGTTTTGTAAGGAAGTATAGTCACAACTTTATTCGAGGGTTTTCTCAAGACTTGTCTTGGAATATAATTAACAACAGAGGCTTGCCTATTTAGAGAACCTTGAACTTATAGTTAAAAAAAATGAACCTTGCTTTAGTTTACTAGAGTAGAAGAAAAATCTATGGACATGATAAAAGCGTTATGCATTGGTATCCTAACTTTTTAAAAGATGAAATCTGGTTAAGTATTATGTCTATAAAAAAAGTTAGATTTTTTTTTTTTTTTTTTAAATTGAGGCTAATGAGAGGATAGCTGAAGAAATTTTCTGATTTCTTGATTGAGATTAAAAACTTCAGCCAAAGAGTTTCTGTGATAGATTTCTTACTATTACAACAGTCCTCTGTATTGGCTTCAATTATTTACAAAATCAGCAAGAGACCAACGTTGAACAACTAGTTTATTAAATTATATTAGTTACTTTTCTAATGACGATTGGGTGAACTGAAGTACGGTTTTGCAATGTTACCTTCATTTGAGGAAAATAATTCAACGTAGCTTCCTCAAAAGTTCTAATTGTCATTCATAGAGACATACAAATTATTTTTTTCTTTTTTAATACGTTAATATTGTCAATGAAGTAAGAGTAAAAAAGCCGTGTGATAGAGTTCAGTTTTTTTTTTTTTTTTAATTTGTATCATTAACAAAAAAAAAAGCTCATCTTAGCTGTTGGTTGAATACTTAGACTTCCAACTAAGAGGTCTAGAATTCGAGTCTTTGTATATGAGTTGTGTGTGTGAATTTACTTTAAATGACCTAAATGTCCAAAAAAAATATTAATAAAATCAAAGAACTTTGACTTAAGTGATTCATGACAAATTGTCTTTAGAAGTATCAGTTTATTTTAATCCAAAGATTTCATAACTTGCATGTTTAGGCACAATTCAAAATAAAACTAGCAATATGACATTTAATAATTTATAATTCACGATTTATTTATTATGCATAGAGTCAGAGATGGTTGGTACGTTGAGCTATTATTTCCTGCTCTTTCGGACATATTTTCTAGCCTACTTGTTGTTGGTAGTTTTGACTTATGGATGACTTTAATATGTATTTTTCCGTCGTCAGTTTTTTGGGTGTTGGCTGGCCATATTCGTCAACATTTGGTAGCTTTTTAGGTCGCACTATGCTTTTAGCTAGCTTTCGGTTATGTAATGTGTATATATGAATTTCGACCATAATGGTAAAATCCACGGCGCTTAGTATTTTGATGGTATGCAGAATTCTCTCTATGCCAAAAATTTTATTAACTAAAATCAAATATTTCTATTATTATAATTTCAATTTTTTTAATGGAAATATATTTTTCTCCCTTCAGATGTCTAATGTTATTTTTGTTATAGATGTGTTATTTGGTTGGTTTGCTTTTTGTTGGTGAATATTCATACGTGCCGCCACAGGTTTAACAGGTGGCTAACAAGTCATTGAGAGGAACACATCCCAAAAAGAGATCCACCTAAAGGACTCACCTAATGATCTGAGAAGAATCACTCGCCTTGAGTTCATAGGAAATTCACCCAAGATGATGAAAACCATGACATGCTTGGGTGTAACAAGATACTTGTACTCTATGGAATGAAGAATAGATCCCTTACTAAGTTAGCTACTCATCACATATCTTGACATCAAGTCACCCGCTTGTCCTCAGAGAAATAACAAGCACTCGCCCTCTACCAGAGTGTTCATCCTAACTATATTCAACAATAGGAAGGAAAAACTTACAAGATAATCAACCTACCTTACTGTGACCATCAAACATAGGGAACTTCATTCTACAACATCTCACTATCCTCCCCTTTCTCAAGCAACTCAATATCCCTCATACGAGTCACCGTCAAAGTTGGTAGCCACACCGATTGCTAGTCTCCTTTCACCTAAGTACTGACACATAGATTTGTTAAGCACACTTTCCCTCATATTCTTGGAATGCTAGTCTCACCCAAAGGAAACTCGCTGAAGCCTTCCAACCTCCTTGTCCTTCACTCAATCAATAGGAGACGTGTCTAAGTTACCGTGCAACTTTGTACAAATATTTGATGTAACATTATACATTTCATTTTTTTTCCTCTAATAGCCTTTCATATAACCCTCACAACCTTATAAAAAGGGGTGATGAATATAATTGAATGATGATTTTAAACTAATCATGTTTTCTTTGCCATTTTGATATCTATAGCTTTCTTGATCATTTTATAGTACTCTCCTATACTCTCCCAATCTTCTCCATTCATAATAGTTTAACTCATTGGAAAGGTAGGGTGATTTCCATGAATAAATGTAGATCTAACATCCTCTCCGATGTAGTGTCGTGAATTCAAGGAATTAACAAGATGACAATCCCTACTCGATGTGCAAATTAAATAGAGGCCTTCCATTAAAATTGAGAAAGCTAACTACACAACTAATTGCAACCTAATAGAAAAAGAGGAAAGGAATGCAAAGACTACTATGATACCCTAGATAGCCTTGAAGGTTGAGCGTGAAGTGATAGAATCCTACTTCATAATTCATCACATGTGGTCCGAAGATGCATTGATGACCTTAACACCAATTCTGGATTACACTCACATGCTAATGAGTGAAGAAGGCTATAGACTACCATCTAGTTTGTTGGTCATGCACTCTCAAAAAATTATAAATAGACCCTCATTCTTCATTGGAGGGGGGGGGGGGGGGGGGGGGGGGGGGGGGGGGGGGGGGGGGGAAAGGAAAAGAAATATGAGATCTCTCTTGCCATCAAGCTTCTTTTCGACCACCACCGATACTTCCATCGGTCCACCAACTAACATCAGACTTCCACCCAGTCACCAACTAACATCAGAATTCTACCCATCCACCAACTAATGTTGAACTTATGCCCATACAACGATTGATGCTAAACTTCTTCCTAGCCACTAACAAATGTCAGACTTCTACCTAGCTTCCAATTCTTATTGGATTTCTACCCGATAATGGTCTTTCTAACCACCGTCGCTCGCCAACTATGGCCTTTCCGACCTTCATCATTAAACTATGGTCCTTTTGATGTCCATTGCCAGATTATGGTCCTTTCGACCTTTTTCACTCGATAACAGTCTTTCTAACCAATGTCGCTCTCCGACAATGGTCCTTTTGACCTCTATTGCCAAATTACAGTCCTTCTAACCTCTATCACTAGACAATGGTTTTTTTACCACTTTCACCTACCAACTATGATTTTTCTAACCTCTGTCATCATAATATGTGCATTCTAACCTCTGTCATTAGACAACTATCTTTTTGACCTCCATCATCTGTCAATTTTGGTCCTTTCGATCTCCATCACTAGATAATGATCCTTCTGACATTTGTCGCCAAACTATGGTTGTTCTAACCTTCATCCCTATCGACTACAATCCTTGAGATATTTATCTCCATATAATGATACTTCTAACATCTATCGCCTACCAACTACAATCTTTTCGACCACAGTCACCTTAATATAATCTTTTTAACCTCCATCACATACCAACTATGCTCATACTAACCAAACAAACATATCAATATTGATTCTTCCAATTTGCACCATGAAATAAACAACCTAATTCAGCTAGTGGATTCATTCAAACTAGGCTTGGCCCCGTGGTTTCTCTTTTTTAGGGGTTTCCACATAAAAAACTCTAGTGTTACTTATTAATGCTATGCCCTCTCTTTTATCTAATTATGTGACGGATATTCGTATAATGCTAAGATATAAAACTTTATATTTATTTGCCATCGTGAATATTATAAGACATAATATTTTGGCACCTCTTGTGCAAATATGGTTCCAAACTAGGGGGTATTTTTTGCTCCAACATCGAAACGTCATTCATATCAATCTCCTGGTATCAACTATTGCTGCTACAATTTCATTAGAATTTAATATGGACTGGTGGGCAACCTTGACTACCACCATGGTCAAGAAGATTCCTCCAACTCTTTAAATATCTAATATGTTATCTTGGAATCATAAATCTTCTAGCAAATATAATAATTCTTCCAATAAATTTCAAGATTTATATAGTTCCTAGCTAGACATCAACTCCTTCGGCAAGGTCTTAATCTAAATCTCAAAAAGATAGTAATGATCTTGAGATAGATTATTCTTCACCTTTGATTTGGGATACACGCAGCATTCGTCCATTCCTAATTATGAAAAAATTAATCCTATGGAGATTCAATTTGACCTCTTTCATACATGATAACATAATCGAGCAACACTCTAACATACAATCTCAAATAAGTTATACATCTTTAATGGATTTTCTTAACCTTTTTCATAAAGGTTAACGTCATCAAGCATCGCTCTAACCTACAACCTTAGATAGGACATACTTTTTTGGTGGATTCTCTTGACCTCTTACACATAAGTTAATGTCATTGAGATATTCTCTAACATATAACATTGGATAGGTCATACATTCTTAGTGGATTCTCTTGACCTTTTCATATATTTTAATATCATTAAGCAATACTTTGACAAACAACCTTAAATAGGTCATACATATTCGATATATTCTCCTGGCTTCTTCACACAGGTTAATGTCATTAAGTAATGCTCTAATAAATAACCTTGGACATGTTAAATATCCTTTTTAGATTTCTCTCAATCTATTAACAACATTGAACAATGGTCTGAGTGGACAACATTCTCTCTAAAAAGATTTCATGAAAGCAAGTGGTTGATAATGTTATCGCTCATATAAAAATCTTAGCAAACTAAAAAAGCACTGGGTAAAATATCAAAGCATAACAAAAATATACATAAACAACTTAGTTTCTTTTAGGTGGCAAGCTTATTTCAAATGAAAAATATGCATCGAGCTCATATAATAATCTCAACTTCATATGCAACATCATTATAGTTATATAGATTCCACATTAGTTTTAAGTATACATTCATTTTCTTATGAAGATGAAATTAAAGTTACGCCAGCATCACCAGTATAAACATCTCATATAATTTGTTCTTTAAAGAAAGGTTAAAATTTGATCATCATCAAGCCTCCACTCAATTGACACTATTAATGTGTCGCTAGACAAATAATAAGGCACATTGCTTTGACCCCTACCATAACGACAGTCTGATGTCCATACAAATCAGTATGAGTGCATACTGCCTTTAGCATAATATAACTTGACACCCACCATCATTGTCTTTTTGCTTGATGTCCGCCATCAATCCTTCACCTCATATCTGTCATTAATGGCTTTTCACTCTATTAATATTAACAATGCAATCTTCAACTATATTCTTTAGCTCTCCCCTAGACCATCGATCTGCATCGAATTTCAACCTGATCGTCTATCATTGTTGGACTTCTTCTAAAATATCATCAACAATTCTATACATATACTGATAATAATTGGTTCTTCTCTTAGGAACAATTACTGCTAGATTTTCTCAATTTATCCTAGCATGTATAAGGTTATTGATCTTCTTATTATGAACATGAATTCAAGGATTATTATTTTGATGATAATAAATATTTTTGACATTTCTATTTTCTTACTACAATTATTATTATATATCTTTTTTGGTTTCTCTCCCTACTAATATTTTAGGTCCACAAGGTCAATTGCAAATCAAAATAGCTCAAAATTAGGCAGATTAGGATTGAGTCAGTCTGTAAGTGTACTTTAAGGATTTTTTAACCTTTTCATGAGTCAAATATAATAAAGTCATTCCTAATGCTAGTAACCTTGCATACAAACACTCAGGGGAAGAAATTTTATCTATTTTAGAGTTTTATATTTTTTTATCATATCATCCGAGATGATCCAAAATCATCATAGATGATCAATTAAAAATATAAACCGTAATTAGGGCATTCTAATTAAGTTGGCCGAATTAAGCAAATCATCCTTGATGATATTAACATCGTCCTGGACGATAGGATCAAATTAGAAAGAATCAGCCACCAGCTCTTTTATGTATGATTTTATTTTAAGTAATCATATATGATGATCCCATATTATCCTAGATGATTCATTACAAACATGTCTAAATTAAATAGGTGATTAAGAAAAGTAATTAAGGTTTGATTAAATTGATCATATTATCCTAGACAATCGCAAGATCATCTTGGAATATTAGTTATAAAAACCTTTGTCTTCTCTTGGATCACCTAGATGAACAGAATGATATGCCAGATAAAAATCCCTAATTTTGAACTAATTATATAGGATGATTCAAAGATCGTCATGGATGATATTCTATATTTCATCATCATCCAACATATATTTCTTTGGACGAAAAGAATGATGTGTTGGATGATATGTGGAGTTTTGAACTAATTATATAGGACGATGTTCATATTATCTTGGACGATAAGAATAAATAAGGGTTCCAATCATCTAGCCATCCAAAATCATCCTGGATGAAAGGGCTGAAAATGCACTAATCATAATATTGATCATCCTGGATGATCTTTGATGGATTATTATAATGTAAGGCAAATTTTAAGCCCTTCTTTATAAGATCACTTGACTATTCAAGTAGAGATCTTTTGCTGTTGTCCTAACTTGAGAGAACCAAGAGGAGAAGAAGAGAGAGAGAGAGAGAGAGAGAGAGAGAGAGAGAGAGAGAGAGAGAGAGAGAGAGAGAGAGAGAGAGAGAGAGAGAGAGAGAGAGAGAGAGAGAGAGAGAGAGAGAGGAACTTATGAGGGGAAGTTTATGAGGGGTTCACAAAGGTTACTCCAAGCACAAATTTCAGTCATCTTCTCCATTCATCATCCCTAGTTCCTTGGAGGCTCAAGGGAGGTCTTCTTCAATAATCAATGAAGGTTCTTTACCTACTTTAGGAGGAAGCAAAATGAGGTCAGGTTCTTTGCCACACCGAGATCAGTGGAAAGGAGTTTGTAAAGGCTTCTCCACCTAATTGTGGGAGCAAAAGGAGAGTGACTAAATTTTAGTGTAATACCCAGAGGAGAGGCTCCAGGGAGTGGACATAGGTTAAGTTGATCGAACCACTATAAAATATGGAATGCCCTTTCTTATTACATTTCCACACTTTAATTTCTACATTAATTTTCTTGCGGGTTACCGTATATTTTATGTTTTAAAATATTTCAAAAAGATCATGCTTTTTATTTAAGAATATTTTAAACTACTAATTCACCCTCCTCCTCTTGGTTAACCTTGGGCTAGTTCATAAGGGCTTAACAACCCTAACGAACTTTCAAGTGGGATTAGAGTGGGATTCATAAAATTTAGTTTTTGAAAACTTTTGAATATTTATCCATGGCTAACTTTAGTAATAAAAATATTATGAAAGAGTATTCCATTACCTAACCACCATTATTTAATAATACTTTTTAATTTCTAGAAAACTCGCATGTCCACATTTTTATAACCTAAAGATTATTGTATGTGGATGCTTGTTAAACAAGGTTATTTTGCATCATCACGTGAAGTTAATGTAATAAAAATTGAAATTCCTTTTACTAAATGAACTCTTGATGACAGGGATTTAACACAACTTAATGCAAATTGTTTAAACTATTTTTTTGTGCACTAAAATCTTAAGATTACATGCGTGTTTCAACTTTTGCAACTAGTAAAAAAATATAGGATAAATTATGTATCACTTATGAATGCACATCCGAGATTAAAAAATTTAGGTTGAATATCTTACTACACAACTAGCTAATTCTTTTGCATGAAATCTAATGAGTTAATATCTGAAATGTATACTAGGTTTATACAAATTTTCACATCCCTGCATGGCATAGGAAGAGAACTCACTAACTACGAGAAAGTTAATAAAATTTTGATATGTTTATCTTCTTTCTTTGATGTTAAGATAACTTCTATCACTAAATCCAAGGATTTGAATACTTATTCTATTGATAACTTAATTGGGTTACTCATTGCTTACAAGCAAGGAGTGAATCAAAGACAATTTGATGCAGGTGACAAAAAGAAGGAGAAAACTATTGAAGGCTAATGAAATGGATACAGATTCATTCAGGTATGAAAGTGATTATTTTTCTTAATCACTAGGCAATTCAAAAGATTTCTAAGGAAGAAATAAAAACACCATAAAAAATGAAATAAAGGTAAGAGTAGCAAAAATTTTAAAATTTCTTCTAATATGGTTTGATTTGAATGCACGAAGCCAGGATATGTAAGAGTTTATTGTCCTACACTTAAGGCACTCCCAAGCAAGGATAAGGGTGAGGAGAAACCCAAGTTTAGGAAGGATAAGTAATTAATTCGAAAGGCTTTCTAGGCAGATTCTACATCTTATTCCTCTAAGACTAAAGCTAAAGATGAGACTATAAACTTGTGTTGGATGACAGATGAACATCTTTCTCAGTGTAACCAAGAAGAGATATGTATACTAATCTATGATCAATTACTTAAAGTTTCTAAGAAAATTTATTCATCAAATAGAAAATTTAAGAAATTATATGCTAGCCTGAAATTAGAAATTTTAAACTTACAAAAAGAGTATGAAGTTCTTCTTAAGGACCACTCTACTCTTGATAATAATGACATAAAAATATTGGATGAGTTTGATGAATTAAATAAACAGCATGAATCATTAAAAGCATCCCACAATGAATTTGGAAATGATTTTAAAATATATATTGATGAATCGAAGAGTATGGAGCACTATTTGAAAATGCTAACTCATTTTTAAAGTTAAATTAAAAACACTTGAAGAAAATAGGATTCCACCCACACCTGAATAATTTTTCAATCTTTATCTAAAGCCAAAAGTTTTGAAACTTAGGAATAGGAACTATAACCCGAATAGATTAATAAACTCTTTTCCTAGTGTTAAATGTTTTTTATGAGGCATACTAGGATACATCTCACATACTTGCACTATTCATCGTAGTACACATTAGGTGTGGAGACCCAAATTACATGATTCATAGCATAACACACATGCATTGTATTCTTCATTCCATAAGAAGGGACCCAAACTTATTTGGGTTCTTAAATATGACGTTTGCTGATTTTATAGGTGTGCTCTCACCAAACACCTTGTGGAGCATGTGGTACTTGGACAGACTATGCTCATGTCATATGACTAGAGATGCCAATCAATTCATTTTGCTAGAGACCAGGGCTGAGGCAATGTCACTATTGGAGACAATACAACTAGGAGAGTGGTGGAAATAGATATAAATAAAAACTCTAAGAACCTTTTGATTGAAAACATTTTATTTATATATGGCTTGAAACATAACTTTCTTAGCATCAGTCAGCTTTGTGATAAAGGCTTTATCATAAAATTTTTATTAAACATATGCATCATTAATTTGAATAACAATACTATTCTATAGGAAAAAAATGATTAATAACATTTTCATGCTTGATTTAAATAATATTGATGTGTTGCATCTTTCTATTTAAAAACTGTTATTGATGAGTCTTGGTTGTGGCATATGAGATTATGTCATTCCAGCATGAAAATGTTTAGGATAGTAACCTAGAAGGACCTAATTAGACGTATCCCCAAGCTTGAGTTCACTAAAGACCACCTATGTAATGCCTGTCAACTAGGGAAATAAGTCCAATCTTATTTCCATTCCATTAAGGACATTAGCACCTCTAGACCTTTAGAAGTCCTTCACATGGATTTATTCTCATGATTTATTTGGACCCATTAGCACTGCCAGCTTAGGGGGGAAAGTTTATGAATTTATGATTATCGAGGTTCACTTAGACTAGATTTTTGTCACATAAAAGTGATTCTTTTGATGAATTTAAATCCTTCTCCACTTGGATTCAGAAAAAGCTAGGTTGTGAGATCTTGACCATTCATAGTAATCACGATGGAGAGTTTGAAAAAATGAGATTTGAAATTTTCTATGAGGTTCAAGGTATTAGTCACAACATCTCAGCTCATTTGACCCCTCATTAGAGTGACATAGCAGAAAGGAAGAATAGAACCTTAGTTGAAGCTATTAGAGTCATGTTTGTTGAGTATTCACTTCCAAAATACTTTTGAGTTAAAGTAATAAACACAACTTGTTATATGTTGAATAGGGTGATATTAGAACCAAACTGAATAAGATACCCTATGAGATCATTGAGGGTAAGACACCCAACCTTTCACACCTTTATGTCTTTAGCTATAAGATTTTTATTCTTAATAATAGGAAATCACTCTTAGGAAAATTTAACCCAAAATATGATGAAGGAGTGTTCTTAGGATATTCAACTATGAGGAAATCCTTTAGAGTGTTTAACAAGAGAACATTGGTGGTGGAGGAGACTACTCATGTTATGTTTGATGAATCTGATCCTAAGAAGTCTAGAGTTGAAGAAGAAGATAAAGTTCGAGAGATTACCCATGGAGTAAAAGCAATAAATTTGAAAAAAAGGGTTGAGCCACAAAATAGTAATGGAGTAGGTGAGATTATCTGAGCAGAAATTATAAATATGGAGAAAAGGATAGAATCTCAAAATATTTTGCCTATATATTGGAAATATTCTTCGGGTCATCCTAAAGAACTAATCATAAGAGACCCTTCTGAAGGTGTTAGAACTAGGCATAGACTTAAGAAGGAAGTAAACCACTCTGCCTTTATCTCAATGACTGAACCCACCAACATCAATTAAGCCTTTTCTGATGAATTCTAAATCTTAGCTTGTCATGAAGAACTTAACTAATTTTTGAGAAATGATATTTGGGAGTTAGTAGAAAGACCTAAGAATCAAAGTGTAGTAGGAACCAAATGGGTCTTTAAGAATAAAATGAATAACTCAAATATTGTGGTTAGGAATAAGGTAAGATTTGTGGCTAAGTAGTACAACCAAATAGAAAGAATTGATTTTGAGAAGACATTTGCCTCTGTAGCTAGATTGGAAGTCATTAGACTGCTATTAGCTTTTGCTTGTTATAAGAGATTTATGCTTCTTCAAATGGATATTAAGAGTGTCTTTTTAAATAGGATAATAAAAGAGGATGTGTTTGTAGAGTAACCCTCAAATTTTGAGAGTTTTTAATTTTTAAATCATGTTTACAAATTAAAAATGGCTTTATATGGATTAAAACAAGCATCCAGAGCTTGGTATGAGAGGCATAACACATTCCTACTAGAGAGGGAGTTTTTTAAGGGGAGCATAGACACTACCTTTTTTCTGAGAAAAGTAGGAGATGAGTTACTCATTGTTCAAATCTATATTGATGATATATTTTTTAGATCTTCTAATAAAAAGTTGTATAATGATTTTTTTTATCTAAGTAGAAACTATAAATATGGAGCACAGAGGAATGATTGGATCACTACTTATTTTATTGCTAACTAACCTGATCTAGTATTTAGTTTTTGTCTTTGTACTTGATATCAAGCTGATCCTAAAAAATCTCACCTAACTACAGTTAAGAGAATCTTTATATATCTCTTAGGGACCCAAAACTTAGGAATATGTTATCCTAGGCAGAGTACTTCTTTTGAAAATATTATATATTTTGATTCTAATTTTGTACGATGTAGGGTGGATATAAAGACCACTTCTGAAACTTGCTAATTCATAGGATAGTTCTTAGTCTCCTAATTTAGTAGAAAATAATTCTATTATACTTTCCACTGTTGAAGCTGAGTATATTATCTTAAAAAGTTGTGTAGCCCAAGTCCTTTATTTTAAGAAACAATTTTAAAATTTAGGATTACTTGTTAGCATACTTACAATTTTATATGATAACACTAGTGCCATCAGCATCTCTAAAAATCCTATCCAATATTCAAGAACCAAACACATTGACATATGGCATCACTTTATTAGGGACCATGTTACTAAAGGAGACATTGAGTTGCACTATATAGTAACTAAAAACCAACTAGATGACATCTTTTCTAAACTATTGGCCATTGAAACATTCAGTATTTGAGGACCAGATTAGGTGTGATTGGCATAAATGCATGAATTTGATGATTACTGAACTCTGAACTTTATATTTTATTTTATTTTTGTTTTTTTATTTTCATTTGTTTCTAATCTTTCCTTTCTTTTTGTTTTGATTAGTTGTTCCAATTTATTTGCTAGTATTTTTCATGTTTCAATTTGGTATTTTCTTTGCTCCTTTCGATTTTCTTTTGGTCACTACTAAACTGATATTTTACGGCTTATTTTTATTTTTGAAAATTTGCAATCAATGGATGACATCCCTAAATCAGTTAAAGAAAGAAACACTATTGATTGTTTCTCTTCCTCTAACTCCTTTAGAGGTGTAAGTTTCTTTTCATAGCAAAAATCTTTTTCAAATTAAAAACAGGACTTCAAAATTATGATCTTTTCAAACTTACTACAGTAATCTATCTCATATGAATAATGTTTAAAGTCATTAAATCACTTTCAAGCTTTTCTTAATCATGTTGTTGCATTTATCATTTAAATATTATTCAATTTTGTTGTATATTCTTTCTTATATTAGAGAGTGAGGTTTTCTTCTCTTTATCTAGAAGATATTCTCACAAATGAGAGTCTTTAATGGTTTCAAAAGGGAGCTAGCTCGTGAAATGATAAGAGGAAAAAAATGAGTGCAAAAAGAGGTAATATTGGTTTCTCGAATGATATTATTGTCTTTTTGTTGTTTTATATTTTATTTTTACTAGTTTTTTATATTTTTTCTTGTACTACTATTAGTTTTGGAGCTGTTTGTTTTTTCTTCCTCATCCTTCTTTTTGTGATGTCAAAAGGGGGAGTAGTGTTAGTGTTAGTGTTGTTTTTTTATATTATTGTTTTTTTTTTGTACTCTGGTGTTTAGTGTTTGTACCACCTGCTTATTTTTAGTAAAATTTATATTGATTGGTTCATACTATTCTCTTTTACTTTATGCTTCATTAATATACTTGAGTTGAATTTCCTATTAAATGATTTCCATCATAAAAAAATGGGAGATTATTGTGAACATGGATTCATGTATTATAATTTTTATGATAGCAAATTTTTCTGACATTCATGTTTTCTTACTATGGTTATTATTGCATATCTATTTTGGTTTCCCTCCCTGCTAATATTTCAGGTCCACAAAGTCAATATCAGTTCAAGCTAGCTCAAGAATGGATACATTAAGACTACATCGGTCTGTAAGTGTACTTCAAGAGTTTTTTTACCTTTTCTTAAGTCAAATGTAATAAAGTGGATGTTAATTAATCTTGCACAGACACACTCATGGTGGGAAATTTTGTTTGTTTTAGAATTTTTTTTTTTTTATCATATCATCCGGGATGATCCAAAATCATCATAGACAATCAGTTAAAAATAGAAACCCTAATTAGGGTATCCTGGTTAAGGCAGTTGAATTAAGCAAATCTTCCTAGACGATATTAATATCATCTTGGATAATAGGCTCAAATTAGAAAGAATCAGCCACCAACTCTTCTAGGTATGATTTTATTTTAAGTAATCATACAGGATGAACCCATATCATCTTGGATGATTCATTGCAATCATACCTAAATAAATCAAGTGATTAAAAAAAAAAGCAATTAATATTTGATTGAATCGATCATATTGTCCTGGACGATCGTAGTATCATCCTAGATAATTAGTTATACAAACTTTCATCTTCTCCTGGATCATATAGATGAACAAAAATGATGTGTTGTATGAAAATCATTGATTTTGAACTAATTATACAGGAAGATTCAATGATCATTTTGAACAATACATTATATTTCTTCATCGTCCAATATATATGATTGGATGAGCAGAACGATGTGCTGGATGATATGTGGGGTTTTGAAATAATCATATAGGACGATGTCCATATCATCCTGAATGATCATAATAAATAAGGGTTCTAATCGTCTAGCCCTTACAGATTGTCCAGGTTGAAAGGGTTGAAAATATTCTGATCATTTGATCATCCTAGATGATCTTTAACGGCTTGTTGTAATTTAGGGTAAATTTTAATCCCTTCTTGATTATTCAAGTAGAGATCTTTTACTGTTGTCTTGACCTAAGAGAGCTAAGAGAAGGAGAGGGAGAGCTTGGGAGAGAGACAGAGAGGATCTTATGAGGGGGGAGTTTATGAGGGGTTCATAAAGGTTGCTCAAAGTAAGGATCCGAGTAGTCTTCTTCAATCATCATCCTTAGTTCTTTGGAGGCTCAATGGAGGTCTTCTTTAGCAATCGATCAAGGTTCTCTACTTCCTTCAAGAGGAAGCAAAAGAAGATCGGGTTCTCTGCCTCACTAGGGTCGATGGAAAGTAGTTCGTAAAGGCTTCTCTGGCTTGTTATGTGAGTAAAAGGAGAGTAACTGAGTTTTAGTGTAATATCCGGAGGAGAGGCTTCGGGGAGTAGATGCAGGTCAAGTTGATCGAACCACTATAAAATCTGTTGTGTTCTTGCTTATTATGTTTCCAAACTTTAATTTTTGCACATATTATCTTGTGGATGACCTTATGTTTTATGTCTTAAAATATTTCAAAAAGATTGTGCTTTTTGTTTAAGAATTTTTAAAACTACCAATTCACCCCCCACCCCCTCTGGGTTAGCCTCAGGCTAGTCCTAATGAGCTTTCACTTCTTCTTCCAAAGTTTTCTATCGAGAGAGTAAATTCTCATCGTGACTCTTTCTACATAAAAGATGGGCATTGAAGCTTGATAGTGAATGTCATCTATCTTAAATTGTGGAATGCCTTTAATGTAAGAAGAAGAACATATGAGAAAAAAAAGTAAAGAGGAGAAAGCTCCTTCTACATAAAAGAGGGGCACTAAAGCTTGAAAGGGGTGCTACCTATCTCAAATAGTGGAATGCCTCTAATATAAGAATATAGTTAGAGAGAAAAAGAATGAAAAAAGGAAAAATATTTTATTCTACACCAAATAGGGGCACTAAATTTGGGTAAGGTATGCCACCTACCAAAAATAATAGAAAGCATCTGAAGTAAGAAGAAAGTGGGGAAGAAAGGAGAGAAAGAATTATAACTTATACACAATAGATGGACACTTGTTCTAGATAAGAGAAGACACCAATTTAAGTATTAGATGGAGAAGGAAGAAGAGGAGGAGCAATTAATCCCCTACCCCGGTGGTTACTTATAAGAAAAAAAATAGGCGAAACGATTTGAAAATGAAAGAGAATTTTTTTCCTAAATTTGTTTAAATTTTTTCTAAACATTCTAGAATTTTTTAGAAAATTTTTGGGCCCTCATATGATAATTTTATATTTTTTAAAAATGTGGAATTAAAAAAAAAAATAAGACTTTTAAAAAAAACTCTCTTTTCAAAAAAATTGCTTTAAATTAAAAAAATAAAAAAATGAAAAAATTTTACTTCTCTATTTGAAAAAAAATTGGGTCCCACAAAAAATAAAAATAAAAAATAACTACATCCGGTTATAAGCCGTCTGCATTAGATGCAGTTGCACTACGAAGGGCGTGCCTTTAAAGGTGTGTGGCATTAGATGGGCTACTTGAGGTTCACAAATATTTAAGAGGCTATTAGGTTGTTATTTCATAGAAGGCTCATATTTTTCAAGGAAATTTATTAAATTTTTGCATTCTTTATACTTATTAAATGTGACCCTCAATTATGATTTTTTTGAATTTGGTCTAAACAAGATATTAGCTAAAACATTTTTTTTAAAATAATGCATCTAAATATCATATCATTACTTATATAGTTTTTCTTAAAAATAGCAAACTGTCTTTTATTTTCTTAATTTAAATTATATGTATATTTAAAATTGAAAGTTCCTATGGATGTTAAGCCCTTATGAACTAGCTCATGGCAAACCAAGAGAGGGGGGGGGGGGGGGGGGGGGGGGGGGGGGTGGGGGGTGAATTGATATTTTAAAAATTTTCTCAAACATAAACTCAAATCAAACCAAAATTCACCACAAAGAAAATCAAAGTGCTAAAATTAAATGCAAAAAAAACAGTAATAAAGAATAAAGAAATTTATAGTGGTTCAGTCAACTTGGCCTACGTCCACTCTCTAGAGCCTCTCCTCCACGTATTGCACTAAATTCAGTGACTCTCCTTTTGCTCCCACAGTAAGACGGAGAAGCCTGTACAAACCTCCTTTGCACCAACACTGGTGAGGCAAAGAACCTGACACATTTTACTTCCTCCTAAAGTAGGCAGATAACCCAACTCATTTCGCTTCCTCCTGAAGAAGGCAGAGAACCTCGATCAATTGCTAAAATAAACCGCTCTCGAACCTCTAAGAAACCAGGGATGACGATCAGAGAAGATGACTCGGATCCTTGCTTGGAGAAACTTTTATGAAACCCCTCACAGGATCCTCTCTTTCTTTCCCATTACTCTCCCTCTCCTCTTGGCTCTCTCAGGTCAAGAATACATCAAAATATACACCCTTGGTTAAAATAAAAGATCATATATAAAAGAGCTTTGGATTAGCTCTTAATTGAAACAAAATGATATTATCATCCAGGAAGATCTGAAGATCATCCTGTATGATCAATACAAATTCCGCTCAATCAGCCAGGACAATTTGGGACGATCAGAGGATTAATTTGTTCATATAGCCCAGGATAATAGTATATCCTCCTGTATGATTAGTTCAAGTCATCAAATATTATACAGACCATCACCCTGGATGGATGTTTGGATGATGAAAATGCAACTTGATCATCCAGGATGATCTCACGATCGTCTGGGATGATTAGATCAAAATATCACATATCATCCAGAACATTTCCCTTAATAGATATCTGGATAATGAAAAATTGACTAGATCATCTAGGCCAATCTCACGATCGTCCATGATGATTAGTTTAAAACATCATATATCATCTAGAACATTACTCTGAATGAAACCAGGTCGATTATGGATCATCCAGGAAGAACTAAGGTTTGTTTAAATGATCGTTCAGGATGATATGATCGAGCAATCAAACATTAATTAGTTTTCTTAATTACCAGAGTAATTTAGATATAATTGGACTGCATCGTCCAGGATAATATCCTGGATGAATTCCCAAAATAAAACATGTCTAAACAGATCTGACAGCTGATTCTTTCTGATTTGAGCCTATCATCCAGGATGATGATAACTTCATCCAAGATGATGTGCTTGATGATTGTTGCCTTAACCAGAATGCCTAATTAGGATTTTTATTTATAACTAATCATCCAGGAAATTTTTTGGATCGTCCCAGACGATGTTATCAAAAAATATAAATCTCTAAAATAGTTAGAATTTTCCCTTAAGTGTATGTCTGCAATGTTACTTTGCATCAGGATCCACGTAATTTACAATTGACTCAAGAAAGGGTAAAAGACACTTGATGTACATTACAAACTGACTCAATCCTAATCTACTCAATCTTGAGCTGGTTCGATTTACAATTTGATCTTGTGGACCTGAAATGTTAACATACAAGGTAGTCGTATAAAAATAAAAATGTTTGCTATCATCAAAATTTTATCCGTTAAATCATATTTGCAATAATCTCCTCCTTTTTGATGATGACAAATAATCAAAATAATTAAAGCAATTCAATAGAAACAGTGTGAAACAAGAAGTTTAAAATTTACTAAGGGGCGAACATAGTATAACTAATCAATCATAAAAGAACGAACACAGTACAACATAATATAGTACAACTACTCCCTTTTTTAACATCACAAAAAAGGGGAAAAGAGAAAAGAAATAAAATGGAAACTACCAAATAAAAGTAAACTACACCAAGGAAAAAATAAATTAATGAAAATAAACAAAAAGAAGGATGGCCCCTGATCATCTGGAGGAGGTGGTGGTGGTGGTGGCGGCTGAAAGAAACTAAAAAGTGTGGCATACTGCTCTTCAAACCAGGCTATATCCTGGTCGTACTAGCGCTGTGGTGAGCCACATAAGAGTCAAAGTGAGCAACATCCTCTGTATGTTGTTTCTTCTATGTAGTAATGTAGGACTCGAACCGTATCTCCCACTAGTCAAACCGCTCAACCAATTATCCAGCTGTGATTGCTAGTGGAGTATAGCATGTGTAGGAACAAGTATAGGAGCCACCTCCTCCTCAGCTCCCTCAACTTCCTCGTGCCCCAGGTGGAGATAAGTACTATGAAGAATATGGAAGGAGTTGTTTGAGTAGAAGGCAGGCTAAAAGTTTTGTGGGGCAAGATATTGGAGGTTGTGTTTGGATTCTACGACATAGGTTATGATGTGTCCTAAGGCAAGATTGGGCTTCCTTCTATGTCCTAGATATCTAAGCAATTCAGAATTAAATGGGATGGTCGGTATAAGGCTAAACGTAAGAGACGTGTGTGCAAACAAGTTGAGGATATAATAAGAAAGTATGTGAGGGTTGACAGTCCAGGATAAAGTGATCCCGACCATCTTATACGGCAGATAGGCAGCTTGTTCGATCACCTCAGTGAAATGATGGTCAAGATTGGCCCTCGAGAAGCTTCCAAAAGCAATGTTGGAGCACTTTCCACCAGCCATGAACATAAAACCAGAGAAGGAATGAGAGCTAAGGTGGGAGGAAGAGATTGGGTGAGAAAATTCATTTTCACTCCTCGGTTTAAAAAGAAAAGGGATCTATCATCCAGGACGATCACATAATTGGCCAAGAAGATCTGGTGAAATAATTGCATCTAGGATAATTAGTTAAAATGACGATAATATTGTCTAGGACGATCAGACATTGTCCGGGATTATAAGACATAAGCGAACATCCTGAAGAGTCATTCTGGACGACCATTAAAAAGCAGATCGTCCGGGATGATTAGGTGGATTGTCCAAGATGATCGATAATAATTGATTGTAACGATAAAATTAAAGTTATGTAACGAACATGCCATGTGGATCATCTAAGATGAATAGGTGGATCATCTAGGACAATCATCAATAACTAAATAGAAATTGTGAAGATTATCCAGGATGAGGAGGATCATCCAGGAAGATAAGGAATTATTGAAGTAGAAGATGATCAGATCTTCCAAGATGATAATGTATCATCCAGGATGATCAGAAGCAGAGAAGTCCAATCAGCCATCAGTGGATTGAAAATATAATCTAACATGATATAAATATCATCTGGATTGATCTGACAAAAAGTTTAAATTCAGGGGAGGGATGGAGATGATCGGAGAAGGCCCAAAATATGAAAATTAACAGTAAAAGATAAAAATAAAATACAAAAAAAAAAACTAAAAACATCAAAAGGAACAAATAATAAAGATTTTTTTTGTCAAGGTTCAAATATGATAAATTCTCCATGTGATTGAATTAAAAATTTGTAAGAATCAATGAGTTAACATCATCAAAATTTGAAAAATGGTATAACAATCGATCTTGTTAGCCCTAGCTAGGACTTCTCACAAGGAAAATCATCTTTTAAAAATAAATATCTAAATCAAAAAAATCAATTTGATAAGAAAAAGATATCCGTTCAAAACTTGGTTCTAGAAAAAATATCTTATAGAATAGTATATAAAAGTGATTAATCACAATTATGAATTTCGAATATAAATCTTTGTAAATATCAAGTGACACATGAATTCTTTTAAGATTTAAAAGTTTGAAAGAGAAAAAAACTTGCATTTTATGGGCTCATTTTATGCCTCTTATCCCTTGATTAGCGTAGTTTGCACATCTTATGATTTTTTGATACACTTTGAGTATCTTTTAAATTTTGGCGGTCATTTTGGGCTCATTTTATGCCGTTGATTTTTTTTGCCAACTAGATTTCTTTTAAAACTCTTAAATACTTTCAGTTGTAAGTATATCTTTCAAATATTATAGAAGCTTACTCTCTAATATAATGAAGAATAAACCACAAAATAGAATCAAATTCATATGATAAATGCAATGACAAGACTACGAATGCATAAAAATGATGACTTTGAATATAATTTATATAAGATAGATTACTATAACAAGATAGAAAATATCTCATTCAAAAAGTTCATTTATTAATTTGAGATAGATTTTTGTTTAGAAAAGAAAATTGCACCACTAAAAGAAGTTAGAGGAAGGGAAGCAATTAATGGTGTTTCTTCCTTTAACTCATTTAGGGATGTCAAAAATTTGACTACAAATTTTTAAAACCAAAATAAGGCATAAGATATCAATACAATAGTGATAAAAAAACAAAAATGTGTCGAAGGCCAGTGGTTTAAAAAAGATGTCAGCCAACTGATTCTCAGTTACCACATGGTGTAACTCAATGTCTCCTTATGTCATATAGTCTGATAAAGTGATGCCTTATTTCAATGTGTTTGTTCCTTGAATGTTGGATATAATTCTTAGAAATACATATGACTAATGTTGTCACAAAGGATTGAAATTGTGCCTACAGGTAATCCTAAATCTAGAATTTGCTGCTTCAACCAAAAGACTTAGGCCACATAACTCCCTAAGGCAATGAACTCAGCTTCAACAGTGGAAAGTGCAACAGAGTTTTGCTTTCTACTAGACCAGGAGACTAAAGACTATCCTATAAATTAGAAAGTCTCATAAGTGCTCTTTCTATCCACCCTGCATCTAGCAAAATCAGAATCAGAATATCCAATAATCTAAAAAGAAGTGTTGTGCATAGGATACCAGATTCCTAAGTTTTTAGTCCCTAAGGAATATCTAAGAATTCTCTTAACTATAATTAGGTGGAATTATTTAGGATCAGCTTGAAATCTAGTATAGAGACAAACACTAAATATTATATCATGTCGGCTAGCGATCAGGTAAAGTAAAGATCTAATCATCCCTTTGTACTTCTTTTGATCAACAGATTTTCTATTCAGGTCCTTATCCAACTGAACACTGGAGGTCATTGGAGTATTAATCAGTTTGGCTTTATCTATTTCATATTTATTCAAGATATCTTTTATGTATTTTGATTGATTTAGAAAAGTTTCATTATCCAATTATCTTATACTAAACCCCAAAAAGTATGACAACTCTCCCATCACACTCATCTCAAATTTCTTACTCGTTATTTTAGAAAAATCATCGGATAACCTTTTATCAGAAGATCCAAAAGTATATCATTGACATAGATCTGAATAATGAGTAATTTATCTCCTGCTTTCCTTAGAAAAAGGGTGGTGTCTACACTCCCCTTAACAAACTCCCTCTTTAGTAAGAATGTGTTAAGCATATCATATCAAGCTCTAAGTGTCTGTTTTAATCCGTATAAGGTCTTTTTTAATTTGTAAATATGATTTGAAAATTTAGAACTCTCAAAACTTGGGGGTTACTCTACAAACACATACTTTTTTATTATCCCATTTAAAAAGGCACTCTTAATGTCCATTTAGAAAAGCTTAAATCCCTTATAAAAGGTAAAGGCTAGTAACACTCTAATGGCTTCCAATCTAGCTATAGGGGTAAAGGTCTCCTTGAAATCAATCCCTTCTATTTTGTTATACCCCTTAGTAACCAATCTCGCCTTATTCCTAACCATCACACTAGAATCATTCATCTTATTCTTAAAGACCCATTTGGTTCCAACTACACTTTGTCCCTTTGGTCTTTCTATAAGCTCCCAAACATCATTCCTAATAAATTGGTTTAATTCCTCTTGCATGGCTAAGATCCAAAACTCATCAGACAAGGCTTGATTGATGTTTGAGGGTTCATTCATTTAAATAAAGGAAAAGTGGTTCACTTCCTTCCTAAGTCCATGCCTAGTCCTAACACCTTCAGAAGGATCTCCTATGATCAGTTCTTTAAAATGAATCAAAGAATATCTCTAACTTTAGGCAATGTGTGTGTAGGTTCAACTCTTTTCTCTATATTTTTATTTTCTACTACTCAGGTAATCACACCAATTAGTTTAATGCATGGCTGCATTTTTCCTTAAAAAAAAAAGGTAATCTCACCTACTCCTTTAGTATTTTGGGGCTCTACATCTTCTCCAAATTTTTAACTCCTTGGGTAATCTCTCCAACTTCATCTTCATTCTCAACTCTAGACTTCTTAGGATTAGATTCATCAAACACTATATGAGTAGTCTCGTCCACCACCAAAGTCCTCTTATTAAACATCATAAAGGATTTCCCCACACTTAAATATCCTAAGAACACTCCATCATATTATAGGTCAAATTTTCCTAACTATGACTTCCCATTATTAAGAATAAAAACCTTACAACCATAGATATGGAGGTGGGAAAGGTTGGGTGTCTTACGCTTAATGATCTCATAAGGTGTCTTATCAAGTTTGGCTCTAACATTTACCCTATTCAATACATAGCAAGCTATGTTTACTACTTCAGCCCAAAAATATTTTGAAAGTGAATTCTCAGTAAGCATGGCTCTAGCGGCTTTAACTAAGGTCTTATTCTTCCTTTCAGCTACCCCATTATACTAAGGGGTCCTAGGAGCTGAGAAGTTATGACTAATCCTCTTATTATCACAAAAGTCTCCAAATCTCTCATTTTCAAACTCTCCCCCATGGTCACTATGGATGGTCATGATGTCACAGCCTAGCTTTTTCTAAATCTAAGTGAAGAATAATCTAAACTCATCAAAAGACTCATTCTTATGCGACAAAAATTTAATCCAAATAAACCTCAAGTAGTCATCGATAATCATTAAACCATAAACTTTCTCCCCTAAGCTGGCAGTACTAACAGGTCCAAACAAATCCATGTGAAGGACTTCTAAAGATCTAGAGGTGTTGATGTCCTTATTGGAATGGAAAGATGATTGGACTTGCTTCCCAAGTTGGCAGGCATCACAAAGGTGATCTTTGGTGAACTTAAGCTTGAGGACACCTCTAACTAGGTCATTTCGGGTCACTCTCAACTCTCATAAGGGTTTTCATACTGACATGACATAATCTCCTATGCCACAACCATGACTCTTCAACAATTATTTTTAAGCAAAATGAAGCAGCATATTCAATATTATTTAAATCAAGCATGTACACATTATTAATCTTCTTTTCCTACAAAATAGTGTTGTTATTCGGGCTAATAATGTAAGTATTTGCTAAAAAATTTTATGATGAAGCTCTTATCGCATAGCTGACTAATGCTTAGCAAGTTATGTTTTATATCAACTACAAGCAAAACATTTTCAATCAAAAGGTTCTTGGAGTTTTCGATTATACCTACACCCACCACTTTCCTAGTTATATTGTCACTAAGAGTGACCTTGCCTCCATCCCTGGCCTTGTAATATCTCGTTCCCTTACTGTTCCTCTCTGATTTGGATTTTCCTCCCAGGATCGTCCAGGACGATGTTGAGATCGTCCAGGCCGATTAGTGCATTGAAAACAGCTGATTTCTGGAGCAAATTCTGGACAGAATCGTCCAGGACGATATTGAGATCGTCCAGGACGATCTGCACTGTTCCTAAAAATCGTCCTGATCATCGCCCTGGAGTATCGGCCAGGACGACCAGAATTGGTCTGATCGTCCAGGACGATCGAGACGATCGGCCAGGCCGATCAGTGTATGATATAAGGAAATGAGCTCGTTTTGAAGAGAGAGAAATTCATTTTAAAACATCAGATATTTTGAGGAGAGAGAAAGAGAAAGGGAAAAAGAGGAAAAGCTGGTTTTCGGAGACCGCGGAGCGCTTTTCGTCCGACGCTGCTGTTGGGAAAAGTGTAGATCTCGTGGTAAGGACTCCGAACCCTGTTTCTGTTTTCAAAGATGTTGTGTTTTGACCGAGTTGGGATTTGTTTTGTGTTTTCGTAGTCGACTTTTCGACATGATTTCGATTTGACACAACTTCCACCGCACAACTTCTGATATGTTATAGATATGTTTATTGCACACGATTTGACTGTATTCTACGAAGATTTTACCGGTCGGAATTGATTCTACGCGCTTTTAATTGAATAGGAAATTATCAGGAACTGATTTGATTTGGATTCTATAGATCGATAGTCTTGTATTGACGCTATAGATATTCTATTGTAATTTGGAAAGATTTGGATATTGTATCTTTTTGCAGGATTTTTGTGTAATTTGACCGACTATCGTTATGCTGCCCGATTTTCGTACGATTCCTGAATTGTATGAAATTGATAGATTGAACTGATATGCATTGATTATGGATATGATTGCTTTAATATTGACTATTGAATTGTTTATTGATTGAATTGACTACTGATACTGATCGCAAGTGGAACCTGGTTGAACATTGGTGGAGATTGATATTGATACCTGTACAGGATGGTGGGCCGACGGGCTTTCCTTTAAACATTGATTATTGATTATTGAAGGGAGACATAAGGAGTTTATTGATATGCCGACGGGCGAAAAGAGTGACGACTCTTATTGATTGAACCAATGTATTATCTACAACAGCAATATGGATTCTACAACAGCAACATAGCCAGTAGATTGTACTTGTTCAGTATATAGTATTGAATTGCATGTTTACTGTATTGATTTTTGGATTTATTGCTTTATCGATTTCTGCTCTATCGATTTGATCGGGTTTACTGTATCGTACGGATTCTATTGATTTCATCGATCGACTACCGAGCATTGACTACTGAGTATTGTTATGGACATTGATAGATATAGATATTGCATTGATAGCATGGACATCGTACTACTGCTTATAGAATCATTGATTTTGCTGCCTATAGACTTATAGATTCACTGTTGCTACTGTTTTACACCGTATTGACTGTTTTTAGATTCATTGCTTCGTATCGCCTTTCTTGATTGATTTCAATTGATTAGATCGTATTGATTTGATAGCATCGATTTGATTGACGACGTTGATTGATTGAATTGATTTATCGAATTGCCTGCCGCTAGCATTGACTGGTTTTATTGACTATTGATTTCCGCTGCATTGACTCATTGACCATTGACTGATTTGGATTGAATAGATTGACATGCATATTGATAGCATCGCCGTGCTTTGATTTCAGTTGTAGGCTTTGGTGACCTGCTGGGCTTTGTAAGCTCATTATATGTGGTTAAAATTTTCAGGTCCGAGCAAGGCAACTGGAATGGAGTTCGATCAGAATGTCAGACGAATCCTTTTCGCTACACGGATCTTGGGGTCGTTACAAATTGGTATCAGAGCAAGTGTAGTGAAAGGATTTGATTGATAGTTTGATAGAATGAATTCATTCTGCATACATAGTGATTGACATGTGATTGATTGCGTTGTGTGTTTTGTATGGATTCCGACGAGTTTTGATTTGGATTTTGATTTCGATCGATTTGTTTTGGTTGTTTTGTTCTTCGTACCTGTAGGGAAATGTCGGGACGACATTTTTCTAAGGTGGGGAGATTGTAATATCTCGTTCCCTTACTGTTCCTCTCTGATTTGGATTTTCCTCCCAGGATCGTCCAGGACGATGTTGAGATCGTCTAGGCCGATTAGTGCATTGAAAACAGTTGATTTCTGGAGCAAATTCTGGACAGAATCGTCCAGGACGATATTGAGATCGTCCAGGACGATCTGCACTGTTCCTAAAAATCGTCCTGATCATCGCCCTGGAGTATCGGCCAGGACGACCAGAATTGGTCTGATCGTCCAGGACGATCGAGACGATCGGCTAGGCCGATCAGTGTATGATATAAGGAAATGAGCTCGTTTTGAAGAGAGAGAAATTCATTTTAAAACATCAGATATTTTGAGGAGAGAGAAAGAGAAAGGGAAAAAGAGGAAAAGCTGGTTTTCGGAGACCGCGGAGCGCTTTTCGTCCGACGCTGCTGTTGGGAAAAGTGTAGATCTCGTGGTAAGGACTCCGAACCCTGTTTCTGTTTTCAAAGATGTTGTGTTTTGACCGAGTTGGGATTTGTTTTGTGTTTTCGTAGTCGACTTTTCGACATGATTTCGATTTGACACAACTTCCACCGCACAACTTCTGATATGTTATAGATATGTTTATTGCACACGATTTGACTGTATTCTACGAAGATTTTACCGGTCGGAATTGATTCTACGCGCTTTTAATTGAATAGGAAATTATCAGGACCTGATTTGATTTGGATTCTATAGATCGATAGTCTTGTATTGACGCTATAGATATTCTATTGTAATTTGGAAAGATTTGGATATTGTATCTTTTTGCAGGATTTTTGTGTAATTTGACCGACTATCGTTATGCTGCCCGATTTTCGTACGATTCCTGAATTGTATGAAATTGATAGATTGAACTGATATGCATTGATTATGGATATGATTGCTTTAATATTGACTATTGAATTGTTTATTGATTGAATTGACTACTGATACTGATCGCAAGTGGAACCTGGTTGAACATTGGTGGAGATTGATATTGATACCTGTACAGGATGGTGGGCCGACGGGCTTTCCTTTAAACATTGATTATTGATTATTGAAGGGAGACATAAGGAGTTTATTGATATGCCGACGGGCGAAAAGAGTGACGACTCTTATTGATTGAACCAATGTATTATCTACAACAGCAATATGGATTCTACAACAGCAACATAGCCAGTAGATTGTACTTGTTCAGTATATAGTATTGAATTGCATGTTTACTGTATTGATTTTTGGATTTATTACTTTATCGATTTCTGCTCTATCGATTTGATCGGGTTTACTGTATCGTACGGATTCTATTGATTTCATCGATCGACTACCGAGCATTGACTACTGAGTATTGTTATGGACATTAATAGATATAGATATTGCATTGATAGCATGGACATCGTACTACTGCTTATAGAATCATTGATTTTGCTGCCTATAGACTTATAGATTCACTGTTGCTACTGTTTTACACCGTATTGACTGTTTTTAGATTCATTGCTTCGTATCGCCTTTCTTGATTGATTTCAATTGATTAGATCGTATTGATTTGATAGCATCGATTTGATTGACGACGTTGATTGATTGAATTGATTTATCGAATTGCCTGCCGCTAGCATTGACTGGTTTTATTGACTATTGATTTCCGCTGCATTGACTCATTGACCATTAACTGATTTGGATTGAATAGATTGACATGCATATTGATAGCATCGCCGTGCTTTGATTTCAGTTGTAGGCTTTGGTGACCTGCTGGGCTTTGTAAGCTCATTATATGTGGTTAAAATTTTCAGGTCCGAGCAAGGCAACTGGAATGGAGTTCGATCAGAATGTCAGACGAATCCTTTTCGCTACACGGATCTTGGGGTCGTTACAGGCCTCTAGCAAAATAACTTGGTTGACATCACCAGTCATGTGTTATGAGTATCCGCTGTCTATGTACCACATGCTCTCATGAGGTCTTTTGTGAGAGCAAGCCTATAAAATTATCAAACGTCAAATGTAAGAACCCAAACAAGTTTTGGTCCCTTTTATGTAAAGAAGAATGCAATATATATATGTTATGTTGTGGATCATGCAATTTGAGTCTCCACACCCAATGTGTATTATGGTGAATAGTGCAAGTATGTGAAATGTGTCCTAGCATGCCACATGAAAAATATCTAACATCAAGAATTTGAGTCTTCCTAAGTTTCAAAACTTTTGGCTTTGGATCAGGTGTGGGTGTGGTCCTATTTTCCTCAAGTGCTTTTAATTTTTTAAAATATTTTTCTAACTCAACATAAGATTACTTCAAGGAATCAAGTGCATCAGATAATTCAATATACTTTTTGTTTAATGAATCAAACTCATCAAGTAATAACATATGATTGCTATCAATTATAGAGTGATCTTTAAGTAAGATTTCATGCTCTTTTTGCAAATTTAAAAACTCCAATTTTAAACTAGCATGCAATTTCTTAAAATTCTTATATATGCATGAATTTATATAGAAACGTCAAGTAATTGTTCATAGGTTAGTTCACATACCTCTTCTTGGTCAGACTGACCAAGATGATCGTCCGCCATCAAGCACAAGTTTATAGTCTTCCCTTCAGCTTCAGTCTCAGAGGCGTTAGATGAAAAATCCAACCATAATGCCTTTTGGAACTACTTCTTATCCTTATTCTTTCTTGGGTTTCTCCTTACCCTTTTCCTTGATTGGACGAGCCTTATGTGTAGGATAATCAATTTTAACGTGTCCCAGCTTCCTGTATTCAAAACATATCATATCATTAGAACTCTTAAAATTATTGCTACCCTTACCTTTATTCCACTTCTGATGGTTCTTATGCTTCTTCCTTAGAAAACTTTTAAATTGCCTCATGATTAAGGCAACATCATTGCTTTCAGAATGGGAAGAATCATTGTTCGTGTCGTTGGCCTTCAGCACCACAGTTTTCTCCTTCTTTTTCTTACGTGCATCAAGGTTTCTTTGATTCACCCCTTGCTCATAAGCAATGAGTAATCTAATTAAGTTATCAATCGAATAAGTATTTAATTCTTTAGATTCAGTAATTACAATAATCTTAGCATCAATGAAAGAACGCAAGTATCTCAAAATTTTATTAACTTTTTCATAATTCGTGAGTTCTCTTTCTAAGGCATGCAATGAGATGATAATTTGAGTATATCTATTATACATGTAAGATATTAATTTAGTAGGTTTCATATGAAAAAGTTTGTAGTCATGCAATAAAATTTTCAATCGAGATTGCTTAACTTCATTTGTTCCTTCATGAGTAATATATAATCTATCCCAAATTTCTTTACCGGTAGCACAAGTTGAAATAAGCATGTAATCTTCATGTTTTAAAGCATAGAAAAAATAGTTCAAACATTTCACATTAAGTTGCTCTAAATCGCTTTCATCAAAAGTTCATTCAGTAAAAGGAAGTTCAGTTTTAATGCCATTATTTTTATATGATGGAGGTGAATAGCCTTCTTTAATAAGCAACCACAAATGAGAGTCAATCGATTATAAAAACATAGACATACGAGTTTTCTAAAAATTAAAAGGAATATTGTCAAACCAAGGTGATCGCGTAATACAGTACCCTTCCGCAGTATTACGATTACAAAAGTTAGCCATGGATCAAAATTTAAAAGTTTTCAAAAATTTAATTTTATGAATTCCGCTCTGATACCACTTGAAAGTTCGTCAATGATATTAAGCCCTTATGAACTAGCCCAAAGCTAACCAAGAGGGGGGGGGGGGGGGGGGGGGGGGCTGTGAATTAGTATTTTAAAAAATTCTCAATCATAATTATAAACTCAAATAAAACCAAAATTCACCACAAAAAAAAAATCAAAGTGCAAAAATTAAATGTGAAAAAAGAAGTAATCAAGAACATAGAAATTTATAGTGGTTTGGTAGACTTGACCTAAGTCCACTCCCTGGAGCCTCTCCTCCAGGTATTGCACTAAACTCAATGACTCCCCTTTTGCTCCCACAGTAAAGCGGAGAAGCCTGTATAAATCTCCTTTCCACTAACACCCGTGAGGCAAAGAACTTGATTCCTTTTGCTTCCTCCTAAAGCAGACAGAGAATCCGACTCCTTTTGCTTCCACCTGAAGTAGTCAGAGAACCTCGATCAATTATTGAAGTAGACCTCTCTCGAACCTCCAAGGAACCAAGGATGATGACTGGAGAAGACGACTCGGATTCTTGCTTGGAGCAATCTTTGTGAAACCCCTCAGAAACTCCCCCTCACAAGATCCTCTCTCTCTCTCTTCCCCTTACTCCCCTTCTCTTCTTGGCTCTCTCAGGTCAAGACAGCAGCAAACGATATACTCTTAGGTAAAATAAGAGGTCTTATATAAAACAGCTTCGGATTAGCTCTTAATTGCAACAAACTGACATTATCGTCTAGGAAGATCTGAAGATCATCCTGTATGATTAGTAGAAATTCAGCACAATCAGCCTGGACAATTTGGGATGATAGTAATACAATTAGTTCAAGTCATTGAATATCATTCAGACCATCATCCTGGATGGATGTCTGGACGATGAAAAAAAACTTGATCATCTAGGACAATCTCGTAATCGTCTAGGACGATTAGTTCAAAACATGACATAACTTCCAAAACATCGCCCTGAATGGATGTCTGAATGATAAAAAATTGACTAGGTCATCCAGACCGATCTCACGATCGTCTTGGATGATTAGCTCAAAATATCATATATCGTCCAGAACATCACCTTGAATGGAACTAGGCCGATTATGGATAGTCCAGGAAGAACTAAGGTTTATTTAACTAATCATCCCAGACATTCCTGTGATCGTCCATGACGATATGATCGAGCAATCAAACCTTAATTAATTTTTATTACTAGAGTAATTTAGGTATAATTGCACTACATCATCCAGGACGATGTCCAAAAATAAAACACGTCTAAATAGATCTGGCGGCTGATTCTTTTCAATTTGAACATATCGTCCAGGACGATGATAACATAGTCTGAGACGATGTGCTTAATGACGGATGCCTTAACTAGAATGCCCTAATTAGGGTTTCTATTTTTAACTGATCTTCCAGGATGATTTTTGAATCATCTCAGACGATATGATCAAAAATAGAAATCTCTAAAACAGTTAGAATATTTCTCTCGAGTGTGTGTGTGCAAGGTTACTTTGCATCAAGATCCACATCGTATACAATTGACTCAAGAAAGGGTAAAAGATACTTGACGTATATTACAAACTGACTTAGTCCTAATCTACCCAATCTTGAATTGGTTCAATTTATAATTTGATATTGTAGACCTGAAATATTAGTAGACAAGACAGTCGTAGAAAAACAAAAATATTTATTTTCATCAAAATTCTATTTCTTGAAATCATATTCGCAACAAAAATATGATAAGATATTTGATTAAGATAAATATTAAGTAATACTACCAATAAAAAATATGATTAATTTCTTAATTTATTTTTTGAGTCTGCAAGTTTCAATGTTCAAAAATAAGTGGGCAACTAATATATCATCAAAAAATTTATCTTGATCGGGCACGAATCTTGAGACAAAATCAAGTTGGAAACTTCCAAAATTAAGATAATCCGAACTCCGATTTCAACTAACTTAAAGTCGAACTGAACATCTCAAAAATATGAAACAAATGAAACCAAATTCGACTCAATCCGAGCCCAAATGGGACCAAATCGAAGACCCGAAGCACATTTTGAAATTGTCAACCATAATTTAGATTACCAAACGGTTTCCAAACTTAACATGCTTATAGTCGAATTGAGGGGCTCGACGAGACGAATCCAATAAGCTTAAGATTCTCAAATTCTGATATAATTAAGACATTTAAAAGCCTAGTAAATGATTCACAATAAAAGGGATCAATATCGCCCATCCATTCAAGCTAGTCTCACCTTGCCCTTGATCACCTACATATTTATTGGTCATGTCACTATCAAAAAACTATAAATAAACACTTCATTTTTCATTGAGAGAGAGAGAGCCCAAACGAAGAAGGAAGAGAAATTTGAAATCTCTCTTGCCGCCAAGCTCCTCCTCGACCACAAAGATTTGATGTAGGACTTCCGCCCGACCACTGACTAAAGCCGAGCTTCTGCCCATCCATCGACTGATGCTGAACTTACACCCATCTACTAACTGACGTCGAACTTTTGCCCGACCACTAATTAATGCCGGGCTTCCACCATGCTTCCAATTATTGTTTGATTTCCACCCGACAACAATTTTTCATATATTCGTCACCCGCCAACTTCAAACTTTTCGACCTGCATCACTAAACTATGGTTCATTTGAAATCTGTCATCAGATTATGGCCCTTCTCCATTACAGACAACGATCATTCTGACAACTTTCACCAGCCGACTACAGTCTTTTAACTTCTATTGCCAGATTACAGTCCTTCCGACCTTCGTCGCCATACAACGATCTTTTTTACCACTATCGCTCGCCGACAATGATCCTTCCGACCTCCTCCACCAAACTAAGTCTTTTCGACCTCCATCGTCAAACAACGGTCTTTCTTACCACTATCACTTGTCGACTACAGTTCTTCCAACCCCTGTCATTAGAATATGGTCATTTCGACCTTCGTCGTTAGACAACTTTCTTTTCGACACAGTTCTGACCTCCATCAACTTCCAACTATGGACCTTTTAACCTCTATCACCAGACAACGGTCCTTCCGACCTTTGTCTCAAAACTACAGTGTTTGCATTCTCCGTCGCCCGTCCACTACGGTCCTTCTAACATTTGTCGCCTAATAGTGGTCCTTCAGACCTCTGTCGCCAGTCAACTAATGTCCTTCCAACCACCGCCACCTAAATACGATCTTTCTGACCTTTACCACCTGCCGACTATAGTCCTTTCGACCAACAAACATATCAATACTGATTCTTCCAATTTTCATCATGTAATGCATCCTATATTATGTATATTTTTTACATAATGTCAAAGTTTTCCCTCCAATGAAGGGCCTCATTTGTAATCAACTAGAAATACTAGTTTATTCATTCAAAATGTACTAAGCCCCGTGGGATTTCCCCTTTTCGAGGTTTTTCACCAAAAAAAAAACAGTGCTATCTCTTATGAACGCTAAACCATCTCTTTTATCTGATTGTGTGTTGGATCTTCGTATAAAACGAAAACCTAAAATTTTATATTTCGCAACCGCCACGAATATTCCATACACAACATTATATATATCATAATATATGTGTTCCTATTTCTTTAATTTAATTTAGCTCTAACTTCAATATATTTTCATCATTTTTTTTATTCTAAAATATTATGCCATAGATAAATAAAAACCATAATACAAAAGTACAAAAAATAGCATAAATGATTTCAGCTATAAGCGTAATCTATTTATTTATTTATTTATATATTCATTTAGTTGATCGAATTTTTTACAAGTTGGGATTTCATGTAGACAATTGCTACTCTTAAATGAGACTGGAGCATGTGTATGGTATTCGGAACTTCTAATTAATTGGTGATTAGGTTCGTTCTCTCCTTGTTATATAATTTAGCGGCTTTCTCAAACCTCCGTTCAACTCAGCAAGCTTTCATGACGACGGGACGACTCTGCTTCATCCTGCCCATCGACGCCGACGATATCGCCAACAAGACCAAAACCCCTCCTTCAAAATACCCAGGTGGAACTAACCTTAGTCTCTCCGACCTTGCCCTCCGTTCCCTCGACTGTTTCTGCAGCCGCCGATGTCCCAACCTCAGCTGCTTCCAACCCAAGCCTGACCACTACTCTGAATTCCATGACGCCGACGGCGTGACCTACGATGTGCTATCTTCCAAGAAAAACGGCGGCCCCAGGATATTCAGCTATGCCGAGCTCTACATCGGCACCAAGGGCTTCAGCGATAAGGAAGTCCTCGGAAGCGGCGGCTTTGGCCGTGTTTACAGAGCCATCCTCCCTAGCGACGGCTCCATCGTCGCCGTGAAATGCGTTGCCGGAGGCAGAAATCACAAGTTCGAAAAGTCCTTTGCCGCGGAGCTTGTAGCGGTAGCGCAGCTCCGCCATCGGAACCTCGTCCGCCTTCGCGGCTGGTGCTCTCACGACCACCAGCTTCTCCTCGTCTACGACTACATGCCGAATCGCAGTCTCGACCGCCTCCTTTTCGTTCCTTCTCCGACAACGCTAGGGTGGGATCGTCGGCGGCAGATCGTGGCCGGGCTTGCTACGGCTCTCTTCTACTTGCACGAGCAACTCGACACGCAGATAATCCACCGGGATGTAAAGGCTAGTAATGTCATGCTTGACTCCGGCTACAACGCGAGGCTGGGAGACTTCGGCCTCGCCCGCTGGATCGAACACGGCGAGGCTGATCATCCGATTAAACAGCAGACGGCGTCAATTCGGTCGGGGTCCTCTAGCAATTATGAGTTCCGAATCACTGATACCAGCCGAATTGGAGGAACAATCGGGTACCTTCCACCGGAAAGCTTCCAGCGTCGTGGCGGTGCCACGGCGAAGTCCGATGTCTTCAGCTTCGGCGTCGTGGTACTCGAGGTAGCCACAGGTCGGCGTGCCGTCGATCTTGCGTATTCTGACGACAAGATATTCATGCTTGATTGGGTGCGGCGGCTCGCTGACGATGGGGAATTGCTTAGCGCTGGTGACAAGCAGCTTCCAGACGGAAGCTACCCGCTGCCAGAAATTGGGCGGCTTCTCCACCTCGGCCTCCTTTGCTCTCTTCATGATCCCCAGTCCCGACCCACCATGAAATGGGTCATGGAGATCCTCGTCAGCGACACCGTCGGCGACCTCCCGGCGCTCCCTTCCTTCCACTCGCAACCCCTATATATCTCTCTCTCGTCCTCCTCCGCGACAACAACCACTGGCACTGTCTTCTCATCAAACTACCTCACTGCAATGGGCTCCACTGTTTTCCTTACTGCCAACGACGAAAATAGCAGCAGCCAGCGAAAGGCCGTGCTTTTCCCTAATGTCAACACCCCTCGCACCATCTCCTACAAGGAAATCGTAGAAATTACAAACAATTTCTCTGAATCAAGGATGGTGGCGGAGCTCGATTTCGGAACGGGTTACCATGGCTTGCTCGACAACCGCTTCCACGTCCTCGTCAAACGCTTGGGGATGAAGACCTGCCCTGCCCTCCGCTTACGGTTCTCTGACGAGCTCTCCAATCTTGGCCACCTCCGCCACCGCCACCTCGTCCAACTACGCGGCTGGTGCACGGAACATGGTGAGATGCTCGTCGTCTACGACTATCCCTCTGGTGGCGTCCTCAGTCGCCGCCTTTTCTATAGGCACAACTCCCCTGCCGCCGCCGTCCTTTCCTGGCGGCAGCGTTACCGCATCATAAAGGCGCTGGCTTCGGCTGTGCTTTACCTCCACGAGGAGTGGGACGAGCAAGTCATCCACCGGAGCATTACCTCTTCTTCCGTGTTCCTTGACCCGGACCTGAGCCCTCGACTCGGCTGCTTCGCGCTTGCCGAGTTCCTCTCCCGCAATGAAAACGGTGGCCCCCATGTCACATCCACCGTCCGGAGCTCCTCGGCGCGGGGGATATTCGGGTACATGTCACCGGAATACATGGAAACCGGAAAGGCGACAGCGGCGGCGGACGTGTACAGCTTCGGGGTTGTTGTGCTGGAGATTGTGAGCGGAAGGCCCGCGGTGGATCTTCGGAGGCCTGAGGCGCTGTTGGTTAGGAGGTCGTGGGGAATGGAGGCGAGGAGACGACCGGCGGAGGAAATGGCAGACGAGAGAATGGAGGGTAATTTCGAGAGGAAGGAGGTGGAGAGAATGGTAAGGCTGGCGACGGCGTGCACGCTGTCGAAGGCGGATAGGAGACCGAACATGAGGCAAATAGTTAGCATTTTGGATGGGAACGATGAGCTGCTGAGAATGATGGGGCACAAGAGGGAGGTAAAAGAAGAGTGGGAGGCTAATAACGCCAATGCGCTTGCTCTTGTTAGGAGAATGAAAGCTCTTGGCATTAATTGATCAGCTTTTGTTCTCATTTTATATTTTTCATGGCTTTTTGTTTTTATTTGAATATAGTTCTTGAGGTGTTTGTTTAAGAGCTTCAAATATAATTTGTAAAGAGCTTTTGTAAATAGTTTAAGCTTATGATATTGTTTTTTTTTTTAATTTTTATTACCATATCTATATCTATATATATACTAATATTGAAATGCTGCTTGATATTCTTCCATTAGCAAAATCCAGCAACACAATGGCCAAATCCAACCCTTATATTTCACAACCCTTCGACTTCTCAATCTTATTTTTTTTTTTTTCATTTGCATGTATCCCTGCTTGGCATACCCACCCTCTCTCACTAGCTAACAATCTGCCTTCCCCAGAGCTCTCTTGCGTGCAAGCCTGCCGGTTTCCCACACCTCTCACGTTCGAGGTGACTTCCCCGCCTTCGATTTCTCCTACGGTGGAGAGGTCAATTCTTGTTCTCCATTTGATTTCCATCCATCATTCTCAAATGTTCTTTGACCTCAAAGATTTAGATTGAACCATCCACCCTAACCAATGAAGGAATACATTATAATATGGCCTTACTTCTTGAAAGTTTTTTTTACCGTGTAGAGCTTATGCAATTGATCCTCCTTGAAAATTTTTTATATTATTTTTGTGCTTTTATGGAAAGAATCGCAATCTACCAGTGCTTCATTTTCAAATTTTCACTTTAAAGTGGGCTCATACTTGCAAATGAATCGCTTTAACGATGTTTTAGGATAAATAAATCCATTAAAAAAAAGGAATTCATATTTTCCTTAAGTTGAGTGCTTGGCAAACCTGCCCAAAAAGTTTCTTTTAAAAAATCAGGCACGCATTAATGCTTGTTTTCATACAGAGTCAACCATTCATTATCTTCATGCACATATTTCTCAATCATAATTTTCCACTCTTTTTCAAACTCATGCGCAACTTCTAGTTGAATTATTTCAAGAATAACTCATAGACATGCCCTTTGATAGATATGTTGTGTTGCTGCTTCTATTTCGCACTACAATCAAAATTATTGATGGAAGCTCCGTTTGGGATATCTTTCTTATTCCTTTGGAGGGTTCAAATACTCTCCAATTACTTTGATAATATTTTGATAGGAGAAGTGAAATAGTCCAAACAATTCAATAAAGTTTAGACTAGTAGAATTAAATTCAAAAAATCGGAGTGCTTTTCAAGAAAATTGATGTTATGCTTTGTTGCATCGTTTCACATGATACTTATCTTTTCTAGTTCTCGGTGTTTCGAGAATTTTGCATATGAACCATTTCTAATTATTGTTTCAGTATCCCTACATGATGTATATATTCTTGGCATTATCTATTTGTTATTAGCAAAAGTGAACCATTGAAACACAATTATTGGTGCAATAATCAACTGAAGCAATAATAATAGAGGGTTATCCTACATTCTTGAACAGTTATTTAATACAGATACATAAGAATGTTAATAACTTGATGTTGATCTCCACAGAAAATAAAAAATACGAAGTCATCATACTTGCTGCCGCCCATATCCTACTCAAATCCCGCATTTCTGTCGTAGCCATCCCACAATTACTGCTCAATATCAGCGACCCACTCTCTGTAGCGGCGCCGAATTCAGTCGCTCATCCCACGCTCTCCTCGATCGATGCTCTCCAACGCTTTTAAAAGCCAACCAAACGAAAATTATCGGGACTCCTTCCACACGACTCTCCCTCTCAACTCCAAGCCGAAGCCGTCATCTCCACTCGAGCAGCCATCGCCAAAGCCAGTACCTCCTCCGATCTCCCTCCAGCCCCGATTTCCTATCCCGATCTCCAGGCCGACGTCAGACCTCCCCATCTTGCCGCCTCTGCTTGTCTAAAGCCCTGACCACCTGTCTTCTTCCTCCCATCAAACCCGATGTCCCCCAGGCTCCTCCGTCCAGAGAGAGAGAGAGAGAGAGAGAGAGAGAGAGAGAGAGAGAGAGAGAGAGAGAGAGAGAGAGAGAGAGAGAGAGGGATCTTCTTCTCCCTACCTAGAGCCGAGACCCACCTCCCCTGTCCGACTTCGCTCCGTCTTTCCCTTCCTTTCGGTTCGGAAGTTACACATTCTGATCAGAAGCAACAATTGGAGTTCACTCGCTGTGGAAGGTAGCACCCCCCTCCTCTCTCATGCGCGCTTCTTCGGCCTGATCCCGTGAAAACAGAGAAGAGAGATGAGGGATTTTCCTTTTTAATTATTATTATAATAATAATTATTATTTATTTATTCAGAAATAATTATTTATTTATAATTATAATGGATTAGTTTTGATTATAACTTAGTGATAGTTAATTAAATTTAATTTCTGATTAATTATCTTAATTATAATTAAAATTAATTAAGCATAATTAATTATGGTTAATTATGCTTAATTAATTTTAATTATAATTACCAATCAATTAATTATAAATTATTTTAATTAATTAAATATAATTATGATTAATTATTGTTAAATATAGGGACAAAGATTTCACGGCCGCGGTGTTCTCGTTAGAGGGCACCTACCCCACACACTTTTCTCTAGCGTGGCCGGAGGCCCAATTTTTCCATAGTTTTCCCCTAAACAGGGGAGACACCGGGAGGCTGCTGAAATTTTTAGTGAACATACGATCATACTCGAACCTGATTTGGACATCAAATGAGCAAGACTTGGGCTTCATTTGGACATTAATTGGAACATCAAACGGACTTAATTTAAACTCAAACAATCAATATAATTCTTTTTGAATTGAACTGATGTGAATTCAAACTAAATTTGAACTCAAGCAAAGACTTGAGTTGGACCGCAGAGGACTTAAATCGAACTTGTGGACATTTGAATAGCAATGAACATGAACTGGACTTGTAATTATAGAGAGCATAATCTAATGTCTAATGCTAAAATCTCTAAAATGAGAAGTGATTAAACATATAAGCATTAAACTCATGCAAAACAAAATTTTAATTAAAATTGATGCTTGATCTATCATATGAGAATGATATTGATCAATTACAGCATTTGTATTCATCATGCGATTAGTCTACAAGCACACTCAAGAGGCATACACTGAACACAACGACAAATTTATTGTGAATAATAGTGATTTGTATGCAATGATATGTCTACAGTCGACAACAAGGAATTTCATTGAAATATCAAAGGGTCTTCCTACATGTTGCTAATCATGAATAGAGATAAGGAATTTGTGTTCATAACCTATCTACAAGAGGAAGTTACTAAAAATACAACTCAATTACAAAGTCAAAGCTTGGGTTCTTTTGAACAATACCATGATTGCAATCAACAATGCAAGCTTTTCACTCAATCTCAAGAGACTTGTAATGAACAAACTGATGTAATTACATATGCATACGAAGATTTGATCCCATTTCGAAAAATGTGGAAAATATGTGACAAACGAAGGCATGTGGAACTTATGACGAGCAGAAGTTCAATCGTAATTTGTTTACAAGCAATGATCCATGGTGGACAAAAATCCTACATCTCGCTTAAAGAAACTAATGGTATGAAGATCAATGATTAATCAAAAGATTCGTGATGGATAAGTGACCAAATACCTGTCTGCAAATTAATTTTAATACATCCCCAACAAATTTGAAAGGAATGTACAACATAAATGCACTAATATGATCGTAGGTGAAGCCTGAAGATCTGATGTATCTAAAAAGTATGACGAATGTGGAACTCAATAATAATCACCCATATCATTGGCAATGGTGTTGTGACAAGAATACATGTATGTTCCCCACAAGGAGAGAAGTTAGACATACAATGTACAAGACAACTCAGTATACGTGATGAAGCTTGAGATATATACGAGAAGTTCATCTTACACACAAATAATAATAAATGCAACTGCTATCCCAATCATACCGAGGGCTGCAACACTCATTTTAGGAACTGATTTCTTGCATGGATCCCTTGGACAACCTGATATATATTCAGTTATTGTAATTGTTGATTCAAAGTAGTGACCACTAAGCTTGAGGTGCTGGACATCAGTAAAAACACAATCATGCAAGGTCGAAGTGATTGGTTCTTTATTTAAATCGACCGCATAAAAGCATCATCATGAAGTTGCCTATAGATTTCTATACGAATTTTGAGAAAAGAAAGCTAGATCAAATCATTATTTTCAAAGATGGAATGAGCCTCAGTTTAACATGATCCTAAACATTAAATTGTATAAGATCATTGAGGCTTGCAAATCTCTTGTTGAACAATGGTTGTGCATCCAACATGCCTTCTACATACAAGTTTTGAAGTACTACAACAAATGCAAACTTCTGCGAGATATTATAGAAGATTCATCATAAAACTCGCTTGGGCCCCGACGAGCGTGTTATTGGTACACACGTGACGTCAAGGAATGCTGCACGAATTAAACAAATTCGAACCCGATCCTCCTAAATTGGTAAATAAGAGTAGACAAGGTTCAAAAAAATAATTCCAAGAATACTCCCGCACGTGCACCGTAGTTTGTATACACATAGGTACACTAAAAGGGGTAAAAACAATCATAAAACCGACATGGGCCCTAACGAGCGTGTTATTGGTACACATGTGACGTCCAGGGATGCTGCGCGGATCAATAAATGAATTCAAGTTCAAACCCGATCCTTCTATACGAATCCATAGGAGTGGACAGGGTTCGAACCGTCAAACAAATACACGTTTGTAGCGATAAGTATATTTGTTTTAATACATTCATATTAGACTTTCAAGGCCTATAATTAAGAGAATTCACTAACAAATGCATAAAGCCTATAAAACCCGATCCTCCTAAGAAGGTAAATAGGAGTAGACAGGGTTCAGATTATTAGATAAATATGCGGTCACGAAGTCGACCGTAATATTTATTTTATACATTCATATTAGGCCTTCAAGGCCTATAATAAAGAAAATTCATAAACAAAGGCACGAAGCCTACAAGAAACATGATCCTCGGTCGACAGTTCGGCCGAGTCGACAGGGTTCAATCAACAAAAGGGAAATGACCCCAAACATCTTTATGATGGCCGTGTTAATTGCTAATCTCAATCAGAGGGGATCACAAATATTTTCAAATGCCTCCCAAAAGTCCAACCAAAGTCCCAAAAATCTCCAAAAATCCCAAAAATATTTAAAATGAAATAAATCCATCAACCCACTTAAAGCAAAATTCATCCGCCATCCATAATAGTTTGCTGGGGTGGACAAAAATAAAAACTACTCACAAAGAGACAAATGCCTAGTCAAAAATATCACTAGGATCCTTTCTCAAATAATCTCCTACCAATAAAGATGTGTTATGTGTCCTCTAACCGGTAGTTTTACCACTAAATGATACTGTAGGTAAATGGTTATGACCCGAGCCCTCTGAATTGAGTGGTTTTGCCACCAAATGGCACCATAGATAACGGTTATGGCCAGAGCTAATACACTCCTTAGTGGCATTAAATCCTTGAGATATGAATCAATAGGATATGATCGATAGGGCACAAAGCCCTCTGTTAGCTAAGGTGGATTCAAATTTGTCCCCTTATGCAAACATGCAACCCAGGTCTACAAGATCCCCTTGGACGAAGCTACCCATGGCTGCCAACAAGGATCCTTCTGTCAGGTTGGGTCAACTACCTCCTCTGACTAAGTAGACTAGGGACCACGATGGCTCGGGATGATGGAACCATGGGATCTTGATCGGGTCTATAATCCATTCCCCCATCATCTGCTTTAAGTGCAAGATGGTGAAAATTTCTATTTTAAATATTAAACCTTGAATCCCAAACATCCAAACCCTTCAAATTCCACATCTAATTCCTTATGCCCTATGCTACTACTATATGCCAGATAACACGTATCTTTATACGTATCTGATTGATGACTAGCCTTAATTGAAAGTTCTTTCGTTATCAGGAGGGGTAATTAACTATAGAGGCTTGCGCCTATAGGAAACCAGAACTCAGATCATAAACTCCTCACAAAATGAGGGAAAAATCTCTGGGTAGTTTCTTATCTACAAACTCATCTGCCTTCCAAAATTTACCTAGGAACTTATATCAGTTAAAACTCCCTCGCCGAATAAAAATAAAAGCGAGGGAAGGTCGGGGCCGAATTTTTGGTGCCCACAGATTTCTGGTGACTCCGCTGGGGATTGGTTTATCTTTCCATCTTTGGCTAGTCGTCTCAGAGCTATAGTAGTAGTAAAAATCAATTTGAGCTTAAAACTCAAAACTCTTTCAAAAATGATAATTCAAAGAATTAGATATTTGAATTTTCTAAAGAATGATCATTCAAACAAATTTCACTGGGATAATATATTTAACAGTATTTTAGATTTATATTATTTGAATTGCTTGCTAATGTTATTTGCTTTTTTATTTTTGTGTTATGTGCAAGTCTCTGCATTTTAAAAGTACGGGGTGATGTATCAAATTCTGATTATTAACCCTTGCTTTTCATTTATACAGATGGATCTACAGAACACCCCGATGACCGTCCGACTAGGATGAGTAGCCAAGATTCAATTGGTTAATGTTGTTATTGAGATTGGAAATACTGGAGCTACCATCCAGTTTGGTAGCATTGATTTTCCTACAGTTGTTGAAAGAACTGCCGAGCTCCTATCCGTCATACGTATCTGCCAGCGCCGCGACCTACTACTGAAGATCCTCATTGTAGGATTTCTATATTCGAGAGGCTATAATAGCCTGAAATCCCAGCCACCAAAAGGATTGTGGCTGATGGAAGAATCTCCATGGTGACTACCAACACCACTACTCCATCGATCAGGTTATCTGCACCTGAAAAGTATGATGCTGAAGCCTCCTCATCTAGAGGAAGACCTTCGAGGAGGCAAAGAAGGAAGATAAATGCTAAACTCCGAACTCAGCAGAAACAACTCCCTGTTCACCCTTCAAATTTATCTTCCCAATAGCCTGAAGCCAACATTCCTACCCGGAACAAGTTTTCTGATTTAAGTGGGTCAAAAGAAATAACTCTACTGGGGAGCTAAAGAAGTCTTTCTGGGAGCAACGACGTGAGGTCCCAGCCCCTCTAAATAAGAAAGAGCCTTAAACTCTATCCATTCGAGTATATAGAGTATTAAAAATAGCGAAGGATAAATGTCTGAAGAAGAAGTTCCAATGACCTTTGGTGATCGAGACAAGAAGAATCCCGCCCAGAGAGCATCTCTCTTTTACTGCGGTAAGAAGAGAAAGAAAGCAAATCCCACAGTCCGCTTGTTATCCCCTACAAAAGACAAAATCAATTTCGACCGCAGTCCGCTGGTTGAAGAAGTCTCCTTGCTGAATCAAGAACCAGAGATCAAGTGGCATCGTCGCTCGGAGATCCGGGTATTAGAAGAAAATATAGAAGAAGAAGAAAATATAGAAGGAGAAGAATACTTGGAAGGGGAAGAAAATATAGAAGATAATATTGAAGAAAAAATGGAAGAAAATATTAATGAATTTCTAGAGAAAAATCTAGAAGAAGAAATCCAAGAAACAAATGACACTCTGGATATGAAAATTATCTATATGGTGACACGTATAGACATCGATGATGGTGCCAATTATGATGACGATGAAGATGACGATCGTTGGCAACTGCCTCCCAGACAAGTACATCGACTCCGTCGTAGAGAGGGGTCCACCACTGGCAGAGGTGGCCATTCCCAAGAAGAAGAGGAAGTAGAGGAAGTGGAGGAAAATCCTTTGGATGATGAAAATGACACACTCGCTGACATTAGAAGGCAAATGAGGCGACAAATGAGAGCCAAAGATAGAGAAATTTCTCAGTTAAATGAGAAGATGATTGAGATGATAGTTTAGATGGGGGCGATGATGCAAAGAAATGCTACTATTGGCACCATGTCTAATCCTCCTACTGATCCTCCAAAATTTTAAATACCTCAAGTCTTAGGAGTACGGGGCACTCCTGAAGGTGGTAATAAAGTCAATAACATTACCCGCCAACCCACTCTGCAGAACATTGCAAGTACTTCTGAGCCCGTGACCGCTGCATAGTTGGAAGGAATAATCACAAAAAAGATCAAGGGTATCATAGCCGTTGATCAGGCAGAAAAAGTAGTGGGCAAGGGTCGTCTGTATCCTGCTGAATACGACCAAGTGGAATATCCAAAAGGATATTCAGTACCAAAGTTTAATACTTTCAATGGTAATAACAACCCCAAGAAGCACCTGACATAGTTTAAAGCCACATGTGGGAACACAAGAGGCAACGACGCCCTGCTCTTCTGATAATTTGTTAGCAGTTTGACAGCAACTGCTTTTGAATGATACGCCAAACTACCAAATGATTCTATGAAGACTTTCGCAGAATTAGAAATGATGTTCATGAAGAGATTCGCTAGTGCAACTGAGAAGATCACGATAGCTGACGTTTCTCTGGATAAGAGAAAAGGAGAGAAATCAGTGACAAAATACATCACGCACTGGCGAAATCTAAGTATGAATTATGAGAAATAGTTAGAAGAAGAGAATGTTGTACAGTTGTTAATGGACAACATTGATGACAAGATGCAATCCTTCCTATGCTGGGCTACAATCAACACATTTTAAAACTTGCTGGAAAGAGTGGCCAAGTTTGAGAAACTGAACTTATCCAGATCAGAAAATCACTCTAATAAGCCCAAGAAGGCTAAGGCCCCGGGAGCTAGAAGGGGTGATACCGACTATATTTTTTTTTCTAGACCTGATAGAGAAAGACAAGTGATTTAAAATGTAGACAACGACAAAAAACTAATGCAGAATGAAGAAAAGCCTAAACAGGTCTACAACCCCAACCCCCAACCGAAGTTGATACTATGTGAAAATGATAGGCCACGAACTTATCAAGGTGGCGGAGAACGTTCGAGACAGGCAATAGGAACTAGTGATAGAACGTTCAAATCCCTCAAAGATAAAATAAATAAAGAATATTCATTCAAGAGGGAGAGTGTTGCCAAATTATTTCGACAGGTGTTGAAAATGGGTCTAGAACTGCCTAAATGCAAGAGGCCCGAAGAGTCGAAGCACACTGGTGACCCAAATTATTACCCATACCAACGGGTAGTCAACCATCCTATTGAAGATTGTTATATTTTTAAGGATTGGCTCGAAAGAAAATACCGTAAGGGATATATCACATTATTAGATAATGTGTTGATCAATCCCAGAAAAGAATCAACTCGGGTGGTCACATCCACTTTTGTACCCCGACTGAAGAAAGAAGAAATGAAAAGAAGCCAGCTCAAGAAGAACAATGGGAGACTGCGGTCTCCAAGAAAACTGTAAAAATGTTGAAACAACTTGAAAGAGTTTTAAGGGTGAAGTGGAAATCTCCTACGGAGCTAGTATTAAATTTGAAAGCTCTGCCTATGACACGATATTCTACATCTAAACAATTCCTTAATCAAGCTGACACTTCAAAGTTTGGAAGGGTGAAGTCCTCCAAGAAGAAAACCAAACTGAAGAAGCCCAAAGACAAAAAGATAACAACTTAGAGAGTTATTGACAGTTTGGATGAATACTAGAGGACTGTGAGGCTTCCTATCAAGCTCGCTGACTTTATGTCAGAGCTTAAAATAGATGGAGCTGAAGAAGATAATGAAAATTTTCTTCCCACAGAAGTATGTCGGGTCATCTCAGTTGCACCATATACTGAAGAAGTTATTTCTGGGTCCTGTCTAATGGTGACATCAATGGACTATATCTTGGAAGAGGACTTGTATTTTCTAAAGGAAGATGGGTCGGACCCTGACATATCATCGCAGATGGGACATATAAACCTGGGTGGTGACTCTGAATTAACAGAAGAATCCCTAGAAGCAACAATGGCTGACTCAGAAGAAAATATAACATTAAATGAATCTGAGCAAGAGGAGGTTGCCCAGGTGCAGTTGAGAAGTGGCAAGGTACTACAGCCTCTACCAAATAAAGGGGCTTCTAACAAAGATAAGGGAATACTTCAGCCACCGGGATAGATTATAATATCTTATCCCACCTGAGGAAAATACCTGCATAACTCAGCATATATGATGCCTTAGTAATGTCTAAAGTCCTCAAGGAGACTTTGATTCATGCTTTCAAAGATCCCGAAAGATACGAGGCGTATTTTGCTGAACGTAATTTGACTGAGATTCTACAAGCTCGTAATGAGTCGTTCATTACCTTCTCCGAAGAAGATATGATGCTTGGGAATGCAGATCATAACCGCCCTTAGTATGTTACTGTAGAAAGTGATGGGATGATGATTAGTCGAATCTTGATCGACCCAGGGTCATCTATAAATTTAATGAGCTTGAAAGCACTAAGATCACTATGCCTCGATATGGAGAATCTTGGGTCAGATAAACTAATGGTGCATGGCTTTAATGAGAAGGGGCTAAAAGACCCTAAGATGATTTACACTCTCCCTCACATTTGGAGAGCTTCATACAGATGCCACATTTCATGTGATTGATGCAGATACTTCTTTTAAAGCACTCATTAGCCGCCCTTGGATGCATGAGTACGACATCGTCCTGCTAACACTGCATCAATGCATGAAGTACCTCAGGGATGGAGAGGAATTTAGAATCTCTGGTGACATTCAACCATTTACAGTCCATGAAGTGAAGATATATGAATATGCAAAGTACTTTATTCCAAAGAAGTTGAAGCCATCAAGCTCTCTTAAGGTATATGCATCAGAACCAGAGACTGCAAAGTGACCTAAACTAGAAATCAAGAAAAAGTAGGTGGGGAGAAAGAAGGCAACGCTAACTCATCCCAAGGTATCAACCGTCCTGAAAGAAAGGAAATATATACCTCATTTAGGGAGTGACACAGATGAAAGTGATGTCACCCCTATAAAATCCAAAAGGATACGTCAGTCAACAACCAAAAGGAGTATGGAGGTTGAGTACTCAAATGATGATTATGACTATGATTCTATCTACATGAACACAGTGCAGGATGTGTTCTCCAGAAGAATAGACAGCCTGTCAATCTCAAATAGTATACTTGTAATCTCACGCATTCCCCTGCAACACTTCAAAGAAGTCACTCAGAGAGAAGTGCATTGTGTTGAAGAGCTCATGACATTCTATGTACCTCCCACAAAAGAAAAAGGTGGACCAGTGAGTCTATTTTATTCGATCAGGAAACTCAAAGAGGAGATAAATCAAGATTGGTTTCATCACTCGTTGATTCCAGAGAATTAGTACCTACGGGGTTTCCTAGGTACAACACCAGAAATATTCAAAGAATGTTGTGAAAATGAGGTAAAACACATTCCTCCAAACAGCAAGTTTGTTTCTGCATGAGTCTCTAGTATCGAAGAAATCTCCACTTAATAAAGGAAAAGGATATTTTTGCGAAAAGGGTCTGGGATTTATTGTACGGAAGTACCCCAGAAATGAGATTTGTCAAGAAATCACATGTGACAAAATTAAATCTGAGGATGATGGTGATGAGGGGGTATACGAAGTTGATGATTATGATCAACCAATTTAGGCCAAATCTGCACTATAAGAGCTTGAATATGGTGGACAGGCATCCACTATGGATGAACTAAAAGAAGTCAACTTGGGGATTTAGGAGGATCCTCGCCCAATCTTCATTAGTTCTCTCTTACCCAAAGAATAAATAGAAGAAATAAAAGAACTCCTTTGTGAATTCTGGGACATCTTTGCCTGGACATATGCTGAGATGCCCATCTTATCTCCAGACGTAGCAGTTTATAGATTATCAATCAAACCAGATGTAGTGCCTATCAAGCAAGCTCCAAGGAGAATGAGATTGGAGATAAAAGAATATGTAATTGCTGAAACCAAGAAATTTATAGAAACAGGCTTTGTACGAGAAGAAAAGTATGCTGATTGGATCGCCAATATCGTCCCTATAAAGAAGAAGAATAGGCAGATTCATATCTGTATCAATTTTTGGGACCTCAATAAGGTGTGCCCAAAAGATATTTTTCCACTCCCTGTATCCGAACACCTGGTGGACAACACTTCCAACTATGATATGTTCTCATTTTTGGATGGATCATCAGGCTACAATCAAATCAAAATGGCACCTGAAGATGAAAAGCACATATCATTCAGGACGCCCATCGGTATATTCTGCTACACAGTTATGCCCTTCGGCCTAAAGAACGCTGGTTCCACTTATCAACAGGCGATGACGCATATATTTGATGAGTTGATACATTAAAAGGTCGAGTGCTACGTGGACGACCTTGTTGTCAAGAGGATGGATCGAAGAGATCACATAGATGACTTGAGGATTGTATTTGGAAGGATCAGAAAGTATGATCTAAGGATGAATCCCCTCAAGTGTACTTTTGGAGTCTCTTATGGCAAATTTTTAGGGTACATTGTCCTTCATCAAGGTATCGAAGTCTACCCCAACAAGATCAATGCAATCATGGAGATGTCACCTCCAAAGAACCTTCAATAGCTTCACTCACAACAAGGATAATTGGCCTTCATTTGGTGATTCATATCGAATCTGTCAGGCAGGTGCCAACCATTCTCGAAGTTGATGAGAAAAGACGTACACTTCAAATGGGATGTAGAATGTCAGAAGGCATTTGACAGTATCAAAAAATATATATATTGAATCCCCCCATTCTAGCATCGCCAATTTTGGGGAAGCCTCTTATACTGTATACAGCAGCGCTAGAAGAGACCCTCAGAGCATTATTGGCCCAGCATAATGAAGAAGAAAAGGAAAACGCACTCTAATACATAAGTCAGAGGTTGATTGGAGCAGAAAGCCATTATTCTCTTATTGAAATACATTGTCTGGCACTGATTTTTGCAGTTCAGAAACTCCGCCACTACATGTTATCCCACAAGATCACCTTGACATCAAAGATCGATCTGCTGAAGTTCATGATGATAAAACCAGTGTTGACAGGTCGCATGGCCAGGTGGCTAGTGTTATTACTACAGTTTGATATCACATACATGCCACAAAAGGTGGTGAAGATCAAGCCTTGATAGATTTTCTTGCTGCACATCCGATCCTAGCGGACTCTACACTTAATGATGATTTGTCTGATGAGCAGATTATGCATGTTGAGAAAGAAAATAAATCATAATTTTGGGAGGTGTACTTTGATGGGGCATCATCTATTAGACCTGCCTGACCTCCAAATATTGCAAGGGCCCGAGCCGGCTTTGGTCTTATTTTCGTAGCACCTGAGGGAGACATAATGAGGTTCTCGTTCTGTTTGATTGAACATCGTGCCAACAATGAAGCTGAATATGAAGCTCTAATAGCAGGGCTAAAGATTGTAATCGATTTCAGAATCCAACATCTCCAAATCTTTGGTGATTATTAACTCGTAATAAATCAGGTTCTCGGTATTTACAAAGTTGGCAAAGTTGAATTGGAACATTACCATCGGCGAGCCCTTGATCTTTTGAGGTAAGTACCAAATTTTGAAATAGCTCGAGTTCCTCGAGGACAGAATCCTAAAGCAGATTGTCTGGCCAAATTAGTCAAAGAAATGATGAATATCAATGAGGAGATGCTTATATTCATTGGAGTTTACACCCGTAGGGTCTTGGATCATGCTCTATTATAATTTCCAAGGGCAGAAGAAGTACCAGAATTAAGCAAGCAAGATAAAGTGCTAGTTGACCCTTAACCCCTCCATCAAATCGTTATCAAGAATTATTCAGAAGAGTATCATGTGGCCAAGAGACATAAAACTAGCCAAGCTTTAGAATCATGGTGGTATTGTTTAGATATTGAAGTCAAAAATGATTGGAGACAACCATTCATTAACTACTTCAAAGAAAACAAACTCCCAATAGAAAAGTCTAGGGCCGCACAAATTTGAAAAGGGCATTGCATTATGCATTTGTCAATGACACTTTATACATATGAGCTTTTGATCAAATGTGGCTAAGGTGCATAGGAACCAAAGAAGATGATAAAGTGGTATCAGAAGTCTATGAAGGACTTTGTGGAGCACATCAGTCATGTGCTAAGATGGCTGTTAAAATCAAGAGAATGGGTTACTATTGGGCGATCATGGTCAGAGATTGTATTGACCACACTAAGAGGTGGTACGAATGTCAAATCCATAGTGATGTTATACATCAGCCTCCACTCTGCATCCAACAGTAGCATCCTGTCCATTTGAATGCTGGGGCACTGACATAATTGGGCCGATAGATCCGCCATCTTCAGTGGGACACCGCTTTATTCTGGCAGCAATATACTACTTCTCCAAGTTGGCAGAAGCAGCTCCATTCAGAGAGGTCACATCGGAGCATATGATCATATTTTTTACCCATAATGTTGTCTAAAGATTTGGTGTGCCACGTCGCGTAATCTCAAACAACGGTACTGCATTCAAAAGTACAAAAATTTATAAGTTTGTTGATTGGCATAAAATTGATTGGCGATATTCATCTATATATAATCCAAGGGAAAATAGATTGGCAAAAGCCTTCAACAAGATGCTGGTGAAAATGTTGAAGAAGATCCTCAACAAGAACAAAAGTGAGTGGCATACGAAGATGGCAGAAGCACTGTGGGCATACCGTACAACGTACAAGATGCCAACCAAAGCCACTCCTTATTCGTTGGTATTCGGAGTTGAAGCCGTATTACCATTGGAGATTGAACTACCGTCACTTCGGGTAGCAATCCAGAATGATCTCACTCAAGAGCAAAATGCCCGTCTCAGAATGTAAGAGCTTGATGCACTTCATGAACTCAGGTTACAAGCTCAACAAAACCTGAAAATCTATCGAGGAAGAATAGCAAAATCCTTCGATCGTTTGGTGCGTCCTCGAACATTTCAAGAAGGGGAATTGGTCATGATGCTTAGAAGGCCAATCATCCCACACCAAAAAATTGGTGGAAATTCGTATCCAATTGGGAATGCCCCTTTGTCATCGATAAAATTTACCAAGGAGGAGCATATCAATTGATTGATCTGAATTGTCAGAGGCCTATGCCACCTATCAATGGTCGACATTTAAAGAAATATTATGCATGAAAATTCCATGACTAATGTACTTTGTGAAGATCAAAGTTTTATGTGCATAGTTATCAGTGCACACTTGCATCAATATTTTGAAATTCTCTTGCATAGAAAGAATGCATTTCAAAATCCCCCATCAGACTGAGGGCATTTTAAATATTTATTCGAGTTGACATCGAGCTGTATGCCAAGATCCCTAAATAAATATTTAAAATTTCAAAGATACAAAGCCTATCCAAAATATCCATACAAGATAGGGGGCATTTTAAATATTCATTTGGGTCGACATTGTGCTACAAGCCGAGATCCCAAAATGAATATTTAAAATTTCAAAAATCCAAATTTATTCTATTCTAGAATGTCCCTGTGAGACAGGGGACATTTTAAATATTCATTTGGGTCGACATCATGCTACACGCCGAGATCCCCAAATGAATATTTAAAATTTCAAAAATTCAAATTTATTCTGTTCTAGAATATCCCTGTGAGATAGGAGGCATTTTAAATATTTATTAGGGTCGACATCGCGCTGCATGCTGAGATTCCCGAATAAATATTTAAAATTATCACTACAAATATTCTTTTTTGCTAAAGAATACAAATACTTATTTTCCAAAATATGTACAGGTGATCTTTCAAAAGCTAGAGATTTCATCTTTCCCAAGATACAAAGTCTCAAAAGTCAAGAAAGAGACTTTTATGACTGCACACTACAACAAATTGAGCTGGAAAAGCTTGAAGTCTTTCAACAGCATGAAGCTTAACGTTCGAATGGGTGTAAGAGGTCAGATCCAACAAGCCCAAATATGGCCAGATCATTGGCATCTCCGTCTACTCAACAAACCAGAAAGTCCGTAGTAGCGAAACCCCCACTTCGTCAACCTGTCAATAGGCACTATAGGAAGAATGAAGGCCAATTTGAATCGACAAGTTCAAGTGATCATAGTCTACAAAATTCTTCTAAATGATTGGAGAATCAAATTCTAGTGGAAGGATGAGTCTTGAACAACCAACTAATGTTCGTAGGCTCTAAAATATGTAACCACAAAGGATGACTCCAAATCTACCAACTTCAGCAAAATCAGCATTGGGGAGTGCAATTCTCATAGCTCAAGTCTGAACTCTGAATGGGTGTAAAAGGTCAGATCCAACAGACCCAAATATGGCCAGATCGCTGGCTGCTCCATCTACTCAACAAGCCATAAGAAAGGTCATAGTAGAGGAACCTCAATCTCAGTAACCAGATGACAAAGAGCTATCAAATTCTAGCTCTCCCAATATGATGAACTCAAGTGATTCGGATTAAAGTTTTTTCAAATGGTTAAGGATCAAGATACTACCTACATTTAGTACTATCAACTAAATCCAGAACCTGCAAATCCTTCAACAATTTCATAAAGCACAAAGCGAGGATCGAAGGAACGTTTCTTTAACAAGTCCGCCAAAGCACAAAGTAAAGTACCGAAGAAAATTATCCCAAAGTTCGTGAAAAGCCCAAGGCTGAACTAAGAGGATTTCATCATCAAAAAGTTTGTTATGCACAAAGCTCTGACCGATGACTTCTCGCCACTGACCTAATATAAACCTAAGGATTTTGGTCACGTGTATCTACTCCTTCATCAAGCCTGCCAAAGCTAAAAGCATTGGGCCGAAGGTACAAAAATCATCTGACAAGTTAGTAAAGACAAATCAGGCAATTATCCATCAATATCCACAACATAAAGCACAGGGAAAAAGAAATCAGTATTTTAGCCATCTGGTGAGAGAAAAATTATGTGTCACCACGTAGATTTTGATTTCTCCTATTTTGTAATTGAATACTGCAATCTCGAGAGACTGACACAATATTCTATAATGGATTCAATATCAAAATAGGGTTTTGAAAATTGATATTTCTATAATCAAACAGTTCAATGAATAACATATCATCTCAAAAGATGAACATGAAATTCTATAGAATATGTATAAAGATAGAAATATGATTTTTGAAAAACGTTTATTCATTCTTTTATTTAGATATGACAAGAAGAATATTATATCATCTTAAAAGACGAACATAATATTCTTCAAGATATCCAAAAGCCAGAATGAGTTTTATAAAATTCATTATTTCTAAAGTTGAATATAAAAAGTATAATATTATATTATCTGAAAAGATAATAATAACATTCTACAAGTCTATTCAAAATTAAAAATAAGGTTTTAAAAAATATCTACATTCCCAAAGATTCTTCCCTTGTTTTATATGAATAAAACAAGGTTTATTTTAGTCTGGGGTTCTCAAATCCCTATAGGAGCAAACTCCTATAGTTAATTACATCTTAGGAGGAATGCTCCTAAGAAAACTCTCGATTAAAGCAGTGATTTCATACCCTTTGACTACAAAGTAAAAGACAAGGAACAGAAGTAGGAATTTTCCAAGGTGAAAGCTCAATGTTGAACATTTATTAGCGAGTCAAAGGATGAAAAGTAGGAGGTGTCGGATTCTGAGAAGCCCAGAGACAACCTCAATCTATCCTATGTTGGGCTTTACATTTTAAGAGAAAATTTTTACATTTAGTTGACATTTTATTAGAAATTTGGGATTTATATTCCCGGAGGGTGAGGACTTAAGATCTAAAAAGAATCTACCTCAGAACCTAAATCTAATTTGGGTACTACAAAGTAGCGACCCGAACCTAACTAATAAAGTGCAAATCTGGACTTACCCCGGCCTGGATTGGGGAGCCAGCTAACCACCTAGGCGCTTTAAAACCATGTGTTCAGTATCTTATGAAAGATGGGTAGGGATGTTATTTAGGTTTTAATGAATTGGGAGCCGACATCTAAGACAGACCCTAATTGGCCCCTCAACTTATGTAGGGTGAAAAAATGTCTAGAAATGCTATTAATATTTTAGACTCTTTTTAATTTGTATCTAATGCAATGCATGCTAATTGACTCGAATGCATAAAATGAATATGAAGCAGTTTTAAAATTAGGCTTAGAAAATAAGTTTTTTCCTAGAGATTGAACAACTTCCCCTTGACAGAACTGCACCCTCATAGGTCAAGTGGTCTGCCAGAACCCGCAGGCGGGGAGGTGCCTAACAAGGAAGAGAAAGTATTAATATGCTTATGCTGACTCTCGGCGGTCCCGAGCTTACTTCTTAGATCGTTAGAGTTACTATATGAGCCTACATTTTTTTTATTAAAATTATAAGTAGAAGAATTTTAAGCGTACCCTTACGAAAAAAAGCACTCTGATTCGTATCGAGGCTAAAACAAAACATGACATGCAAGGGCCCTAAAAAAAGTTACTGCACAAACAATGTAAACAAACAAATTAAATAATCCAAAATTATGATATCCAATGTCCAATGTCCATATTACACCCAGAATTTACAGAAAAGTAAAACTGCCGGACACCACTGACAACAAACCCGGATTCTAATCCTAAGATTGACGCAAGTGATTTTTTGAAATGGGATATATTCTCTTTTTGTGTCTTTATTTCTTCGTCTTCTTTCTTTGTTTCTTCATTTCATCCTTTCTTCTTCTATGAACTCCTTGGATATGTCGGGTCTGGATATCCAAATGAAAAGAAAATTCATCCCTAATAGGGGTATTTTCTTTTCTATTTGGATACTAAAATCATCATAATTTTGCTTTCCAAATAAAAGAGAATAATCCTTTAAGGTATATTCTCCTTTCTTTGGATTCAAAATTAGATGTAATATCCCACTTTCAAAATCACTTTCATAATTTTGAATTTTAATACATTACATTTACATTCACATTTACATCACATAAAGAAAAAGAAAATCTAGATCACCTGCAGGGTTATCCTAAGCAAAAATCATCCCAAGCAGTTATATATAAGCATTTAAATTAAATCACTTAGCCATACTTGGTCACACTCTTTTTATTTGGGGGCTAAGCAACTGGAGCACCTGTAGCATTTATATAATTACTACTTAGCCCCCTTTACTGCCCTGCACGAGTGTGACCACCTGCAGAAAATCTTGTTAACAACCAGATTGCTCCTAACCTACTGGTAATCTAATCATCAGTCAAACCACAACACAGAATGCATTATAAATAAATAAACAAACACACCAACAATTTTACAACCAGCATGCAATAAAACTCGAGAAAAATCCCATCACAATGCAGTAAGGATATAAACATCGCCCTAACCTAAAACTAAAGTTGGTTGTCCTAACAAACAATTCTAAGTATGTGCAACAGGTTATGTGGTTTTGATATGTCCTATATAGGTTAATTATTGACTAATGTTTTCTAATTGATTGAATTTTAGTTTAAAGATATTCACTAATCTTAAGGTGAGGTGTCACTAAATTTTCTATGTTTTATGTTTCTATTCTAAAGTGTGCATGCATTAAGTCTAAAAGTTTTAAGACTCGGTCCTTAATTTTTGTCCTTAAGTATCACTACTGTTATATAGGTGAAAATCTTTGTTATTACTAACCCTTATGATTTTGCGTGCATATAAAAGGGTTTAGGGATCTAAAATAAAAAAAAAATAATCCTAATAAAATTGAAGTTACTACAAGGACCTAAAAGGGAAGGGTTTGCACAAACCACATCAAGAGGCCCCTAAAGGTTTTCTAAGTTTAGAATACTCACAGTCACCGGGGCTACGACCCGGTGGTTCCACCCGTATCACCTCATCCCGGTTGGATAGAGGCGACTGACGTCATTAGCTCCTTATCCTTTTGTTCCCTCGACCAGCACCGTTCCTCGTAGTTCATGCAAATAAAAAGAAAACAGGGAAACAGGGATTAGAGCATGTTTAATAGTAAACAATAAAATAATTGAAATTTTACTAAAAATAAAAGACGTACATTTCTTCGGGCTTGAACTCCAGCTCTGTTGCTTGTCTTCAGAAACCTTTCACTTTTGATAACATATTATATATATCTTTCTAATATTTACTTCGAGGCACAAGAAAGGAGAAGTAAAAAGAAAGAGAAGAAATAGGAAGAGAGAGTCCTATTTTCTTTTATTATTTACCTAAACCAAACATTTTCTAACACAAACACTCTCTTTCTTCTCAAAGACCATACATCTTCAACTTTCAAACATACACTTCTCTCTTAGCACTCACATTCATAAATCACCCTTTAAAATATACACTTTTCACTTTTCTAAATCACAAAAATTTAAACATAATTCCATTTTTTTTACACAATTCAAAATATAACTTCACCTTTACACATTACTTTTTTAATACAAGCACAAACTTTACATCTCCAAAACTTTCCAAATATACACATAACACCCTGCTTTTCACATATACAACTTTCACCTAATTTTTACTTGTCAACTCAACATACACACTTTACTTTTCTTTTTTTTTTTTTCAAAAAAACACAATTTCTACTCTCTTAAACTCACACAAGTTCTAACACATTTCCACTTTTCCAGGAGATACACAATTTCCATCTTTTAAAGCACACAAACAAGCCACTTTTCAAATATATTATTTGCTTTCTTAGAGATACACACACCCTTCTAATATATACTTCTACCTTTTAAATCAACCAAACTCCACTTCTCATTTTTGTTTTCTAACACATATACTTTTCACACAAAATGATTCTCAATATACATACTATTCACTTATCAATTTACATACAAAGTCACTTTACCTCTAAAACATACATGCAATTTTTTTTTTTTAATTTTTCAAAAAGTCACACATGTCATTCCACTTTTACTTTTCAAACTTAAACACAAAACGCGTTTCACTATTCACCTTTCAAAACCACAAAAACTCATTTCAAAATCATACTTATTTTCTTTTTGAAAACGTATATATAATCCACCTTTTTAGAGTACACATTTATAATGCACTTTACCTTTTTCAATTTTTTTTTTATATAAAAAGTTTTCAAAACAAACACACCATTCATAATTCACACTTTCATTTTAAAACATACCCTTTCAAAACAACGATAATAAGAAAGAACAAATGATGCCACCATATTCTTTCCAAAGACTAATGAAAATTCCCAATATAGAATATACGAACTTGCATTTGAACCACATGATTTCAAACAAATATAAAACATTCCAGATTTTTAGAATGTTACTTTTAATTATGATTTTCTAAAATCAAATGTTATTTCATATACTTCTTCTCGAAATATATATATGAATATAATATTTGACTTTAATAAGATAGAATAAAATGATCTAGTTGCAAACTTATTCAAAATCATAAAGAGAAACCAAATTCCTAGACTCTTGATTTCAAATAACGTTACAGGCATATATCAATACCATTCTCTATGTATAATAAAATCTTTAATTAATTCTTTTACCGACAAAATTTTCATAAACAACCAAGTATCATGGATGCAACTATTGTTCGTTTCATTGTAAAAGAAGGATGCCGAAGATATAACAAAAATATAACTATTCACATATTTCAGAAATCTGTTAATGGAACAACTTAGGCAAGCAAATTAAAAGAAAATTTTCTTTGATTTCCAATCAAGAAAACGTAAACCGTTCTATATCTTTTTTATCAAATCAGTAGTAAATGATAGAAATGTACAAGAAAGAAAATCAGCAAGATAATGTAAGAAATGAAGAATTCATATAGAAGAAGAGATATACCTGAACTCAATCGAGGTAAAGAAATGTTAGATCAGAGTTTCTAGGGTTGGAAATCAGATAGCGTTAGCCTCAGGCAAAGGAAATGAGGATTTCGGCTTTGTGAATTGAGAGGGGGGAAAGGTCTCGTTCGCGAATGAGCAAGGCTGAGGTTTTCATGAACTGCTCTGGAGGAAAATGATGGAAGAGAGGGCTTCAATTTCATGAACTAGGAGGAGAAGGGGGCATACGGCCCTGGCTTCGTGCGAAAACAAAGAGCAAGGAGCGAACTGAACTGGGGCTTCTCACGAACTGGAAGTAGGCAGGAATCTTCTGTGTGTGCGAATGCAAGAGAAGGACCAGGAGTTGCAAACTGAGAGAGAGTCGGTGTTGGGCGGTTTTCGAACTGGAGGCGACATGCTTCTCATGCGAAAGAGAGGGAGCCTTCGGTTTGTTCCAATAGAGAGGAGATCGTGGGAGTGAGAGGTTCGGAACTTAAGGATACGGGATCAGGGCAGTTGGAGAACTGCTGGGGATGGTTCCATCTGGGGGGGAGACGAAGGCTTGAGGCGTGTGGGTTGGAGGAGTTCGGGAATGAGAGCATGGTAGTGGGTTGTGCGAACAGAGGAGAGGGAGATTGTGTGAGGTTTTGTCCGAAATATGAGGGAGAGAGGGAGCAGTTCACGAATGGGAGAGGGTGACATGAGGATTTTTTTTGTGCGAACAGAGAGCAAGGGGTTCGGGTAAGTGAGTTCGTGCATGAGTAGGGGAGGTAGTTTCGTGAATTTAGAAGGAGATGGGGTCGTGGGTTTGGTTCCTGAGATGCTCAGTTCGACTGTAAATTTGCTGAAATCAGAGTTTGGATGGTCTCCCAATTAATTTTTGAAGTTTCCAAACTTGATTTTGCATCGAGATTCGTGCCCGATTAAGATAATTTTTGACGACGTATCAATTATTATTATATACGAGTCAAAATGGGTTAATCAAAGCCATTGAAATCGAATTCAATTTCAGTTAATTTGATTTGATTTGATTGGTGAGTTATTTTAAGCCCAATGATATATCAATTTGATCAAAATCGAATTAGATTATATTAAATTGAGTCGATTGACATCGACGAATCATAAAGCAGGCTTGATTTGAGTTTGTTTGGAGTTGAATTAAAATTGGATTGAATTGATTTTGATTCGAGTTGAGTAATAGGTTTGAGTTGATGCTACGTCATTAGGTGTCCACCTAAGGGAAATCCTGCGGGTGCGACATCTACACTAGGCTACGAAAACCTAGGTACTAAAGTCGATTCTAGGGAAATTGACCTCGAATAATGAGGTCAACACCATTTATTGATACATCCAAGATATCTATCTGGAGAAAGAAAATTTTAGTGTGACAACCAAGAAAATTTTTGGAGATTCACTAAATGAAAGCCCTGGTGTGACATCTAGAACATAAATCTAAAGATCCATAGAGTCAATCAGCATACAACAAACATGGCTCGCTCTGGGCGCGTACCATATTTGTTGGGGGGCATTTATTGACCTCCACAAAAAATAAAAAATGTCAAATCATCATACCTGCTGCCGCGCATATCCTGCTCAAATTTCATATTTCTATCATAGCCATCCCACAAATCCTGCTCAATATCAGTGACCCACTCTCTGCGGTGCCTAATTGAGTCACTCATCCCACACTTTCCTCGATCTATGCTCTCCAACACCTTTAAAAGCCAGCCAAACGCAAACTATCGGGACTCCTTCCACATGAATCTCCCTCTCAACTCCAAGCCGAAGCCATCATCTCCACTCGGGCAGCCATCGCCAAAGCCATTCCCACCTCCGATCTCCATCCAGTCCTGATTTCCTATCCCGATCTCCAGGCCGACGTCAGACCTCCCCATCTTGCCACCTCTGCTTGTCTAAAGCCCTGACCACCAGTTTTCTTCCTCCCATCAACCCGATGTCCCCCAGGCCCCTCCGTCCAAAGAGAGAGAGAGAGAGAGAGAGAGAGAGAGAGAGAGAGAGAGAGAGAGAGAGAGAGAGAGAGAGAGAGAGAGAGAGAGAGAGATTGAGAGGGATCTTCTTCTCCCTACCTGGAGCCGAGACCCACCTCCTCTGTCCAACTTCGCTCCAACGTTCCCTTTCATTCGGTTCGGAAGTTACACATTTTGATCGGAAGCAATAACTGGAGTTCGCTCGCTGTGGAAGGTAGCACCCCCCTCCTCTCCCACGCACGCTTCTTCGGCCTGATCCCGTGAAAACAGAGAAGAGAGGGGAGGGATTTTCCTTTTATTATTATTATTTATTTATTCAATTTTAATTATTTATTTATAATTATAATGGATTAGTTTTGATTATAACTTAGTGATAGTTACTTAAATTTAATTTCTGATTAATTATCTTAATTATAATTAATGTTTGTTAAACATAATTAATTATGATTAATTATGCCTAATTAATTTAATTATAATTACCAATATTAATTATAAATTAATTTTAATTAATTAAATCTAATTATGATTGATTCTTGTTAATTATAATTAATCATTATTAGTTATTAATTAAATAAAATTAATTAAATTTAATTATGTTTAATTATTTTGAATATGATTCATTATTAACTAATTTTAAATTAATCATAATTAACTAATTTTATTTATAATTGGTTATTGTTAATTATAATTAATTATAATCTTATCATAATCAATTTAGTTTAATTATGATTTAATTATAATTAATTTTTAATTAATTATGTTTTAATTATAATTAATTAAATATAGCTATAATTAATTCTAATTAATTACTATTATTAATAATTAATCATAAATAATGATAAAAAATAATAATAATAAATAAAAATGCCCTCTTACCTTGATATTCATGTCAGGCCGGCAAATGCCTATATACGCTTTCTCTTGCTTGGTGGGAAGGGAACCTAGTGCGACACCTATGACGAGGTAAATGTGCGACCCCTCCGTTCCAAATCTTGTTCTTGACGTTCATGTCAAGCCGGCAAACCACTGATACATGCTTTTCTCTAACGTGGTGGGATGGGAACCCGGTGCGGCGCCTATGACGAGACAGGAATATTCATAGGTACTTGCTCGCGGGGAAAAAACTTCTTCTCTTTTGCAACAGGTATCGAAGACCCATACATGCCTTTCTTTGGCTTGGTGGGGACAAAGATTTCACGACTACAGTGTCCTCGTAAGAGGGCACCTACCATACACGCTTTTCTCTAGCGTGTTGGGAGGCCCAGTTTTTCTATAGTTTTCCCCTAAACGGGGGAGACGCTGGGAGGTTGCCGAAATTTTGGATGAACTTACAATCATACTCAAGCCTGATTTGAACATTAAATGAGCAAGACATGGGCTTCATTTGGACATTAATTGGAACATCAAATAAACTTAATTTAAACTCAAATAATCAATATAATTCTTTTTGAACTGAACTGAAGTGAATTCAGACTGAATTTGAACTCAAGCAAAGACTTGAGTTGGACCGCAGATGAATTAAATCGAACTTATGGACATTTGAATAGCAAAGAACATGAACTTGACTTGTAATTATAGATAGCATAATCTAATGTCTAATGCTAAAATCTCTAAAATGAGAAGTGATTAAACATAGATGCATTAAACTCACGCAAAACAAATATTTAATTTAAAGTGATGCTTGATCTATCATATGAGAATGATATTGATCAATTATAGCATTTGTATTCATCATGCGATTAGTCTACAAGCACACTCAAGAGGCATATACTGAACACAATAACAAATTCATTGTGAATAATAGTGATTCGTATGCAATGGTATGTCTACAGTTGACAACAAGGAATTTCATTGAAATATCAAAGGGTCTTCCTACATGTTGCTAATCATGAATATAGATAAGGAATTTGTGTTCATAACCTATCTACAAGAGGAAGTTTCTAGAAATACAACTCAATTACAAAGTCAAAGCTTGGGTTCTTTTGAACAATACCATGATTGTAATCAACAATGCAAGCTTTTCACTCAATATCAAGAGACTTGTAATGAGCACACTGATCTAATTACATGTGCATACGGAGATTTGATCTCCTTTCGAAGAATGTGGAAAATATGTGACAAACGAAGGCATGTGGAACTTATGATGAGCAGAAGTTCAATCGTAATTTCTTTACAAGCAATGATCCATGGTGGAAAAAAATCGTACATCTCACTTAAAGCAACTATTGGTATGAATATCAATGATTAATCAAAAGATTTATGATGGATAAGTGACCAAATACCTGACTGTAAATTAATGTCAATACAACCCCAACCAATTTGAAAGGAATGTACAACATAAATGCACTAATATTATCATAGGCGAGGCCTGAAGATCTGATATATTTACAAAGTATGACGAATGGGGAAGTCAATAATAATCACCCATATCATTGGCAATTGTATTGTGGCATGAATACATGTATGTTCCCCACTAGGAGAGAAGTTAGTCATACAATGTACAAGACAACTCAGTATACATGATGAAGCTTGAGATATATACGAGAAGTTCATCTTAGACACAAATAATAATAAATGCAACAGCTATCCCAATCATATCGAGGGCTTCCACACTCATTTTAGGAATTGATTTCTTGCAAGGATCCCTTGGAAAACCTAATATATATTCAATTATTATAATTATTGATTCAAAGTAGTGGCCACTAAGCCTGAGGTGCGGGACATCAGTAAAAACACAATCATCTAAGGTCGAAGTGATTGGTTCTTTATTTAAACCGACCGCATAAAAGCATCATCATGAAGTTGGCTATTGATTTCTATATGAATTTTGAGAGAAAAAAGCCAGATCAAATCATTATTTTCGAAGATGGAATGATTATCAATTTAACAAGATCCTGAACATTAAATTGTATAAGATCATTGAGGCTTGCAAGTCTCTTGATGAACAATGGTTGTGCATCCAACATGCCTTCTACATACAAGTATTGAAGTACTACGACAAATGCAAACTTCTACGAGCTATATAGAAGATCCATCATAAAACCTGCATGGGTCACGGCGAGCGTGTTATTGGTACACACGTGACATGAAGGGATGCTGTGCGGGTAAAAAAAAATTCGAACTCGATCCTCCTAAAAAGGTAGATATGAGTTGACAAGGTTCAACAAAATAATTCCAAGAATACCCCCGCACGTGCACCAGAGTTTGTATAAACATATGTACATTAAATGGGGTAAAAACATTCATAAAACCTACATGGGCCCCAGCGAGCATGTTATTGGAACACACGTGACGTCTAGGGATGCTGCGCGGGTCAATAAATGAATTTAAGTTTGAACCCAATCCTTCTAAACGAATCCATAAGAGTCGACAGGGTTCAAACCGTAAAAAAAATACACGTTTGTAGAAATCAGTGTATTTGTTTTAATACATTCATATTAGGCTTTCAATGCCTATAATTAAGAGAATTCACTATCAAAGGCATAAAGCCTACAAAACCCGATTCTCCTAAGAAGGTAAATAGGAGTAGACAGGGTTCAAATCATTGGATAAATATGTGGTCATGAAGTCGACCAGAATATTTATTTTATACATTCATATTAGGTATTCAAGGCCTATAATAAAGAAAATTCATAAATAAAGGCACAAAGCATACAAGAAACCCAATCCTCAGTCAATAGTTTGGCCGGTTTGATAGGGTGTAATCAACAAAAGGGAAGTGACCCCAAACATCCCAATGATGGTCGTGCTGATTGCTTATCTCAATTGGAGGGGTTCACAAATATTTTCAAATCCCTCCCAAAAGTCCACCCAAAATCCCAAAAATCCCAAAAAATTCCAAAACATATTTAAAATGAAATAAATCCATCAACCCACTTAAAGCAAAATTCATCCGCCATCCACAAAAGTTTGTCGAGGTGGACAAAAATAAAAACTATTTTAGATCACAAAGAGCCAAATGCCTAATCAAAAATATCACTAGGATCCATTCTCAAACAATCTCCTGCTAGTAAGGACGTGGTGCGTATCCTCTAACTGGCAGTTTTACTGCCAAATGGCACTGCAGGTAAACGATTATGACCCAGGGCCCTCTAAACCGAGTGGTTTTGCCGCCAAATGGCATCACATATAGCGGTTATGGCCAGAGCCAATACGCTCTTTAGTGGCATTAAATCCTTAAGATATGAATCAATAGGATATGATCGATAGGGCACAAAGCCCTCAGTCAGCTAAGGTGGATTCAAATTTGTCCCCTTAGGAAAACATCCAACCCAGGTCTACAAAGTCCCCTTGGACGAAGCAACCCATGGTTGTCGACAAGGATGCTTCTGTCAGGTTGGGTCGACTACCTCCTCTGACTAAGTAGACCAGGGACCATGATGGCCCGGGATGACAGAACCATGGGATCTTGATCGGGTCTATCATCCATTCCCCCACCATCTGCTTTAAGTGCAAGATGGTGAAAATTTCTATTTTAAATATCAAACCTTGAATCCCAAACATCCAAACCCTTCAAATTCCACATCCCATTACTTATGCCATATGCTACTACTATATACCAGATAACACATATCTCTATATGTGTTTGATTGATGACTGGCCTTAATCGAAAGTTCTCTCTCATTATCAGGAGGGGTAATTAACTATAGGGGCTTGCGCCTATAGGAAACTAGAACTCAGATCATAAAGTCCTCACAAAATGAGGGCGAAATCTTTAGGCAGTGTCTTATCTACAAACTCACCTGCATTCCAAAATTTACCTCGGAACTTATATCTATTAAAACTCCCTCGCTGAATAAAAATAAAAGCGGGCGGAGGCCTGGGCTGAATTTTCAGAGCCCACACCTGCAAATATACGGTTGCTGGTCAAAAACTATATAAAGAAAGATCAATTTTTGCACATATTAGAAGTTTATGTTATATTTACCAACTAAGCAAGATGCCAAAAGACGGCTCTCTAGAGCTTAAGTGCATTATGGTCTCTTAAACTCTAAAGGCTTACAAACCTACATCAATTCTGGAAGTACAAATATTTTTGTCTTTTCAAACTGTTCAAAAATCTTAACCTTTTGTAGACTTTGTCCATGAAGATGATTATTTTGTTGATTTGATTTTTCATATGAATTTGATGTTGTTATTATTGTTGTTGTTTATTTTATGATAATGATAAAGCATCTGTAATTAAACCTCTTGTTGAACTTAAAACTGAGGTAAATAGCTATTTTTGAGCCCAAATAATCGATCGTGCTCATGTTTCTTATTAAGATTTTGAGGGTTTCTTTTATTATGTTTGTTGAAATGAGGAAACAAGTTACTCAACATATTACATATTATGGCTTTTATTGCAATGTGCTTCTCAAGATATGTAGTTTTGTCTACATGTTTCAAATGTTTGACACTTCTTCACTAAAAGAACATATTGAGTTTGTGTTATGAGTCACTTAAATGCCCATAAAATTTATTAGTTCATACAAAAGCTTATTTGTTTGATCACCGTTCTTTATATTATAATATTTTATAGCCTTATATTAACTTCTTTGTTTGTCCGGCATTGATCTCACTATGTTTTTTTATAGCCCACTATTATATTTTTCAAACCTATAAAGTTTGCAATTATATTTGGCTTTGAGAATCTACTACCAATAGAATATGGATGTATGATTGCTAATCCTTGATCTATGGAGCAACTATGTTGCATATTAGTCTATATAAAAGTTATTAAAACCATAATATTTTTATTGAAAGATCCTTTTTAAAATTTTCACAATCACATATGAAATAGGCAATTTTTATGCCCTTTTATTCTTGTTATTTAGATTGGTTGTTTCTAAAAACATTTAGGAATTTATTAGGGCTCACCTGATATATGCAATCATGTTTCTTGGGGTGATATGAAAATAAAAGAGGATGTTGAAATGAAGAGGAAGAAGAATACACATGAATTTATGGTGAAGGAGAAGGTGGACAGGAATCTAAAGAAGACCAAGCTCAATAGAGAAGAGAAAGAGCAATGATTCCTTACAAGCTTGAGAATGAAGAAGGATTATGTTTGTCTCCAGAGGATAAAGAGAAGGATCGTCCATGTTTTGGGAAGATTAGAATTGTACACTCTGTTTTTTAATTCTATAAAACAAAAAACAATTGTGAAATTGGTCTATGATTTGCAAAACAAGGAAGGAATAATGAGCTTACATGTATATTGAAAATTATTCATTTTTTCTTTTACATTTATTTTTAATAATAGCCGGTGAGAAAATTTAACATATTATTTTGGTAAAGCATACATATTATGAACCAAATAAGTTTAACCGTGGTAAAGGATGATGACATTACAATTCATATGTTGTTATAACTATGCGGTTGTAATCTTAACTTACTGATATTTTTTATTCATTTAAACATATAATATTGACTATGATGTTTATTATGGGAAACGAATGGGATCCCTCTCGGTATCCTTCATATTGTGATTGTTGATCCTATTCCAAATCTCTTTAAAATTATGATAAAATGGCTTATTAGCTTAGACGTGCTGCCTACTTATTATGCACCTAATAGCTGTTTATTAATATCTATGAACCTGGTGACTGCATACCACCTCATATTGATAGTCATGCTTTTTTTAGGCAAATTTCTTAGGTTTCTTTTTTAAGCGAGCGTAAATAATATTCAAACACAACCTTAAAATTGTTGGGCCGAGAGATTTTATTGTATCAGATTCAATACCCCTTCCAGTTGGGTAAGTTATTAGTTATTATTTTCCTTTCCTTTCATATTTTATTGTCAAATCATGTTTTCTTATTCTATTTATTATTTTAATGTCCCACCATATTTTAATATTTATTTGATAAGTTATATAGGACAATCTTCTATGGTTATAATATATTGTTATAATATTTTTTAAATGTTCATATTTTTTGGGGTTATGTTGAAAATTGTGCTAATGCATCATTAAATATGTAACTTCAATTTAATAAGTATGAATTCGTTGGATCAGCTTCAATTCCTCTTCTAGTTAAGTAAGTATAAAATATTTTATGATTCTTATTTTGGTAAATTATATAATGTAATATTCTAAGGTTATAAATAATGTTATAAATTTTTTCTATTTTTATGTTGTTCATATTTCTTTTTGTTATGTTGAGACATGTTCTAAAGCATTGTTAATTATAAATTTAATTTAATAAGTAAAAAATATTAAACATGTTATTTTTTTGCTTGATAAATTCATACTTTTTATCTTATCATAATATCCCCATTCTTTTAAATTTTATGTCATATAGATTGTTAACTTCTATTACCATTCTTATTCAGATCAATGATGATCTTTAATGGTAATGGAGCTGATATTTCAAAGAATTGTGTTCCTGTAGACTCTTCAAAAATATTTGATCTTTCAATCTTAATTTCACTTATAGATCTATCTTAAAATGTAAATATATTTCATTTTTCCTTCTTAACTTTTGTAGGATATCTGTTACTTTTAGAATAACATATTATATTAAGCAACTGTACAACTACAACCTTGATCTATATTTACAAAATTTCAAGCTATATGATTTAAGTGGTGACTTTGAATCCATGCATGAAATATGGAGAGAAAAGATCTTATTATTTTGATCTCTATAATTGTTCCATTTTGCATAGAAATGGCTTCAACAAAAATACTATATAGTATATTTAATCTTCACTTAAAAACTGATTTATTTTTTTAATTTAGTTGGTGGATAGAAGATTTTTATGAAAATTAAGTTGTTTTTATTATATAGTTTTATATTTAATTTATATAAATTTATTTTCTCATATTAGCTTTGGTACATATATTATTTTCACACAACACATAAGAATATATGTGGTTAGGATTATTGCAACTCATGCTCATGAGTTTATGATTTTGATGATAACGTATATTATTGATTGTTCTTTATTTCTTCAATTATTTTTAGTGTATATTTATTTTTGTGTGTACTAACATTTCAAATACATCTTGCCCCATTCAATGTAGATTCAAGGCTCAAGATTGGGTAGAATAAGATTAAGTTTCTTTAAGAGTTTATATTTCTACTTTTATTTATTTCTACATTTCTTGAGTCAAAGTCATGTATTTAGTGGATGCTAAACTTAGTGACCGTGCACATAGAAACTCAGAGGAGTGAGATAATGAGAAAATTAAAAGTATAATATTTCTGAACTGATTGTACTCTACAATATATATCGTACTATACGATCAACTATTTGAGAATTCATTTTTATGGCTAATTAGCACAATTAAAGCTTCTTAAACTCATTGTATGATAAGATCATGATCGTACAAAACATTCAGTTGAAATCAAGATCTCATTCACCAATCATAATTTAGACAATATTTTGAAATCAAAAATTTATTTTAATCATATCATACAATAGGCATCGTACTATATGATATAATCAAATCTTGTCTAAATTAATCCTATAATTAGGAGACTGAATTTGGATTAATTGATGTAGTTAAATCATACTGGATGATTGTACCAATCATACTGTACAACTCAATCTTTATATTGGATGATATTTATTTACCACTAATCGTACGAGACAATAATCCAAGTTAATTAAACTAATCAAATTGGATGATGCTTGATATCATATTTGTCATTAAGCTTAAATACTTAAACTAATAGTATAATGCCTTTTTTTAAAAGAGTTCTAACAAGGATATTTAAACTAATCGTACTGTATGATCTAGGATCGTACTGCATGATCAATGTTAATATAATTGAACTTTTAGAGTTTTTAAGGCCCTCTATTTATAATTTTACATAAGACTTTGTAAGTCTTTTTGGAATTCATTGAGTTATTTTCTTATGAATAAAAATTTAGGAGAGAGAGCCTAGAACTTAGGAGAGACATGGGTGGAGTTCGTGAGAGAGGGAGAATATTATTTTGGGTTTCATGGGAGTTCCGCGTGGTTGCTTCGATGTACTTACACCTGAGTTCCTTCATATGTCAAGGTTTATCTTAAGGGAAACTTTGAGAAGAAGACCTCTTTGATGTCAAATAACCAGGCTACTCTGCTGCATTGAGGAAGGTGAAAGTGATTCGAGGTTCTCTGCCCTCATGAGGAGGGTAAAAAAGGATTCCAAGTTCTGTGCCTTCACTAGGAGGATGAAAAGGATTCCAAGTTCTATGTTTTCATGAAAATGGATTCCAAGTTCTTTGTCATTACCAGGAGGGTAAAAATGAATTTCATGTTCTCAGCCATACCATGAGGGTGAAAAGATTATGATCCTCTATCACACCAGGTTGGTAGAAGAGATTTTATAAGGGTTTCTCCACCTTGTTATGGGGTTAAAGGAGAGTCACTAAATGTTTAGTTCAATGTTTGTAGAGGAGGACTCTGGGGAGTAGATGTTGGTCGTTATTTGACCGAACCATTATAAAATTTTAGTGTGATCATTCTAATTTTTATTTTTTGCATTTTACTTTTTGAGATTTATTTTATGAATATTACAGATTAAAAAAATTATGGTTGATGTTATATTGAGTTGATTAAATTGTCATCAACATTATTGTTAGCTTTTGCATCATGTAATCAAATTGTTTATTTTAAGTTATTAAAAATTTTTAAAAATATTTTTTTGCTAAATATTTTTTAAGTAACTAGTTCACCCGTCTCTTGATGTGCTTAGAGTAGTTCAACAAGGCTTAACATCCAACATCTAACTTTCAATTGATATCATAGAGGGTCTCACAAGTAGCATTTTAATAAACTTTGAGAAAAATAACCCACAACACACTTTGGAAATAGAAACACCATGGTGTGTTATTCAATAACTCATCCACTACTACTTTTTGATAATATTCCATTTAATTTTTGAAACATCTAATTACATAATTACAAACTTTTTCTCATGAAACCTAATGAGACTATCTCAAACATAAATACTAGTTTAATCAGATAGTGACATCCTTGCATATTTTAGATAGAGAGCTTTCAAACTACAAGATGGTTAAAAAAAATCTTTGTTGTGTACTTAATAATTTTGATGCCAAAGTCACTTCTATATGTGAATCAAAAGACTTAAATGCTTATTTGATTGATAATCTACTTGGCTCACTCATTGCCTACAAGCAAATTGTTAATCAATGACTTTTGGGTGCATGTGATAAGAGAATAGAGAAGACTGAAGGGCGAAAGGACAAAGACATATAAAAATGGCTTAGGAGATGATGGGAGTGAGTAGATAATGTTAATAACAAGTTAAATTAAAAGTTTCATGAAGCACAAGCACAAGCATTAACTAAATTGGAGCAATGTTAAACATTATAAAATGATGAATTTTCTTTTAACATTATTTGATTCGGGTGTAGGAAACCTAAACATCTGAAGTTTGAATACCCCAAATTTAAAATCCATCGTATGTAGGAAGCATGTGAGGATAAGCCAAATGCAAAAAAAGGGAAAGGAAACGAAGTAAAAAAATTCCCAATTATTTTTTGTTGGAGATTTTTGTTCCAATATTTAATCTTTTTGGCTTGTGTTTTTAAAACTAAAAGGTGTTGAGATGGTTGGAATTTTTTTTTTTCACATTATAAATCATCAATTTATCTTATTCAGGCATTAGCTTTGTAAATTGTATTTTCTCTATTAGTAATATTCACTAAAGTTAAGGCAAGGAAATTATTGAACTTATTACTTTTTTAAGGCATAACTTCAGTTGATGTTGTTGTAATGTTTGCATCCAACAAGTGATAGAAGTTCTATTGTTGTTGTTTAGTACTTATGGTAGTAAAATTTATTTTACTGTGGTATTTTTTCATGTTTAATATGTTGTTATATAGTGTGGTGATGATGTGGTTAACTATGATTGTAATTAAATAAAACTTTGATTATAAATTTTACTATACAAATGCTCTTTTTTGACTCAACTTATTCACAATTTTAATGGTAGATCATGTTGTTGGTGTGCAACTCTTTGAAATGGAGGTATTATTTCAATATACTTGTAGTTATTGATTTCTGAACGGATGACTCGATGTTTTTCATTGGAATTATGGCATAATTTTAAGAGTTATTAAGATAATGAAGGTTTTTCTTGTAGTATAATTATTTTAGCTAATTTGTGTTGTCCTTATTCCTTTTTAAATCATTGATTATTTTGGGATAATACACTTACCTGAGATTTTTTCAATCCTGTAATCCACCTTTTATATAAAATGGATTTTGTATTATGGTTAAATGGTTATTCAACTATAGAGATAAATGAAATGGATATGTGATTTATTTCCTCATGAATGTAGATTTTGAATGGAAATTTTTTTCATTGGCTAAAATTTTATAAACACATTTATTTTCCTACTGCTACGTTTTCAAATTATGTTCAATCCTTTGATGTTTTTTTTATAAAAGCATTTATTCTATTTCTATGATACTCTCATCAAGAAGTTTTACATGAATTTGAAAATCACTGTTGATAACTACTCAATGATTTTTACAACTCAGACGCAATTGAAAGAATTTATAGTGAAATTAGAGAGAAAATTTGTTATGGAGATTTCCCGTTTCACTTTTCATATGGTGCTAACATTATAGACCCCAAGCAATACAAATGAAGAGTTCTATTTAGTTTGTTTTGTCTCTTTTCACTACAACTCATTATTTTCATTGGTTCTTATTTATTTCATTATCGTTGCATTATGTCAATATTGATTAATCACTACTTAATTATTTTAAGAAGAAAGCCAATTCAAAAATAAAGGAATATAGAAAAAAAGTTTTTAAAAGAAATGAAGGATTGATACAAAAGGATATCCCCAAATATAATGCCACTTCTTATAAGTTGAACATAGAGCATAAAACAATGTATTTTTTAAAAAGTGAGAATTACCATATTGTTATATTAATCTTTGTTGGTAGTTTATTATTTATAGGTGGATGAAGAAAATAACTTGATTAAGATTATTTTGTATGGATTTGAAAACAAAGATTTTGTAGGTTTTCAATAACTTGTCTATATTATTATTGCTAAACTCAGTACGCTATGTTTCAGTTCCATCCCTTGGGACAAAAATAACTCCTCTTATGCATTTTATGATTTTTTATATATGCTGGCAATATTCTTGGTAGGCATCTATAAACATGCATTTTTCAGTATTATGCACTATGTTAATGATAAAGTTCCTAATTCCAATACTCCATAATTTTATATACAAAATTACCTTTAATTACAAATCATCTATTAACCTTATTCAAGCATTAGTTTACTAAAATTTATTTTCTCTATTAGCATTATTTACAAAAGTTAAGGCAAGGAAATTACTAAACTTATTGCTTTTTGAAGGCATTACTTTAATTGATGTTGTTACAGTCTTTGATCCAACAAGAAATATAAATGGTATTGTTGCAGCTTAGTAATTATAGTAGTAGGATTTATTTTATAGTGTTAGATTTCATTTATTTAATATGTTGCTATATAGTGTGGTGATGAAGTGGTTAGCTATGATTGTAATCGAGTAAATCTTGTTAAGAGAGTTTCTATTTGCATGTTTTACATTCTTACAACTTGTAAAGTTTTGATGATCCCAAATATTATTATTTTTAAAATTTTGTTTTCTCCTAATACTTTGTAGAAGAATTGTTTTTGCTCTTGTGTGGACAAATATTTCAGGATAATTGAACTCCAGACTAATGAAGCTTCAAATCAAAATTCAACATGAGATAATTTGTAAATTGAAGCTTGTACTTTTCATTGTATTGAGTTTGAGAGGGAGTGATTGTAATTAAGAAACTTAATAGACACATACTTGGGGAGATCTTTAAAATTCATACTGATTGTACGGGATGAATCATGTTCGTACGGGATGATCAAGTCAGTTATCCCCTCGAAAGAACAATGGAACGAACAGGAAGCTAGAAAATTTTTCTGAGTCCTGATCGTCCAGACGAACATATATTCGTCCAAGGATGAAATGCTCTTTGGAAAATTTTCATTCAGACAAAACCTATATTTATGCCAGGATGAAATGCTCTCTGGAAAATTTTTGTTCATGCGAAACCTATATTTGTGCTAGGACAAAATGCTCTCTGGAAAACTTTTGTCCAGACAAACTTATATTCATCCAAGGACAAAATGCTCTATGGAAAACTTTCGTTTAGATGAAACCTATATTTGTGCTAGGACAAAATGCTCTCTGTAAAAATTTTGTCCAGACGAACTCTTATTCATCCCAGGACAAAAATGTTTTATTTCTTCCAATTTTGATAACATCCTGCAGTTTGTCAAACCGACCTATAGTATAACTATTCGTACCAGACGAACTTAGTTTTTACGGGATGATAATTGGGTACGAAGTCAGTTCGTACCAATATACATTGGGTTCATATGGAACAGATTTAAGTAAGTTCATCCAGGACGATCCATGATCTACAGGACGATCCACTATGTATAGACTTGAAAATCAGTAATTTTTGGACGGTTTTGTGTGTCTTCCCTATATAAAGTCCAATTAGAATTTCCTCTTAATCTTTTTGCTTACTAAACTTCGTGCCTACTAAAAGGAGATTCAAGAAGAGAGTGTGTGAGAGTATTTGAAGGAGGATTCTTACTACTGGAGAGTGAATGTTTCACTTGGTACTCAAAGGTAAGAGTCTCTACTTGTGGTTTTTGATTACTTCACTCTTTTCTCTCTTCATTATATATTTCTTGTGAGAAGATCTGTCAAGGAGATCCGATTCTCTGCCGACACTTGGAGAGTGTGAATAGCCAAAGGGTTCTTTGCATACACTTGGAGTGTGTGAATAGCCGACAGGTCCTGTGCCCACACTTGGAGAGTGTGAAAGGATGAAGGATTCTCTGCCAACACTTGGAGAGTGTGAACAGCCGACGGGTCCTCTACCCACACTTGGAGAGGGTGAAAGGATGAAGGGTTCTCTGCCTAAACTTAGAGAGTGTGAAAGGACGAAGGGTTGTCTACCTACACTTGGAGAGTGTGAACAGCCGACAGGTCCTCTGCCCACACTTGGAGATTGTGAAAGGATGAAGGGTTCTCTGCTTACACTGGGAAGAGTGTAAAAGGATGATGGTTCTTTACCGCACTGGGTAGTGGTGGAAGAGAGTTTTATAAAGGTTTCTCCGCCTTATTGTGGGTGCAAAAGGAGAGTCACTAGTGATATTAGTACAATACTCGAAGGATGCCTCCGAAGAGTGGATATAGGTTGTGTTTGACCGAACCACTATAAATCTTGTATCTTTTTATTTTCCACTACCTTTTAATTTTTACTGTTTTCACTTATGGTTGAAAAATCTCTTTCTATAAAATTCAATAAAGTTAATTCTCGATTTTAAATTTCAAAAAGAGGGATTAAATTTTAATTACTAATTCACCCCCTCTTAGTTAGCCGCTGGGACATAAGCTTAGGTTTAACAACCTAATTCATATTGAACAAGTTTGAACAAGTGGCATCAGAGCTTTATTTCAAAATCATAAGTTTGGACTACTTTTTGATTAACATAGATGGCTACATTTGGAAACTGAAATACACCTGAGGGTTACTCTATAACTAGACTTCCATTATTCGATAATATTCATTTTAATTTTTGGAAAACACGAATGTCTACTTTTTTACAGTCACTTGATTATCGTATGTGGATCTTAGTTCATGAAGGGTATACAAAATGAACTAGACTAGTTGACAGAGTTAGAGTTGAAACACCTTTTGTGGACTGGACAGTAGAAGAACATGACTTAGCATAACTAAATGCTAAATGCTTGAATAATTTCTTTTGTGCACTTAAATCAGAAGATTATATGTGAGTTTCTACTTGCAAGAGTGGAAAGGACATATGAGATAGACTTTGTATAACTTATGGGGGGACTAATGAGGTTAAACAATCTAGACTTAATATCTTGTTGCATGATTATGAACTATTTTGCATGAAACCAAATGAATTTATTTCTGATATGTACACAAAATTCACATAAATAGTCACCTCTTTACATGCATTGGGTAGGGAACTAACAAATGCTGAAATGGTTAATAAGATTCTTCATTATTTTCCTACTGCTTATGATACTAAAATTACTACAATTATAGAGTCTAAAGATCTAAACATATACTCTATTGATAATCTTCTTGGTTTGCTAATTGCTTACGAGCAAGGAGTTAGCCAAAGAAAGATTGATGTAGGTGAACCACGAAGGGAGAAGAACATAGCACTAAAAATGGAGGAGTATGAGAGTGAACACTCACAACTTGAGGATGAAGATGACTTCACACTGATGACTAGACAATTCAAAAGTTTTCTGAAGCGGAAGCAGAAGAGATGCCTGCTATGGAATCGAGGTAAATTTAATAGGAATGTCAAGATTTCAAATGATGTTATTTGCTATGAGTGTAGAAAACCTGTACATATTAAGATAGATTGCCCAAAACTCAAAGCCACACCTAGCAAGGAGAAGGTAGAGGAGAAATAAGTTGTGAAGAAGGGGAGGAAGAAATTCCAAAGAGCTTTCTGGGCTGACTCAGTTTCGGACTCATCAGAGATGGAAAAGGAAGAGAAAGTCACTAATTTGTGCTTAATGGCTGATAATCTTGATCAGTCAGATCAAGAAGAGGGTTGCTTTCACACAAGACCTCGTGAGAGCATATAGTACCTGGACATCGGATGTTCAAAGCATATAATTGGAGATACTGAACAACTCATATCGCTGGAAGCCATGAGTGGAGGCAAGATTATACTTGGAGATAACACCACAAGGAAGGTGGTTGGGTCAGGTATGATTGGAAATCTTAAAATTTTTTATATTGAAATTGTGTTATTGGTAGAAGGCTTAAAGCATAATTTGTTAAGTATAAGCCAGTTATGTTACAAAGGTTATTGTGTAAATTGTTTTTCTACTAGCTGCATATTAAGCCTAAATGGAAATGATGTTTTGAATGGTATAAGGGTAAATAATGTGTATATGATATATTTGAATTGCATTCAAACTCCTATTGCTTTTTGTTTAAAAACTATTTCTGATAAATCATGGCTTTTGTATAGGAGACTTTGTCACTCTAGCATGAAAAATCTTAGGAGGATTACCAAAAAGAACCTAGTGAGAGGTATACCAAAATTAGACTTTATTAAGGACCACCTTTGTGATGCATGTCAATCAGGAAAATAGGTGAAGTCCTCTTTTCAGTCCAATAAGGATCTTAGAACTAGTAAACTATTAGAGATTTTGCATATGGATCTTTTTGGACCAATTGGAACTGTTAGTTTAGGAGGAAAGGTATTCAAACTTGTGATTGTGGATGATTACTCTAGATTCACATGGGTTAGATTTCTATTTCATAAAAGTGAATTATTTGAGGAATTTAGAAACTTTTCGACTTGGATTCAACGAATTCAAGGATGTGAAATTATGACTATACAAAAGTGATCATGGAGGAGAATATGAGAATGAAAAATTTGAGAATTTTTGTAAGGAGAAAGAAATTGATCACAACTTTTCTGCACCTAGAACCCCTCAGCAGAATGGGGTAGTTGAAAGAAAGAACAAAATATTAATTGAAGCCTCTCGAGCCATGTTGGCAGAATACTCACTTCATAAATATTTTTGGGCTGAGACGGTTAGCACTGCATGTTTTGTTCTGAATAGGGTGAATGTGAGATCAAAATTAAACATAACACTCTATGAGTTGCTAAAAGAAAGAACACCTAATTTGTCACATTTGCATGTTTTTGATTACAAGGTGTTTATTCATAACAATGGAAAATCTGCCTTAGAAAAATTTGATCCAAAATCAGATGAAGGAATTTTGTAGGATACTCAAATGTTGAAAAATCTTATAGAGTATTCAACAAAAGAACTTTAGTAATTGAGGAGATCATACATGTTGTATTTGATGAATCTGGAATTTTGGAAGAGCCAAATATTGTAGAAGATGAGATTGAGATTAACTCCCAAAAGATTGATAAAATAAATTTGGAAGAAAATTTCGAGAAAGAAAACTATTTGCCTAGATATTTAAGATTTTCTAAAAACCGCCCAAGAGAATTAATAATTGGTGAACCTAGTGAGGGTGAAAGGACTAGACGTGGATTAAACAAAGAAGTCAATCATTCAGCCTTCATTTCAATAATAGAACCCATAAATATTGATCAAACACTTTCGGATGAGTTTTGGATTTTGGCTATGCAAGACGAGTTAAATCAATTTGTAAGAAATAAAGTTTGGGAATCAACTACAAGGCCAAAGGATCAAAGTGTAGTTGGAACTAAGTGAGTATTCAAAAATAAAATGAATAACTTAGGAGTAGTCATTAAAAATAAAGCTAGATTAGTTGCTAAGGAGTATAATCAGATTGAAGGGATTGATTTTGAGGAGACTTTTGCCCCTATAGCTAGATTGAAGCAATTAGGGTTTTGTTAATCTTTGCCTGTTTTAGAGGATTTAAACTACACCAAATGGATGTAAAAAGTGCTTTTTTAAATGGGGTAATTCAAGAGGATTTTTTTGTAGAACAACCTCCAAGTTTTTAAAATTCTAAATTCCCAAATCATGTTTTCAAATTGAAAAAGGCATTATATGGATTGAAATAGGCACCTAGGGCTTGGTATGAGAGATTGAGCACCTTCCTACTTGAAAGATCATTTGAAAAAGGAAGTGTTGATACAACTCTCTTTTTGAAGAAAGTTGGAAAGAATATACTCATTGTACAAATTTATGTTGATGATATCATCTTTAGATCTTCAAATAAAAATCTTTGTGATGATTTTTCTAAAACAATGAGTAGTGAATTTGAAATGAGTTTAATAGGAGATTTATGTTACTTTATAGGCTTTAGCAATTGAGGAGGGTACATTTCTTAGTCAATCAAAATATGTTAAGGACATCCTCAAAAAGTATGAAATGTATAAAGCTAAACCTGTTAGTACACCTATGAGTTCCTCAGTTCAGTTGTATAAGGACCCTAAGGGAAAATCTGTTAATCAAAAGAAATTTAGAGGGATTATTGGATCTTTGCTTTACTTGACAACTAGCCGACCCGATATCATGTTTAGTGTTTATTTGTGTGCTAGATTTTAATCAGATCCAAAAGAATCACATTTGACAAAAGTAAAGAGGATTTTAAGATATCTGTTAGGAACTTAGAACTTAGGAATTTGGTATCCTAAGTTTAGCCCTTCTTTTGAAATAATTGGTTATTCATATTCTGACTTTGCAAGTTGCATGGTGGATAGAAAGAGTACTTCTGGAACATTTCAGTTTATTGGAAATTCTTTAATTTCTTGGTCCAGTATAAAACAAATTCAGTAGCCCTATCTACTACTGAAGCTGAATACATTGCATTAGGAAGTTATGTGGCACAAGTACTTTGGTTGAAATAACAGTTGATTGATTTAGGATTAACTATAGGAACTATTCCAATTTATTGTGATAACACTAGTGCTATTTGCATTTCTAAAAATCTTATTCAATATTCAAGAACCAAACATATACACAACAGGCATCATTTCATTAGAGATCATGCATCCAAAGGAGAAATTAAACTCACTCATGTTTCTACTGAAAATCAACTTGCAGATATTTTTATAAAACCTTTAGCCTTTGATACTTTCAATGCATTAAGAACAAGGCTTGGAGTAATTGATTTGAATGCTTAATAAAAATGTTTCTTCTGAAATATTGATGTGTGTTTCTTGTTGGTATTTTTTTTTATATCCTTGAGTTTGTGATTTTTTTTGTATTTTGAGTTTGTATTTTCATTTTTCTATTATGTTTTTGTTGTGTTTATGTTTTAGTTTTGATTGAGTGCATGTTTTGAAAAGCCTAAGTGACATTTGTCCAGGACAAAAATATTTTCGTACGGGACGAAGTGTGTAGTGTGTCAAATGTCAGATTTGAACCATTTGCGTGCAGTTTTTCTATTTTTTATTTTTCACTTCGTCTGTACGATCGTCTGGACAAAATTTTGAAACGTCAGGACGATTGAATGTTGGTAAGTTATGTGATTACGAAAAGCCGTTTCATTTTGGACTAATTCGTTCGCCCATACAAAATTTTTTAGTATGGGACGAACATAATTTCGTCTGTACGAATAGAAGTATTTCATTAAATTGACCGACTATTTACTCAACAGTCACACTCACACATCCTTTTAGAACCCTTTCTTTCTTTAGATCTTAACCAGGGCTAGTTCAAGCAAGTGACAAAAGGTTTTAGCCAAGGGTCCAAATAGAAACTCTTCCGATAATTTTTTGTCCAAAGCAAATGAGGAATCTTTTCCTAGATTTGTCTCGGCTAAGATCACCGTTTAGAGTTCTTATTCAGGAACAACTGACCTTTTTAGGTAATGAACGTGTTTGCTTCAACTCCTCACACTAGCCAACCTCTACAACAAAGAGACCTTTCATGATTTCCTTGCAAACATGTCCTTCAACTCCGACCATTCTGTAATCAATTCCTTTATTTTTAAGAAGAAAGTTGAAATCACCAAGGCTGACATAGGAATCTTTTTTAACTTAAGGACTGAGGGAATTAGAGCCCATACCATGAACACTACTGTTGATTTTGATTGGAGTGAAATTAATGAAGTAATTAGAAAAATTATATTTAAGGAGTATATGCCTAAAGTGCCTCTCTTGTTCGCAATGCTCGTATCATCCAGCATGTTCTTCAAACTTCCATAATTCCTAAAGCTGGTGATAGAGTCAATATTACTCCTCTTCTTTCAATAATAACCTATTTGATTATGAATAAGCAACTTATAGATGAAGTCCAACTAATTCTTGACTATCTTTATGGACTTTCTGAAATTGGCCATGTCGCCCATAAGAGAAAGAAGAACATTGCCTTAGGACATTTTGTTGCCTACATTTTGGAGAAGAAGTATGAATTGGTTCATCCAGTTGAAGATTTTGAAGAACCACTATACTACTACGATGGATCTTTTAGGGCAATCTTCAATAAAGATGAACCACATAAAGCACATATTATTAGTAACTCAGAGGAAGAACATGAACTTGCACCTGCTAGTAAACCAAATTATCAGAATTTGGTTCAGAGATTTGATCGCTTACAGTCTCATTTTGATCAAATATTTGATTAAATTGAAACACACTTATAGCAGCAGGATGTTCAGTACAATCAATACATGGGGTACATGAGAGTGCAGATGAATGATATTAGTTCCAACATGCTTATGAACAAAATAATTGTTGAATTTTACATCTTCGGATATATCGTATCTATGTGATTGTTGTGAAATGCCTCCTTATTTTTATATGTTCATCAATTTAGGGGGAGTTTAGGAGATTCTTAAAATTTGAAATTTATATAAATAATAATTGTTTTAACCATCATCAAAAAGAGGGAGATTATTAAGAGAGTTGCTATTTGCATTTTTTACATTCTTGCAACTTGTAAAGTTTTGATGATCTCAAATATTATTGTTTTTAAAATTTTATTTTCTCCTAACACTTTGTAGAAGAATTATTTTTGCTCTTGTGTGGACTAACATTTCAGGATAATCAAACTCCAGACTAATGAAGACTTCAAATCAAAATTCAGGATGAGATAATTTGTAAATTGAAGCTTGTACTTTTCATTGTATTGAGTTTGAGAGGGAGTGATTGTAATTAAGAAACTTAGTAAACACATACTTGGGGAGATCTTTAAAATTTATACTAATCGTACGGGATGAACCAACATCGTCCCAGGATGAACTTATATTTGTCCCAGGATGAAATGCTCTCAGGTAAATTTTTTTTCAGACAAAACCTATATTTGTGCCAGGACGAAATGCTTTATGGAAAATTTTTATCCAGATGAACTTATATTTGTCCCAGGACGAAATGCTCTTCAAAAAAATTTCGTTCAGACAAAACCTATATTTGTGCTAGGATGAAATGCTCTCTGGAAAATTTTCGTCCAAACGAACTTATATTCGTCCTAGGATGAAATTCTCTCTGGAAAATTTTTGTTCAGACGAAACCTATATTTATGCAAGGACGAAATACTCTCTGTAAAAATTTCATCCAGACTAACTCTTATTCGTCCCAGGAAAAAAATGTTTTATTTCTTCCAATTTTTATAACTTCTTGTAGTTTGTCAAACTAGCCTACGGTATAACTGTTCGTCTCGGATGAACTTTGTTCGTACGAGATGATAATCGGGTATGAAGTCAGTTCGTACCAATATACATTGGGTTCGTATGGAACTGATTTAAGTAAGTTCGTCCAGGATGATCCATGATTGTATGAGACGATCCACTATGTACAGACTTGAAAATCAGCAATTTTTGGATGATGTTTTGTGTCTTTCCTATATAAAGTCCAATTAGAAATGCCTCTTAACCTTTTTGCATACTGATCTTCGTGCCTACTGAAAGAAGAGTCAAGAAGAGAGTGTGAGATAGTGTTTGAAGGAGGATTCTTACTATTGGAGAGTGAAGGTTTCACTTGGTGCTCAAAGGTAAGAGTCTCTACTTGTAGTTTTTGATTACTTCACTCTTTTCTCTCTTCCTTCTAGATTTCTTATGAGATGATCTGTCAAGGAGATCCGATTCTCTGCCGACACTTGGATAGTGTGAACCGCTGAAGGGTTCTCTACCTACACTTAGAGAGTGCGAACAGCTGACGGATCCTCTGCCCACACTTGGAGAGTGTGAAAGGATGAAGGGTTCCCTACCTACACTTAGAGATTGTGAACAGCTGATGGGTCCTCTGCCCACACTTGGAGAGTGTGAAAGGACGAAGGGTTCTCTGCTTATACTTGGAGAGTGTGAACAGCCGACGGGTCCTCTGCCCACACATGGAGAGTGTGAAAGGATGAAGGGTTCTCTGCCTACACTGGGAAGAGTGTAAAAGGACGACGGTTCTCTACTGCACCGGGTTGTGGTGCAAGAGAGTTTTGTAAAGGTTTCTGCTTCTCTTATAGGTAACAGCCAATTTTACACTATGATAGGAGGTGTGCAAAAGGAGAGTCATTAGTGTTATTAGTACAATACTCGGAGGGTACCTCCAGGGAGTGGATGTAGGTCGTATTTGACCGAACCACTATAAATCTTGTGCCTTTTTATTTTCCGCTACCTTATAATTTTTATTGTTTTCACTTGTGGTTGAAAATCTCTTTCTATTAAATTCACTAAAATTAATTCTTGATTTTAAATTTTAAAAAGAGTGTTTAATTTTTAATTACCAATTCACTCCCCTCTTGGTTTGCCGCTGGGACATAAGCTTAGGTTTAACAATCTAATTCATATTGAATAAGTTTCAACAAATCTTTGATTATAAATTTTACTAAGCAAATGCTCTTTATGGCTCAATTTACTATTATTTTTAATGGTAGATAATGTTGTACATGTGCAACACTTTGAAATGGAGGCATTGCTAAATATAATAGTACTTATTGGTTTTTGAATAGATAACTATATGTTATGTAATGGAATTATGGCATAGGTTTTATAGTTATTAAGTTAATGAAGGATTTTCTTTTAGAATAATTATTTTTGCTATTTTTTTGTCGATTTTTATAATTATTTTAAATTTATGGGGCTATTTGGAGCATATGGTATTATAAGATTTATAATCATTAGTTATTTTGTGATACTACATTTACCCAAGCTATTTTTCACCCTATGATCCACCTTTCATATGATGTGACTTTTTTATTATTATTAAATGGATTTTGAAATACATAGATGAATTAAATGTAGATATGATTTATTTCCTCATGAATGTAAATTATGGAATGGAATTCATTTTTCATTGGATGAAGTTTTACAAAAGCATTTGCTCTCTTGTGGCTATGTTTTCAAATTATGCTCATTCCTACCAAGTTATTGCTTTATTATATGTTGAAGTATAATGGATGATTTTTTTGGATCACTTGCTGAATATTTATGTTATTCAAATAATTAAGAAAATTTTTAATGATATTTATTTGAAGGATAAAATTCTATTTAAATGTACTTATAATTTTAAATTCAATATTCTGATGGTTTGGAATTCCATATGAACAAACTGAGCTTCTTCTACATTTTCTTTGCTATGACACAAAAGCATAAATTTATCAATTTTTTGATGGTTTGGAATTCCATATGAACACACATAGTTTCTTCTATATTTGTTTTGCTATGGAACAAAAGCATTACTTTACTAGTTTCTATTTTCCGTTCAAGATTATTGTTCTAATATTGAATCCTTTATTAGTTTCTATTTTATGTTGGAGATTTTTCATCCAATATTTAATCCTTTTAGCTTCTATTTTTGAAAGTATTAAGATGGTTTGGGATTTTTTTGGCGTATTATAAATCATTAATTTACCTTATTCAACCATTAGTTTACTAAAGTTATTTTTTACTATTAGCAATTTTAACTAAATAGGCTTTGCTTTGAATCAACTCACAAGTATATGATGTGGAAAGTATGATCAAAGCCTATTCATTTACTATGATAAATAATTGACAGAAAAGCCTTTTACAAATCTCACAAGTGTCATTTATGAGATGTGTGATGTGGAATTGAGATGTGCAAAGTAAGATCAGAGACTATTGATGAGCATGAGCTTGATGGAGTTGTAAATAAGTGATTAGTTTTATCAAAATTGTTCTCTTGGAGATGTGGAAATGATAATTTTACTAATAATAAATAATCGCTTGGAATGTTTCCAATAGAAAATCCCCATTGTTTATTTTTTCTTGCTTGTTTTAATCATCACCGTCTGATTTTGCTCCCCATCGACTTCTGCTCGGCTGTTAAACATGTTTTCCTTCCTTCCTCTCCATTTATTCAGTTTTTTTAGATGCTTCACCTACTTGGCTCACTAGGGATGGGTTTGCTTTTCCTCTTCTCTATTTCAACTCTTCTTGATTTCTTCGTTATATATATATATATATATATATATATATATATATATATATATATATATATATATATATATATATATATATATATATATATATATATATATATAATTTTTTTTAATGGCTAATTTAGTCTTCGAACGAATATTATATTGATTTTAAATAGGGCACATGACCATATAAGAAATAATTTTAAAACAAATAGGCACATGACCGTCTCTTGCACCTTCAATCTTTTTAAAACTTATTGTTGAATGATGCTTTTTATGCGATGTAAAATTCAACAATTATTTTGTTCTCTTGTTACTTTTATATCCGAAGATGCTCTCGAGCAATGCAGCTCATATATGATCAAAATTAACGTGTCATTGATCATTTTAGCTTACCACCTATTTTGCATTTTATTTTATTTTTATTCTATGTTACTTGATGAGTCCCCTCTAAAGCTGAAATTTATTATGAATTGTAAGTCATTTGACTAAAGTTTTATCCTCTAATAAAATTGTTAATTGAAGTGGTCAATATTATTTAATCAATTACAAAGAATAAGTCAAATGAAATTGTCCAAAATTATAAATTGCAAAATGTGTTGCTTGAATTTGTGATGTAAAAAGAATAACCACTTTTAACATCCATAAAATAAAGTTTGAGTCCTACATATTTTTTGAACATAACTACATTATGTTGCCAATGTTTTTAGTTCCTACATATGATCCATGTACAAGAACAAGCATTTACTCACTCTTTCCTGGTATGAGAACTAGTAAGATTTATTTGGTAGTGGAATTTATTTGTTAATAGGTTTGCTTTAAACACTAGCTAATATTATTGATTTAGAAAATCTAAAATATTAAATCCTATAATTTCTTCTAAAAATTGTCATATTTTCAAAATATCCAGGTATATATGTTGCATTTAAAAGATAACACTATTATCATTGTTAAATGGATCCGTAAGACATACTAAATGCATATCTTATATCATATTGTTTGATGTTTGAAGAATATCAAAAGGAAAGATATTGTTATTTGTTGTTTGAGTTGCTTAGTTTAGAACACCCCCCCCCCCCCCCCCCCCCCCCCCCCCCCCCCCCCCCCCCCTTAAAAAAAACGATCCATGATCCCTAGCTTTTTTTCTCATGTTAGGTAAACCCAACTTCTATGAAAATAAAAGCTTTTTGAACCAATGAGGTGAATTTCCTAATTAAGGAAAGATGCGTTGGTGCGCAGAATTCCAAAGGATCAAAGACTTTGAAGAGAAGTATGCATGCATGGACTAAAAGTGTGACAACGAACATACAATGGTGCATTGTCATGTTGACATATAATGTCATTAAAACTGGTCTTAATTTTGTAGGAATCTTAAGGCATATTAGACTTAAAATTTACAAAATTGAATTTCATCATGTTTAGGCTTTGATTTCAACATATTAATAGGTGATCAAAATGTCTCAATAAGAAGGGCACACTGAAACAAAAAAAGGATTCAATATGAGCCAAATTGAGCTGAAATCAAAGATTTAATGCATAGTTGGAAGTTTGGAAGTATTAATTATATGGTAAAGTGATAGTTAAATGTCATGTTTATAGTTAAATCGAGTGGCTTGAGATGAATCTAATGAGAACAAGATTGTACAATTCTAATATTATTTAGGCACCCAAATTTTGAAGAAATGTTTAATTTTTGAGGGAGTAAATATGGGCTATTCAATAGAGTACTATGGATTATATATATATATATATATATATATATATATATATATATATATATATATATTTAAAGTACATGCTACTCCTAAAAATCTATAAATAGGTCCC